>JACXIK010000017.1:10991911-11701016 GCA_014737385.1 Bombus superbus | reverse complement strand
AATGTCACATAATTGTGACGGTCCAGGAACTCATCCCGACGGTCCCTCCCTGGCTCAGGTCCGTGGGTTCGCCAGTACCCAAAGGACTCACGCGAGCGGGCTGCAGCCGCCGCTGCACTCCCGGCGGTCCCCCCTGCGGGAAGATGTTGATGACAGTAACGTTTTCGGTGAAGGTTGCCCGTACGGGAAACATCATAGGTCGATTTTTTCCACGAGAAGATCAAGCGTGCGAATAATCCTCGCGAAATTATTTATACGGATGTATGTGGACGTATGGAAGTCGAGTCATTAGGCAAGAAACTTCATTTTCTTACGTTTAAAGATGATTTTTCAAAATTCACAAAGATTTACTAATTACGGCACAAGTCAGCAGTGATTGAGAAACCAAAAGCTTTTTGCCTAGAAGTCGAAAATCAATTCAATTGTAAAATCAAAGGAATTCATTCTCGTGGAGGGAAAAAATTTAAAAATAAAGAACTTGGATCGGTCGCATCGCACGGTTTCCGCTTTTACATGCTGAATTTTAGCCAACGGCAACGACGCGATGAAGAAATAGAAGAATTCGGACGGACAAGATGACGAATTATCATGGTAGGGATAAACGAATTTAAGTGGAATACTTATTAATTATTAACTGTCCAAACGAAGATAATCTTAATTACAAAAGAACGCCGATGCAGTTATACCGCGTTGGCGCGTTACGCCGACAGGATCGAGCGTTGGCTATCTGAGGCGCCAGTGCAGATGGCGGCACGGCACTGAACTAACGAGCTCTTTGAATCCGTCTGCAACCGCGCGGCAAACTAACCCGCACCTTGGCAAACGTGTCGTTTGCCACAGTTTTGAGATGCAGCTAAATGTAGTAGATAGAAAACGTCGTTTCTATGAATGCCTGCACGATACCGTGCTGCTAACGAGCAGGGAATCTTAGAAAGAGAAAGTTTTCTACAATCATGCGTTTCAGTTCTTGGATATTAGCGACTTACTCGTGTTATTATGTGTTTTTTTTTTTTATATTTTGATATCTTGTAAAATCGAATTTAGTTTTTATGGCTGATATTATTGACAAACTGGAAAGTTCAGAGAGACCAGGCTTCGACGACTTCAAACCTCGAATATCGTACGTCCGACTTTCTGTTTGAATCTCTAATAGAAAAATGAAAATTTTGCAGTAGCGAGCAGCTTCGACATGAAACAAGTTTTAATCCCGTTGCATCAACGAGTTCTTAGGTCTGAATCACGCTATTGCTAAAACGGCAACATGATTTTTGATGTTTGAACGAAATTCCAAGCAATGTCGGGCCGGGAGTTGTAACCTTAAGTACGGATCGTAGAATAGAAATATCATACGACCGCGGTGGCGTAGTGGGTATTGTAAACGGCTACAAATCCACAGGGCCTGTGTTCAAATCCTTAGGAGTAGCTTTGCTATTTTACGCTATTCTTACAGGTCGGCTTCATCCGGGGCTGGAGGGGACGTCCGAACACCGATCAAAACAACAAAACCCCACCTCGAACAATGCTGTGATAATAAAGGCTGTGTTAATGAGAACAAGGCTGTGATATTGATTCTTTATACGCTTATTAAAATTAGACTTAACAAAGAGGTGGGGCGATACCCGGAAATAAAGTCGTAAAAGCGATACATCGACATCCGGGAAACGCTGAGTAGGACTGGGGTCTCCAGGAAGCTCAAAAGAAGGATGGGTGGAAGTTAGTGATAGCTGCGAGTAATCGGGATCGGTCCTGAACACTCGGCCACTGGGTAAAATAGCCGAATACAGTCGCCAAGGGCCGAACTCGAGGCTCCAAAGAGTTACGGCCCAGCCGTGGTCTTCATTTTTGCCAAAGTTACCATGATATTTCATTCTTTTCTAAAATTCAGGTTTGTTAGCTACAGAAAAGTACGATCAGATCGGAAGTGACTCGAAAAGACAGTGTTATGCACAAAGCGTTGCACAAAGAAAAGGAACAAAATTCATTTTAGGTATGTACTTATTGTTATAGCTATTGCATACTGACGCAAACTATAAGGGATAGTCTTTTTGTAACGTCAATAAATTGCGAAACATTGCAGATGCTAGAAGCACTAGGATAATTCGAGAAGTCGATTGCATTCCATTCTCGTACTGTTTGACTGTTATTATGCAAATTGAACTACTCCGGATTTCCGCCAAGGTTCAGACACAGAACGAAAATAAATACTTAATCGATTTACTAGAAGCAGGATAATTTTCTTTCCGACAACTAACATTTGTAAATAACGTATTGTACATAATTTCATTACATGGTTGCATATATTTTACGCCACATATTTTCTCAGATCATACATAGTGTACAGTCTAAAAGCTGTACTAGAAAGTAATCAAGAAAAATAAAAGGTTGCGAATTTCAAATAGATCAAAGTGTAAACGTTATTAATTGAACGATTTAAAAATTACTTTACTTCCAGGTTTGTACCAATGTAAAACACAAGCAATTGGACCAACAGAAGGAATAATAATGGAAGGTTAGACGAACTACTTTCATAGTAACAATTTTCGTTAATACATACTTGCAACCTGCTTTAAACGTTTCTCGTTTTACTTTAACGAACTAATATCTAATATCGATAATTACTACGGAGAAATTAATTGATGTTTCGTAACTAGTCTTCCTCCGATCAGAACCGATCAGTTACTAGTCTATTAAAATCCCAAAATACAAGGATCGGAAACGAATAAGAAACCAATCATAAGCCAGTTATAAAACTGCGATAAAAAGAAGAATTGCACATAACTCGATTCTCGAACTAAATTCAAATCGACGCTTTTTGAGAAAATGAGAAGATCAGAACACCTGATATTCGTTATGCAACGAGCAAGTAACACGAATACGCGAAAAACGTTTCACCGTTTCCAGAGTTAAAGAATGACATTGCGAGGTGTGTTATTTTGCTATCATAACAATCGTCGTGAATGCCTTATCTTTCCTTCGATTCACGTTCCCTTGTCTTACGAAACACGTTTTCACGGGCGTGAAATCGACGCGACGCCACTCGAAGATAAACGAGAACCTGTCGTAGCTCGCGGATAAATTTCACTTTCGCGAAAAAATTCCATGGAAAGACGGCCGTGTTTGGGATAATCGATCACGAGTCCCTGCACGTTGTCGCTTTTCCCTTAGACCTCGACACGATACCTGGAACCGGTTTCGAACTTCGTAGATCGTTCTTAATCGCCAGTTTCTCGCCTATTACCGATCGCAATTTTCCACGAAAGCGCCAATTATCGTTCGGCAATTCGTTCGTTCGTCGGCTGTTATACGTTCTCACGATTAAATTGGACCTGTAAAAGAACTGTTCCGTGTTTTCAGCATCTTCGTAACCATCTGTAACTCGGATTTCTGTCTTGAGCGACGTATGTGATCGATACCGCTAATGTACACTTTGCCTATGTACTTACGTTCATTGACATGATATCGTTAGATTGGTATACTTTCAATGGAAATTTATTGAAATGATACGTTGCGCGTCTGTTTAGCCGCTTTGAGGCAAGGTAAGACTTACTACTCGTTTATCGCGTCTTTGAGAGAACGATGTTTCTGAGTACTAGACGGCTATTGGTAATATAGATAAGCGGTAACGTTATAGAATCAAACGTTTTAGGTTTTACCGCAGAAGAAGATAAATTATTTTTTCAAATTAGAGTTACTTTTTCAACGAGTTTCATAGATATAAGAGCTTGTGTATTTTACTATTAACGTCGAATTGCTGTTGTAACTTGATTCGTGAATTACATAACGGACAAAGAATCTGAACTAGTGGGTAAATATAAATTATGTTACATAACAAGTTGTTTCATAAGAAATAGATACTTACGACCCTTTCTCCAAACAACTATTTCTTACTACGTTCCGCGATGTTTTCAATACCCGAACATAACATTAGTCCTCGAACGCTCATCGAGGAATCTTCAAGGTACATTCGTACGAGGTATAAATCGATCAAATCAAGATTTGCACTTGCGTTTCCTATTTATCTGATTATTTATCGTGGTTACCGAATATTTCGTGAGTCTAATAAACGTTTAAGGAATTAGATAGTATGTATGTAATTATTCCTTCAGTGAAAAAAATTTCATTGAAGGAAACTACAAACAAGCAATCTATGTAAAATTCTATGGTATTATCCACATATTATTTTCACTTTTTTCTACTAATTGTGTTTATTGTAGTTAAATGCACCTTTGTTAATTAGGCAAGAATTCTCTAATAATTTCAGAAAAAAATTATAAAAAAAAAAGTAGCTTCCGCGACTGATTAGTATTCATCTCTATTCATCGAATATTCACTTCCACGTGTAACAATACTATCTTCCTAGAATTCATTCAGAATTCACAAGGAAGGACAAGTATCGTTCGCGAGAACAGTCATCCTAGGTTCAAAGACCGAACGTATCCGACGATGCGAACGAATTTCAGCCCTGGGAAACAAACTGCGAAAGTAGCGTGACAATCGATCGAGCACAGAGCGTAGGCCGCTTCGTTCCAGCGTTTTCGCTTCATTGAGGTAATCGAGCGATGACCAGCTAGGCGGCTGAGAATGAAGATCGGGAATGAGATCGAAACGAACTGTCACTTCAAACGCTGAACAACTACGAAATAATGCGATCCTCCACGAATAGTAATCGTACTAATAACGCATGCTCGCGTATATACATACGTACATATATATTGTACATCGCTATTACTATGTGTATTCTGAACGATATTTTACTCGCAAATTTCTCATAAACGTATAAGCATCCACACAGTCTGGCAATTATCGAATGAAAGAGAAAACTAGGTATAAATTCATTTAAACATAAGGTAGAAAGTTGTTGCTTGCATCGAGACAAAGAAATTAAAAACCGTGTATTTCACATCTTCGGAAAGGTAAATCCTATTATATACGTCTTATTCGTGGTTTCTATTATAACAGACAATACTTATACATATATTAGCGAAAGGAAAATCTCCTTCTGTTTCTCGAAAAGATCGGAAAATTAAATCTGAGAATGAATTCGAGAGATGAAAGCAATTAACGAAGCAAGGGAGAAAGGCAAATAATCATATAATAGAGATTGATATACCTGATCAATAAATAAATGTAATAAAAATCAAGAAGCATATACTTTAAATTTCGTAGAAATACTATCGCTACGTCCAGTAACCTAATCAAATATTCTAATCCATCCTTCGATCAAGACCCTCCCCAGCTTCTCGTCTCCCTCCCCAGTCACTCGCCTCTCCCCTATCCCTTCCTTCTGTCCCCCCCCCCCTATCACCTACAGAAACCAAATGTAGGCTACCGAATTTTGTCACCAGATTTTCAGGACAAAAAAAACGAGTAAGACGATATCGTATATGAGTACCACCGCTGAGCGACTTAAATTTAACTTTCAACTGTAACGATAAAAATGTAAATCCGACACAAAATATTGTATGTCTACGTCGTACCGTCACGTAACGGTACTCTTGTCAAAATTACTTCATAAATGTAATTCATTGTTTATTGTGAATGTATAATATATATTATAAGTAATCTATATTTCCTTGGCCAATAAACGTTTAATAATAAAGAAAAATCCTTCGATCAAGATGGTCAACAGCCGTTAACTGCCGCGTCTAAAATCCTCTATACTGTGATAAAGTCTATTGCCGCCTTCAGATTTAGATTTGTACTTACTTTCGAGGCCCTTATTTTATGCGATGCATCCTTCAAGTCGAGACGCTCCTTACTGCTCGTCACGAGCACAAAATGGCCGTTGTCCTCACATCCTTCACGAATTTCACTTGCTAAAAACTCTGGTCAAAAGACACTTTCCAGCTTCCAAAAGTTATTGGAAATAAAGAGTTACATTTAAATTGTTAAGTCAGTGTTAACATCTTAACAGAAATATTATGGTGTCGAGACGAGAATTTACGATTGTCGTTGACGCGACGTAATACTGCGAACGCGTCTCCCCGTGAACACGGTCGAACAACTATAGTGAATTTATTTAAATTTTCTTATGATCGTTTCATTTTCGCTTTTCATTCGCTTCTTAGAACTCGTGGACAAGTTCTTGCCATTCTTCATCAAGGCACCGATTATCTTACATTGAGAAGGAGTTTCTTCTTACACGACATTTATGAAATCATTTACCAAATGTACCGTTGGACAAATTGTAAAACGCAGAGTAAAATAACAAAAAAAAAAAAAAGATATTTATGAAATCGCGAACATCAGCCGTTTTCTGCCAAACATGTTTTTAACGCGATCTTAGCTTCGACGATCGACATACCACGCAGTTTACGTCCACAAGCCTGAACGATCTCGTCACCGACTCTGCTGCAAAACTGCTTCGATTTGGCTGCTACTCCGTCTACGTCCATCTTCGAAATCACGTAGAATGGTCTAACAGTTTCTTTCTTCTCTACGGAGATGCCAAGGTTATCGGGTTTCCTCAATTTGCTTCCCATGGAACTTCCAATTCCATGTACGAAATCCTCATCGCAACCGTTCGTGTTGTCTCCATCTGTAGCTACCGCGGTTATGTCCGTTGTAACTGATGTTGCGATTATCAACTAAGTGGCGACCAGTCAGGATGTAACTGGTCGGTTGATATCGCGAATCTTGAACGCTATTAACGCTCAAGATGGAGGTAGATCAGAGACGTAGAGTAATGTCTAGTTGGTTTATTTGCACTGCTTAGTACAAACGGAAGAGTACGTAAGGAGTTTATACTAAGGCTGGTGCGTGACGAGTCTCTCTTACTGACTGTGTGAAGACCGTTTGAAGACTGCCGTTTCTTGAGGAACATGGCCCTTATATTCTAACTCTCCGTCCAGGGGGTGCCCTTCTGTCCATGTTTCCTATGAAGTGGGAGTATATTTCTATCCAGTCTTGTAACCGTCGAACCGTCGTGGGTGTATCTCATCTGGTATTTATATTAACGCCAGATGTTCGGTTTAGAGTGGTCCCGTCAAGCACTTAGGGTGCCAGTTAGCATCTTGACGAGGAACGCACTACAAATATTACAACTTGTGAGGTAAGAATTTCCAACTTCCTAGAAAAGGCAGATGTGCTGTCCGTGTGGTAAACCGAAGACTACCCAAAACTCGAACAACTGGTTTATCTAATAAATTTTTATTTATGACGACGGTGTCCTGGAGAGAAGAGAAGCTCGTGGGAACTACAACTGCCGTACGTTCTCTGCTACTTTCCCAGACAGAAACATGAAGAGACCCCTCCCTTTTTTGACTACGATCGGGCTTGCAAAGTGAGATTGAGACTAATTTATTATTCTATTCTCTGGCCACGTTTTAATCCGACGATCGACTTCGTCTAATTTGGGCGCTCCAATTTTCACGTACTAATCCGCTCGCATTAAAGTCAACTCGCTACCGGTGTCTATCAACGCGGTCAATTCGCGATCTCCGATCTTATCGTCTCTACAACGTTTTGTTTGTAACGACTGCGACATACTACATGCATCATTAGAGGACTTACTCATTTCAGACTTATTTCATTGTTTTCCAGTTTCTAGAGCATGTTTCCTAGTTGACAATTTTGCCGAATCGCGTAAAAGTCTCTTCGCTTATATTGTTCGCTGCGCGTCAGTCCGCGAAGGTCGTACATTTTCTCAAATTTCAGCAACCAACTTTGCACATTGATGTTATCGGCACTGAACGTGCTCATGGACTCTTCCACGTACCTGAATGTTAAGATGTGGGCGCTCTCGCCGTCGGCTTCTTTCTCTTCTTCTTGGTCCTCGCCGTCTCAAAGGCGATGAAAGCTCTTAAACGCTCTTGCAGTTTTTCTTACCAATTGTTTTTAATCTTCCTTTCTTGAGTTTATCTTCCAACTGTGCAACTTTCATTGTTTCGATTCGCGTCAGCTTATCGATAACAATGCACCTTTCTTCGACATCAACGGTAGTACTATCCACGTTTGAGCCTTCGTTCATCGTGGATAATGATTCAACTCGATTTCAACTCAATTTTACAATTATTACGCGAATAGTTCTGTTAAATATTTCGTTTTCTATTTTGTTCAATTCCGACTCAAGCCCCCAAAATTATAGTGATCTTTATTCGTTTGATATATTTATATTGATTGAAACAGGAGAGCGATGATTATTTAATTAGAGCTATTTCTTAATATAGTAATGTAATACAACTAAAACAACCAAATTTGTACAATTAGTCAAGTTCTGAGTAACAATCGGAACTCGCAACTAACAACCTACAACAACTCGACAGTTAACGAGTAACGACTAACTTCTAATAGCAACCAGTCACAACTTACTCGTAACTGACGATTCCGTCCACCAAAACGTCCTTTTATACCACGTTTTTCGGTATTCGTATCACGCAGATGTATCTTACAGCTGTTGGCGACCCAAGGTAGTCAGGGTAACCTTTTTCAGAAAGGTTCTATTGTCATAAGGGGCAGGGCGATATGGATCGGCCATATGGCCTATTAGAATTTTCCATTCTTCCCGACCCGTCAGGAACTATTCATTCTTCCCCTACCTATTGTTCATTTTCCCAACGATTTTCCCCCGATACTACAGCACATAAAACTCTGTGGCATAGAATAACGATGTGCTTTCAAATGGCTCTGCCTTAAATTTATCTATCTGAGGGTTCGGAAACCCTGACATTTGCCTGAATTCATTATGGTGTGTCATATTTTTTACAGCAATAGCGCTAACGTTTACACAACGAAAAATCAAGAAAGAACGAATTCGAGTAACTGTAAGTACATACCTCAGAGAAGAGAATATTTAGAGAAATTGATGATAAGGAACGGAACTGAACAGAACGCGAGCTCACGACGGCCTAGTTGTCACGTCGATGACACTGATGACACTGATGACACCGAAACCGGGTTAACGCGTACGTGCCGGAGCATTGCACTTTGCTCTAATAGACTCACGGTGTACAGCGAACAAACTGAAACGCAAAGTACAATTCATTCCAAATGTATATCGTGCATGATGTTGATGAGAATTGTAATGCGATATAAATTGCTATATTAAAACTGAACTAGATTGTGGAAGAATATGAGAAAAATGTGGAAATTAATTCAGTACACGCGTACAAATTATTTTATTCGGAAGATCTGTATCGAATAAAAAGACCTCGTTTCCTTGATATTAAATCCAAATAGGAATAAGCGTATCTCAATGTTTAGAGATCCTTGTTTACTTCGTTTTGCTTCTTTTATATAGTATTATATGTAGATAGCTTAACGACATATATTGGCAGGAAGTTTCTAATTGTATCTATCGCGTTACCTAGGTTTAATCGATAAACGTTATGTCCGCAAGCTTATGACCCATTTTCTTAAAATATATTTATAATATGTACGTTTGTAACATGATTTGTAAAATACGTACGCATGTAAAAATACAGATGAAAAAGTTATTCCGTATATAATGGCATAATAGCTAGGAATATTGAAAATAAACATATATTTAGTTTATTTTTAGTAGTTCAAGCGTTCCATAGAATAAAGTAAGATTCTTTAAGAAACGATATATTGCGTTGTTTTAATTTCCATTCTCCCCGAACGAAATCAGCCAATTTTCGTCTTTCCTGTGTCTAAAATTTGTACACACCGATTCAGAAAACGCGGTTCGTAACGTCAGAGAATAACTACTTGCCGTTATATTCCATGCAAGGACATTCAATCAGACTAAAAATTACTCCTTTGACTTGAACACATATTAGCAAACAACTATTACACAATGGCTCAAGAAGAAAGATAAAGTAAAAAGAAAACTTACTATGGTTGGGTAGAACAATATCCTATTACGATTCAGTTTCGTTCCTCGCCGCGACAGCCGCCTTGTATTTTAGCAGAACAGGCCACTGTTACCACGGTTCGCTTAATTATTCGTAATGCGCGCAACAGGGCTCGGGTCAAAAGGAATCGTTAAAATTGTGCATGTTAGCGGCAAGGCTGTCACGACGAGAAAAACGAACAGGAAACCGAAACGTTTTCACGCTCGTTCGCAGGAAGGTCTGCACGTGTAACTGTGTCTATACGCGACTGTTTCGATGCGAAACCCGTATATCCTCTAAATATTCAGAAGACGCCGCTTCTGGAATGTTGCTCTCGTTATCAGTGAAAGTTGCACAATATAAATGAGTAGGTATGCGAACAGCGTACCGGATTAACGCGTCAGCAAAGGCGCTTGATGAATATCAGGTGATAGAGCTGCTTTTGTAAACGGAACGCGTTTCGTTGAGCGTTTTTGGCTATTTACATTCACGCACGTTTTGTGCATATTAACGCATTCACTGTTAACGAAATACGATCACGCAATTCTGGTTGTATTTTTTCTTTTTTTTTTCTTTCATCAGAAATTACGGAATTTTATACATTTATAGAACATTTAAAAGTGCAAACATACATAGAATATATATAGTATACAAAAAATTCACATAGATAGCATAATATCGGTCATCGTTTTTAGAGGACGCAATAAATTTTGAACGAAGCATAATTTTGTTTTTTTATTATTTTATTTACATTTTACAATTTGTCCAACAGGACATTTGGTAAATTCTTATATCATTGTTGAAAAATAACATGTGATTACAAATTGATTTTATTATCGTTTTGTAGATTTTTAATTTATTTTCAGTGCTGAGTTTGGAGTTTCGACTAGTTAGCCAGTACATCTGTTTTCTTCGAAGCATGATAGAACAGAATTTGATAAAACATACATATTGTTCGATAACGACGAGTGATTGAAGTTTCTTTAATTCGAAGATAATTTCACTTTTAAACGCAACATATGGGAACACTTGACATTTATTTATGTTTGAAGCTTTGATAGTAATAAAAAATTGATGAATATGAATTTTGAGAATTCATTATTACTATGATCTTTTATTTTACTTTTTATTTCCTTTACAAGTTTGTTTATATTCTTTTTGTTTTCACGTGTTCGATAGGACGACGGCAGCATTGTGGTTAACGTAGTTGGTTACGAACGTTCCACACCCAGGTTCGAATCCCGGCATCGTATGTCCTGTTCTTCACGACTCCTAGATGCGAAGGGATCGTCCGGATGGTTGAAAGAATCCACAAACCGGATGAATATTTGATTTGAAATTGAAAACGTGTTCTATGTCTTTCGCCATTTTGCTCCCGCTTTTCTTTCAGTGGCGAGTTAAGGTATCTTCTGATCGTAATGTTCGGTGATGGTGAGGTCTATAAAGAAAATTTAATGGGGCTGACCGTCCCCAAAAACGGTCACAACAGCTACAAAAAGTGGCCTTCGAGTGTCGTACATTGAAAAAACCCTACCTATCCTGTGTTTTATCGTGATGAACAGTAACCCTAAGGAGCGTCTCGACTTGGAGGATGCATTTCATAAGTTAAGGACTTCGACAGTAACTAAAAACCTGCATCTCGAGGACGGGAATAGAATTTTAAACGCGGCAGTTAACGGTCCTTTGGTGTTCCGAAAAAGTATGTTTGAACAGCTGCTGATCATTTTGACCAAAGGGATAGATTATAATATACGACAGGGTTTCGGGACGTAACATTACCCAAGGGAAACGAAAAAACATGGGACGCCCTAAAAATAGGCTTCAAATAGTAAAATATCTACTACGAAATCCCAACGATGCCATATTTCATCTGTATCGCTTCTCAGCATGGGAAAAATTTCACTGGGTGGTACGCATCACCTCCCCCCCCCCCCGGCTTCAAGGTTCGTTGTTAGGTTAGTATAATACCAATCATCGCTTTTAGATAATAAATTTTGAACGCAGCATAATATTGTAGAACAAAATTTGATAAAATATACATATTGTTAATAACGACGAGTGATTGAAGTTTTTTTAATTCGAAGATAATTTCACTTTCAAACGCAACCTATGGGAACTCGTGACCTTTATTTATGTTTGAAGCTTTGCTAGTAATAGAAAATTACAAGGAAAACACCGAAAACAGTGACCGATAGTTCTATCGAAATTACGAAAATATGTACTCAATTGATGATTCTATAAATACTATAATCATTCCTACAACTGCAAAGCTAATTATAACGAGACTTTTCCTTTAATAGTTGCTGATATCAATGACATGTATCCGCGTAACCTGTTCTTTATCTATGTATCCTTATACACAACGTCTAGGAATGTGTATTTTGTCATCTTATCAAGATCTTGCCTCGCATTTTTTCGTTTATATTTAACGCGTTTGTGCGAAGAAACGAGAAAGTCAATTTTTAATTTCATCGGATAGTCAATAGCAAGTGAAAATAAATATAATAACCTTACTGTGGACTGAAATTTTTCATATCCTCTGAAAGGCGCTTCAAGGTATCATCCGACTCCATGAAAACATTATCTGATGTTTCTTCTGAATTTTCGTTCCTCCTGAAAATGAAACAAATGGTCTTTATATTCTTTTAACACCTCAGACGCGTTGCATTCGTTCGAGACAATGGCACGCGCTGTAAAAATGGCTCATCGTTGTGGCAGACTATTCATGAAATACAATGACGGCAGCCACCCTCCGTCGCGTGGGCTCTTACATAATACACGTCTAAAGCTTAAACGAGTTTAATTGGCTCTCGCATTTTTTTTTTCAAACGGATGAACTAATGAAAGGGTTCACGCGAAAGTTGCGTTCTTCGAGTATCAGAAACGAAAATAAAACATGGCTCAAACACTGTTATGTTACGATTCAATGTTCTATAAAAAAAGAAAAAACCCTACATAGAAGAAATCAGACAGTAGAAAACTTCCAGCCACGCCTATAGTTTCTAGATATATCTTTTACTAATTAAGACATACATATAGTATCGGCAGGAAGTTTCTAAAATTCACCTCCTGGAACTTTATAGAGCTCATGAAATTCAATTGCTTCACCTTCGTAGAATCGACGATTCTTCATGGCACGCTATAACTCATGCGAATCGCCACTCCTATAAGATACTACGAAATACTTCCAAATGTGTTTTATTAATCATATCACGGGACGAACAAGTTCCATCATCGCTCTAGTATGAATACGTTACGTAGGTTCTACGAGCCACTCGGCTCGGGTCACACGGAGACGAGGTCAGTGTAGCATAATGTCCTTGTGCCATATCGCGGTTCACATTCTCATGGAGTTGACTGAAACGAAAGCACCGGCAATCTAGAAACGAAACCAGGTTTCGCGCGTTCAGCGAGACTTAGCGCGTTCGTCTCTTTCTTAGTCGCTCGTTGCCAGATTCTGAAAGCGATAGAGCAGCGAAACGATTCGCGATTCCGCGAGAAAAAGGGGCCAGCAGCCACTACGAATGTACGGAGAGAGTGCATTCGCGATTACGACAAAGGCCGTTGCACTCAGGTGCATCGAACCTGTCGTTATTCGCGGTTCGGCGATCCGGCATAAACGATTTTTCGACGAGCGAAAATCGACGTCGCTGAAAAATTAGCGGACCATTAGGAATTCCGAGAAATGGAAATAAAAAGAACGAGAAGCTGGAGAAAAGGATTTGATTTGTAACAAGAACTAAGGAGGAAGTTGACTAAAGCTGAAATGAAAGTTGTAGAAATATCTAGGTGTAGAAAATGGAAATTTAAAGAGATATTTTCAACAAAACAAGGACTTGGGTAGTATAAGATTTAGGTTTCAAAAAAGTAGGAATTCTAAATGTTATTTTTACAATCGTCAATGAACATCTCTTGGGCATTTATCCAAGATGTAATTTGTATCTAACATTTCCTATTAATTACTCGATTAGCTGATTTCTAGCTACAGCTCTTCGCGTGTAATTTTATAAATGATCTCCTTCATTTCCAATCTGATAGATGGTGAACTGAACCTTGAAATCATAGTTTACTTTGGCTGTCAGGCATTAAGTTTCAAACGTTTAATCACATTGTATGTCGACACTGTAATCAAATGTAATATTTGCGTAACTGTACATGTCGACGATATCGTAAATGTTATAACTCTTAAACTCTTTGTTAATCTTTTTAGATGACCTAATCGGAGAATGACGTTTTTAATGAGTAGTCGTTACCTATATCAATTTCAAGAATTTTCTGATACAGATAGGAATGATATTGATTTTGTTCAATTATTACCTGAAATATCCACCAATTTTTTACACGTTCATTCACTTTTTGCTCGTTAAATTTCCTATCGTTTGCTGTTAAGTATAATCGACTACGGATTCGGCGATGATTAGCTGTTATGTAACATGAAAATTTAACGCATCACTTTTGCAAACCTAAAAGATACTTAAACCTAAGTTATTGTATGAAACTTAAACAAGCTAAAAAATAGTATTAAAAATACTATATTTTGTTTTAGGAGTTAATTTCATGTAACAAGATAATACTAACGTAGATTTCACATAAAGAATTTTACATTTGACTAATAGCTGAATATTTATTGGAAATGGTTTGTAATCTTTCAACTGACATGTTTCAATCAGTAGATAATAACTATATAGTAGAATATGCTACCTACTTTGCAAAGAAGGGAGAGAAAGCTGTTTAAGAAAATTTTCCAAAGGAAGACAAATGGAATGTCATTTATCATAGATGCGTTTCTTATCGTACACGCCAAAGCATCATTTGCGACATAATCAAGGTTTTCAACCGACCTACTGTGCCAAATCATAAACTAACCTAACGAGACCAATTTTCATGAGCATCGCGATCGACAAACAGAATATCACGAAGAAGAAGGATCAGGTTGCCGTAGCTCGCAAAATCTCCGACAATTTGTAGCGCGGAAGTCGTTCAGGGCAAGCCGCTTAAAGGAATCGTAAGTATTACTTACTCCTCGTTAAAGCCTGAAGATGACATCGCCGACATCCGCCGTTAACAAACTACTTGCGCCAACAATGCGAAAAAACAGAGTGGTCTCTCTCGGCCCACGTACATACACCGCAGCACTCCAGTCTCGCTTTAGGCTATTACTACATTAACGAGTCACTTCGTGCTTTTATACAACACCGACACTCCTTGATAAGAGTTCTCTTGATGATAGTGGGTTTATATGTCTTGTCGGTACGCCGGTGATTCTGTTTGTTGCACGGTGCAATTGGCTTTTATCTTCGTGTACTAGTTGATTCATATCTAACGCACGTATGGGTAAGTGCACATTACAAAAATGAAAACTTTAATTGAATCGAGTATGTCTTGAAATAAAATATTGTACAGATGCTCGGTTTTCACAAAATTGTACGAGGAAGTACGCTTTTTTGTATTGTCGGTAATTGCTCGTTTATTTCATTGATAATAGGTTTACTTTAATTCTTCGTACCGCATTAATTTATGTGAAGAGATGAGGAATATATGTATTTACCTGAAGTATTTGTCATAATTCCGACGCTTTGCAAGATAACTTCAACGTGACGAGACTCTGGATAAAAGCAACTGTATTTTTTGCTTGAAATCACTGCCAACTGAAAAATAATCATCCGCGTCTATCGTCTTACTTTACATACACTTCACAGTGAAATTTCTCTATAGATAATTTCGTGACTTGGATACAGAAGGTTTACTACTAGATGTCGCAGCGAGGTATAAATTAAACTTCACTAGATGCAGATAGTGCACCTATCGAATGCACAAAATAATAATTGGGGTAGGAGATTGAACGCGTATAAATATGTTACAAGTGGGGTGAAAAGTAGATCAGAACATCTAAATACCAACGGTGGACGTACATCGTGTCTTAGAAAGTGTTAATCGTGAAATTGACCGACGTTTCCGTTTACGCGGTACTCTCGGAAGAACTGGTTTATCACCGTGCTGCGTGTACATTAATAAATAAATCTATCGGTATGCATGCCTCTTGAAACTGCGTTTATCTCAATTAAATATCGTTTGCTACTGATACTGAACGTGATAAGGATAATGGAAATACGCCAACGCATTTTCGCGTTTGAGATCAAGTGAAACTGGAGCTTGACACAAATAGGGAAAACGCACGTATTATATATTTTCAGTTACGTTTGCAATGCAGAGGAAAAGATGAAGAATCACAAACTCGCAAACTTTTCTTTCTTTGATTTTATGAATAGTTCAATTTTCTACGAGAAGTTTGTTCAAAGGATAGAATAATTGCTTGAAAAGTTTTTGTTGTGGTTAGAAAGCTGGCTATGTATGTATAATGAATAGTAATATCGTAAAAATAAATTAAATAAATTATTAGAAATTATTTTAAATTATGTCTGTATGATTGTAGAGTATGTATAAAGCAAACATATCTAGTAGCAAGCCAAGGATGCCATAAATACAGCTGATACTGTCTGTTTACCTGTTTACCTCATCCATGTGTCTAAGTATAAATACACATAGATATGTGTGACCTCAAATATTTTTTAAATGTAAGATTCTATTACTTCGATGTTTTTAGTATTTGAAAATAGATTTATTACTTATTATTCTATAAATAAATTTCATATTGTAGTTTGTAAATAGATTTTTAAAATTCTGTGAAACTATCAGTACAGTGTTTCAAATTTATTCTAGTATATATCAAATTTTTTATGTTCAATTTATTTCACAATTATTTAAAACTAAACTATTATATTTAATTCTATGTTCGAATAGAAATTTGAAATTTGGTCAAATAAACTTTACCAGTAATGCAATTGACTAGCCACGTCACTCTAGTCAATTCAGTCTCCTTCGCGATATTGATTTTTAAATACATATTTGATATTTAAATTAGAAAGAACTATTAAATTACACACTTCAAGAAATATAATATTTTTGCAAATTTTTGAGCATATATTTTATTTAAGGAACTACAAAATAAAAATCTATACTTAAATTTCAGGAATTAAATATATGTACAATGATATACGAAATGTCAATCCCGCGCGCGACGCTGATTGGAAGAGTAATTTTGTCGCATCAGCCAATCAGAAATTTGCTAAACTATTCTGTGGGCGCGAATGTCATTCTCCCGTAATAAACCGTGGTATAAACATCATGTTCCGGTTTCAGGTACGTGATTTGCGTTGTGTAGTACATATCTCCATTATCATTTAAAGGTCATTGTTAGTCTTATTCAATCAATACGTGTTTATCTAATAGCTTTAATTATATTAACTAAATAATAACATTTATAATACTATATATTTTGCTGTAAATTTCGTGCAGCTTTCACTTCCACTACGAGACTATGAGGTTCGATTATTCATTCCTTCGTCATGACGATTTCTGAGCTCCGAGAGTCAAGAATGTAAGTAATCTTTGAATATTATACTTTAAATAGTTGTATTTTATGTTTGTTGTTTCATTTATTACTAGTTATGAAAAAATTTGATTGACACAGCGTCTTTAAGAGTAAATTATAAAAATATTAGAGTAAATGCAAAAATATTGTATAAAAAAAATATAAATATATTTTGTTAAAGATTTTTCACAATACGTCATGGAATGCGGTGGGTCTTTTTTGATGACTGCCTTCGCGATGGCTTGCCATGGGTTACTGTAACGTTGATGACATCCTTCGCATCGAATCGTGAGTCGCAGGAATTTTTGTTTCTCCGGTCATTCAATCATGTCGTAGGATGAAAGGTCCGAACCGACACGGGTGACTGGTTGTATTACGTAGAATTGTTTACGAGTATAGTGACCGCGAGTATTTATTATATTCGTGAGTAGAGCAACACTTTGTATTTTAACATCTTATTTACTAGCTTAGGATAGATCTTCCTGCACATTGCGTTTTTTATACTACTAACACGATATCGGTGATTAAGATTTGATATTAATAATATTAATATAATGTTAATAATTGGTAGAAATTATATTATATTGATAATTATTGTTTGATAATTACTTCAGTAAAATTACTTTTAAAATATGTTTATGTATATCCATAAGAATATACGTGAAACGTGAATATCTGAATCCATAATAAATATTGAAACGATATTAATTATTTCATAGCGGAGAAGTCTGATATCATTCGACTTCGTTACAATTAAAATTGCATTTATTACACAATGATAATAATGAGAATTTATAATGTATAAATCATTTTTAATTTCATCTTCTACTTCACTACTATCTTAATCCGCATAATTCTTTGATCTTCATATTATAAACTGGAATATAATTTAAATTATATAATAAAGTGTCGGAGTTCAGTTCCTTTCGTACGAAGGTATATTAAATGTTATGTGTAAGAAGAAACTTCGCGACAGGTAAATTTCTGAATTAAAGCAACAAGTTTTGAACACTGCTTTTATACTTTTTAAAATATGCTTTGACGAAGAGATAACCTGAGATTACTTACATCAATATTAAACTCAGAATCAGTTATAAAATAAATTTCTTGTTTATTTCCAATCTTTTTCTTTCAATTCTAAAATTTTAATAATTCATTAAATCAGTACAGATTTACAATGATTTGAATTAAAATGAGAGTATAGATTCATAATAATTTAAAATGAGTTAATTGTAAAATGAAGGAAGATTAGCCCGTTAGATACAAAGTACATACATGGAATACACTAATCATTTTTTAGTTCAGGATTTTCAGGTTCAACCTCTTCTGTGTTCATTGCCAGGAGCTTGCTTACGTGACCAGATGTTACTTGTGTGCAGAATAGGCGATGGGCACGATGATCATAATTCATAAATTTATAATAATTTTTAAGCGATTGACGATGCGTTAACGTATCGTGCACGACGTATGTTCGATATTGTGCGTGTATGGTTAGGGCGTGAAATTACGTCATTTATATTTCAATTATGCAACATTAAATAGTAAAAAAGTAATTTACAAATATTAGTATTAAATTTATTTATAAATAATAGTATTCGACAGTAAGTAAAAACCTACATTTTGAGGACGGGAATAGAATTTTAGACGCGGCAGTTAACGGTTCTTTGGTGTTCCGAAAAAGTATGTTTGAACAGATGATCATTTTGACCAAAGGGACAGATTATAATAAACGATAGGGTTTCGGGACGTAACATGACCCATGGGAAACGAAAAAACATGGGACGCCCTGAAAATAGGCTTCGAATAGTAAAATATCTACTACGAAATCCCAACGATGCCATATTTCATCATCATCATATTCATTTAGGGCGTGAAATTACGTCATTTATATTTCAATTATGTAACATTAAATAGTAAAAAAGTAATTTACAAATATTAGTTCAATCAAGAATTGTAATAATAACCAAACCTGCTATTAAATATAACAAATTGTACCGGGTAAAAATCGAGCCTAGGTTTAACTTTCAATGGGCATTGTGTCCGAAGAAAGAAGAGGCTAGAAGCCGAAGGGACCCGGTAAATTGCATGGAAGAGGGTAACTATTAATGGTTTCCCATGCTCTGAATGATCCAGAGCATGGGAAATCATTCTTGTTACTACTTTGTCACTATGCTCGCTTTTAGTATTTATAGTAATAGTAGTTGTAGTAGTAGTAATAGTAATTTGTTTCTTGGCTGATGTACATTTCGGTCTACCATAATTTTGGGCAAGTCGCGTTTTGTTTTATTAATATTACGAATAATTGATACCTATTGGTTTGGTTGGAAATTTCGCGTTCTAAATCAGAGCTACGAAAAACAACTGATTTCGATATTAATTAACGTTGCGATGGAATAATGATCGCGTTTGCCTCATTGTATATACGTGTTTCTTATTATGAATAACTAGAATTTATTAAAGAGTAATAATAGAATTTGACACGTTTTTGTTTATCTAAAGTTGAATTAAAGAGATGTAAATTTTTTATCAATTCTGTAATGCTGCGGCTTGTTGTTATCGCGAATATTTGAAGTAACTTTTCATTCGTACAGAAATAGTTATTTTTATTTAATTCATTTTGAGAATTAGCATTGCAATTAGTATTCTAACGCGATTCCTTAAATTATTTTTACAATTAATTGATAGTTGCGTTGACGAATGATCACGTTTTTTAATTAGTGTTGCGCCTGTAAAAATGCCCAAAATTGTTCCACTGAGATTGTGGAGTATATTCCTACTTTTAGATCACCTGGTGTAGCTAAAAAAAACTCCACAGAAGTGGTCATATATCAGCAACCTCCAACATGGTTCTACCGGATCTTCCGCTATTAGCGTTGGGTATACTTCATTATGAGTATATCGATTAGTTTTATTAGTGTTGCGTAAATAATTAAAATACTCTATTATCGTGTATGTTTTCGGGATTTGAACAACTTTTTTTCTATTCTTTTTCATTAATACATTGATATTGCATACATTATAAATCACTCATCGTGATTTATTTTAGGAACTTTTTATGTTATATGTAAATCTACTGGTACATTAGTGTTACAAGATAGAAAAGATGTTCCACTCATAATTTCGAGTGGATGAGCTCTTCTAAGTTGGTTTCTGTCTCAGCACTTTTCTGTACAAGAGCATCTGTTACTGAAAATATATCTGTTTAATACTTATGAATATTTTTAACTTGGCTTAAGAAGGTTTTAAGATTAAATACATATCACGTACGTAAAGAAAAGTAATATCGAAAAATTTGAATTATATAATTAGGAAAGTTTCTAATAAATTAAATAAATAGTGATAAGAAAAATAGTGATAATTAAGTTTGTAACATTTTGCAGAGTGTTAATGTATATGTACGTATATAAGAAGAATCCTTTTCATTTCTGAAAGATGGAAATTAGAAATTGTTTAATGTTTGTATAAATAGAATTTATAAAAAGAAACCTTTAGATTTCTGATAGGTGAGGCTTGTAAAATGCCCATTTAGTCTTTATTGTTATATATATATATATATATATATATATATATATATATATATATATATATATATATATATATATAAGGTAAAACACATGAAAATTCTTAGGCTTTTAATAGGCAGGTTAAATTAGATGTTCACTTTGGTAGGAGGTATCTTTAAATTAAATTACATATGCAATTAGGTAGCATGTATTTACATTAAGTTAGATTTATAATTAGGCAGGCTTTTTAAGTCAAAATCTTAGCACATATATAGGTATTTGTAAGTAAGTAGGTAGGAAGGAAGACACTGATGAACGATAGAACTAGCAGAATGACTGAAATGAGCAATTCGTAATTTTTCATGGAAATTTTATAGATTTACATCAGTATATTTTTGGAATAGAGGTAGAATCTTATTTCTCTGCTTATATTATATATTTTTTCGTATAATTTTCATTATGGTCTTTTTGACATAAATTCAGATTTTATACTTCAGTTGTCGGTAGTTTCGATGTTAATCTGTGCCTAAATAAGATATATTAGTAATTGAATATATATATGACTATTTGTAGTATTTAAGATCTCTAGATAAAATAATGTAAAGTAAGTAAGTAGATAAATAAATGGATGAATCAGCCTAAATAAGATATATTAGTAATTGAATATATATATGACTATTTGTAGTATTTAAGATCTCTAGATAAAATAATGTAAAGTAGGTAAGTAGATAAATAAATGGATGAATCAGTATAATTTTAAGTAGTCAAATAATTGATCGGTTTGTAAATACATGTAAAAAGGATTCGGTTGAAAATGAAAGTATTTGGATAAAAGGGGTGTTCTATTCACAGCAACTTCCACGTGGCGAAAGCTAGGCAATTGGTATTAAATATTTGATAAATATATTGTACTGTATTATTATGGTTAATAGCTATGATACAATTATAAATTATATAACAAATATCATAAACTGATTAGCTGTGCTCGCAATTATTAATTTAGTTAGAAAATTTATTAATCCAAGTTACTATTTCCTCACTGCTCTCTAAAATTGTGAAGTATACATAAGTAGAATTTTTGTGTAAGATATACATACTTAAAAATCTGAAAAGGTATAATTCCTTAAAGTTTGATTTATAGCACACTAAATTTTTTTAATAGATTTTGGCCAATTATGAGATATCTTATTCTATTTGTTATTTATTAACATTTTATAGTAAAATTTATTTTTAATTCTATCTATCGCTGCAGTCTTATTCTATACTGAATCGATAATAGTGGAAATGACACTAAAATGATAAAAGTGGTTTCTAGTGCATTGAGTTCTAGTTCTATTTCTTACATCGTCTATGCTGCACAACTTCATTTTATAATATCGACCTGTAGAGATCGCCACTTAACACAGTGAAATTTAAACACATTTGAGGTTAGGATTTCCATTGTGAGGTTTGTTAGAAGTCGGTTACAAAGTATACCACGTTTTTCAGATTTTTAGTACGTAATATAATAATTTTTATGAAGATATTTTGGGAGAATATAATCTTTTAAAGTAGGTATTATTCGTACAATTAATTCAATATTTTAATTCAATTAATTCATTAATTTAATTTAATTTTATATCTGCGAATATGTTATATATATTTTTACATATTTCGAGGTTATGTCACTATCGAACAGTATATTAGTTCCTGTGTATTATTGATTAATTTAATAAATGTCCAACATCAATCCAGTTCTTCATTTTCTGTTTAATATTCTTATGTTCATAATTTTAAATAAGTTCAATTTTATTTGTAATTATAAAATTAGAATTCTGTATTCAGTACTCGGGTAATGCATCTTTTTTTAGATAACGTATATTTACGATTACTATTACGATTTAGATATATAAAAACAAAATGGCAAAATCATTGCGTAGTAAATGGAGGAGGAAGTGTAGAGCAATTAAAAGGGAACGTTATGGAGCAAAAGAATTAGAAAGATTAAAAAAGACATTAGGTATTGATGAGAATGGGACACAAGATGTTGAAATGTCAGAAATATCAGAAATTGCTACAGGTAAGGCACACTGCTGCTTCATATGTTATTATTTTTACATAATGATTTCAATTGAATTTAACGTTTGTCTCAAGTTGTTGATGCTAAAACAATAAAGGAAAACGAAAAAGCTAAGAATGACGCCAAAGCAGATGATGAGAAAATGGATCTAGACACTGAAAAAAGAATATATAATAAAAGAACAATGCTGGATCAGTATGGAAATTATCCTGCATGGATGAGCAAACGAAAGATTGCAAAGCACAAGAAGGGTAGAGCAAAATCGCAAAAGGGAAACATAAAGCCACATAAGAGGTTAACAAGGAGACAAAAGAGAGGAATGAAGCAAAAGTAATTCTTTTATATAAAATTGATAGCATTGATCAATGCTATTCTTTGCTTTTGTATTAGTAAGTAACAAAAATAAATTATATTATTGTAGTAAAATGTTATATTAATTATGTTGTATGGATCGACAAACATCGTTCAAGTTTCTTTTCCATTTTATTATAAAGCTGAATACAAATAATCATAATGATTATTTAAGTTAGAATTCTACTATATTCTAAATTCTACTATACTAAATAAAGTACCATAAAAGCTAAAGAGATGGCAGTGATAGTATGTAATTTTCTCACATAAATATTACATCTATGGGCAATGTCCAATATTTTTGACACTTTTCTTTCGCTTAGAACTTCATCGAGCTACTGTTCATTGGTATCGCTGATCTGCAACGTAATCTTAAACGATTTTCCAGTTCCACCACTCTGTTTGTTAAATGCTGCATTTTTCTTCTCTCTAATTCGTATTCTCTCAATTTGCTCCTCATTTGATATATCTCCTGCTGCATGAGTTGCTATAAACAGAACTGCGTTTTTAAACAGAAGTACATATTTTATGAAACGTTAATAGAGTGGTTACTAACCACATTTTCGATAGATCTCTTCATTTCGTTAATAGTTTCAACCACAGACGCAACTTTGACAGTCATGTCCGTCGTTTCTGTATCTCTCTTCTTCCCTTTTGCGAATTGCTAAAAATATAAACAATAAATATAATATATGACATCATTTCATTATCCAAACATTTGTGATTTTTACAATGATCGTGATTTTTAATTCCATCATGTAAATTTATGATTATTTTTATCTGAATTTTCTTTATTTTAGCGAATTATCTATTCTTGAATAAACGGCAAATTATTAACTTTATTTTAAATTAGAATGTAGTAGAAACACTATTGAGTGTTATCTATTCTTACAAAATATTAATATTTATCTTTGTTGGTTATTTTAATAGGGCCGCTTATAAATAAGAAAAGAATTTAAAAAAACTATGACATACCAAATGTACTTATATTAAAGAATCTTTTAAATCTCCAAGATATCAGAAAATCAGACCCAACTAGTTCTCTTTTCATTAACACCAAAACTGGGATCAAACTGTTTTTCAAGTTTCTACATAATTCATACATGCCCATAACCATCGCGATAGACTTAAAAATAAGAAGGAAATCCTTCTTCAGCCTGCTGCATCCGCGTTTCTATCATCGCACGAGCGTATCTCTCCCTTATAAGTCAAATAACACATGGCAAGCCATTGTCTGGCATACCTTTTCGAGCTTGGTAAGCCTTTTCAGGATAATCTCATAGTCCTGATCGAGGTCATCGTCAGTCACCTCGTTTTCCGTATCTGTAAATGGGAGTCTTTGCTATTGTCATTTAACTACGGAATTCAGAATGTACTTGCATTTACGGAAATAATATTGGAGAAACGAGGGCAAGAAGAATGAAAGGCAAAGAACAGAGGAATTGACAATTACAAACCATGCGACGAGATCGCCGGACGCCTCGTCGTTGTTGTTTCGTGGAAATCATTCTCCAAGTCTCGAGCCTCGAACGCCGTATCGTCGGTGACTGAAAAAGAGTTGGAAGCGTGATGAAAGTGGAAGTAATCTGATCCGAGAGCAGATCCTCCGGTTGAGGACAAGGATTGCTGTTTCCGGTTCTTGTAAGACCGTGAAATATTGATACTGAAGACGTAATGTACGATTACGATGTGCAGCATTTCTCTTGACGCTATCACTACATACTGTTACGTACTGTTCGAAAAGAAATTTGATCTCGTAATAAATTTATTCAAAGATTGCCTCTTTCTACCTTATAGAACAAGTGGCAGTGCCTTTATTACGATGGTTTAGTTTTGTCGTTATTTTACGATTAAAGCTAATGGAAACAATATAATACTTTGATATTCTAGTAAGAATGGACGTAGTAAATTACTGACATTTGTATCAGGCAAAAGAATTATATTTATCGTCAAGGATATTAAAACAGCAGGAGGATTATAGGGATTTTATAATATAATCTCTAAAGTTATTCCTAATAAAATTATGATTGGAGCTTTCATTTTAAATAGGTCACACTTTACACTGCTCGTCTGTGTCCTGTATTACGCAATGACTTGGCCACGTTTTAATTTGAAAATCACACAAACTTAAAATTTAAGTCAACCTAGCACATCTCACTCTGTTTTCTAAGGCTCAGCCAATTTCGAGCGATCTTGAACTTGACCATCGGCAACCTTCTTCTCACATAGTCAGTCCTCGTGCAGATGACACTAAAGTTCAAGATCAATGGGAACGATGTGACAAAACGGCATCGTACCCGTTCGGTAAAAATAACATTGTCGTTGGTTTAGCTAAAATTCGAGAACCTACAATGGGACGAGAAGAACAAGAAGCCATTCAAAAACTTGTTGTTCGATGGTGCTAGCGGCGTATGTGTAACGTTTCATAGACAGCATGTAAATTGGTCGAAAAGTGCTACTCCGTGTGTTTCTCAATAGCATATTAGTCACCGTCGAGAAATCTCGAAAACAAATTCGTCTTTGACAGTCGAGTAAAATTTTTCCAACGATTACTCACTATTCTTTCGACAGGACTGGCCGTCTTTTTGTAGTTGGAAACCGGGTCTGCAGTGGCACTCGTAGGTTCCGGGTAGGTTTCTGCAAAGTTGATCGCAGGGCTTCTCTGTCACGCACTCGTCGATGTCTGTAACGTTGGTAGACAAGTTATGCTAATTCGTGCAAAAATTAATTGCATAAACGTGACAGCTGCACGCCACCGACTGATCCATCGCGAAGTCCTTCGATTTCCGGCCAGCAGTATTGCGCAAATTCTCCGCAATGAAACGCTGCCTTTCGTTGGTCCGATGAATTTCTCGAAATGAGCTCGAGGATTTTACAGAATAAATTACTGGCAATGTAGATTGGTCGTTTAGTTGGTGAATGACGGAGGATAAATGGGGAAAGGTGGTGATCCGTGCCATTTAAAGTAACTTGCTCATTGATTAACATAAAAAAATGAGGCGAGTATAAAGGAAATTGAGCGCTCTTTCAACGTCTAAGATTTGTATAAATCATTGCGGCTTAATTATACGAAGGACACGTTTATTCGCATATTCCATATAGCTTTGATAACATGTTATATCGTAGAAAGTGAAACGCAATCAAATCTTTGTATCGAACCTGTTTAATGTTGAATTATTGTTTGATCGATGGTAGTATTAAATTAGTATTACAATGTCAAATAATCTCAATAGTAATACGCTATTCAGTGATACGCACGTGTACGATAGAAAAATCAATAGCGATAGATCAGTTTGAATTTGAATCAAAATCGATATTTTTTAAACTTTCAAAGGATCTAATTATGATACGCCAAATTTTTTCCAACGAAATAAAATATTCTTCTATTGTATTATAATCCTCGGCTCGTTTTCTTCTTAACCTTGCTTTCTCTTCTATACAAGTTAATGCAAGTATAAGAAAATTATTGTTGATACGAATAACATTTCAATTCTTATTTCTCGAAGCTAGAAAACTTTTTTAAAGAAACGAACGTATGATTGGATCCTGAGATTTGTCCTCTCTTTGTCCCTGTATAGTAAGACTGAACGACTACACATCCTATTGTAAAATTATGAAAGCCTCAAGGATATTTCCTTAGAGAGTGTTGAAACCTCTTGTAAAGGATTTTTCTATCGAATTGAGAGCACGTCGACACGACTCACCTCGCCCTCGTAATTAGAACGACCGCATAGCTTAATGAAATCGCTCGTAAATCTATCGAAAGCAGCCTAGCTGCTGGACACTACAATACGTTTGGTCGGCATGGTATTCGCGCAATGCCATCGACCTGCGTATCGGCCTACGTCAATTTAATTACGCCTAACGATTCTGGTTACGAGGACGTGTTTCCGAGCCGCGAATATCGATTACGGATATTTTACGATTTAACGACGCTCGCTGTTTGCATCGTTAGCTTCACGAAGGTTCGTTTGCTTCTACGGCACCCGGGGCCTCGCCTAAATAAGGAGCACAACGGACGTTGCCCGCAATTGTGCAGTTTGCAGCTGAACGTGAGAATCGAAGCATTCTCAAATGCTTCGTTCTACTGACAATCGAGTCAGAATACTCGTTTTTACGTTAATAATAAAGAATAAATAACAATAAAGAATAAATTCGGATTCACGTTAATTTTGTGGGAAAAGAAATTAAAAATTTTTATTTTTTAACGTTCTCGCCGTTCTTTTTAACACACTAACGTTTGCAATGAAACTATAGTTGATATTTACACAAGATATCTTAATTTATACGTCGTTGCGCGAAATTGTAACGAGACATGCCTGCAAGAAAGTTAATAGAGCGAAGTTGGTAATAAAATGTAAAGTAGGGAAGGTGTTAGACACGTAACGTTGATTAGCATTTAGAATGACAATTTAGAGTCGATTTGTATTCGTGTTAGACATTACCTGTCTGGCACTGGTTGCCGGTAAATCCTTTGGGACACGTGCACCTGCCAGGAGAGGTACACACACCTCCGTTTAAGCACGGGGAAGGGCAAGTAGCTGAAAAGCAATTAAATTCAGGTACCGATAACCCGATACATAATTATTCGTTATCGACTAATAAATATCTTGCATGTCCATAAAAGATTTTTGTTCTACGTTTCACATCTAGACAAATCAAGTCTTCTAAATTTGTCTCATTACTTTCGTCATTTTTAATAACAATCGAACGTGTTGTTGCAATAAACGGTTCCATTTGCGGTGATTTAAGTATACCAATAAAAACCAACTCAAAATTCATCGAAATTAAATCACTTTTTTAAACGCGCTATAGATTCATAGTCAACTAATTATTCGTAGCAATAGATTTCGTTTATAAGAATACAAATTTGGACATATTAACTTGACAGTTCTTTTATATTCATATAAAGTTAACATTTTATGGAGATGTTTAGAATGCCTGTGATCGTTTACTCACGTTTATTGCATCCAAAACTCAAGCGAGTCGCCTGTGTCCATCCAGGACAGCACAAGAAAACGGAAGATGAATCGGTCTTAACATTAATAACATTAATATACCTAAAAATAATTGGACTTGATCGTGCGAAATAATGCTAATCTTCTTCGTAACAGTTATAATCTTATATCTAAATATTTTAATCGCTTATGTCGATGTTTAATAATAAATGTACAAATACGAGAATCCATAAACAAACATCTCGTTTTACAGAAACGTTGATTTACCTAATTTGTCCGTTTCGATGGTGATGATTGACAGAATTGGGAACTGATCTGGTACAAACTCGTCTCCTGAAACACAAGGAAAATACCTCCATGTAAGAAGAAATTCCTAAAGTATAAGAAAAGTATCCTTATGCAACAAGGAAATAAAGAATGCATATTATTATTATTATTACTATTATTAGTACGAAGAGCTGCAGGAATTGGACGTAGAAAAACGCTTCGTACAGCGTTTATAATTCGAGGACCAGCCCTCCCTTAATATATTTCGTGCACGCAAATCCCCGTGGCTTTATATTTGTTATTGTGATTTATGCCATTTATACAAACGCATTGTCAAGCGGTGACAAGATGAAATTAAATTAATGAATTGATTGTTTTGATAGCGATCGCAGCGGATACGATACGGTACACGCCTTCATTTGCATCTCGTCGAGTCGATATGGAAATGGAAATCGTTAAATACAGAGAAGATAATTTCGACGAGTACGTTTAAGCTTCGATTCGATAAATGCGAGGGTAACAGACTTCGAAAGCGAGGCTACATTGTAAAAGGAACGTCGAATGATCGCTATCGTGTCCTAAGGGATTATTCGATAGCTTCCATTGTAGCTAATCTTCTTTGACAGTTGTTATTACTTGCATCGTAATTCGATCGATTTTATTATTGTCGAATCAGCTGAACTGATCGATCGATACACGCCCATGATTTCGTTTCAGATGATTTCCAATGAACTCAGCAACGAATTACTTTCATTCTGTGCTGTAGCCACTGAATTTCACGATTCCATTTAAACGTCTAAAGCTTTCTCGTGCAAATCGCGTGCACTTTGTTACTATTTTGCATTTTTATCGATTCTTCTAGTACATCGTATACACTCGATCATCGACACATATTCGCGAATACTATATTCGCGAGGGGCGACAGAAGGATATTTCTAAAAAGATAAGATTTTTCTATTCGAAAATCGTAGTGCATATTTACGATATAAAGTCTTAAGTACCTGATGGAAATTACAAAAATTTCACATCGTCTCGTTCGAGAATATCAAGCGTCCGCTTGTTAAAGTGCAAAAAATAATACGATGACAGCTATGATATTTAGTATTGAAGGCGCTCCTTTCTCTTTGTACTTGAGTATCTCGCGTAGAACTTACATAAAAGAGAGGATACACGACGCTTCGGTTTACATAAACGCGCGAGGTTCATCCGTAATTGAACGTTGAGACTTTCCCAGAGTATCTTTTACACTCGAAAGCGTTGACCAGTTTTAACTACAATTACTTAGCCGACAGGATGTTCTCGGTTAACAAGCATTCGCCTCTATTACTTTCATTTTCACCGTCATCAATCACTCCGTCACATTTACATTTTGAACCAAAGGCAAATATTATTCTTGTTCTTTGATATATCCAATATATTCCACGGGAATTAATCTTTCGTAAAAAATTTTTTATTCTATAATTACACGTACAAGTTTCCGCTTAAGAATTTCCGCGGTTAACAGGTAAAACTTCTTCGTTATAAAAAAAAGTGGAAAAATATGACATATCGTGTTCTTCCTGTGTAATCCTTGAACGTTACAGCGTTGAATCGCCATGAAAAGTGGAAGATCGGTCTGTTATAATTTCCAACGCTGATATCGCTACTCGTTCTGTACGGTTCTATATTTTGGCTAGAAATTACACGAATGCGAGAGGACGGGACGACTCAGTGCGCACGAACGCGCGCGAATCGCGCATGATTGGGCGACGAGATCCGATCCCGCACAGCGGAACCACTTCGTCATCGTCGACTCGCGAGAAAATTGCATTTTGCTGTGTCGCTGTCATGTTCATTGAAACGCGACACGACATTTACTGTCGCAACACCAACCACGTGCTTCGCATCGCGAGACGTCTACTTTTCTTGCCCTGTGCGCCATTTTGTTTGTCGCAAAGACATACCAAGGGCGCGAAGAAGTCGTTCAAATAAGAAGGTTACTCGATTAAAAGTGTCACAGGCTGAGACAAATACTTGTTCTCAATTTAGAAATGAATGGGTATCGTTAATAATTTACGTCTCTCAAATTAAGTAAATCGCGCAATAATTAATTACGTCGGAAGATGGGAATTAAACGCACCACAAAAGATAGTCCATCGTTTAATTATGAAATTACGAATTATTTCCTTGTGTCACGATTAATTCCTCGTTACGTCATTTCTTGTTATACTCGGCCATGTTATACCAACGCCACAGTTATCGAAAAATAAACTGTTCCCTTCCTTGTGGGTGATTCCCACGTTCTCCAGATCCGGCAGGTGTACAGAACAAAACGTGGTCTTTAAACGACGTCAAGGATGCTCGTAAAATCTGTCTGTTAAAGACGAGTCTCATATTTGCCTACAGATTATCTGTGCCAGAAAGGATCAGAGGGATTAGCGCGGTAGGTGATCCAGGTTAGCGAATCGTGTAGGTTCTGTCAGACAGGTAGTGTATCTGACATTGGCTCGTTTCCCTTGTAGCTGGATATAATATTCATCATGACGGTGCACATTGTTCTCACGTCGACCAAAATCAATCTCTCCTTCTAGAAATCGCAGAGTCCACATTGATCTATAAACGTGTTGTCAATTCACGCGATAGAGACACGAATGTATAAGAGACGCAAACTTTTGTTTCAAATTAAGATAAATAAATAAATAAACAAAGGAAAGGAAATGGAAAGGAACTTTCGTTAAAGTCAGGCATAATTTAAATCTAGTAAAAGTTATTCTTTCGGGCTTTTGAAATTCTCACTGGAGTTGTCGATATTCGAGATTATACTGCTTAATAAATTATGGATGCTTTCGAACGCCTACGTAGGTAAATACCACTCCGTTTAACTCTAGACGACACGATAAGTTTCCGTATAACGTTCGATGATCGTGATCTATTCACGGCAGCGGGATTATTGTAATTCGGAAAAATAAATGTCTACGAGCTAACATGAAATCGTTCCCAGAGCGTATTCCGTTCCCAGAAAAATCCTTCGGAACACGTTGCGACGGAGGTTCAGATACGGTTCGGAGGACATTCGCGTGGGAATACTGGTTCGGGTGCTTTGGTGGCCATACTGAACGTTGCGCGTTGATAACGTCCAACGTGCTCGGTCCACGACATTGAACGAGAGAAACGAAGAGGTTAAACGCAGATTCACGAACCCTTTCTCAAAATAACGCGTGTAAGTTGTTGTAGCTAATTTGTACTTGTAACTAATTGTACGATTTACGGATTACACGAGTTTCTCTGTAATAAAAGCGACAAGTGATTCTGACGTAATACTGATTTCAAGAAATACCACCATTTTTTTCTTTTTTCGTCGAATATCATTTATTCCTTATACGAAGTTTGATATTTTTTTCGACGATTTCTTCGGAACGAAGAAAAATACATCCCTAAGAGTTCGTGAAATTTTCCATCGTCATTTAAAGTCGTCAAGTTGTTCTTAAAAAAGCACGAAAGAGTTGCAATTTCAAGTAAAATTCTACTAACGATACAACGAATGCATACGATAGTTTAATTCGAATTAAACAGAAAGATATAGACCTATAACAAGTATACGACGTATATACGTAGTGTACAAAGTTGAAGTATTGTATTCGTAACTCGAGAAAACGTTTCACTTTTCATCGTACAGGCCTTAAGTTCATCGAGAGCGAAGAGTTCTAACGCGTTCTAGGAACTTTCTCCGTTAGCGAAGAACCGGCTTCGAAGAGAGAGAAAAAAGATGAGGAAATGCACGAAGAAGTCGCTTGTAATAAAATTAATGTCGATTAGCGAAGGCGCCGTCGCGTGATACCGCTCGCAAGCTTCTTTGCGGTGATAAATTTTCAATGAATTACCGCATCGACGGCTCGCGTGTCCGCGACTCTCTTAGAAGTACATACTTCCGAAACCTTAACGGTGATCTCGCATGTTTTCCACTTCTAGCCGCGCCACAGGCGAACGTAGCGTCGAATTATGGTTGCCATTCGTTATTACCCTCGCCCGGTTGACTATCTATTGCTCGCGACCGATATTTTCACGACCATAAGTGAACGACGTTTCGCGAAGCCGAACTGTCTCTGGGTCGCTAATTTGTCACGAGATATACAAATAAAAGAGCATCGAGATTCCAACGTGCACAAACACGCCACAACATTTATCCTGAGAAATTTGTACGAACGCGTATGTATTGTGCGCGCTGTAGAGAACTTTTTGAAATTTCATTAGTACCGTAACGAGAACATGGTAAAATTTGAAACCAATTCGAGAACGTACGTGGCAGTTACAAGGTATTTATCGCAAAATCAGCAATTATCAAACACGTACACATTGTACCACTGATACAACGTAAATACGACGTGTAGCTATATTCGAGATGTACAACAGGCGAGATCATCGAACCGGTTGATACATCGATATCACGACGGAATAGGAAGAAAAATGCGAATAACATATCGCGTACACTATCCGCGGCAAAATCTATACGTTCAGCGAGCTAGTATCAATTAATCTCGCATCCTCGATCGATCTTTAATTGATCCATAAATATTCAGCTTTACTTTCCCCTGATGATAGTCGTAAACAGCGCGTATAATCACATATACACAGGGCGAATTTTCAACGTCGAAGCCGTACGTTATCATCGCATGCAGGTAAACCGTCGTCGCGCGTTGTGCCGATCGTGACAACACGCTTTGCACGCTCGTTTCGACGTCGCCGCCAGTGATAAACATCGATTCTTTACTGTACGATCTTCATTGGACTTTACCCCACTGATTCCTCTTCTACATTCTCGACAATAGCATCTGAGAGACTAACGTCGGTTGGTCGAAGGTTTCAATGACTTGTCAGTAGATTACGAATGTTTCTGCATTTATGGGAAATTTAAACGTAGAAAAATATACAGAATGACGATATATACAACAGTGCGCAAACATGTTAAAATTATTCGAAGCAAAGTACTCGTTATAGCGTTTAAAAGGCGAAACAAACCTTTGCTCAAAAGAGAAAGAATATTTGAAGATTTTTTAGAAGGTTCAAAGAATTTTCAAGATAAATCATTCTTTAAGATGCGAGGAAATTTTGTTTCTTTTTTGTAACCTTATAAATTCCTTATAATTTGTCCAGGTGGGCATTCCGCGTCAAGAAGCTGCAAGTCTAAATAAAATTGTCAAATATTTTGAAACTTCTTTACGACAAGAATCGGTAATTAAATTGACCAAAGTAAGCAGTCGATGGTAAAAGGGAACGATAGAGGTCAATTTTACGAGCAGTCAGAAGTAGGCTGCAAAACGCACAAAACACGAAGAGAGACGTCCTCGAGACGTTCGCATGGAAGAACAAAGAAATAGCCGGACGAAGTGAAGTGGCACTCGTGCTCGATCAGCACAATTCGCTGGTTCGAAAGTTTTCCAAACAGCCTGGCCGGTCATTGGCTACTCGTTTTGAGTCGCGATAACCGATCACATACAGCAATCGCGGCACCTCATTTTTCGTCGCCGCTTGAAAACGTCATTCGCGTTGCCTAATCCCCTCGACACGAAGTCGATTAATCACGAGAAAATCTGTTCTCGAAAGCTCTCTGCAAGACTAAAAGATTTGTTATTATCGCGGCTTAATGAACAACACCGGCGATAGTTGATTTACCGCATGTAAGATTCGGTTTGTTGCATTATCGTTCTTAAAACGAATTAAAAAGGAGCCCGTTAATCAAAGTTATCCTTTAATTCGAGTAAATTTGTAAACTATCTGTACACGAATCTATTCAGACTAGACAGATAAATAACGAGCTCGACACGTTCCAACGATGTTGGTTTAATAGCGAACGCTTTATCCGGCTGATTTATAAAACGTTGGGTCGCGCGGCGATGCAATTTTATCGGCCAGTTATTTCACGCAAACGGTCGATTTCTCGGAAATCCAGGCCGTGTCTTAATACTTGGGTGGTTAATCGTACGCGATGCAATAATTCTGGCCGTTACGTTCGTGTCATCCCATCTCCCTCGCGACGGAACACGCGTGCAACGCGGGGCGCGCGCGTAAAACGGAAAAATAAAGCAACGCGGAACGGACGTCGCGACGTGTCCCGCATGCAAATGCGATGTAATTCCACGGCGTCAATTAACATCGCGCGAGAAATGAATCGCAACGTACGGATACCAGGAGAAAACGTGCTCGGCCCGAAGGAGCTCGCTTGGTAAACGACGAGTAATGTTACGACTACCCGTCTGACGATTTGCGGTTTCAGACGCAATGATTCGCGCGTACATAGTTCGCTCTACGCACGGCTTCTCGAATTAAGTTCTGATTGCTTGCTTTACGAATAAATAGGTAAATTTCTATTACCTAATCGTTGTTCGTGTGGCTAACGCGTTGATCCTTGTTTCTCAAGTAGTTTAATAATGCGCGAATTGATGTACAAATTAAACGATAAGTGCCAATCGGTGTGCAAACGAAATCTTTTTTCTTGGTGTTGGAAATAACGACAGCGTCGATTGATTTTACGTATTTATTCTCATTGATCGTGAAATAAATATTTATGAATGTTTGGTAACCGATTCGATTGCGATACGACAATTGCATAATTATAACAATATGCTTTATATTCTTTTTTGCCTTGTTACCTGTATTACAGATAGGATTAGTTAGTTAGCGATCGATAGTTGCAAACAACGTTGATTTTCTCGTCTCCTGAAAAATTGCTTCGAAAAACAACTTTCTTGCGAATGCGTTATTGTTCTTCGAGACTTTAATTTGGTTCCACGGGTAAACGACCCTATGCCTCTCAGCAATTTATTGCACCATTATCTCAAGTGCAATTTTATAGTCTGCCATTGTAGCTTGCCAGTAGTGAATACATTCTAACGTCTATGTACTATTTCGTATCTCTTTCAAAGTGTACTCGTCGCTGAAATGTTAGTTTTCAACAGCCACGTAATCATTTGTAATAACGTGGTCCTATTCGTATCTGAAATGTCTACAAGAAAGTAACACCGTCGACAAACGTCATCAGAAAATAATTTCCATCGGCCATGCACATGTGGCCGAAATATTCTTAACAGCCTCTTCTCATCCTCTTCGGCTGCGCTCCCGCTGCAGCCATGACGATATTTTTTCCCCGGTTAACTATACCCGCCGCCGTGGTGCATAACGATGGTTTATCATAAAAGCGAAGGAGTTATTTTCGAGGCTGACAAATGGGTTCAGTGTCCTCTCGTTGAATATTTTTCCCTGTCTCTCTTGAACGCCTCTGAAAGAAAAGAGGAGAAGTCTTTTTATCGAGCAGGCAAGTTATAAGGATATTGAGCGTGCGGCTCGTTAACGACGGAGTTTTGCCAGCCGCTTCCTTTTTCTCCGTCATCTCCATTCGCCATTCGCCCTCCGACCGACGGCTAAACAATCTGACGTGCTGACTCCCGTTGTATACGTTAACGGGAGTTTGTGAAACGTCGGTGTTTGAATCTCTTCCAAACAATCCTGCCTGATTCATTCGCCGTCGTTTCGGGAACCACTTTCTCGAAATTGTTTATAAAAAGTTTCTCGATCGTCGTGTTATATTTATATATTTCCTATTTTCCGCGGCGATGCTTCGTGGGTTAATCTATAGAAACATTTCGGGAAATGAAATAATTTACCGCGAAATTTCCTTCCAATTACTTTATTGTATTAGTAGAAAATGGTGGTTCGCGATACAGACCTGTGAATAATTGTATTAAACAATTAAGAACGTTCAACGAAGGAGATACAAAAGAGAGTTTCTTTCAGCAAGTATGATTTTCGTTAATAATTAATAAAAGATGTTTATTTTATTTCACTTCTCCCGCATCATTTCTTAACCATCGGCCTCAGACAGGAAAGAGCAGAGAAATATTCTTAAAACATTATCGATAGCTCGGAGACATCTAGTTCGCGATGCACCGCTAGACCAACAGTACAGACCTTCCATTTTGCCCCATGCTACGTTCTATACTTCTTACATACAAAATTTATGTCTACCGCCTAATCGAGTGTAAATTGTACAGTTTGCAATGTGCTAAGTTTCCCACGAAATCCAAGATCCGATAGTATTCTATGCTTTCTAGACAAGGTGTATGCTTTACATAAATTAGCAGCGCCTTCGATCGTATCGAGATTTAGCTTATTTCTAGCAAAGCGAACGTAAATTCCAGTTTCTGATATAAAATTATTCTAATCGGATAGTCGCCTGTCGCTGTTTGCGATCGATTCCACTGATTTTTCGACGTGGAATACGCAATGTTGGAAAGGAAGCCGCAGGCTGCTGGTACGGATTTGCGGAGCTTCCAAACTACAAAATTACTTGATGACGAGTTACCGGTTCCCGGGGAAGTAATTACCCGCCTACGCGGTGCCAATAAGTGCCACGCTACCGCTCATCATTTTTCGCGATGCAGCTCCATCATTTTGCATCTTGCTCCTTAGCGCAACACCACAGTGGTGAATGTTCTCGGTCGAAGCGTTGAAATTACAGGCTTTTATTTTCTAAGATATTCATTCCGAATTTTTCCTTATTTTATCGTATTCACAGAGTTAATGTATAGAGATATTATATAAATTGAACATTTTTCAATGATGCTACTAAGCGGATATATCAAAGAACTAAACGTTATGATGCGAAATTCATTGCGAATAATTGAACATTCTGTCGAAAAAAAAAAAAAACACTGTAAATAACCGATGATACCGAAGATGGCGATCAATCTTTGATCGCGATGAAATCGAAGTTTGCAATAAAATCGGCTGCCAGTAAAGCAAATAAAGTATGCCCCATATTCGATGTGTTAACATCTGTTTTTTTTAATCGGATCCAGAGAGATTCATAAAACGATTCAGGGTCGATGCCAGATTAAAAAAAAAAAAAAAAAAAACGAGTGGGAAATGTCAGCTCGAATAATCTGTACAAATAATTTTCAAAAGATTACACAGATTTTTTGAACGAGTCATTTTCGTCTATGGCAGATTACGTAATGAATACATCGTGCTTTTAACTAATCGCCGGTGAAACCCTCGTACGTACGCGTCGAGTGATGCAACGTTTTCTTATGTCGTGAATTATCGTCTTATGCTTTCGACGTACCACAATGATATATCGCTGAAACCGTCATACACACGTAGAATACGGGTAGCCTTACTCCGTGATATATTTTCTCCGACTTTTACAACACAGGCAATTTTTCATGACTATTCGACCGTTATCAAACGGAATCTAAATGTTTCTATCGTTCGTTAGTAGCGTGCGTTACGACACGTTCTAACAGCGCTTGCTTTCAGCTTGCCACATTTGCAAGAGTTAATGTCAACTAAAATCTCATCGCAATAATCGTAGTTCGGACGAACGGAACTGTAGCGCAATGTAAAATGTATTTCTCTTCCATCATCTGCGATTCTTTCTGTGCAAGTAAAATAAGAGGCCACCGCTAGGCGATCGCGGCGCTATCAATTTCCGCGAACGCAAATCGTCGGGCTCACCGCGGAATTATCATTTAATGGTGGCCCGCAATAACGCGAACCATTCGAGACGGAAAGAAAAGGAATCGCCATGAATTATTCAAGCAATCGCAGGAACGCGGAGCAATAGCGCGGTACCGCGCGATCGATACCGCATCGTTCGAACACTTGGCAACGATAAGTCCATTTATGCCGGCCATAAACCGACCCGTGGAATTTTCAAGAAGATCCTCGGGTGAGGCGACCTTACGGGGCCACGAATTCTTGCCGCGCCACCGAGCTGCCCAAGCCACTTCTTTTCTTTTTTCCTTTCTTTTTTTTGTCCGTAACACCATTTACGGTCGAATATAACCATCCGGTTCGACCACCCTAGGGGCCAAAGAACACGATCGTCTCTACCTGCTGCTCGCGCCTTCTCTACCCACTATTTCTGCCCGCGGCTGCGACCTCTTCACCCTGGACAATAACGCGCGGAAAAAGTCACTGCTAATGGATTTAAGCGGAGCGCCGACCATCACTCTTCCCGATCGGACCTGCATCCTTTGGCTCCTTACACCGACTGCTTTCCCTATGATATCTTATTGATGAGTTTTGGACTTTTTGGCCGAGTATAAGACTAAGACTATATTAGAGGAGATTAGGGTTTTTTTTAAAGGCTGAATCAAAGCCGATATGTTATATCGAATAAGGGTTCGATTCGTTAAGGGCCAACGTTACGTTAACGCAATCGTCGTCTATAATTTTCTTAAGTGAATTTTTATTAACGAATTTTGTTTTCAACATTGCGTCTATGATAAGGAATTCGAAAGATTCGCTTAATGTATTTCTCCTTGCTGTCTCCTCCGGTTAGATTCTACAGTTTCATAAAATTTAAGGAAATCGGAGTATTTACAATATTGCGATAAACCGTCGCTTTGTTCTTAACGAGCTAAACCACGTTTTAGTTTAATCTCGCTGCAATCCTCGAATTTCTTGCTTCGATTTTGCTTAAGTTCTAATCGAGCAGATGTTGGATGTTCGAAGAAAATGTTTGCATACGATTTACGTGAGAAATTATGCGCAGCAGTAATAATTCTTTTATATCTTCCTCGTTGAATACGCGCTACAAATCGATTGGAAATAACGGAAGGAATGCGACAGAATTAAATATACATTTGTGGTTTTATTTGGACATCGTCATGCACTTTGTACGGTACAGAAACTGGTCCGAGTACACAGCGCAAACTTAAGGATGGTTTCTTCAAATATTTGCTAAATATCCTATGGATATTTACGAGGTTACGAAGTTACGAGTTGGCGAGGTTACAAAGTTACGTCTCAGTTGCTGAATTTGTAGCTTTAAACCGTAGTTGAAAATCTTTCAGGAATATTTATTTATGCCTGGAAACAGCGTTATGTTGCGTAATACCATCCGCATGGAATAGCTGAAACGATATAAGTCAGGCAATTTTAAAAGAAAGTATTTATCAGGAACTAATTTAGTCTTTAGATCATTGCTTTATTCTCTATTTATGCGAGTAATACCTGTTACGTGCAGGAACATGATTTCTCTAGAGCCAGAACTTTGTACCTCTCGCTGGGTAATTATTGTAAGAACTTTCCACAAGTATTAGCATAACATTGCAAGATCCACTTATGCTTATTTGGCAGATATTCTTATTAGAAAGTGCAGTTGAAAAACGTGTTCGAACGCATGCGAGATCTTTACAACGCGAAAATATTTCATTTCCTTTCATTTTCGTACTTTAGTCGTCTCGGTAAAATATTAAAATCAAATATCGTAATACTTTTTGTCATTGGGATAAATTCCAGAGAATTGAAAAAAAACCTTTCGTCGTGATATTTTCTTTCGAAATATTCCGTCTTCGCCTAGATGAACGATTGTTCGTCGTGGTTTCTGCAGATTGAAGTAATGGACGCGCTAATATTCGAGCGGAAATACCGACGATTTTGCGTCCATCGTTCCGTGAACGTCGATTGTTCTTCATTTTCCTGTAATGCATTTCGCACCGTAATACCGCATGCACCTTGCTCGTATCCTCTCTTATGTGCCAGCTGTCGTTGATCTCCGGTAGATCTTACGATCACCAAAGAAATCGATGCGAAATGCCAACACGCTCGCGAAATTGTACGTTCGCGGTTGCCCTTTGATCGGCGAACGTGCACCGTTCAGGACGCAACGTATCCTTTACGGACTCTTCCAACCATCGATTACTATTTATTTTATCGTGTCAATTTTAAGGCTCGCGAGCTCATTGCAGCTTGTGAAGGTATTCAGACGTTGAATCCTAATCTCAATGATTGTGCAAACATTTCTTCATAATTTTATTGACTCGCGTAACAACGATACGTTACTTCGTAGCTTGATTCTTTCATAAATTATTTTATCTACGATATTTTCGTATAATCATGCGTATCTCAATTATAGTAGAATATCCGGCATTAAGGCTTTGGAATCAGGTTATCGCACGTGAAACTCGAAAAGGACATTGGAAAGTTTCTTGAAATAAAACTTTAATCACGCGATATCACGTGTCATTGAACTACGCGTATGAGTCAGCTGAATAATTCAACCATTGTTAAACAATCGGAGTAACATCAAAATCTGGTCAGAATCCCCATCGTAGGTCGTGCGGGTTGAATGGCCGGCGCTGTTATGTTTATCTCTGTGCAGTACGCGCTAACAGAAACGAAAAGAAAGTAAAAGGAGGTTCCGACAGAACGTACGTGTAAAAGACGTGCTCTATTTGCGTCCGTGGAATGTCATTTCGCGTTCGTTGTTCCTTCTTTCTACTTGTTTTGCGGCGAGTCGCGACACGAAACCCTCCCTGAAGGCATTTAAGAGTCTTGCGATGTTCCATTAAGAGGAACGACTGAATCATTTACGAATTCTTTTGAAGAAAGGCCAAGGGACATCTTTGACATCTCTCGAACACACGAAATCACTTGTAAAAGCAACATCGTTAAATCATGATACCTTATTGGGTATTTTACTCTAGAAAAAGGATGTCTTAAGACGTATCTCAGGATTTCAACGAACGTGTACTGCTTTGCATGGTACTTTTGTATTAGCAGGTTAATGCTTAATACCTACTCTAAAGTATCTAGATAATTTGTTTCTCCAACATGCTGATATCTGAAAATTCTATTAAGATAATATTCGAATAATGTTGTAACATTAGGAATACCTCGATCCATCGATATTTCAAGTCTCTGATATTTCAATGATAACGTTCCAACGTTCTTACATTCTAAAACTCTAACGGTTTGATGGCTCGACGATTTTCTACAATTTCCAAGACGTTCTAACATATCGATTAACACACCAATTACAACGTTTAATACTCTCGAAAGCTGTAATTACTATCGTAATGTTTCTCTTACCGTCACTTGGACGTCGTAAAAAACGTATTCACCCGTAAAGTTATGAATAACGATAGTTTGACTGCATCGGCACGAAATACGATACGATAAAATATGGAGCACGAAATCGATAAGAACAATGTACTCTGCTTACTTTGACCTTGATTTGAATTCCCTCTCAAATGGGCCGTGCTAAAAGAAGACGTTGTTGCTCTCGGGCAGAATGCCACGCGGCCCCACGACTTCCTCGAGATCGCAAGTTGAATCGACGGAGGAGGGCGGTATTTGACATTTCGCTGGGCTCGCTAACCGTCAAGTAAGAAAGAAAATACCTCCGGGACGTTTCATTTTTAAACTTCAAGGAACGGTTTTCACGCACGTACGCGTCTTAGTATTTTTTTCGTCAACCAACATCAGCCAGACCTGGACGATAATTGAATATGAATTATGTGCGAAGCGTGGCCACGTGCAAATGTTTTAGCTCCTACGTACGACACGAATTTTCAATCGAAGTTGCTATTCTAAATTAAAGGTTTTGCATATTTGACTACAGCTAACGTGCAATTTATATGTAAAATTTTACGCAAGTTATGCGCGTGCAGAGTGGTGTACGGAAAGATTCGAAGAATTTAAGGGTGTGTAGCGTTTATTAAAATGTAGTGGCGAGCGTGTAAGCGGTCACGTGCTTACTCGTGAATCGAACGATTTTATTTTTATCTTTCTCCTGTAATAGTTACAAACTAAGCCGAGTTGAACTTGGTATAAGCGGTTTATTATCATTTTTATTTAATTAACGTTAACAGGGAGTACGAAATGCAAAGAAAAAGAAACTAGAATCTGCACGCTGTTTAGTCTTGCAGATAAGTCTTCAGCTAAAATTCTCGACCGAGAGATCACACGATTCGAAGCTTCCGTCTCGAGCGACGAGAATCGCATTGGAACCAAGCTGGATACGATTGCGCTGTAAATCCCATACGGCCGTGTTTAGCAAACATCGAAACATAAGGATGAAAAACAGTGGAGGAAAGGAAGCGGACGCAATCGGATACTATCACCTCGTGAATCGCCGGCTCGTAGAATTTATTTCGCCGTATGGCGCCGTAAAACGAGCGAAAATAGTGGCGAAATTCAGTAGATAAAGGAGTATATTATCGTCTCGCCGCTATTTATTCCCTCCGATCATTCCCTGGCAAACGATCGTACCCAATAACTATTGCGCGTTAAGGAAGATACTACGTGACTTTGATATACAGAGTACTTGCGGTATGTTTCACGATTATTTACTTTTCATGCAAGCGTGTTGATATTTTTCGAGTTAACGTTCTTTACCAAAACGAAGATATCTTTCTTAGGATGCCAGTAATTAAAAAATTTGCAACGAATACCTGCGTTACTTCCATCTGTTCGAATCTCTCTCTTTCTCTCTCTCTCTCTCTCTCTCTCTCTCTTTGTTTGCTCGTGTTGCTAGTGCATCGAGAAACGACTCGAATACCCGTTTGAAACGATGGCAAAGCCAGGCTGCATAGTCCCATTTGGCGATTTGCCGAGCACATTTGTTAACTGGACTAACCGGCTTTACCGTTTCGGAGTGTTCCGAATATTTGGTAATTAATCGGCTCTATACTTAACCAGATTGTGAATTGGCGCGTGCCAGGGAAACCGGAGCGGTGGTAAAAGTAAACGGAACGTCAGGCGAAAAATAAATTCGTCGCGTGTCTGCGATGCTACGAGCTTTATTTTTACGCGTTTCGAATGCATAAGAAACGTGTTTCGATGGGGGATGTATCGGGATAAAAATTACCAATGAAACATCATTACATGGTGCTGAAACTTCGATTAAACGTCGGCGTACAAAATTATGAACAGCTTGCCAGATACATACGTATATGTATCAAAGTGAATAGCCACTCTATTTGGCTCACACATTTGTTTGTTTAGCCGCGGTTCAATAACCATGCCAACTATTAATCTCTTCGCTAGAAAAGTATCTACGACGGGAATGTGGCAGCGCCGATTGCGGTGTAACGATTATGAAATTGCAAAACGTGCGGATATACGCGACGAATGCAAGCAGTCAGGCATTAACGTCGTACTCTGGTGTTAGGTGTGATTTTTCGTTTAAGCCCATTCCTACCATATTACCTTTAAACCGCTATTACAATGTTTATAGAGCTAGATATGGTTCTGAGTTTAGTGTCACACTATGGTATATACTACCATGGCGTTTCTAACGTGCCTGTTAGTTCTGAGTCAATGCAATAACTTCCAATTAATGGTTATCTTTCAAGCTGCTTTTTTTTACTAGCGTTTTTTCTGTCTTGTAATTTATGATTTATTCTTTCGGCAAATAAGAATCGAAGTTGTCTTTTCTACATTGTGTTTGAATTATGCAACGCCACGTTAAGATTAGAACACCTGATCCTGCGATGCAAGATACTCTGCTTCTAGACAACGTTGCGCAATATGAAACCCGCTATAAAGAACAATTCAAAAGATCATAAATCGATACAAGAACTGCTAAATTATCTGAAACGTTCTAGAATTGTTTATAATCGTAATTATCTGCCCTCCTGCGTTCCTGATAACCCGTGCAAGCGGTCGATGCGACTATAAATAATGGAAGAACAAAGATATTTTTATTATATTAATAGAAACTTTCTTATAATTTACTAACCGTCTATTAATCGCGACATTTATTTTCCATGACTTCGGACAATTTTCCCTATCGTTGTCTGAAATATTATTTTTAAATAATTCCTGGTATCGACTTTTCTGCTTTGACGTATGATAACATGCCGTGAAGCCGTATTATCGTGTCTGTAAGAATGATAGTGACTCGACAGCATATAAAGCCCCGGAAGATTCTTTTTAAAGCGTGTCCAGTGTATTTTTTTTTTTTTTTTTTTCTCGTCACGGTGTACAGTATCGGAAAATGGTAATTGCGTTGCAGAAGAACGGTCTCGGTTCGAGCGACAAAACGAATGTGCCTGTCGTTTGACAACAACGTGAACGTAACAGTTGCGTCTATTTCCACGCGGGCACCGTCCATTTGTCAATCGACCGATCTGTTAAACGTTAGGCCAACGACAACGCAAAAGACGATGGATAATAAACAATGTAAACGACTACGCACCAAACGTTTCAAGACGTGACATGGCAGGATTATTATCTGGAATATATCTGGAACTGTTCGTATATTCGTTATTCGTGCTTCTTCCTATCGACGTCCATCGATCACACGCGTAAAATGACCAAAGGGGCGAACGATAGTTTTACAAAGGATTAGTAGAACCATTTGCGGAGGATGTTCTGACGCATAACGTTCGCCTGTTTAAACTGCTCCAACGTTCGATCAATTATTCAACGGGGCAATGCACTTTTGGAAAGAAAGTTCGATTCCGAATAAACGATTAGCCACGGTGCAAGCTGCATTCGTTTTCATATCGATGAATATTTTATCGGGCCCGGTATCTCGAGCTTATTAGTTTATACGCTCTTTTCTAAATTCATATCTATATAATCAGGCTCTCGATTTAAAGCGATTACAAAGAGGAAGGAAAGACAAGGGAAGGTTTCAACGATTATACAACGACGAGATACTTGTCTGTTCGCTGACACACGGCAAAGGTACCAATCTTTTTTCTATATCCTTCTCATCCCGTGATTTCCATTACCATCGAAGCATCGCCGCCAATCCAATCAAAAACAGTAGCTGTACAAGTCCATCAAAACAGTAGCTGAAACACGTCGAAGCTCCGCGCGCGCGCGCCTATCGACTCGAGTTTGTCGCCAGATCAATGTAACCGACCTCGAATTCCGCTTCTGTATTCTTGATCGCTCTACCGTCGCCGTCTAGATCGCATTTTAAGTGTCATTATTGCCGCGATGGCGATAACAAATTTCGGACGACGACGACCGATCGATTCGAGACGTTATTCGTTGTTCGCGTTGACCAGACGATTTTTCGTCGGCCTCGTGCGACAGGTTTGCGAGCGTTTTACTACTCTACTCCGGCCTTGTATCTGAGCAATTCGATCGAGAGAATCGATCACGGCGCATAGGATGAAAGGAAAGAACAGTAGGCACGAGCTAAGTTATCGCATTCAGGTTAAATGGCAACGAGGGATCTCGTCGATGCGCCGCGCCGTTTCTTTCGGTTTGCGTGTAAGGAGAGCTTTGTTTCTCGCGGACAAAGGTAGCCGCGTTCACGTGCAACCAAATGTATCGTGAACATGCCCGCGGCCCATCGCTTCAGTCGTCGAAAGGACGAGAGACGATCATCATCCGAGCTTTGTTGCGAAATTATACTTCGAGCACAAGATTTTTTTAGAGACGAACGTGTTACGAGGTTATAATGTCGTCGTCGCGATACTTTTATCGGATAAAATTTTAATCAATTTTATAAAGTCAGTCTTAATCGTTAGCGCACCGAAGACAAATTGCAAGTGTTTGCAATAAGGGTAGTCGAGTAAGTTTGTCCCTTAAATGTAGAATGAATTGTCACGTTGGCTTTATCTTGTACTTGCAGATCGTGACCTTTAATGATAGTAAACGTTCATGCGTTTATAAATGTGTTGTATATAACACGTTGAAATTAAACCGCTCGTTGTTATAAATAATTTTAATCGATATAAGTCACGGTAATTTATAGTTCGAGTACAGAACATAGGAAGTAGGTTTCTGAACTTCTATAAAGCTGTAAAGCTTTCTTGTATTCCTTTTCTTGTAATATTTCTCTGTACGTGCAAGGTAGCGGTCCTTTTATTAAGCACAATAACGTACTTGGCATTGTAAGAGCCATATTTTGCACTCCTTTTAGAAACCTGTATTTTCCGGAATATCGCCGTTCATTTATTTAATTGGCCACAACACGTACGCGTTTTTCTTCATTTAATCCTTAAGGAAACTGTTTGCGATTACGTATTGCCTAATATGGTTAATTCCCATCAAACACTTTCAAGAATCAACTGCACCTTAACTGGCAATTTGAATATATCGTTCCTCCAGAAGAAAGCCGACTACGTTACAGCACGTTCCGACCATAAAGTCTCATCATTTTCATTCGATCTTACGAATCAGTATTTCGAAAATATTATCAATTATTCATCGAGAAACTTTTCTAGGAACATTTTATCCGATCACTTTTTATATAAACAAATATTTACTACAATATCGAATTATTTTGACAGTATAAAACCTTGTCTATAACATTTCAAATATCGTGATTTCCCCTTTAAATCACCACATCGATATTTAGCAAATACTGTAAAACCTATATTCGTCAAAAAGGCCCTTTAGCCCTTTAGCTACGCCTAAAACTTTCTGTCGATCAAATACTCGGTACATCAAAGGATCGAACGAACTGTTTTTCTCTTGCAAAATGTTGCGCCAGCATTGCAAGTATTACAGTTTCCTCTTTAAGCTCTCAGATCAATATTCAGTAAATATCGTAAATTTTACTTCCACCTGACAGATACACAGAACTTTCCTCCGCGCTTTAACCCTTAGAGACTGTCATAGGTGAAATTTCATCCTATGGAAATTTTGTTTCAACATAGCGCAGCACATGAATAGCATAACGTAACCAGTACTTTATTCCATCGACATTCCAACACAATGAATACTTCGTTCCATCGATATTCCAACGTCCTGATATTTCGAATCTCAAATTCTTAAAAGCCCGAACAAATCACTTTGCCACGCCCGTAACAAAACTCCGTCCACGTCGCGTTGATCGCTAATTCGGTCAACGAAGTTGCACCAGTTCCCCGTAAACCGAGGTGTACGCTAAACCACTTTCGCGCTGACCTCAAAAAGAACCATCGAGATCGTGACCAGTAAATCACCCGCTGCAACGCGTGCATTCCCCCATTAACCGCCTTTTAATTTACTAAAAACTCGACTTTGTAGTTGCATTGACGCAACGCTAACGATGTTAATGGCCGGGCTATCGACATTCATGGCAAGATCTTTCTTCCATTTCTGTACAAAACGCGGACTCGCGAGTAGCGACCCGTTGCGCTCGATTATCATCGACGAGATAAAGGTCTCGCGTTCGCCATCGTCGATGGTCGTTTCTCAGCGGCGAATATCGTCGCGAACCGCAGGCGTGTATCGTCGCCGTTATGCACGAGCAATCGCGCGACTTAATTGGCGTCCCTCGGTTTCGCTCGAAGCGGCGCGAAAGCAATATTATCATGCGGAAACCTTTAAGGCCGGCCAAAGGGGAACCGCTGTCGTCGCGCACCAACAATCCTAATAATTGCACGTGACAGAGGAACGCGTTACGCGCGAGATAATTAATCGGCCGATTAATTAAACGTCCCGCCCAATGAAATCCTTTTTAGAGGGAGATTCAAGTCTTTGCGGCTGATTTTCTGATTGTCAACGAAAGCGAAAATATATAAATGTACGAACGCATGCATCAGACGCAACTGTCGAATCTTTCGCTTGCAATTTTCAGGGAATAGATTTTGCGCTTTTAGTTTTATAGTCTACGACGTTAGTTCGAATTCAGATACTCCGTGAAGAAGAATTTTCTCGTTGTGAAATAGTTGGCAAATAGTAGGCAATCGAGTCATCTTGTTTATCTCCGACATTCTGTTAATACGTTGTACCAGCCTGTTACACTAGTTTCCCATGCGAAGTTATCTCTACGGATTCGTACGACTGCGTACTTACATCCTTCTGTCATGCACGAAAAATATTTGCCCTATTTTCTGCTCTGTCGAATATTCGCAGTTTACATCGAAGGCACTTTTTCAGCCGACTGTTATACAATTGCGAGCAGGTTTCACAGACGCGGGTAATATTTTGTCATATTTATTTTTCAGCGACAGTGATAAGGCAACATGGACTTTTTCTCGAAAGTAACACGAGTCTTTGTATATTGAATATTTTAGATCGGCTCCGAGTATTTTATTCGTGTGTAGCGTACGCTGGCGAAATTATTTATTTGCCAGGAGCTACGGCAATATTTTCAGCAAGAAAACGAATGTTATCCCGTTGCTCCCACCAAACAGATAAGCACAGTAAAAAATCGCCCACTCTCGCGCGAGAGCGTTCAAAACCGTGTAACCTTCAACCGTAGAAATAATCTCCTGGGTGAATCACGGTGCAGATATTTAAGGTGGAAACTGTAGATAAAACACCTGGCATTTAACTTTGCAACAGTTGCAACTTTGTAAAAGTAATCCCTGCTCCCTTCCTTCTTCTTCGCCAAACAAATTTTCATACTTTTTAGCCGCTATAAATTGATAAAATACATACGCATAGGTACCGCATAAGACGAACCAGTAGGATATTTAGATCGAGACAAGCGATTTGTCTTTTTCTGCGTCTCTTCTCGATGAATCTAAAATACACGATATTTTTATTTATTTATTTTATTCCGCGTTTTTACAATTTGTCCAACGGGACGTTTGGTAAAATTTTATATCATTGTTGCAAAATAACACGCGGATGGTTACCCCCAGCGGGATACCATCTTCCAGATTGTCTATTCTATTTCTTTAGCGAGGTCAGTAGGATGCTTTTTTCTTAGTCTTCTTTCTATACGAGCGATATTTTCTCATTCTTTCGTTGTGATTTCAATAACCGATAAGGACACGCGATACGCGACAAAGTTTATTATTGTAAGGTCGAAACTCAGCCGATTCGAGTAACTCTTGCACCTCACCACACTGTATCTATCGACTCTCCAGCATCTTCAATTCTCAATACCAAATTAACCGGACACAAAATTACACGGTTCGAAATAAAAAAAGGCGAATGATTGATCGAATTCGCAAACGATTAAAAATCGAAATGAAAGTCCGGACCAGAACAGTCGTGCGTTAAAACTCTGAGAAAGATTATGGACTGGCACCATAAATTATCGTTCTGCGAAGTAATTCCATGACGCGCGCGGCTAACCGCGCTCGTCGACTCATTTAAACGCGTGAGTTGCGCTTTGTCCGGTAGATCGTAAAGTTTTCCGCTCGAATTTAGCTTCGATTCTCTACGTTGCCTCGGCTTGCGACGCAGGACACCTACGTTAGCTCGAGGGTGGCGATATACCGCGAAACGTTCGGTTTTATGCCGAAAAGGTGGGTGAAGTCGGACTCTCCAAGCAGAAAGTGGGTGGCTCGACCGAGAAAATTGATCTCTTTCGATCGGTTGACGTTACCGGGAAATTTAGCGCGCCGTTTACGCGTAACTTTAGTTCCGTCCGACACAATGCAGTACGCCAGACATTTTATTACGCAATTCGGTGAAATGTGCTTCCCGACCTGTTTAGTATTTGCTGTCGGAAGAACGGCTCGCGCACGGCCGATGTTGACTTCGATTTATATTCGTATTCGTCAAGTTAATCTTGTTCTAGCACGGAAGCAGAAGGAAATGCAGTAAAATACTTCTTTCGCCGCATCGAGAAACAGTGAATCGCGAATACGTACATATTTACCTTAGTTGCGCGAGGACAAAGCGGTTTTCTAATTTCTGTGCGTATAAATTAAAGGTAATTTACTTTTAACGCGAATGCAACACACGTCTCGATAAATTGACCAACCGGATGACGAAGAGATATAGAGCAGCAAAGGCACTCGTGATTGTAAAGATGTTCTCGCAGATACATTCGAACGCTCGATTTGTAATTTTCAATTTTTAATTTGCTTTATCGAGTAGGCGAATGAAAAATGATCGTTGGATGCGTTATCGGTGTATAGATCGGATGCGAGATTCTTTTGATCTTATAAATCACTGGAACATCGTTACGTTGCGACGAAAAGAAAAGATATCTCGAACGAACCGTTTGTTATTAGCGTCGATGGATTGAATAACGGTGCAAAATAATTAAACTCCGATCGTAAATCTCTCGCAGTGATATCTGCGTTCGCTGTTTTAATCCTGCATCAATGTACAAAAAAAGCTCTTACAGCTGGTTTGCATAAAAAAACATACTTATATTTCAGATATCACTGAAAGAAGTGACTCTTTATGCTTGTACCTATGATACGACGATAAAACAGTTTTGAGCTTCGTAGTAAGTAAAAAACAAGTTATTCGAACGATGTACTTTCTAAAAAGAATTTTTATCGTACTTCTAACTTTCAACTGGAATTTAAATACCAGGAATTTAGGCTTTTACTCGTCTTTATTTAACAAACCTGCGATCTTCCTTACCCATACTTCCTCCTATGGATGTTAATAAAGTTCGCGCAAAATTACGCTTGAAACGATACGAAGTAACGTACGATATAATGCAATTGACAGTGAGAAATATTAGACGAACGAAGCCATTTTTGTAAACGTACGAAACTACCGTAGACCGCTCGTAAAAGCCTAAAAGCAAAGTTTCAAAGACCTCACTCACCCAGGATGATGCCTGGTATAAGTAGCCGGAGTGGTCGTGTGATGCTGGTAGCCCTGTGTGACCACTTCCCTCGGCTGGTGACGATGATTGTTGTGATAACCGGCGTAAGCGATGGCTCTGGTGCCGGTGTAGTCGGCGACCGCGACCGCGCTGAATTTCTCCGGTTTCGAGGTTCGTTGCTCGTAAACGTGTTGCTCCGCGCGATGTCTGACCCCACTCGCAGTTGTTTGCAGCGGTGCGTTCGTCGAGCTGCTTCTTTCGGAGAACAGTTCGTTGCGACTCCAATTGTTGACGATACCCTGTTGTTGGAAACTCCTGTCGTCGTGTTCGTGTCGAGATCGTGCGAATTTCTCGTGGTACGGCCAGACCGGCCAGCCGAGTCTGTGATTGGTAAAGTCGCGATAATCGTTGGCCGCGTGTTCGATCGAGGCGATGGCGATCGGTAAAATAAAGTAAGCGCACGTGAGAAGAATTTTCGGTACGGAAGCCATCGCTAAACCAGCCTTCGATCTTCGGTTATGTCGACGATGTCTGGTGTAAGTAACAGCCACGACGAACGGATCACATTCTCGGTGATTTTGATCGATTTTTTCAGGTTTGACCGAAGGTGCTGCGCTGGATACGTCGAACAAACTCGATGGACATCCGGTGCGAAATCGTTCGAAGGCAACCGAGAGCACTACTGAACGAGACACACGGAGTAGGCTCCACGTGCTTGAGTCGCTCGTACCAACCCCACCATCCTTCTTTCTTTCTCTCTTTCTCCTCGTTTCCTCGTTCCGCCCCTCGTCCTCTCTCGCACCCATCTCTCCTTCCTCTCTTGTTTGCTCGCTTAGACCTCTTTCTTCGTTCCGCTTTGTTCCGCTCCCTTTCTACCTGTCTGCTCTCCTGATACACCGCCAGCCGCTCAGCTAACCACCTACATATCCTTGCACGCGTTCGACAAGAACGCTTAGTAGGATAGAGACACAATGGTGCGCGTTGTTTGTTCCTTGGGATAGATGGGACGACCGGCTGAACCGATTGCGAAACTCGAAGGGTACACGCTTGTCGCGATGGAATTTTTTCCTCGTTCCTCTTTGTTGATTCATGCGTTGGATTTTTACATTGCCACGATCATTGTAATATACATATTACGTACAGGGTGTAGCGACGTAGAATGGTAGGAATTTGCTAATGGTGAGAAAGCGCCACGAAGATATTTCTGTGGATGTGGTTAGAATTTACTGTTGCTTTCCGGTCGCTGAAGATCGCACGACTCGCTTGGAACGTCTGTTTCGTGTTTCGTTGCATAGTACGACAGGTCTCGGTAATTTACAAAATATCAGAAATTGCTGGCATAACTACGAAGGTCGGAGTATGTATGTATGCCGCGTTCAAGAAATGTTAAATATAAAATCGCGGAAGTTGCAAAAAGGAATTTGCGGTGCTTACACTTTTAACGCGTTTTTTATTTTCCGATGTGTACGTTCGTGATAAATTTATAACAAGTTTATCGGAAGAAACGTATAAACGTTGGAATACTTTTAAATGTTAGTGTACTTTCCTTATTCCCGTGTACAACTCCTACATCGCGTGCAATCGACGCCGCATCGAAGCTATCGTGTCTAAAGCTTTGTCGGCTCGAAACTCATCTACGCAATCTTGTTATTTCAACCGTCCAATAAATCAACAATTTCCTGCAACTCCGATCTCCACGAAAAGCAAAAATCGAAGCAGAGGGAAAGAGAATCGAACGATCGGGTTTCGCTAGCATTTATTGCATCGTTGCCGAGTCGCGAATCGATTTCGTGATCCGAAGAACGCGGAGACTAGGAGTTTCTCTATTTACGAGCAATAAATGTTAAAGGCGTGCGTGCAAAAGGTGTCACGCGGGACGAATGTAGGTCGTGAGTCACGCGTTCCTGTGGAACCATGGCAGCGCGACCAAACACGTGCACGCCAGAAAATTACGAGGGCGAGGAAAAGTGCAGCCGTCGTGTGTCATCCCGATCGATTTTTCTATCTGGATAATAAAGGAACTGAAAGTAATAAGATCGACGCGCGCGCGCTCACGGCATCGCGTTTACACGCGCAATTACGTCGCGGTAATGAATAGATGCCTGATAATGTGGCGCACATAGGAGACAATGCCCGTGGCGCTGCTCGTGATTATCAGTGATTTAATGTCGAGTACACTGGGCCATTGTCTGGCTTTCAATCTCTTACCTGTTAATTTCTTTTACCTGCTTCTACGACCGCCTACCTCTGTATGGTCGAAGAAAGAGATGTTTTGTAACTTTTTTTTTTGGTTCTGAGTACGTGTTGCGTGCTTCTTTGCGATATTTTCTAGCTATTAGATTTATGAGTGAAATTAGGTTACTTTTTAATACTCGGTAGGAAGTGGTACGTTTCTTGACCAAAGTTTTTGTAGTTAAGATAAGAGATAAGTATCGAAGATAATACATATTATTTTCTGACGATGATACATCATATTCGTATTTATCCGGAAGATTTTGTTTGGGGAGTGAATTGTTCGAGTAACAAAAATTAAGCACATATTGATCGATTGCGAGCAATGTTCCACGCGTATGTAAGATCATGTATTTTTTAAATCAGGTACTGAGTACGATCGAAGTTCTTTTAATTAGTTTTCGAATTTGTATTTATAAAAAGCTGTTTATTTCTCTTTAATCGGTGGAACCTTTTAATTAATTATACAGTCACGTTTGGGAACATTACATACATATACATTACTTCCATAATATATGAAAGATTAAAACGATGATTTATACTGCAAAAATATCACGATATGACATTGAGATTCTTACAAAGAGAAATATAAAATCATCGTTACCAAAAGTGGAAGATCTGGATGAGAACAACTTCGACAACTTTAGCATTTTTCGTTTTCGCATTCGACACGATACGATATTTCTGTTGTTAAAGTCTCTGTGAAAAAAGCAACGTGTTATCGACGGAAGAACAGTTTATTAAATAAAAAAGATCGTTAAATCGTATTTTCTCGATGCAAGCGTTGCCTGATCGCAATCAAACTTTTATTTCATTGATCAAACATTTGCCGCGAACTTGATTTAAATTAGCCCGCAGTATTGTACATTCGCCTGTCTCTCGATGAAATTGAAATCGGAGATTAGAGACAAACTGCTTGAAACTGGCGTGATTCATGGCCGTCCTTGCGAAATTGGTTCTGACGTTAAACTGCGGAATTCAATTTCATTTCTGTCTATTACGGAATTTTCTGCTGTTATACTGATCAATGTAAATGTAATTCGCAAATCCGTGTAACATTTCTTCGGTATTTTTACTATTTAGAAATTTTCAAAAAACGTCAGATCAAATCGTCGAATAATCGAATGGCTCCTAAATTGTGCGCTAGTTTGATACGTAAAAATAATTTGGCAAAGAAACTTCGACGTAAAAGGAACACAAAATTTCCTCCGCCAAAAAACAATTACGAGTAAAAAGATTTCAGTCGTCGAGAACTTAACAAGCGACAAAAGTAAACCCCCAAGTATCGAAGAATCGTCTAACCATCTCAACGCGAAAAAAACAATCTAAAAGATCCCGGTAAAATCTAATCAGGACTTGAATTACGACCGAAAAGAATCCAATCACCTTAAGATTACAAACACGCCACCTGTTAAAGAACCATTCTCAAAGAGAACATTTCTAACAACCCTCCACTGGCGCGCGTTGAAATTTAACACGGGCCCCCGTAGCCACGAGCCTCGGCCTTTCCACGTAATGCTTGAATTGATACGTTACAAAAAGCGGATTAGAAAAACGAGGAGCAACGACGGGTCGTGCGCACCCGTTCCATTCGTCAGGATGAATTATTCACCGCGAGAAAAATAATCCGACGCCCGGGTATCCAACATCGACGGAACAAAGGGTTGTGAAACGGCGTTCTGCTTTTCTTCTATCCCTACCGGGCCTCTCTATATCCTCGTTGTCCCTGTGACTCTCGGCCCAGCCTGTCTCTTCTTCTCCGTCTCCTCCTATTCCATGCGAGCGAGATGATTTCTTGCGAGCTAGCTCATGCATAAAGGGAGACAGAATCGTCGGATATCTTGCGGTAAAGATAACATCTGCGGGAGCCGCGAGAGATTTGCGGTAGACAGTGGCTCCAGCCTCCAACTGCCTACGCATCTTCCAGCTGCACCGGCTGGTCCACCTGCATTGCAGCATTGCACTGGTTCAATGTCGGTGCAACGTTGACCGCGTATAACGATCGGAATGTTGCTGGTCGAAAATTCGTGTCCAACGAGCTGTGTACGTACGAGCCTTTCACGAACGACCGAAAATATTTCAACGTGACGCGTGAAACTCGTAATATCGTTAAATCTAACAACGATATGAGCTGGAAGAAAGATATTGGAACTACGGAGGGGAGGGGAGGGAATAATTGGACGTTTGATATCGAAATTTCTTTTTAAGGTTCGAGGCTGTTAGGGCTGATTGATATGGTAGGAGAGGTTAGGTTTAGCGGGAAGATAGAACGAGGCTTTTTAATATCGTTTCACAGATAATGTGTTCCTGGAAGTATTAGGTCAAGAAGTTGGAAAGACGAGTTGGAACTTTCTTAATTGTAAACCTATTAAGTCAATCTTGTTTAAGTTGCTCTCTGAGTTTTATCCTTATTGGCGGGGCTAGAGGTCAAATAAAGTGGTTAAAACTGTTACGATATCAGGAGTCTCGAGTGATTTCTTACGTGGACAGTCGTGCTTAGGGGAGATAAACGTTGTTAAGAGCTCGAAGAAAAATCTCATATTTAACGAACTCTACGCGAACTTTACGCGAATTATTACGAGAGTTGCTCTAAAAAAAATTTTTTTTTATTTTTAATTTGCAGCTGCGTACCGAGTAAGATGTAACTACGTAAGTTGTACAACCTTAGAAAGATATAAATTGCACAATTTTACGAAGTTCGAGGAAATTGAAATACTTCTAACGCTATAATATTCCATTTTCTTTACATCGCGGAAACTTTTCGTGCCTCTGACTCGTGTATAACTTTCCCGCTCTAACTCTACAGAGTGTTCGTTACTTCAATTTTTTATCTTGATAACGTTCCGCTTATTTCCTGTATTGCCCAATTTCTGTATTATTAGCGCTTTGATACATCAATTCGGTTTTTAAACCGCTGCGTCAAAATCACCTTCGAAACTTTCTTTCTAAAATTCTACCAGTCACGAGAATAATAGAAAAAATCAACTCGCACGGTGGAATTCGTTTCTTGCATATCCCCGAAAGGGTCTCGCCGGCGGCGAATGAAGCATCGATGACTGGCGCGCAATTTAGTCGAGCAATTCGGATCCGAAAGTGTACACGCGAAAGGGATCCAGGCGCAATTTCTGCACCGGATCGACGTGGTCGAGACCAAGGTCAGTGGTGCTGCGACCGCGGCGAGGTCTGTCCGTCTTTTTGTTCGTATCCCGGTGCTTGTGTTCGGAAGCGGCGTACGGCCAACGGCGAGATAATTGCGCGCATCATCGTCGCGTTATTGGCCATTACGAGCACGAGACACAAAACACGGCAGCGAATCCGACGATAAATCACGGTATGACGTTATAATATTCCACCGTGCGACATTTCCATTCGCTCGAACGTTTTCATCCATCTTCATTGCGCCATTTCGGCCACAACGACTCACCTCTGCGACCGGCAGCCCGTACCTTCGAACTCCCTTTTCCATGGATCTGCAATGCAAATCGACTTCCTGGGAAGATGTAATCATCGATGGCTGTTGGCTTCTCGCGGGAGCAGGTTTCGTCCCGTGGCATTACCAGAGGAATTTTCGAGACAGCGGTGCAACCACGAGAATTTGACTACCTGAACTCTCTTACTCTTACGTGATAATTTAAGAATCAGTGAATCGAAAAGCGACGATCGTAGGTTATACGATCCTATTTCACGAACAGTTTCTGATAATTTTACAATTTTGCAACAGATAGAACGATCAAGTTATTTCTATGACTTGTGAAATTCGCTTGTAAATCTTTGTCTCGTTACAAACGTGTTACCGTTATAGGAGAGAATTTATCGACATTGGTAACTTGCGACTCGCGACCTGTAAAATTTTACTAATCGTATCAATTCAAAGATGATTGGTAAATTATCGTGCAAGAGAGTCCTGCACCGAGCTTACTGCTTTCACTATGATGGATGATTTAGTAATTGGCGAGTATAAATGTTTTCGATGTGTTTGGGTATTTAGGTTGTCGAATAAAATTGTCCAGAAGAATTATACACGCTGGGAAATGAAAGTGATGAAATAGAATTGCGACTAAATGATAGATAGCAAGTCTTGATGTGGTAAAACGTTGCTGATATCTATCTGAATTATCACTACGTTGACACCTTAAACTATTGCAGATGGATTGCAAGATATTTCGTGATTTATTTGGTGAACAGGAAACGTTACAAATGATATTAAACGTTTTACATAATTTAGAAGATAGATTTCAATCAGTCTCAGTTGTACAAAGAAATATTCGATTCTGGGTTTATGGCGAAAATCATTCGGCCTGTCTGAAATTTCTAAGAATTTCATTCGCTTAATGATCAGCAATACTAGAGATGCTCACACTGCTAATAAAAATAGGAAAGTGAAACCTGAAACCGAGTAATAACTAAAATTGAAACAACTATTTATATCGCAAATGCCCTAAAAGGTAAATGTAATTTAATCGATCTTACATATTGATACTTCGTTCAGAAAGATTTATTTCTCAAGTAACAACGTCGTCACTTTCGAAATCTGTATTAGAAACGTATACAACGATACCAAATGAACGCGTGGCGAGGCCAAAAGTCTAACTTCTCGATCCGCATACTGTTCTTTTGTCCGTGAGAAGATCGAGCGATAAGTTTCGTTATCGTGTCATCGAATGTTCGCTCATTAATCATCGTTTGCACGTATTTTCTTTTGGCAGTGCGACCGGTTCCACGCTTCAGTCGATCACAATGAAATTCTTGCGAGAATATACGCAACGAGTATGAAAAATGATCAACATTTTCTGCACGTAGTAATGCATATGTTTATTTTCGATATAGCAATCTCAAAGTAGGGTTGTTATTTTCAATCCAGCGTAAACGCCGATAACAGAATCCACTAACGATTAACGTTACAATGAATTAAATAAACCGTAAGTAAACCTGTAAATCATTAGGAAGTTATTCAAATATTTAGAGAATATTGTCTCGTATAAAGTCTTGGGCTATAAAGGACTGTATATACGAATTAATATTGTTAGTGAAATTTTAGAAATTACAAGTCGCAAACTATCGACTCTAAGGAATTCTCTTTCGTAATAGCAAATAAGCTCGCTAATAAAACAAACGACGTACATAAATGTTACAAATTAGAGATCAAGTTCGATTATTCAGTTTGCCGTGAGCTTGAAAAATTATAAACCTATAAACTCGCAATTTGCTAATTCATCGATATTATTAGTTGATAAATTATTGCGCAACAGAGTTCAGATGTTCCAATACTTATAAACAGCAGTATACACACGCTCTGATCCCTTTCCATGTAAATTGGATTTAACTTTAACGATTCTACAAATTTCAACGATCTCAGAAATCATTTCACGGAAATAGTTACAAACTCCCGGCGAGGTTTCGTTTGGTTTCTCTTTTATCGGCATTAATTTCATAAAAGATACATCAACTTGTACAGCGCGATTTCGAATAATTTACGAGCGATTCGCAGAATTTGCGTGATTTGTTGTTTATCTCGTTCGCCTGCCGCAACTTTGGAGAAACGCGACGGACGTTGAATTATCGTGGAAATTTGTGTTGTCAGCCGCAGAACTTGTTCCGTGAGATCTTCAGGCGACTTTATCGCAGAAAACGCAACGGGAGAAAAAAACGGTGATCAAAGGCGCGGTAACGTGGTCGCACGGAATACACATCGACGTGCGCGGACTATAGAAAAATTTGTCTTGCACAAGGGACCAACGTTGCGGAAGAAATTAATGACCGCGGTAAATTGTCGAGGTTGCAAAGACTCGATAAACTTTAACCTTTATCTTGGAGAAAACGTTGCGTTCGGCGAGGGTGACGCGTAAAAGGGGTTAATCGGACGAGTATAATTTTTCGTGCGCATTACATCAACGACACGCGTCGACGTGGCTGCTTTTGAGTGAGTAGCGTTCACGCTTCTCCCACGTTTCACGTCGGTGCTCGATTTGATAATCTCGCGTCAATTTTAACGATCGAGCGCATATGAAAACACGCAATATGTCCCGCAGGCGGCTTTCAGTAGATACGTCTAAAAATAAACGAACGTGTGTAACGCATTGAGCGATATCAAAAACGTGTGTCCCTTTGTAAGATACGTACCATGCTTATGATTCTGCATGTCACGTCTGTGCGTCTGCACGGCTGCATGGTTGTGCGAGACGCAACATAACTGGTTTTGTAAACGTTAAACATAAATAAACGTCGGTAAAACGAACAATGATAGGGTTGTCAATTAAAGATTTGCAATCGGCATATGATACGGTCGATTGTAGAGACCGAGGACGAAGAGCAGACAATCGTTACTTCGAGTCGCAGTTTGGACCATATACAATTATGTAATAGGATTTTCAAACGATAAGCCTCCTAAGGAAGAATAGAAGCAAGTACAAACGCACTGTACATCTTTTCTCGTGCGTAGCATGTAAAATACTATTTTGTGCATTCTTTTCGTCATGGTTGCATTCGCTTTGTATCGCTGCTCGGATGATCAAACGAGACAAGGACAATGTTTCCACTGCAACGATGCTTCGGGTGAAATTCCACTGAATCGAGCTTCGCGACGTCTACTATCGTTCAAGCTGCTTCGTTGCGCTGCCAATTCACTACCGGGATTCTGTTCACTCTCGAATTTGAACCTCTCGATTGTTTCGTTGAACCGCTTACAATAGCTAAATCAACGTCGAAGAAGAATATAGTCCGTAACGAGGAAAGAACAACTTTGAAGAAAATATCTATCTTCCTTCGCCTCGGTCTATAGGAAATATTCTCCTTCGTAACGAGTATAACATTACAGACACACGTTGATATTTAATAACGACTTTTCGATTCTCAATTCTGTACTGCTTTTCCCTTCAACATCACGCGAGAAATATTATTTCTCCGATAAGTCGGACGTATAACTATATACAGCTATACAACAGTTACAATTTTCTAGGTACGATCTCTGTTAATCGTAATAATAATTTCTTCTCCCGCGAAGAAGAATTTATTTTCCAGACATTCTCCAAATATGCCCAAAGTTTCAAACCAGTATTTCGGTAATCTCTTGACTCGCTATCGACACGGGAACATAACGCGAGAAAAGTAACGCGTCGAACAGTTGCATACAATCCGGCAAAGTTTCAGTCAGGTAATGCAATTTGCGAGCACCCAGTACATTGAACAAACAGCAGCGCACACGGACGACGTATCCAGGTTCTGACCTACTGACACGATCCAGTGACGTCACGGGAGCGCACGAGAGTTTAGAAAGGAGCGAAAAGACTATAGTCGACTGGAGGTTGACCCTAGCCAAGGGGATCGTTTTCCGTGTGCAGCAGGGTGTATCGAAGTTTTACCGTGCCTTCGACAAGCGACAAGGCAATACTCGTTTGACCGAGGGTAGGAAAAAAATGGACGAAAAAGACATCGTATCGAAACCGTAAAGTAATATGTTCTTATGCCTCTCGCTAATAATTTGTGGGTATAGAATTGCGTCGATCTATATCGTGTTCCTTTTTGCACTTTTTATTGGTATCGATTTTAGTGTAGCGTATCATGTTTTGTGGTGTAACGTGGTGGAAACGAAACGTTCGCAGACCGATGAATAAAAATCTGTCTTATAACGCAAATATTCGGTTACTACCTCGTTTCTCGTGGTAAAAATAAATATTTTTCTTTCTTATGAAATATCGAATCGAAAAATGCGAATCGCCTAGAATATCGACTTGTTAAGCTTCGTTTAGTTTTCGCTAACGTGGTTTTTATCATATACGTACGTAATTATATTCGATGATCTACCGTCTAACTGAGCGTCCATCGAACAACGTAACAATATTAGTCAAGTACGACAACTGATCTTAAAGTTACTCACAGCACATTTTTCAACGTACTTGAAGTTAACGTTAAAACCAAATACGTCTCAAAATTCACACCGACCAAAGTCGAGCTATGGAAGTGACGTTAATATTACAAGGAAATAATGCTATCAAAAGAGGCATCCTCTCGCTCTAAAAATGACCAACTGCTCAAACAGTGCTGCATCATAGCACCACCTGAAAACACAAGAGCACGGTGCTCGAACAAAAACTCGGCTGCAGCCGAAGCGCGAAACAAAGTCCGATAACGCTTTACTCTAGAACCGTTTGAGTTTTGACGAGCGACAAATTTTCTTTGGAGCCGCGGCACATCATGGTCGATCGATTCGTTGTTTCTCGATGGCCGTACGTACGATCGTTGCTGCAAGCGCATCGTGCCACCGCTGTGAACGAGGCCTCGCCTCCAGCATCGATCGACAGCCTGATCGGGGATCGGCGAACTTCAGCCGGATCAGCCGCGAGTCGCTCCATCCTTTGTCTAAATTTCTTTTCCTCCGGGCACTCTTCGTCTGTCATTTGACCCAACACTTTTTTTTCTATCATTTTCTAATAATTTTTTCCCGCAACATTGAGCCGCGTGCAAAAGCCGCGACCCTGCCGCGTGTCCGGAGCTCGTTCACGGCGATCGTTGTCCAGGGAAATTCACGGTCGAAGGATATGAAAAGTCGCCGGGCGGCTGCCGGACGTGTCTCCATATGCGAGGGTGACGTGTTCGAAGAGCCGCTGCTTGGTTAGAAAACGGCGCACGAAGGTCCCAGGTGGATCCCTCGCCGCGCGATTCCACCGCCACGAGAGCCACGGCCGTGCACGACATCCACTGCGTCGGCAGTGGACGACAGATTCCGCGGTGGAGATCCAGACGGGAAACCAGGTGGAAAGTTTGGAGTGGATCGAGACACGTCAAGGTATACGTGTGTTTACTTTTGGGAATTTGCCCTCGTTTTATGGTCGACTAGATGAGATTTTCGCATGACTGAGTAACGTGGACGCGTAAATTGGATCGGGAAATCTTATTTTCCTGGATATACGTATTACAATAATTATATGACGCACATTGCACACGGCTCCGACATGATAGTGTGCAATCACTTGTTCTTCGAACAGAGGCTTCCCATATGTGTATATTTGGTATATACGATGTCTCTTTATGTGCGTTCGATCGTGTATTTAAAAATAGTCATAGATTAAGATTCGAAGGTTAAGGGTTGGATGATTCAGTCACGTGTTTTAATACCTAGCATTCAGGTGATTGATTAAGGAAAGTTTGAGTAAATATCTTTCGAACTTTTCCTTATATCGTTACAAGTAATACGTTTTGCAGTATTTTTAATCTTTCGAGTTTCTCCGGAATTCGAAGACGACAATGATCGTCGAAGAGGACAACGAGAATTTGATCGTGATTATAGTGTTTTTCGAATGATAATATTCATATTCATGTAATATTTGATATTGTGAAACATCTGTGATTATGTGACGTTATGAACATTTTGAAATTTATTATACGAAAATTTGTAGGATTTTGCAAGACGCGACTGGAAACTTGATATTCGCATAAAATAATTATTCAGCATTTGCTCGCTTCGTAACATACTGTAATTTTTATGACTTTATTTTGATCGTTTTATTATTATTATTATCCGCTATTATCAGTTTTCAACCTAATATGGTATATGAAGATTATACACTTGAGAAATTTTCCGAAGTTCAGACGACTGTGTAATATAAAGGTTAACGTAGAACGTAACGAAGTGAAAGTAGCCGTAAGGGAATAAGAAGGACCAAAATTTGTGCGTCACTGTTTCCTAGGGAACGTGAAAGCCATGTAGTTCCTGGGTAGGAAGTTTCGAAATGGAGATGAAAAAAAAAGCGAAAACGCTCGAGCTGCCAAGGCACATCCATGACACAGTTTTACAGCTTTGATCGAGCACTGGCCTTGGTTCGAAATATTTAAGCGGATACGTAGTAAAGTTACTTTATGGACATGCATGTCACTATCAGAAATATGATGAAAGCAAGGGTTTGTTCGTAGAAAAAAAAGCCAGCCCGATATCAGGAATGACTATCGAAAACAACGCTCTACATGTGTGCTTGTTTGCTCACTATGCAACGATACCTATATAATTTAATTGTAGAAAAAATCATACATTTTCGAACCACTGTCGTTACTTCGTCATATTTTACCTCATTTACTTGTTTGAAGTAAAACGCTTATACGAACGAGGGAAGCGTAAATAATTTTTGTAACCATTAAAAATAGTCACGTATAATTTCTAGACAATTACCGAGCGAAACCTCGTATCTACGCGTTTTAGCGTATTAAAAATGAATCTTTAATCGTGCGAACTTAAATCAACCCTTCTTCTGATTTCTCTAGCTGAACGTCTCGACAAACGTTCAAATACCATCGATCTTTTCAATCCGCTGATAAACCAAATATTTCACGAGAAACGCCAGGTACTCCGTTTCATCTTCCTACCTTATTCTCTTCCATCAGCATCCACGTTACGATCGTCCTTTTGATATCTCATACGTGCACTCGGGAGCTCTCAATCCACTCGGTTCAACATAAACGTCACCTAAGTACATAGGAGTAATCTCAGTAACCCCGTTCGCATTATCAAAGCCACAGAATCGTGTGTCACGATACCGTAAGTGGCGTACGTGTAGTGTAATAAAACACGAAACTGGCTTCTTTGGTACTCGAGCAGAGCGCCTGGTTTCTCCATTCTAGCGAGTCGGAACGTTAAAAGCCGACACGATAATGGAAACACTGGACGTTGATGTATCTTAATAAGATAACACCGTTTATGCGTGTTATTTATTGCCGATTAATCGCTATTCTGCATGGAAACGAACCAAGGGACCAAAGAGGCGTGTTCACGGTGCACCATTTAAGGTGTTCCTCTCGAGGAGGCTTGGGAAGGATCGCCGCGTTTCGCGTCCAAGTCACGTCGTTCCGTGCGTCGCGTCGTCGCGATATATCAGCCGATCAAGGAAGCCTCGAGACGTTTCGCTTCGCAATTTACCAGCCGCGTCGTATTTTTCTCCGCGTCCTTATCGAGACATGTCTCACCGTGTCACGGTCGCCTTGACATCGGCCCGCCACGCCGCCGTTATCTCAAATGTATCTCTCCGGTTGCTACTTGACCTCCCCTTTTTTCAGCTTTCCCCTCAGAACCGATATCAAATCTTCCACCCTCAGACGGGAGGACAGAAGGTGTCCACCTTCGGCTATCTATTGCAGTACCTTCTCCCTCTCTCTCTCTCTCTCTCTCTCTCTCTCTCTCTTCCTTTTTTCTTCCCTCTTCGGTTCGATTCAGGACAGATGTCGTTGACGATTGTTCTTTGTCGTACAGCGTGGAGTTCTTGAAAGAAGAAGATGGCAGGTTTAGGATCAGAAGTTTTTACGAGCTCTCGAGAAATTGAATTTACCAGGGATACTTATTTTCGACTTCGTGGTTTATGGCCTCTCGGTTTCATGTTCGAGGCTGGTGCTTCCAATTAAAGCGGAAGGAATGGCGGAGTTTCTGCTTCTGCGCTTGCAAAAACTCTTCGGGTTTTTATTTGTTCTCTTTTAAATGGTTGCGTGGTTATTTCTAAATGGCTGTTCTTCGCTTTAGAGTGAATTTTTAATCATTCTTGTGTCATATTTTTAACACCACAACGACAGACGAAATTTATGTTAAAAATTTCTTAAAACAACTAAAAGTGCTAATAATCGAAGAGCTTCCGGCAAGATATATTTTTATACAATGGAATTGACATTCATACAGCCAAGAACGAAGCAGACGTTGATATACGTATGCGCGTACAAAACATTTAACTTAAGGAACTCGCGATCAGAAAAGTCACAGATGTTTCCCAGCTATCACGCTTCAATTTTACGCACTCAATTACGCATACACATATTAATGCACGCGAATTCTCCTTCTCGTTGCGTCCGTTCCATATGCAGTCGTTTCCAGTTAATCGCTACATATTTTACACATGGTTGAACACAGAACTGAATACAGTACGCTTTCTTGTACTTGTCCTCAGCATTCTTTGTCTCCTGAACTCTCATTTTGTTAATCCATGAATTTTTCCTCTTGTCCTCCCGCTTATGCTCCATTCACGTTCATTTTCAATTAACCGCGGTACATTTAACAAATTAATGATCAGAGTCTGAATTTTATCTTCGTTTTTATCCTTCATACCCGTAATTTCATAGCGTTATACATATTAATTCACTCTTGGGCCTCGAACGTTCTTCTCTCGGTTTCCCTTCCCACTACTTTCATTCAATTTAATCTTACTTACATTAAATGTAAGCGCATTCCTGTTCATAAATATTAAGACACTTAAGCAACTCTGCGCAATTACTACGAAATTATAAAAGAAAACTCTAAGAATTGATATTTCGTTTGAAACGTCGGGCAATTAACGATTCGCTTGTTCGATATTTTTAATAATAATTTTATTAATCCGAGGTAGCAAAATTGATTATTTTGTAATCCATACGCGTGGCGTTTTTCGATCGCTATTTTCGTTAATTTTGACACTCGTATTATAACTATACCTGTTACTTAATTTGATTCCATACACGATATAGATAATTGTATACTATATATTTTGACTTTGAATATTTTTTCCGATACCCTTACACTTTTTCGATAGTAGTTGGTATAAAAAATATGACGATTGCAAAAAGTCCAATCTGACAATTGCAAGAGCACCAACTTCGTTTATCTTCTATATATATATATATATCACCTTCTATATCATTATTATTATCATCATTCTATATCATCTTCTATATATATATATATCACCTTACTACTCGTATTCGATACTTTATAATACACTCGGTCTCACATTTACACAATAATCGAGTAACATTTATTTGCCACTACCCCTATTTCATCGAGTTTCAGTTCCAGCCGAGCATAATATATTTTACGCATCGACATTCCCGTGCTTCTGATTCAACCTGTCATCCGCAACGTTCAGGTCCCTTATCTTCCGTTCTGGTGTATGTTAATTTATATCCTGGCTCCGGACGTTGTTGCGTTTTTCAAATTTTCCCTCTCTCGCCATTTCCACATTGACTCCCCTCGACTGTTCGGGACACGCGATATATCTTAGGCTCGCGTAGGTAGTAGGTAGTCACAAAAGCTGCCCGATCCAAGCTGTCCTCCGCATCGCCTCGGTTCTTTATGGTCGGCCCTTTTCCCGTTCTGAAAGACCGAACTCGTTACGCGGCCACGTAACGAAACGCAGCCGCTCTTTCATCGCCGTCTACCACCATTTGTCAAGTTCTCCTCGTTGGGAAGGCCATTAACGTTCCTCCTTTTTCTTTAGCTACGCCGGCTCTTTGTTCTTATCTAGTTGACTACAACAACAGTTAAGAATTCCTAGTCGATCAGTTCGCGTTATTAATTTTTAACGTCTGACAACTTTCTTGTCTTAAATGGTGGGCCACTTTCAGCTTTTGTTTGGTCAGACTCGTGAAACGTGTTTCCTTGTGGTACATCGACGATCGAACGTAAAAGCGCAAGTAAGGAAAAGGATACTCCTCGCTGATTTCATTGACCTTTATGTATGCTGTCAAGGTCATCGTTCTGAGTAGCCAACACGTAATATATAAGATCAATCGAAACCTTAAAACATACTTCTCGTGTTTATTTCGGGAGATAAAGTTGAGAAGCGATTACACGGATGTATAAGTGAAATTTCTTAAAACATTGACCTTGAGTACGTAGATCGCTATCGATCGAAACAGGGAAGCGTACCTTTTTCCGTGTAATCGCCGTGATTTCTAGAATTTCAACTAGTTTCTTAGATCTGTCTTCAAAGATATTCAGATCCTCTTCTCGCAGCCCGCAAACAACGCGTTCGTTTGCTTCGATAAATTACCTTTTTCATCGCGTATTCCGTTTGTGTCGCTCGACCGTGGAACAGAGTTTCTTCCGGTCTGTTTTTTCCCGCTCGGAATTGAGTTTTTGCAGGTCAGCAAATCGATCTAGTTTTTCCGTTGTAGATTACCGTCTGCTCGTTTGTTTCGGAGGTTTTTTTCTAAAGACCGATACTTGTTGCGGGTACAACTGTAGTTTTTCTTTGATCAGATGACTTGTTTGCACTTTATAAAGCAGTTCTTGAAATAGATATCGGCATCGTCTTCTTATAGATCAATCAACGGTTCTCCGTCTTGAACCATGTCGAACTCTTTTCTTAGAAATTAACAGAGATTCGTCAGTTTCACGACACGCAAAATGTAATCTTAAGAAGAACATCTATGATCGTCGTGATCATTTGCGGTATCTGTCAAGCGCGAGCGAATCAACTTGACAGTAACAGATATTTAATAAAAGTATATACATCGACGCAAAGATTACTAAAGTACTTAGCGAGAGTTTTAAATGTTTTTCAATTCGTGTAACACGCACAACGAAATTTGTATATACGCATAAAAGATTTTTACGATGAACGTTCAAGTTCTTCCCAGAGCCATTCTATCTACGGTATATGTCTTTCGAGCGTGTACGACAGCTTACGTATACGTATACATTCAGTTCCATTTAATCTTTCTAACGCAAACACCGTCTTTCTGTAGCAGGTTCAACTACCGTTCACAGTAAGTCTCCGTTCACGGCCATTCTATGTTTCGGCCAGTCGATCGACCCCTAAGTTTCAGGCAGCGCGCCAGCGACTGGATCTATAAGGTCAGTTTTAACGGTAAAAACACGCGGTGGCTGGCTAACGCGGAATTCTCCGTGGCGGTAGTCTTTGCCAAATGGGTCAGCAGTGTGTATGTGTGTACATGTATGTGTTCAGAGAGGAAAGGAACGCAGGGTAAACAGAGCAAGCGGAACTCTGCGAGGATGACGATATTCACGTCGTTCGGGGAGCCATAAAAGTCTGAACGCGGCCTACCTCCGCGATCTATACCGGTCTACCTAAACGAATTATCGTGGATTTAGCGCTGGACAGCCTTGAAAAAGCACGACGGTCACGGAATCGATCTTTCCCACTGGCGTTCTTCTCTTCTCTCCTCTCCTCTCTCCTAACTCTCTGCTGCTCCTATCCTGACTAACCCTTAGACTTTTTTCTCAGTTGGCAAGTTGCATTCCAGAGAATGTGAGAATGACGAAAGCAAGGAGAATGCAGAGTGTTAACCTTTACCCCTTTCGTCTCAATTTATGCGGTCAATTGAAGGGTATATGTGCGTGAGGTTCAAAGGGTACTCGATCGCGGTGTGTTATAATTGTTTTTAATTATCTCGCGTTTAAGCAAACTTTATAAATTGATGCGGTGGCATTTTTAAATCACCGTATAGAAGAAGAACCTTTTAAATCAGCAAGGAACGCCTGAGTCAAATTTTCAATTAACGATCAGACATTGATCACTCTGCTTTCTTTTTACTTCTTGCGTGAAAATGACGACGATGAGAGCAACGAGAACGAATTGATTGAAATTCATTGAAATATCGTCGACTATCTTGGCGAACTAGGCGCAAAAACGTCACTAGGGAAGCAGAAACGTGTCGTGCTCCTCCCTTTTGGTGACTGCAATTTATTCGCTAATTGCTCTGCAGCCTGCTGGTGCACTGGCGATTTGATTAATGAAAAATTGCGAACCGTCAACGACAAAAATGTTTCCCGTAGCATACGGAACAGCCGGTCGGCTTCGCTCGCTTCGTTATCGTTCGAATAAACCCGCGACTTCGTTAACGCTGTGCACGCCCACGCTCTCGATCCGAATCCTGCTTCTTAATTGGCAAATGATTTTTCGTCACGGAGAACACCAGCTCTCCAGGTCTATCGGAAATACGACACCTTCGCTACGGATTTTCTGTCTACCACCACGTCTGGTCTGAGAAAATTGGAAAACGTTGATAGAGTTAACGAAGTTGATCCACCGAGACCGATAACGACCTGCGTCGAATAAAAATTTCCATCTTTTCGAATGGATATGTAGTTTGCAACGGTGAAAATTATAGGTGAAAATTATATATATATATATATATATATATATATATATATATATAATTTTCACCTATAATTTTATATAATAATATATATATATGTATAATATGTATAATAATAATATGTGTATATATATATATATTTCTTTTCTTTTCCGCTTTAATTGAAACCAGAATTACCGATGAAAAATTTGAGACGTGTTTTAAGACCTTTTATATTTCTTTATAGTATCAACGTGACTAATTGTTTTTTAAATTGCGGCTGCTCGTGCATTTATAAAGTGAAATGAAATTTCAATGTGCACAAATACACAGTGTACATAATATACGTATCAAGCGTCGAAAGTAATGTACGTAGTCGTTGGAATATTTGGACGACGAAACGAGTCTCTATTCAGGCTAGGTTAGGTCTCTCTGGTCGTGCTCGTAAAAGTGTGAATTCGCATAAACATCCGCGCTTTATTAATCGCAAATAAACAGTTACTTTACTAATTCTAACCGGACTCTGCAATTTTCATAAATATTTGTACCATTCGTACACTTTTTCTACTACTCGGCTAATAGAATAATATATCTACTATTTTCAGATGCTATTTCTCTGGTCGAGGGAGCCAGCCCCGGGACCAAGAGCCGGCCCCTGGTTTGCATGGTTCGCCACAGCTCTACTTCTCTGGCGTTGCCGACGAAGCGTCGCCAAGACGATTCTAGCCGTATCGCCGTTAAGATTGCTAAAGAAACGCAACCTTCTACCATTGACCAGCTCGAAAGCCTCGTCCACGGCGACGCTGACGAAACAACGACCGAGACCAGAAAATTCGATATTGCAACGAAAACAGCACAGGCATACGGGTATCAGAACGAAAGTGAAACGGCTGTGTACCGGTGACGGGCCGCACGTGACCAGTTCCACATTTACAATCCAGAGCCAGCAGATTCATTATAAAGTGACCAGAAGCGGCAAAATATACGGGAAATATCCAAACAAGGTCGCCACGCCGGTGACCAACGGCCAGAGAAGCCATTGAAACGCGACCATTCCATTTTCTCCGATTGTTTAACACCGACGGCTCTCGCTTTTGTCCAACCGTGCCCGTTCTCGCATTAATCGCGGTTGCTCCTCGCGGACCGATGTTTCAACTCGAAAAACCACGTGTGCATGTACGATACGTAACCCTGGGTTTGTTTGCCATAAAGTCATTTTGTCAAATGGACACCGTGTATTTTTTGTTTAACATCTCGCGGGCTAACGGTTGTTAAAGGTTTCATAGAATTCGTTCGACGTTGAAACTATTTACGAAGATGATTCGTTTCGGGCGATTCGAATCAGCGAGGTAAATTAAATTGGTGGAACGTCGAGTTGGAAAATGGTTTGGAAATATTCTGGTGGAAGGCAGCCGTGGAAAGTTGCTTTGGTCTGGTGTAAACTGAATCGCGGATTTTTGTGGAAATTAAAACGGGGCTGGTTTTTGATTTAACTGGTATATGTCGGCTTCTTCTGTCAACGAGGTTTTAAGTCGTAATTTTTAACGGGCTGAGAAGTTTCGCGTCGAGTTTGACAGGAAGACAAAGGCGCACTCCATTTCTTGCGAAAGAACAAATGCGAAGTAGGTCAGAAACAAGTTAATCGAGTTTGCGGGAAGGTAAGCTTTTACTAAGGTATACCTCAAATTGCGTTTTACATATCACCGCGGAATTTTGTCTAGATACGCACTGATCTAAAAATCATCCGAATCGCGGTTAATGTTACAAAATCTTCGTTGCTAATTTAAAAATAATTATCTTGCATCTATACGCACAAGAAATATACGCTTTTATTACCCGAAGAAAAATCCATCGATAGCTATTCTCAAGATAGAACATTTATATAAATCGAAATTCGCATAAATCTTTTGTTTATAGCTAAAGAAAAGGAACTATCTGTTCTCAATAGCTTTGCCGTGAATATTCCAATAGATATCTATCTGCATGCATATGTATACAGTAATAATCATATAAAAAGGGAACTAATAGGGAACACAATCAAAAATATTATTTCTATTTCCGTCTTTTCTACAGGAATCTTTCGTGTAGAATCCAAAGATTCTTCTTACTTTCACTCTTATACTTTGCAGCATTATAAATACAAATATATGAAATTTTTATTCCTAGTAATAATTACATTAAATTAATGAATCAAGCGTAAGGATTTTTTTCTATGTGTATACTCGCCGTTTCACGCCACTTTCATCACGAAGACAAAAGATTTATCGAATCGAAAGAAGGTACAAAATCTACATTTATAATTGGAAAAAGAATTATCCAGCCCGAACTTTTTTATCACCGACATCCTTTTTAATTAAAATTTCATCAGGCAACCTAGAGGTAACCACAGTGAGCCCGATTTTAGTCACATCAAAGGACTCAAGCAGGAGCGCCACTGTTAGTTTTACTGCTTCTTCCTGATGTCCTCGGCACAGTTCCGAGTGTCGAGGTCGTTCGACAGAGACCTTCGCCGGGGTCACCATTGTATCCAAGATCCACGACAACTGCGAACGTCGTTTCGGACTCATGGTCTCTCTTCGCTGCTCTCGCGGAGGAGCAGATCAATAAGCGTTCGGTGCGTTTCGACGGCTTAGGATATCCCTCATATCCCACGTTATGGTTTGCATCTTGCGCAACCGTTCGTTGACTGACCATTCTAGGTCGTTCTTCGTTGTACGGTATAGAAACGGTCCTTATCTGATCTAAATGCATAACGTGGAGTTCACGTCTGTCACGAAAGCATTTCCGAGAGAGAAATTCTATCTGAATACTTTGCTACGTTGCAAAATACCGCAGAAATTCAAATTCTAACGAAGGAAAAGAAAAAACGAAAGGAAAGAAATACTGGAATACTTGACGGCATAGAACGATCGATGACTAAAACGTAAAATTTCTATGAACGAAATAAAAATGGAAGATGGACGGAAGAATATAATAATACCAGGGGAAAAAACCATATATTCGACGAGAAACCATTGAAGTTTCAAGAATTGCATCGTTGTAGATCGGTAAGTTTCTGCGAAGAATTACGTATATCGATAATTTTAACTATTTCACTTGTTGTATTGTTAAGGAATAGGAGCAGTTGTGTTGGATTCTTCGTATTTTGATTCGTTCATCTTCTCCTGCTTTTATCGTGCAATTAGAAAAACGGCAAAGAATATTCAAAATCTTCAATTGTTGGAGGTTTGCTTTTATTATCTGTCGTGGGTTATGATAGCGCGTGATAAGTAGAAAAAATGAATGAGAAATTGAAATAATAGAGTTTTAGATTAACTTGAAACTTAGAATAACTGGAACAAATTCTGGAACTCGGATTAAAGACGATCTTCGATTCTATGAAACGCCAGAGAATGCTTAGTTTACGAAAAATTCATTAACCAGAATTAAAGACACGCTTAAATGGACCCGCTGCTTGAACAATGCGGACATCGCAAAGTGGGCAATAGCCTTCTTCGACTAATCAGATTTGCACGTAAAAGTTTCCTGTAAATCGTGTTCGTCTGGGCCGTTGTCTTGTGGCACGTGAGTTACCACTCAGAGAGTCCAGGCGCAACGATGAAACGGCCGCGCAAGTTTCTAATCAGAGATGTACCAATTTGAGCGGCACAATGGCCGCCGATTTCAGAATGAGCGAACGTATCGCGTGCGTCGCGTCGTTCGTTTCAGAATGAACCGTAACTGTGCCAAATTTAATGATTCAGTGCCCTGTTGCATTACCTAGTAGCGTCACTCGACTGGTTCCATCGCTGATGATTTTCGGGGGATTCCTGTGCAAGCCAAGACTCCTTAACCACGTTCCCAATCGACAGAGATGAAATTATAAATAGAACCTGTGTCTGAGGGTAGACAATAGCGCCATCCGCAAAGTGGACGTATATAGGGGCTGCTACAAAAATAGAACGATAACACGAATTTAAAGCGTTCCATTCGACGGTGCAGATGCACCCAGCGCAGAGTTACGAGGTGCTGCGTATCTTCCGTGGATATGAAGATGGTTATGAAGATACCTTTCTTTTAACACAACGAGAATAAGGTTACTGTCGTAGATGCGGATTAGTTCCAAACGTCGAGGAACTTGAAATCCGTGTACTTTGTTTCAATTCGTTCCTAATTATTCGCCCTTATCTTGCGGAGTTTAATTGGGATTACGTTTCCTAGGAGTAAACTAGATAGAGTTGCTTTTTTTATGCTCCCGTAGAAGCATTTTCCGAGATTGTAACGATACGACAATGATATTTATAGATAATGCTATTTTTCGGTACAATTTCAATCGTGTACAATTGAAGCGATTGACAAATAGATACACACGAAAATACGCAGTAAATTGCTGTTTTATAGTGATTTTGATTGTTTCATTTCCGATTTTCTTCTTGTCTATGATTTAACGTTAATAATTGTCCGAAAGCAAAAAATTAATTTTCAATCGTTTTCGATTGAAACCGCCAAAGGCGCGTCGTTTGATACCGTCCCAGCATGCCGGAAAACATTTTGGACGAAAAGAATGCGCAACACATCGACGGAGACGCTCGTAATCGATCATCGGACGCCGTCGTGTCGACAGTTTTACAACGAAAACGACGCTCCCCCCGTTAACGAGCCTGGGCGTCGCTTCGTCTCGCAACCGAATTATGTAATTAGATTGCGGAGGTGTTGATTAGAACCTTTGTTCGAAGCAAATGAGTTGAACTTTATTGCAATATCGCCGAAGGCTTCTCGCGGATCATGCACGTGAATTTCCTGTTTTTTAATCAAGAGTGTACGAAAATAGCACCGAGGAAGACTTAATCAGCCTGTCTAACGTGAGTGGATGAAAGGAGGTTCTATCTGATTTGAATAGAACGACGCTGGGATGAGGCTTCGGTAAGGTCACCGGCAAGACCTTGCCTATACCGAATTACGCGATCGTCAATTTCACGTCATGGATGGTCTATATCGGTAAAATAATATTGACTCATCGAAATGTAATTCCCTCTTAACACTTTGTTTTATATAACGACGCTACTGTCGACTATCCGCTTTCGACTGACACGGGTAATGCGATTAAGCAGCAATAGAGATGCGTACACGGTATTCTAAATATATATTAAATGCTTCGATAAGCATAAATTCGTATTTTCATAAAAATCTTTAAGACATCGTAGAATCATCGGCGAATTCAAAATATATCGAAAGTCGGTAGGAAATATTTCTGTAAAAATATCCGATATCATCGTCGAGTACACAATTAAAAATTATTCAAACAGTCATTGGAAATTTACATTTGGCCAACCACTTTACGAAATCAAACTTTACATCGCTTTGTAACGAGCAATTTACGTTGCTCTTTCAAATTTTAATAAAACCGTACTACGTGTATCTAATCTCTTAAATCTCTCTGCGTACTTCGCTTTAAACTAACAAAACTCTTGACCTTTTCGTTTTTCTCAAAAGCTTTTTTATGCTTGCTCTTTAACGAAACAAATACTTTAAAATTTACTTCGATATACTACCAAAACTCTAAACACGTATACTACGTTCGTACTTCCATTTCATCTTAAAATATATTTCGTTTCTTAAATTCGATAATCGTTAAAAAAAGAAAAGTCGTTCAGAACTATTAAACAAATATGCAACGAGAAGACTATGATAATTCACGATACAAGAATCAAATGGACGATGAAAGAATCGGGCAAAATGGCCCCGTCTACCTGGGTGGCTCACAGCACGACAGAAATAATTGAATCAGCATATATCTAGGCGTGTACACGTTCCTTGCGTTCCTGTTATCTCGACGAAGTGCATCTTACAAAGTGGTTTCACTTTATCATCGACTCTCACTCGCGTGTTTCGCATCGGTTATTTATGTTCGGCGATGAGCGGAGAGGAGCCTTCGTCGAGGTCGCTTTCGCGCATCGAATTTTCAATTAGATTTGCATAATGACCGTTTAAAAGATACTCTAGCCGGCTGGCTGAGTGAAAATTGAATATACACGAGAAGTTGCGTTCTCGTGGCACTTTTGCGGGTCGTAACGTCTCCTACGATAGCGAATTTGTCGCTTGACGAATACGTCGTATCGTTGTAATAACGAATTCATTCTCGTTGAGAATAAACGTATTCGCTATAGAAAACAGACAAACAGAGGATATTTAACAATCGCGGAGCGAAGATTAGAATCCTCGTAGGAACTGAAAACGATCGATGGCAACTTCGTTATTTTCTCCTCCTCCGGCGACGAATCGACTCTATGAGTCACGGTTCTCGACAATTCAAACATGCAACTTGTTATAATATTCCGTGGTTCGATCATCCGGGCGTAACATTGGACAAAAAGTGGAAATGCTTGACCAGGAAACAAGCTGTTCGGTTTAATAAATAGCTATAAAACCGTAACGGAGCAGTTATTAAACGAGTCGAAACCAATCAACGTCAATTTCACTTCGCCCACATATTCGTTAACAAATGAACATCGCAAATAGTCGGATTACGTCGCAATCGCGATAACGCAATTTATAACGAGGCGATAGCGCAGAATCGCGCTTATTAAATAATAGTTTAGAATTTTCAGCGTAATATATCGTTCTGCTTTCCACGGATCGCCAAGCCACTATCTATGAATAAGCATGTTCGAACCACGGACCGTGCAAATAGGATTGTTGCGTTCTGCAGTTGCAGCAGTAGTAAATCCTTCGGGGCTCCGGATAGGGTGTTCTCCATACGCTCGTCATCGCGTTACGCTAGTCAATGGAGTGTTATTTATGGATCGTGGGGTGTTACATAATATCAAAGAGAGCCAGATTCAGGTGGAAAGGTCACCACGCGTCTTTCAACGATGCCGGAACACTTAAATCTAGGATGTCGTTAAACGTTTTCGACTTACGAACCGTCAGGACGATACGCGAGTTTGGATTCTCCGCGTCCTTCGGCTCACTTCGTTTCAACAAATCGCGTTAACGATTAAAATCGCGTTATTTCATCTTTTCCCAGCTTTGATGTTGCATCTGGATGATTAACGACCGTCCATCGTTTTAACGCGATATCGATGATGGATTAGAGAAATTGGCAATTTAAATCCTACACAGGCATGGATCGTAAATGGTAAATTGGAATTAAAATACATAGAGGATATATCGTAGGTTATTCAACGAGATGATTTATTCGTTGATCCGCGTAGGCTATTATAACGTTGAATCTGTTGCAAGATAGATAAAACGGTTTTAACGATCTCAACGCGTTTATATCGTAGGTATGGAGTAATCAGTGGCAATATTGATGAATGTCATGCTCATTACGTCATTGATACTTCTATCTGGCAGTAATATATGGAGAAGTTCTCGGTCAGCTGGGCGAATGCAAACGAAGTATTACGGGCAATTTGCATAATGGGATTTTAATCTGTAGACACGCCAGAATCGGGTACGGCGACACCTTATTCGTGCGTAAAAAGGTGCAAAATATTAATCACCTGCACCCATGATCAGACAGCTGTCCAGTGGGAAACATAAATTTTCATCCGTATCCAATAACTCAATCAGTTATCTAACCTAACTGTACGTCGTATTTTCTCGCGAAACTAATATCTCCAACCGGACCAAACACTCGGGCGAAGAATCCTCTCTGAAACGACGTAAAATTTTACGTACGGCCGATCAATTTCCGACGACGCTCTCGACTTTCCGCAGTCGCGATCAATCTTTCTTCGCCTTCTCTCGCTCTCCTCCACGAGTCTCCCCATGTCCTCGCGAATATCTTGGAAAATATCTTGGAAAGTATCCGTGAAAATAACCGCGAAAATATCTTCGGAAACATCCGACGTTTATAGCGTCTGAACGACCATCGACATCGTTTCAATCGTCGTTCAGCGAAAAACAAGAGCAAGCGGGCAAGCAAGCAAGTAGAAACGTGTGACGCAGCTGCGACACGAAGCTGTGTCGCGATTGAAAGCGTCGAAGGCGGGCAGCCTGCCGCTTCGGCGTGGAATGACGAAACGGCCCCGTTGACCGATATCGCCACACGGAGCACGTGTCGAGCGCGTTGAGAACCGACCAACGGACGAGGAATGGTGAATAATTGGGGAAAGAGAAAGCAGAAGCACAGAGCAGAGAATAACAGGAAATTGGCGAAGGGGGTAGGCGGGGTGCGACAATTTGCCAAAAATCGACTGGATTTTCGGGTGTTTCGGGGACGACGTGCGAGGAGAAACGACGTCGTTCGTGCAGGGCGCCGTAGCGTCGCGCCGGCAGGCTCCGAGCCAATGCGCTGTGAAAATGCCCGGGTGGGAAAGGGTGGATCGGGGGTGGCGCGCAAGCGTCGTCGTGGTATCGACGCCTCGACTCCCGGGCCGAGGGAAAGAAGCGGACTCAGACAGTAGTAGTAAAGCCCAGCTCGGGTCGGCCGAGCGCAAATGTGCGCTCTACGTGCTGACAGCCGCGTTTCGTTCGAGCTGGTCTCACCTGAGATCTCGTTGGCAGATCGCGAACAGCGTGTTTCCGAAGAAAGTAGTCGAAGGACTGTCGAACCGGGCAGAGAGATGTGTCTGGCGTGACGGACGTCCGACGTACGAAAACCCTGTACAGGAGAGGACGTCTCTCTACCACAGTGAACATCCCTTCGTTTCAGTGTGTGTCCGTCGCTCAGTTTCTCTCTCGCTCGCTCGGCTTGTCTCGTTGGTTCTGTGTCGCTGCCTGTCCGTCTCTCTGTTACTCGTTGTTTGCGTCTCAGTCGCGTACACACGTACGCATACGTACCGTCTCTCCCTCTTTCTCTGTCTGTCGACGTCGCCCCTCTATCGGCCCATCGACAACGAGGGGATAAAAGTGGCGCGAGCACGGGCAGACCCAGCCGGAGACTGGCGGCGTCCAAGGCACTGGCGGAGCTGGTGCACGAGATCAGGATGAAATCCAGGAGGTACGTGGTCCGACAATCTGTTCCGCCGATTAATGCACACATCTCAGGCAAAGATGGCAGTGATTAGGTCACGCATCACCGCTCTACCGTATTCATAGTCACGATGGTTAGGGATGCTGCGTGGACCGAATATTACGTTTTCACTCTCCCTCTCCCTCGCTCTTCATTCATGTGCCGCCGCTTCTTCGGTCCGGCTGTTCGCACTGTGTGCGCGCTAGCAGAGGTAGCCTGTCGCGCGCGCGACAGCCTCGCGACCACGATGTTCCGTACCAACGGCACGTCGTTGATTCGTAAGCCTCGTAATTCGTAAGTGTCTCGTCGCGCGACGTTTCCCGGAAAAAGAAGCCTCCAGGCGACTCTAGATAGCGTCGAACGGCGGCAATTCGGAGAAGGTTAAGTCTCATTTGCATTTAAGATCATCTCATCCCCGTAGCTTCCTCCGGTTCCGTATTCGATAGATAGAAAAAGAGAGAACGATCGAATAACGAAATCATTCTTTCATCTGTAATCAAACGTGAATGGATATCTCCGAGAGGCAGATCCACGAGCACAATGCGTTGCTCTCCTTTGACGTTCCTTCTCGTTGTTGTTGCTCCATCATCCTCGTTTCTCACCCGCTTTTCTTTTCGTTTCATTCTCTCTATCTCTCTCTCTCCCTCTCTCTCTTCTTCCCAGTCGCACGTTCGTTCCAACCTCCGTTACTTCTCTATTTTATTCTTTTCTATCTCTCTTTGCCTCCGCTTCCTCTGCTTCCTCTAACTGAACCCTTTCATCCCCCTTTTCACAGTGTGGCCCACGTTCGGCTTTCTTTGACGTACACCCGCACACACAGTCCCCGTCTTCGTGCGGCACGTATACACCTACAGAGAGGCGAACGCGCGCGCACACACCGGCCGTTCGAAAATTGATGTCACGAGGCGAGGAGAGTGCGGAAAATACATAGATACACGTACATCGACGTCGGATGTACGTTGACTCGGGCCTATCTGTGTGCTCCTGTCAGCTTATCACGACATGCGCATCATTGGGCAAATATTCGGTTAACTAAACAAGGCAGGCTATCCCTCTCGTTATATACGTATCCATGTATCGTGTGCCGTGGTTACATCGCGGTTATACCGCGATATGACACGACGCTGGTTACACGGAGAGAAGTCAGCATCGCAACGAAGCCGAACGTTCGCTCGCAAACGTGCGTCGAGCTTGTTCCTGCTCCGATGATAATTGAAGAGCATGTCCCCGGTAATAAGCCACCGGCTCGTTTCTTTCTTCCTCTTTTTCCTCTCCCGCTTCTTCCGCCTCCTTCCTTTTTACCCCGTTCTCCGTTCATTCGCCTTTTTGCTGCTCGTTTTCTCATTCACCGGTGAGCTAATGTCGTAAAACAACGTTGCTCGAACGCGGCGTACGAACGCAGACGAGCGTTCAATTGGAAATTAAATAATCGGCTGGCCGAGGAAAAACGGTATCGCGTCGAGAGATTGAAACGTTCTCGCGACGATGATTAAATAATCGAGAAATCGGTGATAAAATTGGGTCATCTTCGTTGACGCGGATTCCAGCTAGGTATAGGTTCCGTGTCGGGGTTAGGCGATCCTTCGATGGGATTATCTTGGAGAACACTCGAAACAATTTCTTTCTCCTTGTATCTCGCTTATTCTCTATCTTCCTTTTCTTCCCTCTATCCGTTACAACGACGTTTGAGGTTGAAAGGGAAACGATAAAATTACCAGCACGCGGCGAAGGAACGATTTAATCGTTAAATAGTAAGCAAGTAATTTCAATCTATTTTTCGCAGCTCTTTGCTCATATGGTTTAAAAGTAGCCCAACCCTTTAGTTCACTTGTACTAACAACATTCGTATTTCCCTGAACCATATAAACTAATGCTGGCTTGATAATTAAAAACGGCATTGGTTATCTTTTCGTGGAATCAGCTGACTCTAAATTTAAATATGTTATTATTTAATGTACGCTACTATCTACATTTACTGTTTCACTGTGTTACTACTTGCAAGTATATGAATACTTTTGAATAGTCGTGTACGTAATATCGTAGCAGATATATGTTATTGAAGTATCGCGTATAATTTATCAATTTATTAATTTTCAATCCAAAGGGAAGCTAAAGTTAGAGTCGATGTTATAAATATTATATGGCAAAGGTTTAGTTCAGCACGCATTTCTTCGTTCCTAGTTCTAACTTTCTTTTCTTTTTTTACCACTTCCTTCCTATTTTCGTTCCGTTCTCCGCGTACCCTCTTCCGACGGAAGAAAAACGGCTCGTCCGGTATTCTTGTCGTTAACCAGGGCCACACACTCGTTCATGCGCCGGTTGAAATGCGTTCACGGGAATAAAGAATATCGACGAACGAACGATCCCCTTGGGCCCGGAACTTTCCTCATTAATTGAAGCACTGTGTAAAAGCCGCCCGACCGAGGGCGTAATAACTTTTGCTATATAGGGTAAAATTCAGAAAGCGGGACGCTAGCCGAGCCGTAACGTGATTTAAAGGTTTAATAAAGTCAGCCACGTGGATTAATTCGCTTTCGGGCGGCGCGTGCACGGGAATGATTTGTGTAGCTTGATCAAAATCGCCGCGGGAATTGATTGCATTCCATTTTCTGCAAATTGCCGGTTATCGTAAAGTCATTGAATATTTCTGCGCCCCTGAACGTTCAAACTGCAGAAGAATATGATAAAGCCATAATTTTCGAGCCGTTATGATCTTCGAGCCTCGGTAAAGAAACGTGCAAAAATTATCATTTTGCTGTTTTCCTTTCTTAGTTTTACGTTTGTGATTTAAAGAAGTGGAAAGTTATCGAAATACGCGAACATATTCGAACGAAACGTGTGTAGAGTAAAAACGTTTCGTCGTAAAAGACCACTTTCCATTTGATCGATATTCTTGCTCCTCGTAAATGAAAATTAACCCTACGTAATTTTCTCGGCTTCTTGTTATCTGTTCGATCGGTTTAATAAAATCGCCACTCGCGAATTACGACGTGATCATGGAAAACTGCAATCGACTTCTCTGCGTGCAAATATCAAGTGCAATTGCTTTAAATATAACGACGTTGAAGCGAATATTGGCCAAAAAATAGAGTTCTCTTTCGATATATAAACAATGATACGCTGAACATTGAAATTTTTAAACTTTCTGTGCCGAATTGAAATTGCACGATCCATTCGAAATCGCGAGTTAATTGTGAATTGTAGGTTTCATGCCCTTTGCTGACTTTCTCTTTACGGTATAAGGGAAAAATGATTTTCTGTCTAGATGCTTCTTCACTGTAGTAGTAACAAATATTGGAACAAGACAAAAAACTGATATTGTTGCGCGATCCATTCAAGGTGGCATGTTCTCTGTATATAATTCTTCTTTAGAGACTTATCGAAGCGAAATTTCCAGTATAAACAAAATAATTCTTTACTCGGCTATTTTTTGCTGACAATGGCAACAAATATTGCGACAAAATTTATTATTATCAGCCCAAAGTCTCGTTCAGGAAAATAGCAACTTTCCACTTAACAAGTTCTACCCTGACTTTTCGCTTGTCTTTTCTACTGTGCCATTTACATTGAGATTCTCGTTAGTCTTGAAAATCTAAAGCGGCGAAGGTAAAGAATTCTTTGTACCTGCTTCTTTTAGTTTACTTTTGTGTACCGTGCTCTATCAGCAAGCTAAAAATAACGGCGCCTTTGAAAAATAACGTCGGTAATTAACGCGGGCTAAAGATTTCCCTATGATTTCGTAATCATAAAAATAATAACACAATCTGGCGGTAAATGCACGTGCGAAAAACCAGGCTAATGGATTTTTAATTATTAATACAACGGTGCCCGGTAATTCTGCCATCTGCGTAGCAAATAACGAAAATACTGGCGCGATACAACACGTGGCAACTTTTCATAAGGAGTTAAAACGACAGAATAATTGTTTTCTTTCGTGTTCTATACAAGACTTCGTTTTCCGCTCGATTTACTTTGAAATGCAGGCGAGTGCACGTGCACTCGGCCAAGGTATGATTTAAAAAATCTTGCTATAGAACCAACCAGTGGTCCCGTTTCTCGACCATTTCGCGAATTCTTAAAAAAATATTACGTCTATTTCCGCGTATCAAATTACATTTATGGAATTCGAAGACGCGTTACGAATTTTCGTTGACGTGAACCGAGTTTGCGACTCTTCAAACGTTCCAACCATTTTCTCCCTTAATTAGGTACACTTTCTTTACCATTCTTAGTTAAAAGAATACTATTCTCCGCTACACAAGCTTCGCTGTTTCTCGTAACAAGCGTGCTCGACGAGTTTTCAAATTTAAATACGTCGAAAACGGAACCTGCTATGAAATAACGTTTCTTCTCGGTTACTCTACAATTTCTATTTTGTCCAATTTAGATCATCCGCTGGTATATTCTTCAAAGTATAATATTCGTGTGTTATTCCACATCATCTGACATTCTGATATTTCTCCATCGTCTCTTCTATAGAATTTTTCAAAATAACATTGGTCTTCTCTTTATTCGGGGCTTAAATCGTACGCGTTAATTACTCTTCTATATTATTATTAATTAATTTTAGAACGCGAGCCACGAAATTATTCGCAATCCAAACATTTTCAATTTATTAGCCTTTGTCCATCCGGACATTCACGATCGTAATTACGATCTCAAGAAAGATCCGTAGGAAGAAAAGGAGAGGTAAATAATATCAAATATCGTAAACGAAGTTGCAATAATATCTGTCGTCTTGTGAAAAAAATTGATAAAAATTACGCAATCTAATATTTAACACGAAGAATTCAAATTTATTCATTTTTATTCGTCCATATTCGAGTTTACAATTTCATGAAAGTGCCACAGAAATAAGAGAAGAAACAAGGAGCCCTTCGTGATCGTGTTACGTACTGTCGAAGGCCGCGAACGATAAGACAATTACAACAGGCAACAGAGAAAATGATAGAAAAGAGCAGACTCGAATTTCTAAATCCCAACGCTACGAGGTCGGGGCTTCATTAAGCTCTGCATTTTTATGTAACTGACTTGACCGTCGTTGAATGTCGCGTGTCGATGCACACGGACGTCTCTCCTTAGCTCGGTCCTTCGTTAAAGATACTCGCCCGATTTCGTTGCGATTTAAGCGATCATCCATTACCGCTGTCCACAGTGTGTTGGCATTTTATCGACTATTGTCTCCAAATATACCGACGTTGCAAAAAACAGGAACGGCTTTCATGTTCAGAATTGACTGTAGATCACCTGTATCCGTTGAAAGCTAATCCGATAGAAAGCGAGATAACTGAAGGAGAAGAACGTCCTGTAAGCGGATCTATTGTAGCACTTTCATCGAAGGCACGAACCGTTTACTCCGTTCATTTTTATTGTTGCATATCGTGTTCGTAGAGACGAACATAATTTACCGTATTTTTATTTACGCTCTGGAAACGTTTCGTTCCGTAATTAGACGAATTCTTCTCGCTGTCCCATCTGAAAGGTATATTACTTCGCTTGACAGTACGCGAGCTACAGTTCTACGTTTTCGAACGTATTAGCGATCGATCGAGAATGTAAAATTAAATTTTGTCCGATTCAGAAATTCTTCGGAACTACTGCCGTGACTGAGATTTGTAAAACCCTAGGAGTCTTAATTTTTGCGATAATTTGAAAAGTACGCTTGGCGAGGTGTTACACTCGACCAACGTGTGCGTGATTTAACACGTTGACTGTGTGATGGCGCTGACCGTAACGATCGTCCATGTATCGTCGATGTACGTATAATCCACAGCAACATTTTTTATAAATTTCTAAACATCTCTATTTACGCGATAAGACGACCGTACCAGTCGCAGGTTGAATATCTTTCAATCTTTATTTTATTTTTTGCACTAAATTTTTACGAAACAATCGCTCTCTACGATAAACGCGAACTTTACGGAACGTTATGCAACACGAAACTTTAGCTTTACGACGATTTGATTGACTTAGTCGAGAAACGTTTCGCGTATTCTAGGACGATGCTCGAGGGACTGATCGTCTCGTCAAGAAAGCGTTTTCGGGGTTGCACTGTCTCCTATCTATATGCAGTCGCGGTTTACGAGATGAGATTAATGATCGTCGCGTTAGTATCCGTGGCTAAATGTTGCTTTAACGACGTTTATCTTTGAATTGAGAATCGCGGATACGCTGATTTTTTATAGCGTGCTCGAGAATGCGGTTTTAATGAGACGAGCGTACACTAGTTATACTTGGTACATCTTGAGGATCCCGTGAAGCTTGCGGTATCGAGAGTCATTTAACGACGTTTATCTTGAGGTCGCCGATTGTGGGGATCATCCAGCGTAACATTTGTCTTCGTACGCTGTTTAAATAGAGATTAGCAGGCATTAGTCGAATTTACTTTGCTTATTGCCAAGAATCTCCAGCGATACAGCGACGATGAGATTTCTTTCGGTTTTCGTAATAAACTATCGTGGAATAAATTGTATTCGAACGTTTTAAGGAATTTATATCTCACGTCAGTGGAATATTTTGTCGGTGATAATGTTCTGAACTGTTTTAGAATCCTTTGTCCTTTATCTACAGAAAGATGATTGCTTTTTGAAACGACGTACGAAATTTATTATGAATTATATAAAATAATGCTCGTGCGAGTTTCTAACTCGTAAATTATATCGAAAGAATAGCTACGAAACGGTAGAAGCACCAACAAACGCTACGTGCCATACATTTCCAAACTTCTCCGAACAGTATTCTAACATAAACGTTCCCCGAAAACGCTCTTCGAAACAACCAACTTCCTTGTCACGTTAAACAAGTCGCACGACGACAAAGTTGAAAGAGAAATTAAAACTTCTCCATCGTTCGAACAAACACTACCAGGCAGTAACGAACCCTCGAATCTCCACCTACTTGGCAACAACGATCAATTCCTTCGTTAGCTCGACTCGATCGGTTTGTTTCGCGTCGTCGGCGTTTAATCGACGGATAAAATATGTTCCGCTTTAATTCGGCGATGGTGGCCAGCATACGCGATGCTTCGTAATACAGTCCTCCATTCAGGATCGACTCGACTGAATTATGAATGGCGGTCGATAGCAAGAGGGAGGACGCTTGTACTGATCATGCGAGTTTCACCTGGCTTACGTGGCCCTCGCAAGAATGTGTATGAAAAAGAAACGACTATCGACGCTGGGATTGCGCCTCTTTTTACCTTCCCCGCGCGACCGTCAACCGAGCAATCTACCCTCCGGGATACGATCGAACCGTCCTGCCCTCTCAAATATGTAAGTCGACCCTATGCTTGGAAATCGAGAATTCGTACGCCTGTATAGAAGATGGTCTGCAGCGAAATTTTCCGGTCTAAGCACAATGTCGAGCGACGACTGGAAACGACGCGACGTTGTATATCAACGACGATGACGATGTGACTGCAAGTGATATGTAACGTTGAAGAGGGATGTAATATATTCGGTGGTTGCGGTTGTGGTTAACTACGAGTGCAGAAAATAGTGCGTGACGTCTCGTGGCGTTTCTTCTTCCGTTTCTTATTGTTTTTCTAGCGAAGAAGGACTCCTCTATTAAAATTTAACAGTGAATTATCGGACTTTGAACGAGGTTTTATCGAAGACTGCAGGATATTGTTGTCGTCTTTTATTATTGGTGAATCTCTCTTCATCTTTGTGACTGTACCGATTGCCAGAGTGTCTTGATTACGTTACACTTGAAAGGGATCGAACGTTTCTAGCTTCAGTGTACGTTGCGCCTACTCGTTCGATCATTATTAAACCCGATATCTGATTTCAATTTGACTGCAGTGAACCGTATTTCTAAAAAAAAAAAAAAAAAACACCGTATCCACTTCTACTCGGCAAATATTCACTTCCTCTTCTCTTTTCCTCGAGCGTCTGATTAACACCGATGCACCAGCGATGACTCGCTTCTTTTCCTCGATTCACCCATTTCACATCTAACCGGATCACGCTGTTAAATACAAAGTACGAAGAACGTCGCGTTTCTTCAGCTAGCAAAATGTCGAATATGACAGCATCTCTCATCAATCTCTCGCGGGTCTCGCGATTCAGAGTGTTCCGTTATTCAGCTTCATCACATCAGATCCTACGCATCGGTCACTTCACCGACATTACATCGTCATCGTTCTCGTCGCAGTCATCAACATTCTCCTATCGCACCTCGTGATACTCCCGTAAATGAAAAACGAGGCGTCAGCTATTTCTACTCTCTGCTTGCAGCAATATAGCTATATCGATCCTCCATCAAGATCGTCGAAGTTACGAGGTCGTTAGAGAAGGTACGTTCGTGTAAAGATCTCGGAGAAAGTTTGTCGTTTGCTGGTGGAGGATTCAACAACCTGCGGGAGGGCAGGTCTCGAGGCGAAGAAAGGAGAAGGCAGGAAGCGGAGGTGAAACCAGGTGCGAGCTACCAGGAAGGCCTAGCGCCTGGCTGTTTAGTGGCTGTTGACAAAGGGGGGGGGGTGACGGGTAACAGCACCTAAGGGCGGGTGGGGGGATGCAGCTCGAAAGGGTGGCGGCATGGAGGAGCCCTCGCTGGAGGCTCTCATGCAGGCGGGCCTCATCTTCGTGGTCGGTGTCGCCATCATCTTCTCGAATCTCCTCATCATCGCCACCTACCTTAATTTCCGTGGTAAGTGCTGTAACATGTTTCAACTAGACTGCGGATTTTTACACATTTATTAACACTAGAACTACTAAACGTGTAGTCTGCAAAACGACAGATTTTAGAGATTTTTAACAGATTTCACAGATTTGTTTGAAAAATAACGAATTACCGCGCACTTTTTTTTTTTCGTAGATGGTCTTATGAATTGAATTAAAGAAACATAAAAATATTGTTGAATAATATTATCACTAGACATAAGAGTATAAGAGTCGCAAATGCATGGTTGGATTAAGATGTTTGGAACGAATATTAGAGATTCTTGAGTCAGTATCGATAAAAGATTCTTACTTGTTATGCTGTGTAAACGTTTTGCTAAAACATATTTTCAGTTTAAAATAGAAAAGCCACGTAACAAGTTTAATAATCTATGAAAACGTTGTTATATATTTCTAGAATCGTTAATTCGTTGATATATCTAATGAAAACTGCGGTGATTTTTTACTTGTCCGATTAAAATATTAGAACGCTTTATTGCGTGCGTTTAAAAGAAATGTTTGCATATAATCAATTAAATAACACAACAGTGAAATTTAATGGTACTAGTACTCTATATATTTTATACGTGATTTCGTAATATTACCTTGGCTATCGGTGTCGCAATGACTCGTATAATAGTTTCTTTGTCGCTGTGGGTTTCTTTTAATTGCCTGTACCGGTGACCCTGTCGCCGCAGAACAACGAAAAAGCAATAAAAACTGTAACATTCGGTGAAACCCGACCGTTTGGTGATTCACACTCGAGGTAAATACAAATGAGAATCACACCGCATAGGTCCCTCCGAGGTGATAAACTACTACTTGCTATCTCTCGCTTCGGCGGACCTTCTTTGTGGTCTGCTGGTGGTTCCGCTCTCGGTGTATCCAGCGTTGGTACGACGATGGGTCTATGGGGACGTGGTGTGTCGTCTCGTTGGCTATTTGGAGGTTACTCTCTGGGCGGTATCTGTTTACACCTTCATGTGGATTTCCGTGGATCGGTATTTGGCCATCAGGTACGTAAAATCCAATCGTAAAATCTTTCCTTTCTGTATCAGCAGCTGATAAGGTCTAAATAAATCTAGAAATCTGTAAGATGTAAAAATATCGTGGAATTTTTTAATAAGTTTTATCTTTGCAACTTTTGTTTCTTTTTTTATTAGTATTCTTTAAAATGACTAGTAGCATTTGAGAAGAATATCGGATAAATAACTTTAACTCTTAACGCTCGTCTGATATTCAAGAAGCTGGATATAATGATGAAAGTTTTTACATCTTTTCTACGTGTAGTACGTAATACATACACATATATCTTGAGTAAGCGATTAGATGGTAGGTTTTGTATCCTTAGATATACAGTTGAAAGTATATAAATCCATGTTCGAAAGAATATAATAATCTTGATATTTCTTATAATTTACAATAGCTTTATCGTTTATTGGTCTAACAGATTCGTAACACAGTAATATAGGTCTAAGACGGAGCGATAACCGATGTCAAGATTATAGGTAAACTAAAATCTAGACAACCATCAGCAACCTTTCTAATTCATTCTTCTTCTTCGATCAACAACTTACATCGCACCACTTACTCTTGTACACTTATAATAATTGTCTACTTACGTTATTCGTTGGAACGCAAATTCTATATCCTCGACCTTTCACTTCACTATCGCAAACTCAATTGTAACGCCTAACTTTTCGATCTACGCTCGTGTTCGTAAGTATTGGAATACTTATTACGACAAGCAGGCGAAACCTAAATAGTGAATTATTATAGAAATTCTGAGATTACCGTTTCACTCGAAACTTTGCAATATAAAAGATCTGTATGTTGTATGTCAAATATGCGAGTATTATCGATTATAGATTGAAAGTTATTTTTTGAAAATTATTTTGCATTTCACTTGTTATTTTTCGATTCCATGATTCCAGATTCAAATTTCACGAAACCTTTCTCTTTCCTATCCAGTTGGTCGAAAATGTTCTCGATAAAATCTCAAAAATCGTAGAATCGTGCGTCTTAATATACTACTAATTCGTTATTCATCACTCGTGCAAATAACTTTACACATTTTCCTCCGTAACCCAAATCTTTATCCTTTTAATAATAATTTTGGCCGATTAATCGTTTCCCTAATAACCCGGTTCAATTGTCACCGTTTTACGTGAGATCAACAGATATCCTGATACTTGCGAACACAAATGGAACGTACTAAAACGTTTGAACTTTTCAAAGCATAACTTCGCAGGTACAAAAGTTTAGTTTGAAATATTTCCCTTTCGTACGAGTATTAATTAACGAAACGATTCGGTTTCACAGGAAACCATTGCGATACGAGACCGTGCAGACGAAAACCCGATGCCAGTGCTGGATGGTCTTCACGTGGATCAGCGTGGCGATGATGTGCTGTCCACCTCTCCTAGGTTTCCAAAAGCCGATTTTCGACCGGGAGGCGTTCATCTGTATGCTCGACTGGGGCAACATGGCTGCTTACACCATCACACTGTCGATCCTCGTGCTAGGCCCATCGGTCATCACCATCGTCTACACCTATTGCTACATCTTCACGATGATGAGACGACTAAAATCCGGCGTACTGATTCACGACAAGGAATACGCGACCGCGCTCTCGGAAAACTTGAGCAATCCGAGTCATATCATGTCCTTTGTCCTGGTGATGACTTTTTGGGTGTCCTGGGCACCGTATGCCGGTCTCCGGATATACGCTGTCGTTAACGGACCGCCGCAGGTAATTTAAATGTCGCTCTTTCTCTCTCTCTGTGTGTGTCACGTGAATGCAGCGAAATATAGGGGAAAGGTCAGGTCTCGATGTGTTCATACGAAACATTGTGAATTTCGTCTCGCTTTTAGACGTTTCGAGATGTTATAGCTTGCCTTTAAATATAGAATTTTAGAATAAAGGTTTCTCGTTATATCGATCTCTTTTTACGTATGTTGGTCCTTTTCTTTTCTTTCTTTTTTACATAGCCTGTATGTTTTTTCGAAGAGAGGTGAAAATAATATTTTTAGTTTTAATTAAAGTTCGGCTTTCGTTAACACGTTCGTTGCTAACGATGCATGCGTTACATCGATTCTGTTGTTTCGTTTAAATTCGACACAATGCTACTGGAGCAATTATCGCGTTCCCGAGTTTGTGCGTTTCGAGATGAAGATTTAAGAAGGATTCTTTGCGCTCGTTAAACGATACTTCGCGTTCTTTCTCGTACTCGTTTAACACGCTCTCGATATACCACGACGCAGACTTTGGTCTCGTAAGGAAGACCCGTATCGCGATATCTAAATTACTTTTACAATTCACAGAGCTTAATGTTTACGCTGCAGGTGCCGTTTCTCCATTTCGCTGTAGTGTGGCTGGGGGTGACGAACAGTTTCTGGAAAGCGGTGGTCCTTGGTACCCTGAGCCCGCAGTTTCGACTAGCGGCTCGTGTGCTCTGTCTGACGTTGTGCTGCCGGCACAGACGACTTCCGCCGGAGCTGCTCGGCCTCGACGACGACGATTAAAAGCCAAACGCCTACGAGAACAAGAGGGGAGACGCTTTCCTTTAACGCGCCAGCGTTCTACAACACGCGCCCCATTCTTAGAGCATCGCTTCTCATCTCTCGGTATTCGAGATCGTTTCTTGCATCCGCCACCGTTCCCTCGAAGTCTCCTTCGAAGGCTAAGACCGAGATTCTTTGTTCCGAAAAGCGCTACCACGACGTCCTACGCGCGAGACTGAGACGCGCGATCAATCTGCTACGCGTCTCCAAACGCGGAATAAATTTCAGGAAACTAGTAAAAAGAAAAGAAAGAAAAAAGAAATGATTCGATTTTGAAAACATTTTTCACCAACGAAATTGTTCGACGAGAGCCAAACTTTTCTGCCTCGTAAGAAGAATACTTTGTCTTCAGTCGCTTTTCTTTTACAAATGATCGTTCCTTGGAGTGTCTCTGCATGTTTGTCCGATCCATCTATTTCTCGTTTCGCGTGGACGCGATTCGATTAAGACTACTGCTTTCCGTTTCTCTTCCCGCGCCACAGGAGACGAATTATTCCCAGCCGAAGACGATTGATCGGCCAAGTACAATAAAGTAAATCTCTCCGTAAGATCAACGAGCAATCAAGCGCCACGATAATAAAGCGAAGACTTCGAAGACTAAGACTCTTGCTGACGGAATTACAGTTTTCCGTTAAATCAGTTCGTCTCGATCCAAACCGTCAAACCGCGTGTAATTAAGAACCTAACAAACCGTTAAGACGATCAGAGAAAAAGACGTTGAGAAAATTAAGAGGTCGACAAGCCGAAGCTAAAATCTCTGATCGAGACACGTGGTCGCTTCTTCTTTATCGACATACTTATTCGAATTGTTTAAAGATACCGCATAAACCGTTGCTTTTTCTATACGATTTCGATTTGAATATAATCGATTACACGTATGTACACGTATATACATATGCAGAAGCGTACGCGTCTATTATTAAAAGAATCCACGTTATCGACAAAACGTGGGAACGAGCATGGTGTAAGGCCGAAAGAAAGGATCGAAGCTCGGTGTGGGGCGCGTTTGTCGCGCGATAAAGATTCCCGGAAGGGACGAGATCCTCGTGGACGAATCGTCGATCGAACATTCTCAACGGACGATATGCTTGTCCGCTTTGGCGACGATTCGCTCCACACTGATCGTCACAGTCCGGATTAATTAAATCGGAGACGCCCTGTTTATCTACTTTTTGCTTTTTCCCTTCTCGAAGAACGCTCTGGAAAGTGGACGGAACGCGAACAGTTGTCTCGCGCGTTCCTCTCCTCTCGCTGGTTTCAGGAGAGCGTTCTCGGAAAACTAATCGTTGCCTATATCTACGTGGTAAGATCACGCTCAAACGCAATTATCTTAGCGAGTCGCGATAAAGTAACGTGTAAATGTATAACCCGAGGACGAGCGAGTCGCTGGCGATCGCGCGCAGCATTCTGCGCGATTACGAAACTAAAATCGATCGAACGGTGATACGAAGGGAGGATGATTAAACAGGCGAACACAAAATACAAGAGAACACTAGGTCAATTAACGGAGATGCCTCTACGAATGCGACGTCGCGTCAATCTGCGCGCCCGTAGAACGCCCATGTGAAACGAAAACTCGCGGACGGAGTTTCGATCGCGACGGTTATACGCTTTTTTTAACGCGCTTTCTCCTCTACTCTGCCTCGCGATCGGGCTCCCTTCCATTCTCTCTCTCTCTCTCTCTCTCTCTCTCTCTCACTCTCTCTCTCTCTTTCTCGTTTTTAATCGAACTTGGTGTGACACGTTTTACTTTTTTTTCTCTGTCGAATTTCTTCTCTCGTACCTGGTTATTAAATCCTACTGGAGGTTTCTGTGGTTTCGATGGTTGTACGAACATGATTCTATCGAAATCGAACGTCTTTGTTTAAAATAGTTGCCACAATTATCAGCGAATCGCGACAGAAAATGTTTCCAAGTAACTGCTTTTCGTTCTGATACTTCCTTCGGTTTTGAACAAACTGGAAGCTTCCATTTGCTCAGTTTTCACACGGCACGTTACATACGGCGTAGCTGATATCTCTTAAACGATCACGTGTCGCGTCGTGTCGTTTGTATGTGATTTTCAATAGTTCTTGCTTCGGTGGAAGGCGAAGCTCCTTGTTGGAGAGGGAAACGAATCGAAAGATTCGATTCGCCGGATTGTGACACGTTATACAGCGCGATTCTAGATCTGCTTCTGAAGGTGAAGCACTGGCGGAGTTGAAAACTCGATTATCGAGCGTGAAACTTAAGCAGGCGCGTGTTTCCATCATACGGGATCGAATTCCAATTAAAATGGTAATCAAACTTTCACCAACGGGGCGCGTTACGAAATTCTGCCCGCCGACGGAAGCAATAAAAGCGTCAGATTAATTGAATCGAAGTACAAGAAACTGCGAGAGAGCCGTGAACACGGGTCGAAAGAAGCAACGTCGTTATACAGTTTTCGGATCGTGGATCGTGTTCAAATTAAACCGGCCATTATTCCATTTTCCGGTCGAACGGTCGCGCCGTGGGCCGTTCGTTCGCCGCGAAAATCTAATTTCAAACTCGCTCCCGTTTCTCATTCGAATCGGGAATCGGCCGACACGAAACGCAACGCGATCCAATCGGGCAAAAACTTGGCGAAAATCGTTTCCCGTGGGTGGAGAGAAAGCAACGGCTATTGATAAAATGCGAGGTTCGTTCGTAAACCTGATCATTTCTACAGAGGATAAAGTGCACTGTTCGAGTACGCTGAGCGATTACGAATGTCGCACGGCTCCACGGCTTTTATGTAACGCAACTTCCCGCGACGTTTCCGTCATGGCGATATTTATGCCTGAACGGTGTGCGTGTTATACGTAATTGGCGATGAAAAGGTGCGCGTAATTAACCGTTTCGCGAAGTTAAGCAGAATATCGCGGATATCTTAGGACGATTTAAATGGAATTCGGAAATGAATTTGTACATCGAAGAGGGTAATTCGACGTAGGGAAAAGTTGCGCGCTTTTAGTTTCGCATCTGATTTCGTTAGCTACGTATCCTTTGGCTGGCACTATAGCGGCGATGTTTAATCGTTGAAAAGGATGAACATATAAAAAAAAAAAGAAGGAATAAGATTCGAAACGCTTGACGAGGACCGAGGAAAGTTAATTTGTCGAAACAGCTTCAAATTTACTGGCTCTTCGTCGATTTCTACGTATGCGCGTTGTTCTCAAGGTTTACAATGCTCTCAGAAGCAGATATGGTATCGCTCGAACAGTAAGGTTTTTGTTACGCGTCTGATCGTACAGCGAAGAAAGAAGGATTACGCGTTGAATTACACGCTTCGTATCTACTTCGTGCAAACGATCTAAATTTTAACGAGCACGCGAAACGAAACTTAAGAAAACAAGAGAAAGAGAGAGAGATAAAGAAAGAAAGAGAGAGAGAGAGAGAGAGAAGCACAGCAAAAAATATCGTTCCCGCTACGCTCCAAAAGGCGATGCTCACGCGCAAGCAAGTGGGCAAGATCCTGAGATTTCTTGAATGGTGAACGTTAACCCTTTAAAGAAGAAATCCAATACGCAAATCGGTGTCTAGAAAGTCTCAGCTTCTACTCTATTTTTTACTCTAGACTTCGTGTTTTATTAAACTTATAAGGCTCTTCTAATAAATAAATCGTAAGCGGACGTGCCCGGTCGGGGCTACGAATACCATTAGATGCGCGACGGTAATTTATCGTGCCATTTTGATATACCAAGCTACTGATTAAAGGGTTAAGGTGCCCGGAAGTGCTCTGAAAACGCAGATGTTTAGGTGCGAAGCGTCGAAACGTTCTATCGATAATTTACCATCGCTAATGCGTCACGTTGATCGAACTGAACGAAATAACGGCCATTACTCGATGGAATGAGAAATTTATCGTTAAAATCGATTGAAAATAACAACGGGGATACGGTTCGACGATGTTCTCTGATGTTAAGATGTCTCGACTATAGAACCGAATCGAAAGGAGATTTTGGGCTACGTTATAGTTGAAACTTTAGTAATGTAAAGAAACAACACCCCGGCTAAAATGCAACAAGATAAAAAGCGACGCGACGCCAGTCTCTTTGTTGATTGCCGACTCGTTGATCGTTCGACGATTGTTCGACAAATTTTAACGATTGTTATGCCACGTGTATTCGCGTTAATCGTTTACCACGAACGAGCAACGTGTCATGCGAGTTATTTGCCAGTGCGATGAGTCACGGTATCGATATTCACCGTTCTTCCAAGTATATCTGTCGCGAAGAACACCGATGAATCCTAATTAAGATTTATCCTAAGATACACACGTCCATCCCTGTTTGAAGATCAAAAGCACTTGCGAATTTTCGCCTCTTCACGACAACGAAATATTTTCCGAACGAACTCGTTTCGTTCGCACTTCGTTGAGATGCTTTGTATAACTCGCCAAGTCAAAGCAATAATAAGCGGTACGATATAGTGTTGATTTAACGCAATTAAACGATTAATTCCTTTCTAACGATGATTCATAAGCGGATGATTTAAGCAGGTAATCGTGAAAGAGGGTACCGTCACCCGTCGTATTGTTAATAATTCCAATAAAATTGATTGAACAAGAATGCAACAGTTTTGTCTGTGTTTCGTTTCTTTTTTGTCTCGCGAGATCTCTTTATTTCTGTGTAATGTTTCCGCAAGTTCTTTAGCCGGGGTTGATCGTGGCGCATAAACGAAAAAAAAAGAAAAATGAAAGAGAAAGAAACGAAGAAAACATGATTTTGCTCCGAATGTCTGTTCGTGTATGTATGTACATATTAGATCGCGCGTGTCGCGGTTCTTTCGTCCAGATTCATCGTTACAAGCTTTAAACTTTTACGATGCAACGTCCCGGGTGCACGCCGATACACGGGCGAGCGCCCAACTGACCCGAATGAATGTTTCTTCCGCGATCAGGCGATTCCACCGAGCGGCCATCGTATTCGTCTTCACGGTGTCGACAGAGGTTCATTTGGTAAAAAGAATTTTGTGAATTCTAAACTATTTTCAACGTGTTTCGCGACGATGAAGCTCTTTTGCATTTCGAAGAACGTCCGATGCAATTGTTTAAGCGTTACTTAAACGTGGAACGGCTATTTGAGCTGAAATAATGCTTATAATATTTATTTGACCGTATCGTTATGTTAAATGCGTATCACTATGTGAAAAGAAATTTCTATGAATCGTAATATATTTAAAACTCTATTATACCTTTACTATATCGTAGCGTATCAACTTTGATTTCCTAATATTCACTTTCTTATTAAAAAAAAAGAAAAAAGGGTAATATATAAACTTCTAAATCTATTTTAATAACGAACGAAATAATTCGTTTGATTAAAATATATTTTTCATTGAAATAATAATCTCCACTGTATGTATAAACTGTATTTAACGTTTGTTATATATGCGACATATATGAAACGCTCTTCTTAACAATTACTTCGAATAACAAACGCCTCTCTGAAACGTAAGATTTCAAGAGTAGGACGCTCTCTCCCTAAGCCAGAATTTGATTACTTCGTGACGCCACACAAGAGGAGAAGCAGCAAAGCGATGGTCGCTTGAAACATTTATCAAACGGGAACACCGGTGGAAATACCAGCTTCCGGGCGTTTCCATCAAAGCCGGCGCGCCACCCACGTTAGCGTGCACCCGCGAAACCGCCAAACCGAGCAGTATTAAATTCCTCAGCGATAACGAGATTCTAAATACTTTAAAGTCGCTCAAGGAGAAGGAAGGAACGAGGACGAAGCGAAGAACTCGATAACACGAAAGGAGGAGAAAAAAGAAGAGGTAACGGTAGCTGCATCCGAAGAAGGAAGATCGCGAAGCGTTGCTTCTTTTTCCGATTTCTTTCTCCTCTGTTCTTTTTTTTTCATTTCTTTTCCTCGTCTTATGATAAAAAGCAACACGGATAAAACTAACGACGAACTGAGTTGAGGATGAAAAGAGAACGCGAGATTGGTCCCTGGCAGTTTTCCGGGCGGCCTCCATTATTAACGATTAATTACATTTTTGTACCTAGCTGCTAGTTTTGTACTAGTTTTGTAACGTACCTTGCCACCGGACGTGCTGTTATTGCATATTTTAAGTGATTGTTAAAACGGAAGGTTGATCGATCACTCACGGATGTCCGGCGTCATAATGTGGTTGTGTACGATCGATGATCGTCGCGATGCTATAAACCCGCGCCGCCTTGTGTGATAAACACGACATTGGGACCTCGCGAATATTTCATTTTCATTCCGAAAGTTTCGACAGAGAAGCGAGTTTTCAGCTATAGACGCTCGAAACGGTCGATACTTGCGCGTTTCTTCGACCTCCATGAAACGGATTTGACGTGAAATACGAGGAAACTTGTCGATTGCGATGATCCATTGAAACTTGCTCTCTCTCTCTCTCTATTTCTCTCTAAGTCTCTCTAAGTTGTCCTTTGAAACGCGAATCGATATATTTCTCTTCTGTTCGATTTCTTTCGAGTAATCGGAATAAACGAAACGGAATAAGGAAATGACAAAATTTGGTTGATACATTGCATCGTGATTATCACACGAGACGTACAGGTTGCAAAGTACAATAGTATCTCGAGGTTTCACCTGACAGGCCGAGAGTGCTTTAAAGAGTCATTTCAGCGCTGCAAATGAACCGTCTAAAATGAGATAACGGAAGGCGAAGAAAAAAGAAAAGAAGCGTTCTCGTTAATTAATATCCATTTATCGTTACAATAATCTATATATCTAGATCGAAAGGGGTAACTGGTTTGCGAATTTATCGATTCTAAAAATGTTCCATTTGATCGCTGAAATACTCGATCTTGCGCGCAAGCAATCAAAAAACACGAATTAACTGGCAAGAAAAACTCGTTGTTAGGATGCAAGCATGCGTTTTATTCGCGCTTTGCCTGTTGTCTGTTTCAATGTTTAGATCGATCGGTTTTTTTCCGACGCGCATCAACGAGCGTTTTCGTCAAATAAAAAAAAAAGGGGGGAGGGGGAAGATGTTGCGATCGCGCGTATTGTTAACGAAGCGTTTAATTTCGCGTGCTTTCATCCTGCATTCGTTGAAAACTTGCAGTCAAGACGCAGGAAACTCGAATCACGGTGGACTACGGTGCGATTCTAGTTGTCCGAGCGCAATGACGGGTGTACTACATACGTCGTGATACGAATTCCACGATAACGGTACAATATTAACGATTATTGTCCTAGCGCCATAGAATAGTAAGATGATATTCCAATAAAAATGGCGAGATCGTAGATATCGCAAATTTCATTCGATATACGACTTGGTATAACGCTTTGTATTCATTTATTCCAATATCCTTAACAAGCATCGATTATACGATTACTGAGATCTTCATTGCGAAATTCGCGCAAATTAACGAGGACTTGTATATTTGTGTGCTTCTACGTTTCGTTACGCGTTTCTTTTTAATAAAATCAAGTGTCATGCAATTATCAATGGAGATGTTAATTATCGAACAGTGGCTTTAAAGGAGATTGCAATTTATCCGTTGTGATATTCATTCCAATCCTGCGATTTTTCTCTCCACGTTATTCGTTCTTATTGAGAAGATTCACTGACCAACATTGGTCGTACGTGCACGAAGTATTATTCACAATTACGTACTGTATATTTTAGCTTTTTCGTATTCTCGTTGCAACTCGATCATTTTTCCTTCGTACCTTAATGCGTTAACAACTATAATGCTTAATAAGTATCTCTCGCGAGCTCTACGAAACAAGAGGAAGAACTTCGAAGAATTTTGTCTACGAAGGCAAAACACCTTGTCTTCGAGTAAAAGACGAGCTATTAAAAGAAAAAAATGTTCGACTATTTATTCGGAAAGTATTACTTCCGCCAATGTACAACGATTCCGTGAAAGTTTCGTGGATATTTACCATAGAAGACTTTCATAAATATATTATCCGTATCGTACGAAAGATTTTGAAATTTGACCAACGCCATAACGAGGCATCGTTACATTGGTAAAATTAAGAATAATTAATTTTCCGCAAACGGCTGCCACCCTACCGTTCGCCTTCATGACCCCTTTTTTCCCAGACATTGGTCAGCGAATGTAGGTCGCGCGACATCGAAGGAACTCCTCGCCTACGTGTTACATAAATGCGCCTTAACCCCTGTGTTCGCGGCGGCCGCGCGCCATTAATATGGTCGTGGGACTCGAGTGTGTCCGTCCTGACACGGAGTGGTACTACTTGCACCAGCGTACCAATCATTAGTCAATACGCCGACGTTAGTCGATACACGCGGTGGCCGCTGGTCCGCAATCGGCAGCACGAGGCTGGAATAGGGTCGAAAACCCCTTCCATCGAACGGCTTCCTGGAAACAGAACGATACTTGCCGGCAAACTTTTGAATTCTTGCCAGCCTCCTCCATTGTTCTCATCGACTGATCGATACTATTTTATTGCCCGCGTGTGCAAATCTTCCTTCCACGCCTCTCGGCGATTTCCTTCTCGTTGCATCTCTCGGATTCGAACGCGACGAAGCCTTTTCATTCTCTTCGATTCAATTTCAGACGATTTGTTGCTGACCGTTGTTTCGTGGCTGGCTTGGAGGAGTAGAGAATGGAAGATGGAAGAGTCGATAATTGATCTTTCAACTTTACCAAGGATTTGGGGATTTTATATGAATATCTCTTCTTGCGAAGAGTCGCACGTTTTTCACGTTTATCGCGAGCTTCTTTTTTTTATATGCGAAGGTTTAGCTCGCGTACGATCGTAAGATAATTTTATTTCGCGATTTTTAACTGCTGCTCTTTGGCTTTATCGTTTAAGATCGTAAACGAATGGTTAAGAGTAAGTGGAAAAATTAATTCAGACCTCGTATAGAAAAATGGCATTATGTATTGGAAAAGAAATTAGGACACATGTGGATCAAGGACGTAGATAATTTTGCAATTTACGTTTAATCTGGAATATCTTTCTTTTGATGTGTCGTGGATTTTAATTCATTCGTTTCGTTCGGTTCATCGAGATTTCCTACGCGCGATGGTCTAAAGAGTTAGATGTATGTACATGACTTTAGAATTTGCATTTGATTTGGAATCTTTTTTCTTTCGATGTACTGATTAAAGTGATCCGATGCTGGCTCGAGAATAGTTGCAACGTTAACACAGGGCGAGGTTTGGGATTTTACCATTACCAAAAGACGAGAGTTACGTTACAAGTCGAGAGACTGTCAGTTAACGTAATATATAAGAAAGAAAAAGGAAATATGTACTCTTGTAACGTTCTAATAATCTTCTGCGATCTATGCTAGAAACGATACTATTCTGAGAATAGAAAATTTTATCCGAGTTTCTGCAAATTCATAAGTACTTGTACAACTTTCCCTTTAATCGAATATAAGTATAATATATTACTTCCTAATCGTTTCACAAGCACTATTTTGTATCTCTTTTTACCCTTACTTTCACAGTAACGTTTAGTTTCAATTCCAACCACTACTAATGTCGCGATCTTATTCTATGCTGAATCGGTAACATTGGAAACGACACTAGAACGATAAGAAGGTTTCCTACCGCCCGAGACAAAGGACGAAGAAATACATTGGCTGATAGACCTATCCTATACCTTATCTATACATATATCTTGCCCGAGCCACTGCTCATTTCCTTATCACGATGATGGCTCCTCGCTCGATAAAGCCATTCATCATAAGCTTCTCGACTCTTCTTTCAAAACACTTTCTCCAAATTTCTTATCCGTTTCATAAAACATTGTTTCTTGTTCCTGTTCTATCAGAGATACGATGGATTTCATTCGTACATTTCGATGGTACCTTAATAATGATACATCGATAGTATGCAAACTAACACGTACAAGAAGCGGTAGAAACAAAGGGGCGGTGGAGAAGAGGGACAAGGGAGCATTGTTAGCTAAGAGACTGGGTAACAGAGTTAATGTCGCATTACGGCGTTGACTGTATAAGAACGTCGGTTGTTTGAAATCGTGAAAACGCGAAGAAACAGTGGGCAAGAAATTCATCGAGATGACGGAAACCACCGAGGAAGCCAGAGTAAGCAGTGACAAAAGGATTAACGTTAAATAACCTCGAGTAGGACGTTTGAATTTAATAGTTTCTCGTAACAGGAATAATTAAACCTAATTAGCACGGTAACGAGTGGTTGCTAAGGACATAGTAAATAAGGATTCCATTTCGTACGAGCTAATTTTCGTACGAACACTTTTCTGAATATTGTTACGGACCTACTAGACAAATCTTGACTAGACAACGAGCACGATATTACAAGCTCTCTAAATTTTCACTGTTGCTTGACGCGTGATTCGTTCGAAGGCTCGTGCGATCTTCATTTTATCGCATTCGTGAATCGATATTATTGCACGTAAGAAACATACACTTTCGTATGCAAATTCGAGGCAAACTCGTATCGTTGTTCGACCAACTGATTCAGCAGATGTTCGAGATGCAACTACGAATGTTAATCGGATGTTGACACGTATATTGGTCGATTAATGATACACATGGTTGTTCTCGATCTGCGTGTTAAGAGGATATTCGCGTGCACGTTGGCTAGTATGCAACGAACCATATTTAATACCGGTTTGATCGATGCGTTGTTTGAAAAGCCTCGTAGAAAATAATCATTTTATTCGTTGATAGCGATCCGAGTCATTCGACATTCGTGTAATCGATCGCGTGCAACTTGTAATGATTAGCTCTCGATAAAAGCGAAATTGTTAACGAGTAAGGAGAGTAAGGTAGAAGGCACATGTACGTGTTGATAATAGGAAATTACAGATGATGATTTTAATTGATTTTAAATGATCGACGTATGAAGATCTAATTTTAACTTTTTGATTTGCTGGTCAATTCAGCTTGAAATATATTTTTAAGTACATATATCTCGATTTTGTATTATGACACATAGGAAATGACGTAAGCATTTATTTGCTACGTACATAAATACAATTGAATTTAGATATACATGAAACGAGGTGCGCGTAGAACAACTGTGACGCCAAAAGTACATATATATATAGAGAGAGAGTGTAAATGTTTTTAATTATATGTATCAGTACGAAATTAGTATTTTATGTACTATTAATTGAACTGTTTCTTTTTTACAGACCTACTCCATGCAATGAATATAAATAATAATCTAAAAAGTAGAAAAACAGTATACACGAGGCAATACACGAGCACTGGGCTGTCTACAAAATGAAACAGAGAAGCTAAAGTTACATTTAAATTTTCAAACATTCGCTGCAATGTTAATTTTAGGCAACGAATCGTCGAATCACCGGTTAAAAAGCGACGTTGAATTACTAATATTTTAATCTTAGTACTAAAAATGTGGCAGGAGAATATAAAGCAGAAGATCACTTTAGAGGATAAGAATAATCTTTGTATATAAATACAAATACTCATACGTAACTTGTTCTTCTATACTCATTGCAGAGGTGTTAGCTTCTTTATCGCACATACACAGCCACCGGATCATGGATTCACAAATAAGAAACATTCGTATGTTGTAACAATCATCGCTTTAACAAATATCTCAATCACCGATGCAAAAAGTCGATCGATATTGATCATTGAACATGCACGATATAATCCATCACTATTATCAATGCCACGAATGTTGTTCATCGTTATATCGACTATTCTTGTATAACATGATTTTGCGACAATGGAAGAAGAATACACACTGTGTGGTATCAGTATCGACTACCGTCGACAGAATCGCGCGGAAATTCCCACACGACACGAACGATACGTGGAAGGGCGGTACCAGACACGAACTCGTGGCACTGAATATTCGCTCCTTACACTACTTAAGAACACTTTCAGTTGGCCGGTGCAACTGTAGGTGAACCTCGCCATCGCGTTATCCGCTCTTTTATCGTGTAATTGTATCGCCTTAGCCGGTTTAATTCGTTCGACCATGTTCGTGCAAGCTCCTGCCTTGTTGGTTCAACAGAAATCAGAGAATTCTGAGGAAGGCAGCGACGAAGAAGGGACTGGCGATGTCCTCCAGGTCTATCGTTCTTCTGCTTTTTGGCCATTTATATTTTATTTGCGCGTGTATTTCCTTTCATTGTCAACCGAAGCGTTAAATGAAGCTACCGATTAACTTAATGCTCGATAATGAAATATTGTCATAAGTGGATATGAAACAGTGATTTTTTTAACGTATCGTGCACGTAGTTAAGTTCGTGTAAGACAGTAGAACACGATAAATAATTAGATAAACCGTAGCGATATTAACAAACGTAGGTTCGCAAAGTCGCTCTACTGTGGAATTAAACGACTTTTGAAACTTAAGTGTGCGGTATAACGATTTATCAGATTTTGATAAGAGTAGTAAGCGATGACATCAGAAATTGAAAGTAAAACTGCAATCGATTAAACTACGCGCCATATTTGTAATAAACAGAATAGGCGAACGCAATGTCTGACCAGTGACAAGGCATTACTACTGATTATAAGCACAGCGTATAAGAAACAATTAATATTCTCGATTCCCTTCGCAGAAACGCCGAGAAGAATGCGAGAGAAAGGCAAGACGAGGGGAGATGGATCCCCGTCTAGAATTCGCTTTCCAGCTGTTGATGGATGCTACACAATTATCCCGCCACGAGGTCATGGATCACGTTTTCGAGGGAGACATGCTCGACGAAATCAATCAACTGTTTTTGCCCCATATGAAGTCCACCCTCGTCTGGTATTATCAAGAAGTGGAGGAATCTGATACTCTACGTCCTATAGAAACGGTCAAACCATTTATCTTTTATTTTTAAATGAAAACCTCGATTTAACGTCGAAATTATCAAGTATTTTTAATTAATATACATAAATATACCATACATAAATAATTGTAATTAAAGCAGTACGATGAAAATAAATTACTCTGTATAATCATGTTTCTAGCTCGATGAAAGTCGATATTAATTTTGCTAATAATATTCACATGTATGGTTTTAATAACCACTAGGAGAAAGAAACTAAAACTTGCCATTTTGCCGGATTTCGACCTTATTTTCTATGCAACTGCTAAGAATACGTAAATGCTTTTGACAAAATTAATGTTGACTTTTATCGAGATGGATACGTAATTCTTACACGTATGTACAAATTTTATTTTCATGATACAATTTTTTATTACGATTATTTACATTTACTATATTTAGATGTACGTGTTATTAGAGTCTAATTATTCTAGTGTCAATAATAAAATAACCGTGGATCTTTATTTTGCAGATTCAGACGAAAACTTCGACCACTAGGCCAAGTCCAAGCGCATCGGTACCGAAAGTTAAAGAACAAAAAGAGATAAAAGAACCAGGGAAAAAGAAATTGTTTCTTACCGATGGATGGCAAGTACCTTGTACTGGAATATGCGTTTACATATTCAGGTATAATATAAAGTACAACAAAGTATAGCAAATTATGAACTATTATATATAACAGCCTTATAAAGTTACGGTTGGTAGTCGCACTTGAGTGACGCAACTAGAAATTTTTACTAGATTAAATATCTCGAAACAATTACCCGAGGAAGGTTTCCAAAAAGACCTTTACACCGGTGTGATAGACACAAAAAAAGTGGGGATAATAACCGCGATACAGAGGATAGTAGAATACGTTTTCATGGACGCGCTTGCACATCCTGGCTCTGAAGGAGAGGACGATTGCCCGATGATTAAGAGTCTTTTATTACCGGGATTAAGATCTTTCTGCAGTGCTCTGAAAGGTAATAATAGAATTACATATGTAGATACTATATTTTCGTGGAATTTTAAGCGAGTTATATCATTAAACTACGAATATTTATGCAAATTTATTTATTATGTATTATTATTATTATGTAATTAAAATTGTTCATAAATGCATAAAAATCTGCAACGATAGCGTAACAGTAACGAGCGTATATTCGATGTTTTAAACTTTGCTAAGAAGATTCCTTATTACCGATATAAAAATGCTAATATAAAATATTTTCCAAATTTTCGCAGTGTGCGAACAAATAGCTCACGAAGGACGCGTATTCGACGACGATGAAGCTCTAATGGTGCAAGTGCGCAACTTCGAGGAAGCGAAAGCATTTATAGCGAAAAAAAACGCCGTGAATATCGTAGAGGAAAGAGTAAGGACGTGGATTAAGAGACTGAAAGACTTCATGGTAGAAAGCAAGCAGGTGAAACGAGAGAATGATAATTCTGGTCCTCAACAAGAATTGGAATACTGGAAACGAAGAGGAGCGCAGTTCTCTCAGTTGGTCAACAAACTTCAGGTTCTACTTGCGTTTTCGTATCGTAGCAGATGATTTTTTTACTGTCAATCGTAATAAACTATTATCTGTGCTACGTATAAATATTTAGGATCACGAAATACGAATGTCGCTTCTCTGTTTGCAAGTTGCGCGTTCCAAGTTAATAAAAGATTGGGTCGATGTAGAGGACGAAGTCACTTATTGTTACAACGAAGCTAAGGATAATGCAAAATTTATACAGGCGTTGGAAAAATGCTGTCACTGCTTGTACTTGGACGATCCAGTAAGATAACATATCGCACGAAGAAGAAGAATCATTTATATTTTTCTATATTGTTTTCTATCTGTTTTTATATATATATATATTGATATCACATACTTTTCAGGTGAAGATGAGAGATTCCCTTGTATCGCTATTACAAACAGTTCGTTTAATATACAGCGTCTCGAGGTATTACAACACCTCGGAACGAACTAGTTCGTTAATGATAAAGATCACGAATCAGATGATCGTAGCTTGTCGAGATTACGTCACAAATAGAGGTCGAGAAACTGTCTGGGGTCAAGATCGAGCAGTTGCGCGATCGAAGCTGAAGCATTGCTTAAAACTGAACAAGTAAATTGCGAACTCGTTGTTTTCTATCGTTATACTTCAATCCGAGACATACTGATGCATTCTTTGTCTTTTTCTATGGGAAATAACGAAGAATACCATTACATTGCAGAGCTTACAGAGAAACTTATAGACTGGTTCGGTGTTCTCCTGCTGTGACCGAACAAGAATTCTCGTTTTCAGAGACTCACGTGTTTGGACGATTCGATTCCTTTTGCGACAGAGTAAGAAAAATTTTGACCATGTTCGAATTGATACAAGATTACAAAAATCTCTTCGAAAGAAGGATGGAGGGTCTTTTATTAGGAGAGTGTATGTAATTAATATACAGATCCTACTTGTTTTTAATTCATAAATATTTAACTACACTTTTCAACTTTAGATCGTTTCGTGAGCGTAATTTTCAACTTTCTACTTTTTATTTTCATTTACTGCAATAGCATTGGATGACGCCATAAGAACTTTCGAAGAGGCTGAGAGAGTTGCTACCGCTAAAGGTTATGATTATCTAGATCCAAGAAATACCGAATTCGATACGGACTACAATGATTTCATGACAAAAACTGACGCACTGAAACAAAACATCGGTAACATCATTGAGAAAAATTACGCAGACGTTTGGGAAACTCTTCAGGGTATACGATTTTTAACTCGATTCGAAAAAGTGAAGTGGTGCATTATAGCTGACTAAATAACGCACGAGGATTTGTACATTTGACACGTAAAGTTGCACAATTACAGTAATTATTGCACGCGAATCTAATTGTACGTATGAATATGTTTCTTCGTCGATACATCTTGTATTCGATATATCTTAAAATCATTTACTTTCGAAATTTGTTAATACTTTAATGTTTGAATATTTTTATTTCGTAGTTTCTTAATTTTTGTACTTTTTAATATTTCAATTGATTTGTTTGCTTTTTAAGGTCAGTAAGAAGATACCGCTAACGAAACTAGATGAAAAGTACAACATAGTAGTAAAATATTGCGACAAAGAAGTGGACAGAATACTAAAGTTATTCAAAAGACAGAGGGATGATCCGCCATTACCGAGACATATGCCAGCTATCGCTGGAAGATTAACTTGGGCAAATTCATTGAAGTAAATTAAACAAGTTACTCGTATATCGTCAAACGATGATTTACGATTCTTATATCATTGACTCGAATTATTTTCTCTTCAGAGTACACCTGGATGAATTGGCTACATCAGTTTCCAATCATCCAGTGCTAAAGACTCTTCCGCTCACTATGGAATTAGAAAAACGATATAATTATGCCCTCGGCGTTTTGAACCAATATAAATCAGACATCGCTGAAGTTTGGACTCACCAAAACTCTTGGGTCATCGAAGACTGTCTAAAACGGTAAATCATTTACTCAAGTCCCTCGCAAACAAGAACCAAACTAACTAATTCCACTTTTTCTTAATTCTTTACGTAAACATCATAATTTATTTTATCGATCCAGACCTTTGCTGATGGTGGACGAGAAAACAGGAAAGGTCAAAGTGAACTTAGAGGGACGCGTCACTCTCCTGCTACGAGAAGCTGACTGCTTGGCTAAATTGAATCTGGAAATTCCTATCGTCGCATTGACTATTTTGGCGAAGAAAGATTATTTCACATTGGTCACGGATTCTCTCCAATTGATGATTGAAGAGTTCGTATTTACAGCCAGGCGCGTGAAACTAGAAGTGAGACCATTGTTACTACCGCATTTGGTGCGAGTTGCATCCTTGCTGGAACCTGGTTTGACTTCTCTGAATTGGACCAATCCAGAATGGAAAAATTTTTATCAGAACACGAAACAGCAGATCAAGGAATTTGATATCCTTATTACAAGGGTTCACGATGTGTACGACAACAGGTACATTTCTGTTTAAACATTTTGCAAATCGTGCCTCTCTAAATTACCATAGCTTTCTTAAGATAAGCATGTGTTACACCACTTGCTTATGTATTTTACTTTTGTCTTTCTTTGGCGTCTCTTAAGTTTCGTCCGTTCTACTTTTCTACAAATTCTTATTAGATGCGATAAAATTAAAAGAGGTATTTTTGTTATACGGATATAATAATTTTACTGATATTTGGCAGTTAAAAAAAGTTGCTTACAATAATGAGGATTTCAGATCTTCATCGTTGATCGTTCTGCATAGTTTCATAGGTATTTATAAAATCAAATAAAAGTTTCCTTCCCTTGTCCCAAGGATTTTACAGGTACTGGCAGCTATGCAAAAGATAACGTTACATTCTATGCCAGAATCTGATCAGCCTTGGACCATAGAGGAATTTGTAGAGAAGACCGAAGAAGTATGCAGACTGGCAGCGGTAGATTTATATCGTAAAAGTATGATGGTGGAAGAGGCTGTGGAGGAAGTACTGGATCTTGTTAAGAACGCGGCAGAGAATTTCAAAGCCACCGCTAATTTCAGTCAATTCGAATTTTTTAATACCGAAGGTGATGCGCGACACTACCTGAAAAGCTGGTTTCTCTCATAATTAAATATAGCAAAAGCCCTGCAATTTGTTTTCATATATCAGCGTGAAAATGAAAAATTTCATCGTAAAAATTTTGCGAACAAGCTCTATTAACACTAGCACATAACGCAATTCTGTTTTAGATTTCTCTCGAAAATTTTGTACGATGATACGCTTCTGTTCCTTTTCAGCTCTAATTTATTTCTAATAGAAATTAAACCAATTATATAACAAATAGATTATTACTTTTTTTTCTGCATATTTCCGAATCATAACTTTTATGTACGATGAGCTTACAGAAAATGAAGAAGTGGTGGACCAAACAGTCCAACAAGATTGGTCCTTAGTTTGGAATTTGTTCGACGATCCTCATCAGCTATTGGTTACACCTGGTAGCTTACCGAAAGGAATGCAAGATATGGTTCGAAATGCCGTGTCCGAAATGAGGAGATATTACTCTAGGAAAGTCGTCGATGTTCTGATAAGAGTCACCAGAAGCTCATTGGACCTTATTAGAAAGCGATTTATTCGAGAAATCGATCCAGGTGACTTTCTATTCGATAAAATATGAATACATAGTCTAAAATTTTGCAAATGACCACGTGAATTAATAATTATCCTTCGATCAGAGGACACACCGAGTCCAATATTTCTGCTTCATGCAACATTAATGATACCGGTGGTGACCGTGAAACCTAGTTTAGACGACGTACAGGAAGTCCTAACTTTAGTTGGGAAAACCATAGCTGGCGTTGCGAGAGGAGTGTCACAATGGAATTCTAGAATAAATAAGGTATGCGTTTGAATTTTTTTAAACATATATATATTTGTTTTTTAATATGACACATACAATGATAAACGTTTGTTACTGTACACGATTATTATGTTATTACTATACCTATGTTATGATATAATACTATAATATAGAACGTCTAATACATACTATAATATAATAATATTTTTTAATAATTCAGAATGCATGGGGTCAAGCTTACCCGAAAAGGAATTTCGCAGATATCGTTATGCGCGCTCAGATGCAAGCAGCGAAGAGAAAGCAAGAAGAACCTGAAGATCCAAGAGTCAGAAGGCGAAGAATGTTCAAAATCATCTCTGAGGAGAGATCAATTTTTCCTGTTCAGGAGCAGAACTTTCACGCAATGGTGATGGATAACAAGGAAGTGATAAAATTATTATCCATGCTAAATACGTGCATGCAAGAATTCAAGCCAGTAAGATATCTTATATATATTTGTAAATACCGTTCTTTTCGTAATACGAAATTTCTAATTATTATTACAGGACCTTGCAGGATTTATCGACAGGTGGAAGCCATATAAGTTTTTGTGGAAAAATGAGAAAAGTATGCGGGAATTACTACAAATTTCTTTGCCTGAATTTGAATCTACGCTTCGAAAGCACAGTGAACTCGAAGATCTTTTAGCAACTGAACCTGATATGGTCATTTTTGGAAGTTCCATCGCTGTTTCCACGGAAAAGCTGAAATATGGCTTATACACTGAAATCAAAGGTAAAGCAACATTAACTTAAAATTCGCAGCAGATTAATTAGAATCTTCCTTTTATGCGCACAATTTTGCGTTGGAGCTTCATAAAATAAATTTTTCTGCGTTGCTTCTCTTTCAATTTTAATAACACTGCAGTGCTACTGAACAGAAGATCAGATCAACCCAGATACGTTCGAATTTCTTCTTTGTAACGCTTTTCGAAAAAATGTGATTTTCCTCCAATTTGAAATCAGATTGAATATATTAATTAAATATTTGTGTTACTGTTAATTATCCATTATTCTTGACGAAAGAATAGCGATAAACGTGACGTGTAGATAAAAATAACGTCCAATGTATTACTAAAGTTCACAAAATAAAACTATCTTACGATCGTTGTTTCTGAAAAAATGATAGCCAGTTTCGAGTTGCAATATATATATATATATTTATATATATATATAATATATATATATTATATATATATATATATTATATATATATAATATATATTATATATATATTATATATTATATATATATTATATATTTATATATTTATATATATATATATATATATATATATATATAAAGAAATTTACCGAGTCATATACCGAGACATAGATGCTTTTCAAACACAAATGTCCATAGCGTGCACCCACAAAATTGGTCAAGCGATGAAAAAGAAGTACCGACGAGAAATGGAGTATGTTTACGCGTTAATGAACGAAATGGAGCGTAAATTGGATCGTCAGATACGCGATCTGGACGACGTACGGCTTATTATGGATACTTTGAAGAAAATTCGCGAACAAGAAGTTGACATGGAATTAAAAATCGACCCAATCGAGGAAGCTTTTAACATCGTCACAAGATACGAAGTGCCAGTAGACCAAGAGTGTCTGGAACAGGTCGATAATTTGAGGTATACGTGGCAACAGTTGCTCGCACGAGCGCAAGAAAGTCACGTGTTACTGTTGAATCTGCAGCCACAGTTCGAGGATGACCTTAGAAACAATCTCGAGAACTTCCGTATCGATAGTAAGATGTATTGCGAGGAATACAGATCTTCTGGACCTATGCAGCCTGGTCTCAGTCCACGAGAAGCTTCGGATAGGCAGATTTTGTTCCAAAATAGATTCGATGGCATGTGGAGGAAATTGCAAACTTACCAAAGCGGTGAAGAATTGTTTGGTTTGCCTACAACGGATTATCCTGAACTGTCACAGATAAGAAAGGAGCTGAATTTGCTTCAGAAATTGTATAAATTGTACAATGATGTTATCGACAGGGTGAACAGCTACTATGATATCCCATGGGGCGAGGTAAAGTATCTCTTCAAAAATTAATATCTAAATCGATTCGTGAAAGTATTTGAACACACTTAGTAGAATGTATATCGTTAGATGTATTATGCAAGATATTTTTAGGTTTCGTCAACCTCGCACAAATTCAAACAAATCCGACAACGTAATATTCAAATTTGATATTCTAATAGCTATAAATTCGATAAGTAGGACGGGTATTTTCTTATTTAGAAGCGTATCCACTCTCTACTTTGCATTATGCAGAACAATTATTGATAATACATTGATCGTTCGTTAATATTAACTACCCACCGAATATATTCATACGATATATGAATATTATATCAGAATATTATTACATATTGCAGATATTAATTTAATATAGATGATACATATCATTCGTAATACATCAATATTGAAAGTAAGGATAACTTACGTTACCTATAACAAAGAATACCGATGCAATGTTCAGGTGAATATCGAGGACATAAACAACGAGCTAATGGAATTCCAAAACCGATGCCGCAAACTGCCAAAAGGTCTGAAGGAATGGCCCGCGTTCTTCGCCCTAAAGAAAACCATCGACGACTTTAACGACATGTGTCCACTCCTAGAATTAATGGCCAACAAAGCCATGAAACCTCGCCACTGGCACAGGATAGTAGAAGTGACGGGCTACTCGTTTGACCTTGAAAGCGAGGGTTTCTGCTTGAAGAATATCCTAGAGGCGCCTTTATTGGAATATAAAGAGGACATCGAGGACATTTGTATCTCGGCCATGAAAGAAAAGGACATCGAGGCGAAATTAAGGACCGTGGTGAATGAATGGTCGTCTCACGAGTTGACGTTCATGACGTTTAACAACAGAGGAGAATTATTATTAAGAGGAGACACCACTGCTGAGACGATTGGCCAACTGGAAGACAGTTTAATGGTGCTTGGTTCGTTGATGTCGAATCGATACAACGCGCCATTCCGCAAACAGATACAACAATGGCTCACGGATCTCTCAAACACAAACGAAATATTAGAAAGATGGCTGCTGGTACAAAATATGTGGGTTTACCTAGAAGCCGTATTCGTTGGCGGTGACATAGCTAAACAATTACCGAAAGAAGCAAAAAGGTTTAGTAAAATTGATAAGAGCTGGCAGAAAATCATGCAAAGGGCACATGAGACTCCGGGAGTGGTACCATGTTGTGTAGGAGACGACTTGCTTAAGCAACTTTTGCCACATCTGCAGGAACAGCTGGAATTGTGTCAGAAATCTCTTAGTGGGTACGTATGCAATTAGTAATCGCAAATAGTAAACAGATATCTGTTTATACGTTCGCCACTGTAATATATTTGCTACAATGATTAATGCAATTGCAGATATTTGGAAAAGAAGCGTATGATGTTTCCAAGGTTCTTCTTTGTATCAGACCCCGCTTTGTTGGAGATACTTGGTCAAGCTTCTGATTCTCACACGATACAGAACCACCTGCTATCTATTTTCGACAATACGCGTTATGTGAAGTTTCATGATATCGAATATAACAAAATGACCGCCATTATTTCATCGGAAGGTGAAACGATCTTGGTACGTGTGCGATCTTATTCAAAACGTTTAATGATATGTTTAAACGCTGAAATATAACTTTATCGTGGTATCGCATTAACGAAAATATAATACTAAGCAATTTTTGAAACGTAGCTTGAAAAAGCGGTAAGGGCAGAAGGCTCAGTGGAAACGTGGTTAACGCAACTTTTGCAAACATCGCAACAATCTTTACACTCGATAATCCGGCAGTGTTATTTTATGATAAACGATGCAAACTTTAATCTACTTACATTTTTGGACAAAATGCCAGCTCAGGTCGGTTTACTAGGAATACAAATGATCTGGACCAGGGACAGTGAACTAGCTTTAGCTCAAGCTCGTGCGGATAAAAAGATTATGGCAGAAACAAACAACAGATTCCTGGATTTACTGAATACATTGATCGATCAGACTACCAGAGATCTTACAAAAATTGAAAGAACAAAATTTGAAACTTTGATTACAATTCATGTGCATCAACGTGATATCTTCGATATATTAGTAAGTTAAAGGAAAATAATATTAATATATACAGGGTGTCCTGCAGTACGAACTTTGTCAGAAAATATAAAAAGGAACAGTCGAAGTAAGGCATCTATAGTTTACGTTCTAACATAAGATTATTATTCTAAAAAATAAGAAATATAAAAATCTAGAGATCGAAACTAGAGCGTTATTGGCATTTTGCTTTTTTCTTAAAAAATTATCTCTTCGCAAAATAATACAGAAAAATTCGGCTTATCTGGACTTCACTTATTGGAAGGAAATTTTAATTAATGATCGACTAACTCCTATCGATTGAATTCATTTATCGCAATGTTGACTCCTATCATACGTGTATCTGTGTGAAGAATTATACGTTAACAGAATTAGTAAAATTTCTTATTATACGACTCGAGTTATATGATCTGTTTCTCCCTCGACGATTTCAAATAAATCGAATTCTACTGTATTTCTGGTTACCTCTGAAAGAATATTAATTTATGGGGTTTCATACATAGTGCCGTTTGAATGTACGATCATTGAACGATTTCGAGTGGCTGAAGCAATGCAGATTTTACTTCAAAGAAGACCTTGACAAAACATCGATCTGCATAACAGACGTGAACTTTACATATCAAAACGAATATCTAGGATGTACAGAAAGGCTCGTGATTACTCCACTAACAGACAGGTAACTATATACAATATGTATACGGGAAAAACACACAGTAATAAATTACGGTAAATATATAAATGTTATAAAGATATGTATACTTTCTTCTTCGTTTTTTATATTTCTAGATGTTATATAACTTTGGCACAAGCATTATCAATGTCTATGGGTGGCTCACCTTGTGGTCCAGCCGGAACAGGCAAAACTGAAACTGTCAAAGACATGGGCAAAACTTTGGCCAAATATATAGTAGTATTCAATTGTTCTGATCAAATGGACTATAGGGGATTAGGGCGTATCTATAAAGGACTAGCACAAAGTGGATCTTGGGGTTGCTTCGATGAATTCAATAGAATCGAGTTACCAGTGTTGTCTGTCGCTGCTCAACAAGTTGCAGTTGTTCTGGCTGCGAAGAGGGAGAAGAAGAAGCAGTTCGTTTTTACCGATGGAGACTTGATTGACATGTGTCCTGAACTTGGAATATTTATAACAATGGTAAAAAAGATAACAAACGTATTAATACTGTCATGTAAAGTTATTTTCTTGTAGGAAACTTCGTGTGTGACGTAAAAGTTAGAATTATAAGATAAGAATTACGTTACAGAATCCTGGATATGCTGGTAGAAAAGAACTTCCAGAGAATCTAAAGATACAATTCCGCACCGTCGCCATGATGGTACCTGACAGACAAATCATTATTCGAGTAAAACTAGCTAGCTGTGGTTTCCTAGAAAACATCACGCTTGCTCGAAAATTTTACACTTTGTACAAATTGTGCGAAGAACAACTTACGAAACAGGTAATTTATTTAAAAACGCAATAAATAAATTGTTATTTCAATAAACATTCTGTTCAATTACGAAGGTTCATTACGACTTTGGTCTAAGAAACATATTGTCCGTATTAAGAACATTAGGAGCGTCGAAAAGGGTAAACTCGAAAGATTCTGAAAGCACGATCGTTATGCGTGTTTTAAGAGATATGAATCTTTCGAAACTCATAGGTACATAATTATGCTTATTACTATACTATAACGTCTACTATTACTACTTGCAAAGATATTATTTTAGACGAGGACGAACCATTATTTATATCATTGGTGGCTGATCTGTTTCCAAATCAGGCTCTTGAAAAGACTTCTTATCCAGAATTGGAAGCTGCTATTAGCCAACAAGTAGAAGAAGCTGGATTGATATACCATCCACCGTGGGTGCTGAAATTAATACAACTATACGAAACGCAAAGGGTAAGACACGGAATAATGACCCTAGGTCCGACCGGTGCAGGAAAAACTACTTGTATACATATTTTGATGAATGCTTTGACGCAGTGCGGCAATTACCATAGGTAATTATAATGAAAAATATTTTTGTAATAATTTATATAAAAATGCATTCTTAGTCCGCGAAATCTTTTTTTTCTTCATTTTATCTTATATATGTAAATTCAAATCTCTAACGCCATGTCCGTAGCCATTTATATTTTTCGAAAATCGTTACAAAACACCATTAAAAATTATTTTTTCGCCAAATAATACAACTTAAAGTAATTTAACTCGGTCAGTGATGAGCAACGTATTTTACAGAGAGATGAGAATGAACCCAAAAAGTATAACAGCTGCTCAAATGTTTGGCCGATTGGACGTGGCGACTAATGATTGGACGGACGGGATATTTTCAGCTTTATGGCGTAAAACATTGAAATTAAAAGAAGGAGAATACGTATGGATGGTGCTTGACGGACCTGTTGATAGTATCTGGATCGAGAACTTAAACTCTGTACTGGACGACAATAAAACTCTGACTCTTGCGAATGGTGACCGATTATCGATGTCATCTAATTGCAAAATCATCTTTGAGCCTCATAATATCGACAATGCAAGTCCAGCGACGGTATCTCGTAACGGAATGGTGTATATGAGTTCATCAGGATTGGACTGGAGTCCTGTAGTGACTGCTTGGTTGAAAAGTCGAACACCTTTGGAGCAAGAAGTATTTGGTCAATGTTTTGCAGATTCTTTTATGCAGGTACAGAAACGTAATGTGTATATATTTAAAAACACGTTATTTACAATTAGATTAGATAGAGATACTTGTGCTATTTTTTTTCAAATTCCACATTTCCACCTGATCCAAATGTATAAATATCCACGATCTATTTATAATATTCTAAACAAATTAATAATGTGATTATAAATTAACGTGCAAAATTAATCAAATTTTTTTACCTTATTACGAAACTATTTCTCACATTACCTATTTCATATTTCCTAAAAAGTATTAAGTACAGTCTAAAAACTACCTATTTGTATTATAAATAAAATTTCCAAAAATATTATAGTATAGTAACATTGTGATATTGTAATATTGTAATCACGACAACATATAATTAATTTATAGATTTATTCATGGAGCACCCAAGCTTTATCGTTGACCATAGACGTTCTACAATGCAACATAGTGCGACAAATGTTATGTCTCCTCGAGGGTCTAATTCCACCCGAAGTACGCATAGAAGAAGAAGACGACGAAGAAGCAGAAGATGAAAAACGGCAACCGATGACAGCCGAACATCTAAAACGTTTTTACGTTTTTTCTTTGGTGTGGGGTATAGGGGCACTGTTAGAAACATCAGACAGAGAAAAGTATGACTCCTACCTGCGACAAAATTTCGAAAGTTTAGATTTACCAACATCAGAGAAATATCCCGAAGCGAAATTGTTCGATTTCTATGTCAGTGAAAAAGGTAAATGGGATACGTGGACAAGCATGGTGACCAACTACGTTTATCCAGAGTATTCGACGCCTGATTATGGCAATGTATTGATTCCTATACCTGATAACGTGAGAATACAATACCTAATCGATCTAATCGGTCGTCAAGATAAAGCAGTTTTATTAATAGGTGAACAAGGTTCTGCCAAAACCGTCATGATGAAGTCGTACATGAAAAAAGCGAATAGAGAGACCACTTTAAGTAGATCGTTCAATTTCAGCTCGGCTACGAGTCCGTATCAATTTCAGAAAACCATAGAAAGTTACGTGGAGAAACGTCTAGGTAGCACGTTTGGACCGCCAGGAGGGAAAAAGATGTTGGTTTTCATCGATGATATAAATTTGCCACAAATAAACGAGTGGGGTGATCAAATCACCAACGAAATAGTTCGACAAACGATGGATATGAAAGGATTTTATTCTTTAGAGAAACCTGGAGACTTTACTAGCATCGTAGACGTAACATTTTTGGCAGCAATGTGTCAACCAGGTGGTGGAAGAAACGACATTCCCCTAAGATTAAAGAGACAGTTTTGCATCTTCAATTGTACGCTACCTAACGATGCATCCATTGATCGAATTTTTAGCGTGCTCGGAGAAGGTCATTACAACGCTAAAAGAGGATTTTCAACTGAAGTTAGGAATCTCGTCAGAAAAATGGTTCCCCTGACAAGAACACTTTGGGAAAGAACCAGAGCTAATTTATTACCTACACCGGCCAAGTTTCATTATACCTTTAATCTTCGAGATTTATCGAGAATTTGGCAAGGTATGCTTGGTACACTATCTACAGTTATCGATAAGGAAAGTGTGCTTATGTTGCTGTGGAAACACGAATGCAGTCGCGTATTCAGTGATAGATTCACTATACAAGCGGATAAAAACTGGTTCGATGAAGAAATTCTGAAAGTTGTTAATGAAATGCTAGGAGAAGATTATACGAAGATGCTCGGTCAAGATCCTGTATTCGTAGATTTCATGAGGTAAGTAATTATTAGTACGATCAACCGCGTACTTAATTTAAGTCAGATTATTCAGCTTTGCAATTACACGCACTTTTTATCATTTGCGTGACAATTTTTAGAGATGCGCCCGAACCAACTGGCGAAGAAGGTGAAGACGCCGACGTCGAGTTACCAAAGGTATACGAACCCGTTTATGACGAACAAATCCTCAGGGACAGACTAGAAATGTTCCTTTCGCAGTTCAACGAAATGCAAAGAGGTTCTGGTATGGATTTGGTCTTCTTCCCCGATGCCATGCTGCATTTGGTTAAAATATCTAGAGTCATTAGACATCCAAAAGGGAACGTAATGTTAGTAGGCGTCGGAGGATCTGGCAAGCAAAGCCTCACGAAATTATCGTCCTTCATTGCCGGCTACAAAACGTTTCAAATCACTTTGACAAGATCTTACAACGTAGCAAATTTTTTAGAAGATCTAAGATATCTCTATCGAACGTGTGGAGCTCAAGGAAAGGGTACCACGTTTATATTTACTGATCTGGACATTAAAGAGGAGGGTTTCTTGGAATACTTGAACAATATTCTGAGCTCAGGGGTTATCAGCAACTTATTCACTCGCGACGAACAGCAAGAGATCATTTCAGAATTGACACCTATCCTGAGACGCGAAAATCCAAAACGAACGATCAACAACGAACTAGTAATGGATTTCTTTCTTCAGAGAACCTGTCAAAATTTACACGTAGTATTTTGTTTCTCTCCGGTTGGCGAGAAATTTAGAAATCGTGCTCAACGTTTTCCAGCTCTCATATCGGGCTGCACGATCGATTGGTTCCAACCTTGGCCCAGAGACGCTCTAATCTTAGTTGCTAAACACTTTCTACACGACTTTAGCATAGCTTGTACCAGCGAAGTCAAATCTGAATTGGTGAATGCCTTAGGATCCATACAGGATATTGTTTCTATAACGTCTATGGAATACTTTCAAAGATATCGTCGTGCTACTCACGTCACGCCAAAATCGTACTTGAACTTCATCGGTGGCTACAAAAATATCTATCAAAGCAAACAACGTGAACTCGGCGAGGGAGCTAGACGCATGGATACTGGCTTAGCGAAGCTGGAAGAAGCTTCGATATCAGTTGAGATTTTGAAAAGAGATCTGGCTGAGATGGAAAAAGAGCTAGTTCAAGCATCTGAAAAAGCAGAAACTGTCCTCTTGGAAGTGACAGAAAGAGCAATGCAGGCAGAGGCATTCAAGAATCAGGTGCAAAAAGTAAAAGAGAAAGCCGAGCTATTGGTAGCTTGCATAGCAGAAGAAAAAGGTTTAGCTGAACAAAAGTTAGAGGCTGCTAAGCCTGCGCTGGAGGAAGCAGAGGCTGCTTTGAACACTATTAAACCGGCTCATATAGCTACCGTAAGAAAATTGGGTAGACCGCCTCATCTTATTATGAGAATCATGGATTGTGTGTTAATTCTATTTCAACGCAAAATTGGATCGGTTGTTCCGGACACAGCTGCGGCATGTCCAAAGCCTTCTTGGACAGAATCGTTAAAGTTAATGGCCAGCACCACCTTCTTGCTTCAATTGCAAAACTATCCGAAAGACATAATAAACAATGAGATGGTCGAATTACTTCAACCTTACTTTAAGATGGAGGACTATAACATGGAAACTGCTAGGCGAGTTTGCGGTGACGTAGCAGGTTTATTGTCCTGGACAAAGGCAATGGCTTTTTTCCATTCGGTGAATAAAGAAGTATTACCACTGAAGGCTAACTTAGCGTTGCAGGAAGCAAGACTCAAGGTAGCCATGGAGGATCTGGCGAACGCGGAGAGAGAATTGTCGGAAAGAGAAATGGCCCTGCAAGCGGTTAAGGAACAATACGACTCTGCTGTTTCAGAGAAGCAAAGATTGACAGAAGCTGCAAACGTGTGTCTTAGGAAAATGACAGCTGCAACCGCATTGATTAATGGGTTAGGCGGTGAGAAAATACGCTGGACCGAGCAAAGCAGCGAATTCAAAATTCAGTTAGGTCGACTAGTTGGGGATGTTTTACTAGCAACTGGCTTTTTATCGTACTGTGGACCTTATAATCAACAGTATAGAGCTAGCTTAGTGTCATCTTGGATGAGCATTTTGGCAACTAAATCCATTCCCTTCACTAAAAATCTGAACATTACAAACATGCTCGTAGACAGTGCGACAATGTCAGAATGGACACTTCAAGGGTTACCAAATGACGAATTATCTGTGCAAAACGCGCTTATTGTAACTAAATCCTCCTCCTATCCTCTGTTAATAGATCCTCAGAATCAAGGGAAAATGTGGATAAAGAACAAGGAATGCATGAACGAACTACAGATTACGTCTCTTAATCACAAATATTTTAGAACTCATCTTGAAGACAGCCTCTCTTTAGGCAGACCATTGTTGATAGAAGACATCGCGGAGGAGTTAGATCCAGTTCTCGATAACGTGCTCGAAAAGAATTTTATTAAATCCGGTTCCATCGAGAAAGTAATCGTCGGTGACAAAGAATGCGATGTGATGCCCGGTTTCATGCTGTACATCACCACGAAATTACCAAACCCCGCTTACAGTCCTGAAATTTCAGCAAAGACATCGATAATCGACTTTACTGTCACGATGTTAGGCCTGGAAGATCAGTTACTTGGTAGAGTTATCCTTATGGAAAAGGCAGATTTAGAAGCCGAAAGAGTGGCTCTGTTCGAATCTGTGATGACGAACCAACGATCAATGAAAGAACTCGAAAGCACTCTGTTACATCGACTCACCTCTTCCGAAGGCTCTTTAGTAGACGATGAAGCGCTTATAAATGTGCTTAGAGAAACCAAAGTAACTGCAGAATCGGTTAATGAAAAATTAAAGGTGTCTGCGTTGACGGAAAAGAAGATCATGCTAGCTCGAGAAGAATTCCGCGCTGTCGCGTCGAGAGGATCTATCTTGTACTTTCTTATCGTAGAGATGAGCAACGTAAACGTAATGTACCAAAATTCGTTGCGACAGTTTCTGACTATATTCGATAATTCCATTACCAAATCTGTGAAAAGTCCTATCACTAGTGAACGAATAAACATAATTCTTCGTCACCTTACCTACGAAGTGTGGGCCTTTACTTTGAGAAGTCTATACGAACGACACAAATCGTTGTTCACCTTGATGCTAGCTATGAAGATAGACTGTCATCGTGGTGTGATTTCTCATACAGAGTTCAACGCTTTTATTAAAGGCGGCGCGTCCTTGGACTTAAACGCAGTTACACCGAAACCATTCAGATGGATTCTTGACATAACTTGGCTGAATCTAGTCGAGATCAGTAAACTAGACACGTTTTCGGATATTCTAACGAAAATCGAATTCAGCGAAAGAGAATGGCGAATGTGGTACGAAAGAGAGAAACCCGAGGAAGAGGAACTTCCTTGCGGATATCAGAAGAAACTCGACGTGTTTAGAAAATTACTTTTGATCAGATCGTGGAGTCCGGACAGAACTCTGTCCCAGGCGAAAAAATACGTGGTTGAATCATTAGGGAAAGAGTATGGAGAAACGAAGATCTTGGATCTAGAAGCTACGTGGTTAGAGTCTGAAGTTAGATCACCGCTTATATGTATATTGTCGATAGGATCAGACCCTAGCCCACAGATTACTGCATTAGCAAAGCAAAAAGCCATCCGTAAGCAAGTTAAGAACGTATAACTTATATAAAAATAAAAATAAGCTACGATTTCATTTAAAACTATAATTTATATTTAATGTATATTTAAGAATTGCGATCGGTGTCCATGGGTCAAGGCCAAGAATTTCATGCTCGAAAATTGATCTCGGATGCTATGAACACTGGTACTTGGGTGTTGCTACAAAATATTCACTTATCACTTCCTTTTTGTACGGAAGTTATGGACGCTCTAGTTGAAACAGATATAGTGCACGAGGCATTTAGACTTTGGATGACTACAGAAGTTCATCCGCAATTTCCTATTGGTTTACTGCAGGTTTTTCCTTACATCTGTCAGAAGGGTTAATTTATAGACAAATAAGTTCATTCGTATAACCAGCATCATTGCAGATGGCCATAAAATTTACGAACGAACCACCGCAAGGTATCAGAGCCAGCCTGAAGAGAACTTACCAAGGTGTAACGCAGGACACATTGGATTACAGTACGCAATCACAATGGCCACCTTTACTGTATGCTGTTGCGTTTCTACATACGGTAGTTCAAGAACGTAGAAAATTTGGACCTCTTGGTTGGAACGTACCATACGAATTTAATCAGGCTGACTTTGCTGCTTCCGTTCAGTTTATACAGAATCATTTGGATGAGATGGATCCAAAACGGGGAGTATCGTGGCCAACTATTTGCTATATGCTTGGAGAGGTTTGAAAATTGTATTAATTATACAAACATTTACTAAAATACTTTTGTGTTACCTTATTTTTGATGACTTACGATCAGTATATCATTGAGTTGCACGTGGTTGATCCTAAACAAATAAATCTTCAAAATGATTACAAACATCATAAAACAGAAAGAAAAATACAAAAGTTCGCTACAGCTAACTATTTTATATTTATTTCCATATGCAGGTTCAGTACGGTGGTAGAGTCACTGATGACTTCGACAAGCGTTTGTTAACTACATTTACACACGTTTGGTTTTGCGATGTACTATTGCGACCTGGCTTCGAATTTTATCGTGGATACAAAGTACCACAAACCAAGAATCTTCAGGGATACTTGGATTATATCGATAGCTTGCCTTCAACAGATACGCCGGAAGTGTTTGGTTTACATCCAAATGCAGACATTACTTATCAAATAAATACAGCGAAAGGAATACTTGACACGATTTTGAGTGTCCAACCAAAAGAAGGAAGTGCACAAGGCGGTGAAACTAGAGAGAACGTCGTCTATAAACTTGCTAACGATATGCTAGCCAAATTACCGAAACAATATAATTCTTTTGAGGTGAAAGAAGCACTTCAACGAATGGGTGCACTGTTACCGATGAATATATTTTTGAGACAAGAAATCGACAGGTATGCTTTCTTGCGTTCTCTTTCCTATTTCTAAATAATTTGCTTACTGGTGGAATTTTTTACAGGATCACCAGAGTTATTAAAGAAGTGTACAACACTTTAACGGATTTGAAATTAGCTATCGAAGGTACTATTGTGATGAGCCAAGGTTTACGAAAGTCACTTGATGCGATGTACGACGCTCGCATTCCCGAGAAATGGCTAAAAATTTCCTGGGAATCGGCAACACTTGGATTTTGGTACACAGAACTTTTAGAACGAGATCATCAATTCAGGCAATGGTGCATTTACGGCAGACCTAAGGTCTTTTGGATGACTGGATTCTTCAATCCTCAAGGATTTCTAACTGCAATGCGACAAGTTAGACAAATGTTCCTTTATCGAAAATACTTAATTTAAAATTAATTTTTTTCAACGATAAATGAAACTTATTATTATACAATGTCTCAAATGAATTCAAAATAATTACTCGTGATATCGTCTTTTGAATTGCATCGATAAAAAAGCTGTCCAATATTTACAAATTTGAAACAAAATAATTTTGATTTCCAAATCTCTATATTTCGCAGGAAGTAACTCGAGCACATAAAGGTTGGGCTCTTGACTCTGTTGTATTACAAAATTTAATTACAAGATTTAACAAGGAAGATATAAAAAATCCACCTCAGGAGGGAGTATACGTTCATGGTCTATTTTTAGAGGGTGCTTCGCTTGATCGTAAAACCAGCAAATTAGTAGAAAGCAAACCAAAAGTTCTATATGAACAAATGCCTGTGATTTACATTTACGCAATAAACACAACTGCAGGGAAGGATCCGAAACTTTATGAATGCCCTATATATAGAAAACCACAAAGAACAGATTCGAAGTACATCGGATCGATAGATTTTGAAACTGATCATAACCCTCGACATTGGACGCTACGAGGTGTAGCACTTTTGTGTGATATAAAATAAAGTAAAATATTTCAAACACGCTATTATTTTTCCTTTCTGCTATAATGTTATTCATTGTACTCGCTAAATAACAATCGCATTATGTAATACTAAAACGTCCGATATAATGTATGTCAAACAGTACCAGTCTGTACCATTGAAGGTTTATCAAATGTCTATGTATACCCTTTCAAAGCATTAAAATCTTCAATATATTCTAATACTCAACATTACTTTCTTTTTTGTAATTAAAAAGAAATTAAAGTTTTTTTTGAAACTCTGCTTCAAAATATTTTTTATTAAATTTTTGTCATTCGTATCACTTACTTTACAGTCCTGATTTTACATAAAAAAAAATAAAAAATTTTGGTTTACAAATGATAAAGATTTATACAACTTAATTATAACGTGAACATATTTGTTTTTCAATGCGATATGGTATATGCATATAACATCCTTCATACCTTAATGATGTGATATAAGTTTTCTGAATTAATTCAGAATTAAATCAGATAAACGATATTAACATGAAAGATAAAAAGTAATACACAAAATTTGATCAACAAATCTCAAAAAAATGAAAATTACTTGTTTACATCCACCTTGGTCTTTTCGGAATAAAAATTTAAGATTCTGCAAAAAAAGAAGAAGAAAATATAATACAATAATTTAAAATGTGATATAATAATTATTGTTCATGTTTTATACCTTACATCTTGATAGAGGATAGACGTTTATATTTTCATATTTCAAATTCTGCTTTACGAATTAGAATTTAAGAATTTTAAATAAAATAATTGTTATTCAAATATCCTTTTTATAATATATAATAATTTAAAATAAAATAAGTATTTGTACATGCAAAGTGTATCCTCTGAGATTATCCATAATTTTTCAGGCTGTTTCCTATAATCCGCCAAAGAAATGTTTTAGATAAAAGTTAGTTTTGGGTCTGCTATATACTTGGATATCAAAAATATCCAGAAAAAATTTTTTTCAGTAAAAAGTCAAGATCACATTGACCTTTTTTTAAATAGCACCTTATATTTTGGGTTTCACAGACACGTAGCTGACGATAAGACAGACAAATTCAATGGCCCACTGCACTGTGATCTTGAAATAACCTTGAATTTTGAAATTTATTTTATTTTAAAATTATTTTATTTTGATTAAATCATATATTCAAAATAAGACTACGATTACCAAACTAATAAATTTATTGAGTAAATTCAATGGTAACGGCAATACCATTTTATATTACATGTTACAATGAACTACAACTGTATATCGAACATAAATTTCTGAATTCAAAATCATCTCAAGATCATTGTATGGTAAGTTATTGAATTCATGTTAACGTTAGTTAAAACTCTGTAAAATTCAAAATATGAAGTGCCATTTAATAAAGTCAACGTAACCTTGATTTTTTATTGCAAAAAATACTTTTTTGGATGTTTTTGATATCGAGTATGCAGCGGATTCGAAACTAGCTAAGATTTGTCAAAAATTTCTTTAGCAAATTATCGCAAATAGTAGTTAATCTTAGAAGATTGTATATAATATACTAATTATTAATTCATGTAACAACTATGTAGTATGCTACATAAATATTGTATATTTATGTACATGTAAAGTGATACACTATTATATATAATAGAGTATCTCGTCCAAAACATAGCTATTCTACTTTGTAACAAAAGTAAAAGTAATATAATAAATGTTTCTACTTGAAATAGGATTTATGATAGAAAGTCCTCACTTTTCTCTCTCTCTCTCTCTCTCTCTCTCTCCCCCTCTCTCTCCCTCTCTCTCATAGAACTTGTTTAAAAGAAAATATAACAGAATTAACTGATATTTGGCAATACTATTAACTTTAAGATATTACAATATAGTAAAAAAAATTATCTTATATATAGTTATTCTATCTTTATTTTAAAAGAAGTATCAATGTTTTAATCAATTTTGTTATTGTATACAATTCAGCTTTTGTTTTTGTTTCACCTATTGTAAATTCAACAATACTAGGAAACGTATCTATTTTCATAGTTGCAATAAATGTTTCTTTAATTGAAGGGAATACTGTAGATGTCATATCTAACCCTGTGATTGCCAATATCTCTCGAAATTTGTTTAGTAGATCTTGTACAAATTCTTCAGAAATATGAATTTCACTTTCTGGAGTAATAGATGTTAATTTTTCAGTTAGTTCTTTCTGCATTTCACTATCAAACAAATTCTTAAACTGTATATGATACTCTGATATCTTAACACCTAAGTTAATTTTTCTAGATATAGGTAACCTTGAAAGTGCAGGATATCGAGCTTTAGCAACTTGACTATGATTTTCCATTTTATCTAATTTTACATTAGTCACTGAGTTTAAGCCAGTTGTCAACTCGTTTATTTTATCTAACATCTTTTTAGCAGCCTCCTGTTTAGCTTGCTTTTTTGTTCTTGCAATACCAATTTCTTTAAAAGTTGTTACTGTGCATTGAATAGTAAAAATTTTTGCATGTGGAGGTCCAACCTCATTAATTTGATTATACTTAGGTTCTTGTAAATTGTTTTCAACACATATATCCTACAATAATATGCATGTAAATATTATTATACTGATTCAAACTAAAGGTAAATAAACATAACTTACTTGTAAAGCACCAACTGCATTAACAAATGGCACATCTGGTTGAGTTCTTTTTACCTCAGGAATTGTTGGTGGTAAAGGGGTTCTTACAGAAGATTGTGCTGGCGATGCTGGTAACTGTAAATAACCTCTATGTGCTGCAATAGTTTCTAACATTGTCTTTGCAGCTTCATGCTTTGCATCCTTTTTGGAACGTCCAATACCAATAGCAGTAAGACCTTGACATGTTACCCGATATGTGAAAGTATTTATATGGGTACCTCCTCCGTCATGTATAAGTTCATAATTAGGCGTTGTTTGATTTTTTGCCATTATTTCATGTAAAATAGATACTGGTGTTTTATCCATTATAGATTGTTGCAAATTTATCTATCTATTCTTAACAATTTATGTCTATATTATAATTCTCTCCAATCAATAACGTTAATGTATCGCTATATTTAGTTACATACATATATTTTTTTATTTATTATATCTTGTCGCCTGTAAAAGAAAGAAAATAACTAAATCTAAACATGTTATAAATATTTATATATATCTAGTAAAGGTTATACAACATATTTAATTAAGAACAATTACCGTTTAACGTTTATAGATGTGTTGTACAAATTCTATTAATCACTTTATATCGACACTCAAACTTTTAAACGCGAAACGAACTCCAATCTTTCCTATTTTTTTTTTTATTTAAACAATTATTACATTTTATTGTTTTTTGAAAATTTTATTCTTGAGTATGTACCAGTCAAAGCCGAGGAACTCCCGATTACGCGATAATAGATAAACATTCGAGAAAAAGAGGTTCATGTAGAAATCTAATAGACTGGAAAAGTACAGCTTTTATTTTTATGGTTCGTTCACAATTGAGTAGTTGAAAATAAAACTTATTTTATAATTAATAAAACCACAACATGTAAAGTACAAAAGAAAACTATCGAATAACGAATGTACTAGAAAGAATGGTTTAGGAGTATATCGACACTCAAACATTTAAGTGCGAAACGAACTTCAATCTTTCCTATTTTTTTAACAATTATTACGTTTTAATGCTTTTTGAAAATTTTATTCTTGAGTACGTACCAGTCAAAGCCGAGGAACTCCCGATTACACGACCATAGATAAACATTCGAGAAAAAGAGGTTCATGTAGAAATCTAATAGACCGGGAAAGTACAGCTTTTATCTTTATGGTTCGTTTACAATGGAGTAGTTGAAAATAAAATTTATTTTATAATTAATAAAACCACAACATGTAAGGTACAAAAGAAAACTATCGAATAACGAATGTACTAGAAAGGATAGTTTAGAAGTAAGAACAGACATTAGAAATAAACAAATGCAAATAAATTAATATAAAAATCCATCATTATGTAAAATAAAATAAAATTTATTTCAATTTACATCAATATACATGAAAAAGTCCATAAAGCTAATGTTTATTAACATTTGCTAATATTATTTCAAGGATTTTCAATATTAATATAATCGAAAGAAAATTGAACATTATTGAAAATTCTATCTAAAATAGTTTATTGCCAACACAAGTATATATATACTTCTAAGAGAGTATTCTCAAACTAATTAAGGCTTTTTTAATGAAATAATATAAACGAATAATATTCAAACTCTATAAAAATTGTGTAAATTCACCTGTTATTGTATTATATTACATGTATATTTATCGTGTTATTGCGACATATCAATACTATGAACATTTGATATTAACATATTTTGCACAAAATTATATAAAATAACATACACTAAAAAAAATTTGTACTCTTTATAACATATATTAATATATATAAATAAACTAATATAATATAATAGATATAACATACACTAGAATATTGTTGATGAATTTCTATGTATAATTCCTAATATTTGAATTTAAGGTATCACAGTTTTATAGAAAATGGCTGTGGTATGGCGCAGTGTACTGGTTTCTAACCTTATTAAATCGTATTAGTATTTAATAATAGTTTCAGCACCAGGTACAGTGAAATTCTGTTGTCTTGTTAATAATTAATACAAATTGTTATTATATGTATATAAGCAGAGAAGAGTTTATAAAAGCATAACGTTAATTAAGCATTCAAGCAATAATGAATCTGAATTTTTTGAGAGTTTGCATTATAGAATTAAAAATTCTATCAAAACATGCTAGATATTTACATTACTTGGAAAATTCCAGAAATGTTTTAATGTCATCTAGATCAACAAATGCACTTACTAATTTGTATGACTTCTCACCTAAATTGTATAATATAAATAAGTTATTTACTAGCAATATATTGTTAAAAAGTAAAGACCGACCAAGCAATAAAAAACCAATGGTACATGTTAATCTTAATGAAATATCTGACATTGTAAAGGTAGAACGTATGATGTCACAATTTGATGGAGCAATTGAAAAGTATAAAGATGAAATGGTCAAAAACTTAGCTGTACGTACAAGAGTAGGTGCTGTTGAAGAGTTGACTATAACAATCGAAGACGAAGAACATAATCTTGAAGAACTTGTAGATATTAATCGAAAACCTAATATGGTATTGCTCAACGCATCTGCATTTCCACAAATAATCCCCAATATTTTAGAAGCTATATCAAAATCGAAAATGAATTTAAATCCACAACAAGATGGTACAACAATCTATATTCCATTACCTAAGTAAGCTTTCTTAATATTACATGCAAAATTTATGTTGTTTTTGTTTAATGTATTAATGTTCTTATAAAATTTTATAGAGTCACAAAAGAACATAGGGAAAGTTTAGCAAAAACAGCAAAACAGTACTTTGTTAAATGCAAAAATATTATTAATGATATAAGAAACGAACATATTAGAGATTTGAAAAGAAAAGAAGATTTACCACAAGATTTATCATTTAGAGCTGAAAGTTATATAACTGCTATACAAAAACAATATGTAGATAAAGCAGATAAATTGTTGAAGTCAAAACAGAAAGAACTTTTAGGTGAATCATAAGAATTTGTGTGTAAACATTTGTGTGTAAAAGAATGTATGATTGTAAATATATATATATATATATATATACGTGTATATATAATAAACAATGCTCATAACGTAGAAAACATGATCGTCATCTATTTTGTTAATGTACTTTATATCATTGCATTATTTTAAATCATGGTTATAACAATTTCCTAGAACTAATATGGAATAATTAAATAAAATTAGAATATTAATAAATAAAGAGTAAGAGGTTTTATTTTATTATTTGATTTATTTACTACATGCAAGACAATACATTTTTTGTAATATTGATTAATCATTAACATAACTGGATTTGGAAAATTACCATGCTATGTTCATTTATAGTCAATATTTTTTCTAACGTAGTTTAGAAGAGCTTCACAAAGTGCTTTCCCAGCAGTTTCTAAAACTTCTTTTCTATGAAAACTTATACTAAGTCGAAGATAATTATGAGATTTCCCTGAATGTGAGAATCGTATCCCTGGTATGGCAGATACTTTGTATTTTTTTTGACACCACTGAATAAAATCAGTGGCATTTATTTCTACAAATAAATTATATTTTCATATATTAGAAATTTTGTTCATAATAATAATAATGATCATAATAGAAAATTTTAGATGAAAATATATTACCTACAGGAAGTTGAATCCATACAAAGTAACCACCTTCTGGTTTTTGATACGAACAGCATCCTGGTAAATAGTAGTCCAATACATCACATAATGTTGATAGTCGTTCCTGTATAAAATATACTTAGTTACTTTTAAGCTCTGTATTTTAAGTACATTATTAAATATACCTTTGTAATTACTTATATAAATTTATATCTTAATAAATGTAATTATGGAAGGATAGATATTTCAATGTTGTACAGGAAACAATAACTTTATATAATTCGGTTTAGCCTAGAAAATATACCTTATATATTTGTGTTAATTTGTCGAGATAATTATCTTGAAGATTAAGCTGTAATAAACTTGTAACAACACCGGAAACGTAGTGATTAACTGCACCACCACTGCACAAGATTCCTCTAGATACAATATGGATTTATATATAAGAGTTAAAACAACAGTTCATGCAAAAAAATTTTTAGAAAATTTCTGTGTTTAAATTTCATATCTAATACTTGTTGTCTTTAATACTCGATGAAATGAAAATAGTAGAATAGAAGATAAGAGTCATATTTACGAATGTCTAAAGATTTTAGCAATTCGTGGACTACATTCAATCCATCCAAAGCGAAGTGCGGGAGAAAAAATTTTTGAAAACGATCCATTTGATACAATATTGCCAGCTTTATATTCAGGATCCGTTTGTTTATCATAGCAAAATAATCGGTGTGGTGGTAAACCGTCTCCATAATACAATAAATTATATACATCGTCGCAAGCTATTAATATAGAATTTTTTCGTGCTATTTCAACAAGACGCTTACAATATTCTATTTAAAAAAGAAGGATTAGTCACATTTAGAATTTTTAATAGATTTTCATAAGACATATCAGTTGTAACCTACCAGGAAGTAAAGTTGATCCAGTCGGATTATGAAAAGTGGGAATAGTGTAAAACATAGCCCAGAATATTTTTTGCTCATTTGTTAAAAAATTACCATTGCGTTTTTCTTCTACAATTATTTTTTCGAATTCATCTAAATCTACCATATCGTTCTTCATGGGTACTATTATGGAAATATTTTTTCATTATTTAGCTTTTTTATATTATTACGTAGTTAACAAAAATTAATCGATGACAAACAAAAAAATATTAAATATGTCGTAATTGATATAATTTTATTCTAATCAGGACATCAAATTTGATCAAAGATTTATAGTATGATACCAGCCTGATTAAATATATAGCGATAAAATGTGATCCTTTTAAAGATAATTTTACAAAGAGACATCGATTATTATTTATACTTAGACCGAGAGAAAAATAAACTCGTTATGATAGTACCTGTGACTATTTTCATTAATGGAAATTGTTTGAAAGCATCTAATGCTATCATGTAAGTAACTTCTTCTACAAAAATTACTCCGTTTGGTGAAAGAATGGTATTTAACAAAAGTTGCAAACCATGCGAAGCTCCACATGTTAAAATTAAATTTTCCCGTTTCACAGGATCGCCGTAACGTCTGCTCAAAAATTTTGTCAATTCTTCACGACACTCCCATAAGCCTGCTGTTATGCCATATTGAAACAGATAATACTTTCCTTCTTCCTTTTCCTCTTCCTACAACGAAATATACTTTCAATATGGTTACTCGAATATTCAGTAACCTATTAAAACGTTTAATGTAGTACGTAATGTTATTAAGTTTCTACCAAGCGATGATGTGTGGCTTTTTTCATCATTTCTACACAGTATTGGAGCAAGTCAGGACCGGGAGCACCGACCGATAAGTTTATTGAGTCTTCATTATAAACATTAAATACAGAATCGTCGTCGAAAAGATGTCTCCGATAAGGTTCACTTATTGTTTCCATGTTGCAAGTTGCGTATTTTCGATAAATAAACCAATGAATTTCATGAAGACTTTTGTTTTCGGTAAATAAGCTGTTAACTAGTTTGATTTATAAGTAAATATAAAAAATACGATTCGACGATTGTTTATTTAGTCTTGTAGCAAACATTAAAATACGACAGACTGTGATACTAGCAGACTAAAATACAACTGAAGCGAATGGGACTCGCAAATACCGTACTACGATTATATATGACTGGTGATAGCGGTTGCAAACATAGATGATGTACACTCGCTCGTTTACGTCGAATTATAAAAACGCGTGTTACGTAACGGGATCCATATTTTCGGACTCTATTTTCCTTGTCGACGGACAAAAAGAATTCATTTGACAAGCATATAATTAGATAAGAACTCAAAAGATAAAAAGGCAAGGATACACGTGTCTTATTTAAAAACGCTTTTTTTTGTGAGTTAGTATCATTGTAAAACGAATTTCATTATTCATGAATGATAAGATATGAAGTAATATAGAATCGTAAAAATGATATGGGATGAAGAAAGAAACAAATAGCGAGGTTCCGTAAGAATGATGATGGTTCTTTATTACAATAATTTCTTTACGATATATAATGATATTATAAAGTTTTATAAGTTCTATGTCCACAACCGAATGGCAAATGCAATTTCTCGCAGCTATTTTATCCCGGTTATCGAACGGTATTGTACAATTTCAAATTCACACTTGATTTACACGGGATCGTAGAGACGGGAACAATATGAGGAAAAGCATATGGAAAAACACGTTTTCTCATTCTTCCTTTTCTTTTCCGACGGGAGTATCGAAAATGGACGTGTACGCGTTTCTCGAGGTACACGTTGATCTTCTCGGCAACGTAATCATTACACATATATTATATTACAGGTGAGAAATCAATAACGTAACCATTAATAACGATTAACTCAATGTACACGATACGTATTGGCTTATCATTCTTAAGGGTAAAAGCATGCATTTCCTGTGTAACGAGATTAGAAATTCGCGCAATTGTATCGTTGTGAAAAACATGTCGTATATTAGATTAAACAATTTTTATTTCTGAAACTCAGTCCCATTTCATCACAGAAACTCGTTACAAATTTAATCTTATTACTTCTATCATCACGAATGAGGTCGTGAATCTCGTACGTATTCATGCACGCTTTTCCTGCTAATCGAACGCATTGCCTCGAATGATTTGTTTTTCGATTTTTCGAATTTCGGCTTAACACGAATTTCCTGACAGTGAAACGTGTTCGTCATTTTTTTATTTCTCTTTTTCTCTCGCGCGTTCCCTGTACACAACATGGCACGTCCTAATCCTATGATTACGCGGCACAGCGTAACCCCGTATAATTCGCATACCGGCGCTGCGCTTTTAGTTATTTCGTTTACGTCCGTTTCTTTTTTCGTCCGTTTCATACTCGAAAAGAAAAACAGATACAGGTTACTTAGTTTACTCAAGTACTTTCCGTTTTCTACGTACGTAGAATATCTTACGCGCTAACCACTAATCTATGTACACAGACGCGTTCCTACATAAAAAAAATCGAGATACTTCCGTGCGCTCTGGTCGAGGCCAATTTCATTGGTCCCATGTACAAAAGGCGATGGCATAAAAAAATATAGGGCATCGTTAAACATTTAAGTAGAGCCGCGAGACGAGAATCCTGGGAAACGGCAAGCATGCAAATCTTCCTTCGTTGTCTCTCTCAAGTGTTTCGTTCGATTTTGCCTCGACGAATCCCTGGATTCCGGTCGGTCTTCGCTCGCGACTCGGAAACTTATTACCATTTAAACAGTAAATTAGGACAATTCGTTGTACTGTCGTAGCTTACTGCGATACATAAGAAGAAGGAAAGCAAAGATAGATCGATAAACGATTGAGATGTTCCTTTTAAGTGTCCTCGAGTAATAGCAGAACGTTTTTTATCACAGTCAAGGGGCGAACCGCACAGATGTTCCGCGCCATGAGGTGGCCTAAATATTCGTCACATGTCCCGAATTTCTGAACGGCCCCGATGTGCATCTCGTGATACGTGCTCGATCGCGTAAAATAGAGATCCCTCGCGATCCAATTGAATTTACACACACGATTTCAGTTTTAGGGAACAAAAGATAAGAGTAGCGGATAATTTTGAAAGATACGTGTCCACCTTCGCGCTTTGATATAATCCTCTGTGCTTCGACGTTTTAATATAAAAATTTCTAACAAACACGCGTAAAAGAAATCAACAAAGTAAAAGAACAGGATGAACCGTCGAAGTGGGCCATCAAAGGTAGCGTTAAAAATCGAAGACAGAGATAGGAAAGTAACAATTGTTTATGCCATTTACTGCACGTCGTTTCCCTAAACTTTTAATAGCCTTGTAGAAATGGTAGACAGTACTTTTCTTTTTCTTTATTTACAAGCCACCGTGAATGGCACATTAAGATTATCTTTGCACTACTTGTTTATCGTACACGCGCTCAACAACGATTTTACAGTTTATAATGCGCGAGACGTATATTTTTATTCGTTCGCGACAGTCAGCTCGTTGAGAAGAAAAATTAGCACAGTTTCACACGTTTTACGTCTAATCACAATCAAACACGGCACTTTCGAGCGAAGTGTCTTTTCTAAGTACACTGTATAGTTTCCTCGAATAAGAGGAGCCGGGCTCGTCCGCCATTCTATGTTCATGCTATCACCCGTTGCGTTTGAGATCAACGGACGATCGAATGACACCGGCTTTCCGATTCTAACTTGGAACCTTAACGGAACAGTCCTTATTCGATGTAAGTTTTAGGAATCTCGAAATCAAACGGTCGTCTCGTTCTTCCTAAGGGGTTTTAGCGGCTGCAATTCCCGTTCCAGGCGATCGAAATCGTTGTAGTATTCATGGTCGGATTCTTCTTCCGAACTCCTTTGTCTCACTTGAGAACCGAATGTCCCGTTCGTTAGAACCTTTTCCAGGTCAGGCGTCGGAATACCTAAAGTTTGCGGGGTTAATGGTCCTTCGTCTTGGGACATTATATACTCGGGATTATCTAACGACGTTTTCCCTTGAATAGTTAGGAATTCAGGATACTTTCGGTAACCGTTGTTGACTCGCTTTGGTTCCATTTCTAGAAACGATAATGTAACTTGAGAATTGTTTCGCGGATATATATATATATACATATATATATATATATGAACGTATCATAATTGTTTGGAAACGATAAATGTTTTTATTCAAGCGATCTAGAGAAAGTGTTTCGTGCTTACCCGTAGGTTTGGAGTCACCTATGAGATCCATGTATTGCGTTGTATTCGTTGGCAATTGCGGCGATGGCATCAAATAATCATCTTCGTCTAATGGCAAGTCGAGCTTGAGATTACCTACTTGAGCCTGCTGATGCGCAGAGTTTATTTCGCCGTCGAAACAGTCGTCTGTCACATCGCAATCTAAGTAAGTAAAAATGAAATTAACGTCTGACACGAATTCGTTTAAATTTCTGTTTATTTTACAAAATAATACCAGTTTTACCATACTGTAAAATTCCATTTATTTAAACCCGTCGAGTGATCAACTCACCTCTGACAACGATCATTTTTAACGGATCCGAGCAATATCTCGAACTAGTGGTGTCCGTGCCCACGATGTGTCCGCAATGGCCATTCGCAGGCGCGTAATGCCCGTGTTGACCGGAGTTTCCTGGTTCGTGCGATATATTTCCGTTCCTGTGATTAGCGCCATACCTCAACAACTCTCTGTCTAAGTTTTGTTGATTCTGAGGCGTGGGTGAATCGGTGGCTAGAGGTTTTCCATTTGGCCAGCAAACTTTCACGGGTGTATTTGGCGGAGAACCGGAAGTACTGGATGCTGAAAGTCCTGGTGGAATGGGAGCCCTTGATTTCGGTTGTAGATACTCATCAGCGTCTACCAAGGCTTCGGGACCGTCCATGGCTGATGCAAGATTTCGTATCATCTCCTTTTCGTCCTAGCAACGAAATCGTAATTATTTGCCGTCCTTGTTACGACGAACAATAATTATTTAGAAAGTGTTGTGAAGTGGCATCGACTCTTCCTCTGTTATATACAAAGAATGGAGTGATAAAATATTAAGTGCACTTTACCAACCTGCAGTGTATACGAAGGTAGCCTCATGTATTTGTCGCCCTTGATAGCAAGATATCGGCCAGGATCTCTAGACATCTTTGCAAAGTCTTCCGCCAGTTCTTTGAAGCTAGGCCTCGACTCAGCGTCCAACATCCAACATTTAATCATAATCATATACACGTCGATCGTACAGATCGCCGGTTGAGGTAACCTTTCGCCTTTTTCCAATAATTCTGGCACGTTTCGAGCAGGCACATTCTCGTACGGTCTACCGCCGTAAGTAAGAACCTCCCAGATGGTCACTCCGAAAGCCCAAACATCCGATTTATGAGTGAACACTCGATGTTGAATGCATTCCAAGGCCAGCCACTTGATCGGCATCTTTCCACCGGCAGCTTTATATTGTTCTTCGTTGATGTCCAATAGCTTGGCTAATCCGAAATCGGTGATCTTAACACAGTTAGGTGTTTGCACAAGAACGTTTCGAGCCGCAAGATCTCGATGAACCAATCTTCTTTCTTCCAAGTAAGCCATCCCTCTGGCGATCTGTGTGCACCAATTTAGCAACGCCTTCGAGCCAATTTTATCTTTAAATCTGCGCACGAAATCGAGCAAACAGCCTAAAGGCATCAGTTGGGTCACCAGCATCATCTGCGATGTCATGCAAACAGCTAGCAATTGAAGTAGATTCGGATGCTCCACGCTAGCCATGATGTAGGCCTCGTCGAGGAATTCCTTCGAGGTGTTCGCTCCTGTGCCGTTACCTTGCAAAACCTTTATAGCCACTGGAATCTTCACGTTCTCCCCTTCTGGCACCCAAACTCCTTTATAAACGTTCCCGAAGGCACCGTAACCTAGAATTCCACCTTTTCTCATCTCTTCCTCCTTGATGATACGTAATTTTGCTAGATTTGGTTTCACGCCAGTTGGACGAAGAGGTTCGTTGTCGTCCAAGCCGGTCAGAGCCATTGTCATTTTCACAGTGTTTTCTTTGGCTTTTGCTCGTACACGCCAGAAGTACATGATTATGGCCGCTATTATGAGAAACACTAGAGCGAATACCGCAACGCCTACTAAGATAGCTGGTTGAAGTTCGTTTTCTACTAAACCCACAGTTTCCAGTGAACAGTACGGTTCACTGTCTGGATTAAAGATCTTGTGCGGATATTCGGGAGTACACGTTTCCGTGCAGTTGAAAGACGTGGTGTTTCCGTCTGTATCTTCATCCTGGAACGAGGAGATAGATTTCTGTTTACATTCGATAGAATTTTCGTAAATCGTCGAGGTCTTCTTTTTCATTGAATTTAAAATTTACACTCTGTAACGTTCGCAAACTTATCGAAAACGAGTATATCACTTACAATATAGATCTTGTAGTTTCGACATTTGTAACATTGATTTGGGCCCGGTCCGAAACATCCTCGACACTCGCTGTAGCATGGTATACAAAGTTGAGTATCGGCATCCGTGAAATGATCCGCAGGACACTCGTCTTCGCACTGTTCACCCCTCTTGTACTTTGTACATTCTTGGCAAACGTGCTCGTGGAAACCGTATCCTGTGCACTTCTTGCAGCGAGAGTGACATTTGCGACAAACAGCCTTGCCTGCAAGTGGTTTCAGTGGTCCTTGCTCTTGAGGACTCACCCACTCGTAGTAATACCCTTTAACAGAAAAATTTCTTTTAAGTTACTGAATCTCGTAACATTTTAATCGTGTAACATTAAAAATGTTCTCTAGTCGCATGTATTCCAAATTAGATAATTATGCAGCAAAGGAGACCTCGATTTCAATTTTATTGAATTCCGATGTTGCTAGGTCGTAAAGAAGAGGTAGACGATCGTCTCACGGTTCGGACAAAGCGCGTGTTACTCGTGACCTACCCCTACATACGACATATGCGAAATCCAACAAAATTGTAAATTCCCCCTAATTCTAAGAAGATATTTTTACAGGTTTACTCGCTCTTATTATTTAACGTTTAAAATTGACAGTCGTAAGTTCATTACAAGATTTTTCACCGTATTCAGTTATCATTTTAAAAAGTTACTAAAAAAACTGTGAATGAAAAAGTTAGAAACAACAAATTGAACTTATTAAAATCGTAAAATATTAAATTCGTTCTTAAGGTACTGCTAGAATCCAGTTTGTATGGACTCTATCTATTTGAACAAAATTTTTGTTCCGTCAATGAAATGTCCATTACGCGAAAATTTGTATTTAAATCGTTTAAAGCTCAAATTACAATTTTAAGTACAAGGAATTTGGTTGAACCGAGATTCCAGTTCGTTCTTATGGAAACGAAATAAATGGCAGATCACCTACCGTCAGGACAGGGTTCCTTTTTCTGCAGACAATTGCCGTTTATGATCGCCTTATCGCAGCTGTGGCATCCATTAGGGCCTATGTTGTTTTCAGGACCGTCGCAACCACCCACACAGTTTTCGTGACAACTTTTGCACAGACCGTTGTCATAATACTTGGAGGACGGGCACTCTGGCACGCAGTACGGACCATCTCGGGCGTGTTTGCATTTCTTACAGTGCTCGGCATTCGGTCCCGTGCAAGAGCCATCGCACTCCTCGTGACACACCTTGCAGGTCTTTTCATCCGCTCGATAAATTCTAGAAAATGGTATGAATTTTTTTGAATTATTTCTGCCTTGGACGGCCAAATAAGGGAAAACAAAGTAATATACATGGAAAGAGAGCGAAAGTGTGCGCACGTGAAGCAGAAAATTAAAGCCTTCTCAGGTATTTGCAGTTTACCTTCGATCCACAATCTGAGGTAGGCAAATTTGATATACAGAAGTGTGTTATTTACGTTACGATACAATTGATACGAATTTATAAAGTATCTTTGAATATGTTGGAGATTAATCGTACCCTGGCGCGGTGCAGTCTTGGATGCAATCGTTTCCTAGAATGAAGTTCTTACAGGATAAACACTGTGCCGGACCGGGCCCCCAACAACCTTCGTCGGAACATTGCTCGTCGCATATTAGTCCATCTTTTACTGTAATTGTACAAGGTATTTGTATATAATATATATTTATATCATAAATTCGTATAATATTGGTATTGTTTCATCTTTGGAATTATTAGAAGCCGAGTCGGCATTGTTAGAATAAATCGAGCGAAGGTGTACGTAGTGGAAAGTATATGAATATATAAATAAAATAATATTGCCAATATTACACGAATTATTACGCAACATGATAATTCTTGAAACTTAAACGTTTCGAGTATAAACTATATTCTATCTCTCATTTGACGGATTAGAAAGTAATAAGTAGTAAGTGGCACTCACTGCATTCGCTTTCGTTCCGATTGTTCGATAACAAGCTCTCATGCTCCGATGACTTTTTGATTCTAGTCCAATTGATACTTTGCGCGTAACACAGATTCTTGTTCTCCAATATCGCTATCGACCCGGAGTAGATTTTCTTGAGAGAGCTGAGTCCGAACGAGACCAATGATGTTTTCACCACGTACAGCGATGCAAAGTATTCCGTCAAGGTTCTTCCACCTATCACCTCCAGATTCCGGAAGTACGATAAATTCTCGAAATCCTTGTGGTCTCCTTGGATATTTAAAAAGCCTGTGATCTCCTTCAACGTGCTGAACACCTCCAATTTATCCGGATGCATTTTTTCGTAACGTTTGCCGAAACTGAAATTCGAATACACGTGTTGAAATCCTTGGAAGCTTTGGTCCAGAATCGTGATCGATCCCTCGATGATGGTGCAGTCCTTGAAACTGTCGATATTCCCGGAATGTACTTTCTCCACGCCTTTGCAGGTTTTTGGACAAGGTCCGTCGCAGGGCACGCATTCTCCGTTCAACGCCTTCTTCTTCGGTGGACAAGATCTTACGCAAGCTCCGTTGTCTTTCAGAAGGTGTTCTGGACACCTTCTCACGCAGGTTGCACCATACGCGTACTTCCCGTCAGGATTAGCCTCCCACGAGTACGTCGTAGGATTGTACCTGAAACGATCGTTGTAATCCTTACTCGGTGCGTCCAGAGTCATAAAACTTGGAAGTTCCCAATTTTTTTAGCGAGTGTTCCTTATACGATACCGTACCGGGAAATCGGTATTGGTAAGCGGGAAAGATTTATCGATGATAAGGGTACTGCTGTAAAACGCGTTGCCGGATTCGAAACGCGTAGTAAATCCAAGTAACGCGTGGACATCAACGCGGGTTGATAGACCATTCTTGCGTTTACAGTTTTTGATTATTCGCTGGGACGTAGAGGCCATGAAATATTATATTCGATAGATTTGAACAGTGGATTCTATCGTTTTGGCCGTACATGTCGGAAAAAAACATTTACTTTTCTGTTATGTCCGACGTTATCATTTGAATGTGATCATTTAGGAATTAGGACATGCGAAAAACCACAGCAAGATTGACAATAACGTGCAATGTTCTAAAAAATGCTAAACGTCCCATTAGTACAATAAACTCCATATTTAGATGTTTATCGATTTTATTTGTCGATCAAAATGTAAATCCGAACACAACCCAGATTCGTCTTGGTTCGCGAGAAGAATACTACGAGATAGTTCACGACGGATCAAAGAGATAGGGATCAATCTACTTACTTTTGCATGGGTGGACATTCCTGGGTGCATACACCGTCGTCGAAGAAGTTCTTGCAGGCGATGCAGTCGCTCTGTTTCGGGCCTGTGCAGCCACCAGCGCAAAAAAGATGGCAACACTCCCGCGGATTGGGCCCGAAGCACCTGCCCTGCCAACACTGAGGCGAACAGTTTGTCTTGGAATACTTCTGACAGTTCTCAGGCCCCTCGCCCCAACAGCCTTGCTCGCAGCTCTTATCGCATGGCGGACAGGCGCGTTCCGGCGACGTGAAATTGTACACGTAGGAGTACGTTGCACTCGGACCGGTGATTATTTCTTCCCAGTTGATCTTTTGGATGTGGCACAGGTTGTAGTTGTTGTATATGCCCACGCTGCCATTGAGGATATCTGGCAACGACACGTGTGATTTAGTTATGGTGTATCATACCGGTGAGATTTCAGGTTTGTTAACCCTTTATACACTGGAGGTGCTCCTCCCAGGCGCAGACGATATTTCGGCAAAAAGCTCCAGTGCAAATGATCAATTAAGAGCGTAAGGGTTAAAGAAGGCAGAGAGACAGATGGAAGAGGAGGGTTAGGTAAAAGGAGCAGAGGATGGAAGGACATAGAGAAACTCGAATATTACACGTTCGCTTGTTAAAAGTGAAGATCGAAAGATTCGTTTACCTCTGAGAGCCGGCATCTCCAAGTTCTGCATCTGACACATCGTGACGAATAGGGCGAACTCGGTGTCATGAATGGTAAGCTTGAAGAGAGTTCTGCCCCGTATGATCTGCAATCGCGGCAGAACGACCTTTTTGACGTCCACGTGGCTGATGAGCACGTAACCGGTGACCTCCCGTATATACTGGAGAAAGCTGAGGTCGAAAGTCTCGTTCTGGAGCCATGTGATCTCCAGGTTGCCGTCGACGTAAGTACAGTTGGTGTACCGGTCTCGAAGATTCCGATAGTGATGTTGCTTGTTGGACGGAACGGAGAGGCGGCCATTGGTTCCAATGCAAACTGTAACAACGAAAGGGAAAGCTTTTAACGTAAATACGTACGTAATAAATTATTTTATGTCATGGAATGAGAAATTTCATTTAAAAAAAGAAGATAAGTACAATAGAAATACAAGTAAGTAATTTAATAGTCTCCAAAACGATTCAGGCACTTGTTTTCCAGTAGAGATCTTCTAGGTATCGTTTGAATTTCTATGTTACAAGGAGGATATCCAATTAAATTAAAAACCATATAAAAATATTTCGTTACATTAAAATACAGCTGTGGTCGATACACGTATATTGGCGCGGTTTAAAAATCACAATTGCGAAACGTTCTTAGCTATATAATTAAAAGGTTAACGGTCTTCGTGTTCCACAATTTATACGCGGTAGAACAAGATACTCAAATGTCAGTGTTTGAGCAACACGTGTAGTAAAGTGCAATAAAGCTTACACCGTACGGTAGGACTATTGATCCAGCTACGGTGACATTTCGTAAATGACTGAGATATAGACTGGTCGCACGACTTCCGTACGTTGACGGTTCTCTGCGTTCATAAGATCATCTAGTGGAACGGTCTGAGGTTGCCACCCACATCGTCGAAAGCGCTTCTCCGATCTATAGATAGCTTTCTAAGCTTTGAAAGCAAGCCGTGGCAGTGGGCGAACCACTTCCATAACACGCGTGCACACGCGCCTGATTTTGTTGTACAACTGACAACTACCGTACGTATCAAAGTCCTGCATCGAAGATCTTGTGACTACGCTTCGTCTATCGATACTCTACGTAAACATACGATAATAATTATTCGGACGATACGTCTCTTATACTTCGTTTCGTCTCCGTTAAAAAAGTTTAGAAAGATAACTTAATAATTGTCGATCTGTTCTCATTATGAAACTTATCATATACCATTTTTACAGACAAATAGTTAATGAGAACACGATCGAAGGAAAACGGTTTTTTAGATCCTTAGAACTAGTTACTTCTCATAGTTATGAGAAATAGTCCGAGTCGCTAGGTACCCTCAAGACGAGGGACTAAATACCCAAAATTCTTCCTTCGGCAACCTCCATAACCGTGTTTAATACGAGCCGAGTAGTTCTCAAGCTGGTTCGCCAAAAACCTTAATAACCTCAATTATCGTCCGTGCGACCGATCGCGCCGCCAATTTCTGTTCAATATCATTCATAACTTCGTTAATAACCGGAACATGGATCGGCATCGAGGCAAGAGTGGACGCGCCCTGAACAAAAACGATCGCCAATGATCGACAGACGTCCGAACACGATCCGCCGTCTTCCTTTTCGGATTTCTTCATCTGTTTACGTCTTTGTCCCGGTGTGGCGACGAGATTCGGCCCCGGAATCGTACCGTCGCCCGCGTCGCGGCGCATAGTCGCACGTATCGGCCCCGACTCGGGGAATTCGGTTTTGCTGCGTAACGCGGATCGCAAACGGACGCGACGCTGCGTTCCATCAGCGGTCTTAATCTGGTCGACCGATCGGAATCATGCGAAAATAATTGCGCAACGACATCCTTCTTGCGGATCTCGGTGGCCACTGCGCGTAAAAGAAGGCCAGACGCGACGAACACGTCATCGGCAGAGTAGGACGTATAGGGGGGCGAAGATGGAGAAAAGAAGGGAAGAAGCGTCGGAACAACCGGACCCTGGTATTTCGTACCGACCAGATGCTGCGACGTAGCTTGTGCAAGACGAATGCAGAACGCGCGTACCAGCCTACGGCGCCACAAACTTCGAGAATGCGGATCGACCGTGGATCTGCATCGCTGCGGGATTCTTACCGGCCAATAAGCCTCGCGGCCCCCTCGGACGCGTTTTCTGCGCTTCGACCGCTTGGAAGATTAATGTCCTAATCGTTGTGGAAGATAAGAAACAGCGAGGATTTCTTGCGAACGAGACACAAGGACTAGCTCCTTGTGACTGCGATGTTGGGAGGAACGTTAGCTCGCGCAAAAAGTTCATTAGGGTTATTTAATTTGTCGACGTTTGTCGATGGGACCTTTTCGCGTGCCGGTTTGCAGCTCGTTAGCCAAGTTTGTTGAATGTGACTGATAGAAGTTAGTTGACGACGGTGCTTGAACAGTAGTCAACCAAGGTTATCGTTTTATTCTACGTCGCAATATGTTTTTCTGAAACTTGTTGAACAGTATGTTGGGTTCTTTCATCGTACTGAAAGTAACACGCCGTTTTTATGGAGAACAGAAGCGGATCGGCTTACGACACTGGGCCATCATATACGTATTTGGTGTATTCTCAAAAATTTTTGTTTGAAATACCGGTGTAATTATCGACGTTTGTTCGCATATAATTTTACCGGTCCGATTGTTAGACACGATACTGGTTACGTCCGCGTAGAACGAGACTCGCGATCAGTTGTGTGTAAAACTAGTTGGAAGACGACTTCCGCTAACCGGAGGCGCCGTCGGCTTCCTTTTCAGGCAACGCCATGTTCAGGACTCTTGTACATCACCCTAGCTCGTCTGTTGCTCTGTTCGTTTGTTATTTTACAACAGAATCGTTCCTTTCCACCTGTGTGTTTCCCTTTTATATTCTACACGACGTGTGCGCCTCTCCGTCCCACTTTGCTCCGTGACGAGCAAGACGGCCGTACGATGGAAATTCTTACGGAACGAAGAATATAAGGAGCACTGGTTCCGAACCCTCCGGGGACGTGTCCATCTCGTTCCTCTTCTTCTCCCCGCGTTTCTTCGGAACTTTTCATCGGCGCCGTGCGCTCACGCTCTCCGCTTCTGGTCGTGGAATCAACTCCAATTCCAAGAACTTTGTAAATCGTTCGATCTTCTTCGATACAGGAATATTTTGCGTGAGATTTGAGAGAAGATGACGGATATATAAAATGAAAATTGACGCATCGATTGTGTCTTTCTGCGAGTTTCTGCTCCTGAAAAGGCACGTTCGCCGGTTTAATTCGTATTTTTGCAAACATATTTATATCGTAATATATAAGGAAGTGTTAACAGTTTCCCCTCTCGATAAAATTCGGACAAACGGATGGAAGGAACCGAAGAAACCATATTGTCGAGCATTACCAACATACGCGTTACACACTGAGAAACGCTTCGACAGTAAGTCTTTCCTCTCCTAGGGATCGGAGTAACTCCGAAAAGCCACAGGCCCTCGTAAAAATCCTACGATGAAACGCACCTCTTCGCGCTTTGGCCCACGCATCAGAAGCGAAGTCTGAGGTTTCAGGAGGAGCGCCAGAGCTTTCACGAAGTTTCGAGGTAACGAAATTACGAGACAGCCGATGTAACCGCGTCGCGTCAACGGTTCCCGTGACGCGTCAAACAGAAAGTTATGTCGCAATGAGAAAAAGAAAAAAAAGAAAAGAAAGAAAGAAAGAAAAAGTAAAAAGGAAAAGAGGAAGAAAGGAATAAAACGAAAAAGAAGAAAAAACAGAAGGGGTACGCATAAGATAACCGAGCGAACGGTTGGATCCGTTTAGTCGGGGGAGAAAAGTAGTAGTTGGGAGCGGTGAAGAAGTGTCGGTCGAGGTCGGCCGGCCAACACGTTCTCTCTCGTTCAGGGTCCAGCCACGAAGTCCACCGGCGAATTTCGAGCCCCGTAGGGCTACGAAAACGTGGCAATTATCTTCGACAACGGGGTTACGAAAATTACCGGGCCAACTCCTCGGTCAGGATTAAAATTCTCCTAAATTTACGACGCCTGCACGCTTCTGAAAGACAATGGCAACGTATCGATTACGGGGTAGGGGGCGCGAATTCGCCTGTAGTTCGCCAATTACCTTCGCCGTGTTCTAGGAACACTCGTCGAGGTGTCGGTTTTCACACGCAGCGCGTGTTGAAAGTTGATGTTTATAGGAATAAAACCGGCGAATCGAATGGCGGTACCTTTTAACTTTAGTTCGTCCAGGCTTAAATTTTAAATGCTAATTTTCCCCATTAAACGCATAAAATCTCGGTCTAATAATCATATATTCGCTATATACCACACGCAATAACCCATATGTTTCGTCTTCGTTCGATTCCTTATTTACAAATTTCACCACCTACCCCGGTCGGCTATTTGATGCTCGGATCACGCAAACGTGCCACCGTGTCTCGTGGCGATGCATAATGTATCATCGGTGGATCACCATGGAGGATGTCGGAGTCGCGAGGATCACCGGCGACGAAAGCCATCGCCACGTGGACTCGCCAATGAGTGAAGCTGTCGACAAAAAGTTCGAGTCACCGGCTCGTATATGAGAGGAAGAACAGCCAGAAGGAAACAACACGAAGGAAACGAGCGAACGAGTCGACGACGGCCGCGAAACCGAAATCCCGCGGCGAGGGCTTCTTCTGTGGGCGCCAGAGTTGTGCGCTCGCCGTGTGCCCGGCGACCACCTTCTAGGAGAAGGCAAGCATCGATTTTTATGCGCCACTTTAGGACGCCATTAAAGGCCAAAGTAATACGAAATAACCGCACGCCGATGGCGGCGCCGTCGCCGCCGTTTATTTCGCCTCGTAAACATCGATACGCACCGTGCAGCCTCTCTTCTTCTCGATTCTTCCCCGCCGATTCGGAGTCTTCTCGTGCGGAGCCGACCCTACGGCAAACCCTACTCCTTCGAAGGAATAAAGACCAGGTATCGTAAATGCGCGAAATAACCATTGGAGAGCTCTGGTTTCTTCCGACGCCGACCAAGGGAGAAAAAGATCGGTGGTGAGAAGGGACGTCAGAAAAAAAGATGAGAGGAATGGTGGGAGAGGGGGAGGGGAGGTGGGAGACAGCCGACCGGACTGGAAGCTCGAAGGGGAAACAATAATTTAGGAACACCCGTCCTGGCGAGAGACCGAACGCCGAGGAACAATGGGTTCCTCCACCTCGAAGGTGAAACTCGTTGTACCGCACCGAACACCGAGACACTGATTCTCTAATAAAAGTCACCATGTAAACACGAGTTTGCCATCCTCCGCTCTGCGAGAGCAAGCGTTACGAGCGTTGACTCCTGACATCGAACCAACGGGGTTTGGATAAACAGTATCCTGCTTCGTTGTCGCTCTATTCCACTCTCTGTTTTGCGAGAATCAATGCGTATGTTGGCAGCGTTTCTTTGTTCCGACGTTGGATTGATTTGCATGGAGGAACCTGGGGTTATTTTTTTTTTGTGGATTGCCTTTGTATCGAGTGTGGGTGATGGGAATTATGGATGAGACGCGCGGTGGTGGCTTTGGTCGTGATGCAGCGCGATTTTTGTAATGTGTCTCGGATACGAGGATGGTAAAAGTTTGTATTACGTTTTCAAAAGATTTATTGTTTCAAAACGAAGATTATGAGTGTAGCTACTTTCGTACAAGGTTTGGTCGATCGATGAGATCTTCTAAGAAGTCACCGATCTCGATGTAGATTTTGACGATAATTTAAAACTCGATTTAACGTTAATAATAAATTACATCCGACGGCGTTTAAGGGAGGTTATATTCGTGTAAATTGCGGATCCGACCTGTAATCGAAACATATGTACACGAAAGATTTATTCCGTACAGCGTGCTAAAACGATGCATCGAGGCGAGAGATTCAATAAAAGCGAGTAACCGGATCAGAAAATGAATACGTCAACGCTAAGCTCGAACCCGGTGTGTGCTTCGCAACGTTAATTATCGCACTGTTAACCAAGGAAAGTTAAAATTTGCGACAACATCACCTTTCAGATTAAAACAAAATGAGATTAAAAGAATCGTTTGGCTCTCAGGGTATCTTTGCCAGTGACAAAAACGGGTTTGCTTAAGCGAAAAGCAATTAATCATCCATACGAGTTCCCGGTTTGCGTATAATCTCCCGTTCACCGTGAACACGCTCGAATCCACTAGCAAAAAGCCGATGGTTTCGTCGCGAAAAAAGAAGGGAATGAAACGAGAACGAAATGCTCGGACTTCGCGGTCTGACACATATTTATGCAGCCTGGAGCTCCATTACCGTGCCACACTTCTGAATATTACTTCTCGAACAAACACGCCACACTCCGGGAATAATATACCACCTTGGGATACCGAGACCGATCTTCGCCTGCCTGTGCTAACCGCATTTTCTACTGCGCTCCATTTTCTCCCCTCGCGCGCCAAATCGACCGCGATTCAAATAACTTTCGTCCCGCTCGGTGTACGAAAGGCAAACACGTCGATTGTTCGTTTCGCGATAAGGGAACTCGAGCGATCCCGTAAGAACCGGTTCGCCACATTCCGCGATCTTTCTGCAAATTCGAATATATCGAATATCTTTTTTTATTCTTCGTGATCTCCGCGCTATCTTCGCGCGATATTCGCTCGAACTTTACCAGAAATCTCATCGATGGTCCTATTCGTTCTGGTTCCTTTTATTTCTCCGTTTCTTGGGTATGCTACGCGACCAGATCGTCGCGAACGTAACACGGATGATTACGGCGAACACGAAGCAGAAAAGCAAGGTATCGCTGCATGACTGCGGCTCTCCTGTAAATTTGGCCACGTCATTTTTCGCCATGCGTTAACGGCGAATATTTTTCTGTTCTCGCAGAATCTTCGCCAGAGATCGCATCGATAGACTCTTTCCCTTCTGATCCCTTTGCTCTTCTTTATTTTAGACGCGTTACAAAAAAAGTCTTGAATGCAACACGGAAAATTACGATGAACACGAGCCAGAAGAACGACGAATCGCTTCGTCACTCTCGATCAAGGTGGAGTCACGGCCGCCATGACCTTGCACGAGGATCGATCTTCGCGCGGCGCGGAATTGAAGAGCGAAAAGAAGGCCGACGTCGAGCGGCAAATAGAGTACCAGTTCGAGGATATATAAGTGGTTCGTATAAGCCGTAGCATAACCATCCCAGGGCGTAACATTAATAGCTTTATGGTTTATTGCTTTCGAGTCTGCGGTTAAGCTTCTCTCCGCTCCCTGCGGGCGAGCTATGCGTTCGAGTCTCTTAGCGGGATAGGTCCATATAAAAAATAATAAATAAATGTATGAACATTTCATTGACATTTTATTTCAGAATGTAATTTCAATTCGTGTTCTTTCGAAATTCGATTGTATCCAATGCAATCGATTCTAGTCGGGGATCATTATAGATTTTTGATCGTCACGGTCTCGCGAGTCTGGATCTCGTTTGCAGTAATTCTAATACTCCGTGACAACCAACCCTGCTTCGCGCTTTACATTATTCCGGTTTCAATACGCGCCAATTAGTCGCGAGTAACATTTTAATTGCAAATCCCATTTTTTCGTCGATTTTCCTCTCTATGTTTTCGGTGCTTTGTAATTTCCGACCTCACTGTAGCCGACTGTACATAGACTGTTAAAAGAATAATCTCGTATTTATCTTTAACGACGCACTTGATCGTGCTATTTTTGCCGAGATTCATGTGCAACGGAAAAGATTCAACAGGTGCCTCGTGATCTCACGTAGTCATTACGTAATTTGCAGAGATTGCGAGGCACTAGCGTTTCCAGTCGATACGCTCGAAAAAATCTTCCCTTTGCGAATTCCCTGTGAACGCGATAGATATAAATTGAAAATAATACGAAGCGAAGGGTTAAATCATCCCTAATGATATGCTTCGAGCGGAACATTCTCGAGGGCGATACTTGACATACAATGCTCGATCTATAATCAATTATGTGAACAACTTTCTCGTTACTCGTTACTTACTTTGATTTAGCTAAGTCGATGTCTGGCCATTTACATGACGCGGAGCTAAACGCAAGTAAGATCACAGGGAAAGAAAAATTTCCATGACCAAGATCGGTAATTTATTTTTGACTTTGTTTAGTTGAGACGTAGTTCTTCAACGAGCTATTAAATTAAAAAAAAAAGACGAATTACAATTTATAATAGATGTTAATCCATGAATATGGAAAACATGTTATTCCACTGGTTTTTATTCCATCTTTACACAAGACTTTGCTCATTAGTCCTTGTTGCTTCAGACTGTATTGTCGATGTAAGAATACCATGTTGCTTTTGAACATTAACATTTACAGTTTTGAAAATTGAAATTGTATGTAACAAACTTCGCCTTGAATAAAGGAAAAATGATTATGATAGTTTTAGCAGTTCAACTTGTCAATCGTAACTCAACGTAACTATACATTCCACAGCAATTTACGCTTTAAATATCACTAATTGTATTCGCTACGCTCATGCTGATAATATTGAACGCAAAATTATTTGCAAATGAATACAACCATTTTTGTTATGAAACAACTATTGCGTAAGTATTTTCATAAGCACGGCAACTGAGAAGAAAACATACTTAATAGATAGAGCTTTAATTACTATAAAACTTTGTTGATCTCAAAATGACTATTTTCTTTAGTTTCTCATGCTTATTCATAAACTTAATTTTGATTAAAAAAAAAAAAGAAAAAAACAACAATATCGATCAATCCTTTTAAGACCGAATATTTTAAGAGCCTATAAGGAAAAATTATTCTTTATTAATTACGTACAGTGGAAACACATTTTTTTTGAATGATTTTGTAGAGAAGACACGATGCACTAAAATATGATATAAAGTTTACCGAACATAAATATAATTAATAACGCGCTGCATGAAGAAGCAATATCTTTTCCTTATTCTCGCTTCTTATTTTCACAGATAAAACAATACGTATCTCAACTGAAACGTAGTAAAGCGCGCGAAATTTAAATTCTCTGGAAACAACGCGGCAATCAGCATCGCTCGACGAGAGTCACATTTTCTTTTTCTTCCTATATCCATCCGCGTAGGATAATACGCTCAGGGCAGAGGCGAGAAAGTAACGACGAATCGAAATGAAGTACGGAGGGTAACAGAGTGGACGAGGAACGAACGACTGCATGTGGAATGCGCTTTGTTCGATCCTCTCTCTCGGATCCGCGACTCGAATGTTGTTCGTGTCTCGTTCCATCGTTCCTCTCCCTTACCTCAGGCGGTAAGATTGTTTCTCGATCCTTCTCGTTCTCATCTCACCTCGGCAACCTCAGCAGCCGCCAGGCTGAACCTCGCGCGTTTGTCGAGGGCACGCGAACTCGCGTTTGCCCTCCGAGAGGGTATTAACTCCCCGGCCGCTGCTCGTACACATCATGTCTCCTGTCGCTGTCTTTCGTTCTCCGCAAATCTACTGCCCGTTTCTACTCGCTCGTTGCGAGAATCGTCCACGAATTATCTTGGTGCCTTAAGCATAGCGTTTCGTCTCTTTTGGTACATCACTAACAAAGTGACTGAATCTAGCGTTAGTATCACAGTGTAGGAATCTTCAAGTTTGTTTTCAGATTGACAATTGTCGGAAGATCAACGGAAAGAAGATTAAGAAGATGATGTAGAATTTGGGAACAAATAATGTTGCGTAGACCTTGTTAGAAGATATTTCAAATATATGGTACTTTATAAAAAAAAAACTGTCGAGTTAAGGTCAATTTGTACATTGATAAACAAAATTAATTTCCTTCTCTCCTACGTCCAGAAACAAAGTTAATTGTACGTATATTTTCGGCTTCGAGCGAGGAACTGTATTATTCGGATTTCCACGGATTAAAATAACTCGCTGTATTAATCCATCGGATTATCAGGCAGATAAAAGATTTTTATTATTCGTTGCTTGTTTTCCACGTGACACGCTGACTTTTCAAGAACGCTCGTAGAAAGAAAAATTCACGATTCGATTCTCCGATTCCTTGGTTCAAGAATAAGAGTCTAAACGAAGATAAAGTTTGAATAACATAATCGGCTTTTTCTAGTGTGTATTCTCACGACTCTCAAAGACAAAGAACAGATAAGAGAAACTAGTTTGTGGTCAACATGCTGAAACGGTGATCCGTGTTAACAATGGAAGTAGATGCATATCTATTTCGATTTCATGGTCGAAGGTCATGCATGAGCATACCGACTGAAATACTATGGTCAAGGTCGTTACGTTCGACCTTCCTTGAATTGTCGAAAAGATAAAGCGATAAGTTCCACAATTTTTACGATCCGCGAAATATAAATGACACAAAAATAGATTTACGTCGTATTTTGCGTTTTATGTTGAAACAAATACATATGTATTTTGTACTTTGTTTCTTTAAATACGATCGCAGGATCTTCTATGTAATTTTGTACAATAACAAGTCGTTATATAACTTTGTATAATATATCACGAGAATTAACATTATACACACTTACACACAGAAGGCTGATTATTTATGACATAAATAAATAATTTATAATATAAGCGAGAGAAGTAAATCGTAGTAATAGTAGATTACAAATAGAAAGAAACTAACGAGAATATATTATATAGTGTTATACATACTATAATTATGAAATGGAAAATTGATTCTTAGAAATTTGCAAAATCTATAGTATACTAATAATAACAGGATCGGTGTAATTATATCCGATGTTCAACGACTAATTTATCAGTTAAAATATTCCAGTTGCCCATAGCTACTCATTAGCAGCGCAATAAGAAGATTAATGAATTCGATAATGAGATTGTGTCCTTTCACTATAGAATATTTCACAGTTCTCGAGTGCAAGAAACTTTGTTACAGCACTTAATACGTCATTCCTCGTAAGAAATGTCACGTATACATAAATATTATTCCAAGCTATATTCTACATTTTTTTTTAACTTCTAGGTTACGTGGTTACTTGTGTACTGTATACTGTCTCTCTCTCTCTCTCTCTCTCTCTTTCTCTACCTGTTTTTATTATCGCTAAAGGCCAACACTAATGGAACACGATTAGGTTAAACGTCGATCGAAGCATCAACCAGAGAAAGTGACTTTCACCCCTCCAAGGATTCTGGAATCTTAAATTATCGATACCACAGCTCGTAAATCATTTCGTTGGCGGTCTGAATCGCGGATCCGTAATGGCCGACGTATAACTCGCGCCTCGGATAACAATCTCTTTTCTCCCTTCCGAGCGGTTTCACCAGCTGCGACGCAAGGGGAGAGATTTTAATATACGAGCGGGCCGAGATCGGTGTAAACCGACCAACTCGTACCTATGGAATCCCTGAGCTGCAGATAAACACGCAGATACGAAAACTCGACACGTTTGCTCGGCAGTCCCTCTTGAAAAACGCCTCGCATAAGGATTTTCGTCGGGATATTTTAATTGCCGTGACGAATGGTGCTCGCGAATCCTCGGGTTTATTCGTTTCGAAATATCAGCGGGCTCCGTTGCTTGGAATTATATTTTGGTATAGCGTAGCTACACGAAGATTGAATAACAGAGCTGCAACAGACTTACTTCACCGAAAACAAGAAAGAGTAAGAAGGCAACAAGTTACATCGAAACTCTCTTATACCTTAATTGAAACTAATCTAATATTCTCTTTCTCTTCAAATATAAGCTCCAGAAGGACCTAAATTACTCGATGTTCTTGAAATATTTTTCTATTAAACGAATGACTTTTTCAACATCGTTTATCAAACACAATGCAAAACATTTTTCACGAGCCTGTCGAATTCGAGATGCATCTCGGTCTCGTTATATTATAGCATCGCTTTTTCTTCTTGGTCGATCGCGGGGTATCCGGTTCGCCGCGATCTCCGATCGAGGCGAACGTCTGACATTTAACACGCGGCGCATCGAGCCGAGGCGCCTACAAAGGGAATCGGTCTGTGGTGGATCCAGAACACGAGACCTCGCGATCGATCCATCCCGTGTGAATCGCGTATCGGGCGTCGACCACCCTTGAAGAGACGTACATCTTCCTCCAGCTCTTCTCCTTTCTTATTCCACCTCGGGAACCAAGAGACACAAGACTCGCGATGTGTATGCATTTCAGGCGCCATGGATCGCGACGCTAAGAGTATACCTACTACCGTTCATTAAGTACTTATTTGCACACTTACAAATTATTACAGATATATAAAATAGACTGCGAATAAAATTCTTGAATCTGATTTTATCTTCTATCCTGATTAATCTAGCATTTAATAGAAAAGCAATAATCGAGAGAGAGAGAGAGAGAGAGAGAGAGAGTAAATGAAATTTGGTCCCGCTGTTGAAGATTGTATCTATACAACTGACAAGTTAAATGGCTTCAAGCATGTCTGTTTAATGTTAAGATGTCAGAGTGATTGAAACATCTGTTTCCAGCATTTTTTAAGGTTCAAAATAGATTTTACGAAGCATCGGCTATTGGTTATAAATAAGCACGGAATTTGAGTAGCGCAATTATATCTTTTCTTTTAGTTTAAATTTAGCAGAGCTTTCGATACCAGTTTTAAGGAGGCAAGAGGTAAGGAATTAATAACAGAGAAGCTTTGAAAACATAACAAAGATATCGATCTTCCGATCCAACTGTATCGGATATCGAAATATTTATGGCGAGGACTGTCCAGACTAATTTCTTCTTTCGTATTTTATTCGGTATTATTCAAGGTTATCGATGAGTTTTTCCGCGACCATCCTCGTAAATACGATCGATCGATGATCCTCGCAGTCGTGGTACGTGGGCGTACTCCGCTCTCGACTTCCCTCGAGTTCATTGCAATAAGCGAGCCAATCTGAGCTCCCTTCTATTTCAAATCGATAACCCGCGTTTCTGCTTCTTGCCGCGGCGCATAATGGCGTAGTAGATTCGACTTATTCTATCAAGTACGGAGAAGATACAGAAATCTATCAGGGTTGGTTCATTTGTTATGGAGCTATCTTACGTAATCTCGGCGAAGCTTTCTCTAAAGAATCAAGCTAAATGGAAAACGTTTCTGCGAGCATTCATACAAAACGCCCACGCTTGACACATTTGTTTCGCGGTCCGATCCGATGATAATTGCAACGTTGCAAGGAGTCTGTGATTTACCAGTTCAATCACTCGCATTGAAACAGTATTTTCGACACATGATAAATCGTGCGAGATTTAAACGCGCTTAGGGTAGTTATCGATGATTGATGATACTTACTCATTATAAAGAAACTAGCGCCTGTTTCCTTGGTTTCTTATTTCGTTCTAAATTACACCGGGTTTAATCGCTTTAGCAAGATCTTTCGAGCTTTAGGTTCGTATTGGTATAGAGATTGAGCAACATTTCTCAATTTTTCGATCAACAGCTTGTATTGTTCGCGAAATATCATTTAATATAATGCATAAAACCAATATCAGCGATAAGAAAGACGGAAGTATCGATCTGTTTAAAAAATCAACTTTTATACTCAGGGTTAATGTAATAAAATTGATTGGCACTGTGAAACGGTTAAAACGAGAAGCGAATTAAAAAATCGGCGTAAGTTGATCAGACAAAAACTCGGATAAACTTCTTTTCAATTCGGTAAACCCATTTTACGCAGACCTGTAATAGTTAGCGGTCGTTAAAACACGACGGGTTATTGCTTAATTGAATACGGGGATCGCGGAATAAAACGACTCGCTCACGTAACGCCATAGCTCGACTACCGCAACGAGATTCTCTTTATCGCCGCGCATTCACCTCGTTTATCCTCGCGTCATCCGTCGTAAATGATTTTGCCAGTAGTTGTGTGAATATCTCGTATATGTATGAAAACGAATATATCGTGATTATGTACCTGCCACGTCCGAAGACCCAGACGATGGACACCAGTTTTATCGACGCGCTTTATCTCGACATGGTCCGATACTCGGTTTAAGCTGGAGTTCGCCTCGAAATCGTACGTCAAGAACAAATTCCGAAACTTTGGTCGCAATAACGTAACGCGTGAATCGCGAGTCGATAGAGAAAATCTACAATGTAAAGTCGTGTTATAAGCAAAGCCAGAAAGATCCTACGCTTCGAAATAACACGAAGATTAAATGCAATAAAATTGCATCGGTTGCTTCGTGTTTGAAAGAATCAAGTTCGACAATTTGTCTGGTACCTATGCGCGAACTCGTTTAATTTCTAACTAAACAGATCCGATAGACTAAACAAGAAGAGAAGTTGGGAAAAGTAGCAGAAGTAGCAAAAAATAAAATTTCTTCCTTTAAGGCCTCATTTTGGAGGGCATAAAATTCGAACACGTTTAGTCAATAATTAATCCAGTATTTTTATTTATGTATTTACGTATACAAATGACTTCACCTTAACTTCGTTTATTGTATATTATACACGAATTAGTTTTGGAGTCGTTCTATCGCAAGAGAATAGATCGTGTCAAGAATTTTCCAGTTACGAAAGTATCAGACTCGTTAAGAATATCGGCTACGATGGAACAGAAGAAGATTCGACAAAGCGTTGCAAATAGATTCACCGATTGTGAAACGAGGAATCAGCCCTTGAATGCGCAAAGGCCCGCAACGCTGTACACTGGCCATTGTTCGATCCATCGAACTCGACGCCCCACGAATCGTTCTCGATTTCTTCCCGCTGTTCTGGATTTATGTCCGTTTCGATTACCTCTGGCTACAGTATTCTTTTTGCGCTTGAAACGAAGAGATTGCACGCGAGAGATTGCGATCGGCTATTTTCTCGCCCGTGCTTTATTCCTGCTTGCGGTTCGGTTCTTCAATAACGCTTCGGAATGGATCGTATCGATATAGCGTTTGAAGCTTGAACGATGATTTCTGTGTACATAATGTTTCTCGGAATACTACGTAATTGTTAACCGAAATTACTACATAATATTACGATGCTTGATATTTCGAGTAAACGAACCCACGTAGCAGTTGCTTTATGCTAATGTCAATGATGCCAATTATTAGTTTCTCTAGATTATATCATTTCATCTAGCATCGAAGGCGAGTGATATTCTCTTTTCTATGAATAAATTTTAGTTTATTTTCGAGTCGCCAGCCTCCTGTTCTCGCGTAGCAAAGAACGATAAAGGATAATTTGTCAAAGGTTTCGCTGTTCGCAGGCAAGAAGAAAGCCGGCCACCGCACCGTTCAGAACAGGTATCCCATTGCAAGAAACAACGCCCTGCATCTTGTGAATTCTTCGATGCTAGCTCTGAATGCAAACCCAAATGGTGGAATTCCGTTTCCGCCGTGGAAGACATTTGTCGACCATGTTGAGCTAACGCGCAACAGCGTCCCGCGATCCGTTATCCACGGAATGCAAGCGGTGGATTTCAAACCGCGACAGAGGCGATTACAGAGCAATTAAAGTCCTCGAGACACGCGAGGATATCGGTGGCAAGAACACGAGATTGATATAAACGGTGCGGCGTTCGTGCCGAGGCAAGAAAGCTGATTTCCCACGTGCGCCACGCCATCTCCTTCCACTTTCCCGATCACGATTTCGCGTTTGTTGCCTGGAACGGACGGAGCAACAAGTATTCCGCTGTATCGTGCAATTTTCTTCTTTTTTACGATATTGATATTGGAAGGTATTTTTTTCATCGATATCGGTAAGATAAAGTACCAATAAATTTTTCCGCAAAAACGCTATCCTCTATCCTATGCAAAAATCTGCGTATTAAGACAATTAGTATCGACTTAATTACATATTATTACTTATTATAATTACTTATTAAGACAAGAAGTACTTTGATATTACGACGAATAATATTCTCAAAAACGTTGAAGAGCGTCGAAAAATATGCTTAGTTTCAAGTAAGGAGACGATTTTGCTAAAACTGTTTTTTAAAAAAAAAAAAAAAAAAAAAAATACGAAACGTGGCTTTCAGCGTAAACTTTACACGCGTATATTCATTACACTTTCATCAAATATTCGATACACCATAAAAAATCGCGTAATCTCGCCGGCGTGTTAGGCGTGTTTGGCGTGTTTACAAGGTACGAGGAATGTTTCACGGCGTACCAAGCCGACTTACTCGTATCCATTTCCCCTTCGCTCGCTCAATCTCTTTATGGCTCTTCTCGATTCGCGATCGATGAAAAATCCACCTACTCTTGCCTCTCACCCTCGCCGCCGTCCACCCACCCATTTTCGTAGCTAGACCTGCAGGAACCCTAATGGAGAACGACTGCTGTTCGCCATCCATCAAATGGTCAGGCAACCGCGAAGCAGCCGAGGTGTCGGCTCGACTTTCCGACCGCCCCACCTTTCGACCCGATCAGAACGATCCATTCTTCGCGAATGCTCTTCACGGGAGATCGCCAGACGTTCTATCGCCATGGGAAAGATAGATCATTTCGCAGTGGGTCGTTTCGTTTATCTAGTCGAGATCTAAGCGAGAGTCGTTCTATGCTGAATCCGTATATCGAGGGACGATTGTTTTGTCGCGACGCTGTGGAAGATATTGACGTTAGACTGAAATGTTACCAACTCGTGGTATACGTGTATCGTAATTAAATTTGTTCTGTTCAGTAGCAGCTGATCAGCATCGATAGCGGTAATATAATATTAAGAGGTTTTAGTGGCAGTACTTGATAATTAACTGAACGTAAACGTGTGAATTGTAGCGATAATAATATTTATTATTTGGTCTTAGGTAGTTTTAACGAATTAAACCACAATATGCGTGAGTAGGGGTTAAAGATCGTATCTAGCAAAAAATTCCCCGCTGCTTGAATTCCCCACAAATCATAAGAAACTAATCATTTTACTCTATAGCAAGAAGTTCGGGTAAACGCCTTAGAAAAACAACTTCATTAACTCATTTCCACTATCTTGTAAAAGGAAACTCCTTTTAAGAAGCCGATCCCTAACAATCATACTTCTTCGCAATTCTGCCAGCAACGCAAAAACAATATCGTTACTTGAACGAATCGAGTCGCTGACACGCGGCCTATTTAAGAAGGAAAAGGAAACGAGCCATGAATCGTGACGCGTAACGAATCGGCCATTTTACCCATTATTAGTACGCACCTGTGGAAGCACCTGTTACCATCGTCCCTAAGGCCTGTCCACTGGCGCGCCTTGTTTACCCCCTCAGGAGGATTGCGAAAGGGATCGGACGAAAATGATTAATAGGACTCGCCTCTCATCTGGGGCACGTGGAATTCGCCTTTAATTGAATCGATTTTATAGAATAGTTTGCGCAACGAACGCGCGCTTTCAACGCGTGGCGATTCAATTAGTGAATTCTTCGTCGATCCGCACGTGTCACCGCATCCGTCAAATGGCTCGGAGACAACGGTCGGTCTCGGACGGTTAAATAATAGAGAAGTAACCTCGTGGCCGCGACGTTTATTACCGTGAACAGAAATACCTCGATCCTGTAATCGACGCGATTAAACTTTGAATGGCATTTATGTGATGGCCGGCCGAGACGTTCGATGCCGACCGAAGTTTAACAGCGATTACCGCCGGCATTTATTACGTTCGTGAGGCGTTTGGTATTTCTGTCGGGCAATGGGAACCCCGATACGCGGGTTACTTACGGGCAACCAACTTGACCGGTTGTTCGTCGACGATACGATAGTCGAGATGGTCGAATTACTGCTTTCGTTAGACGAGAAAAACTGGCCGTAGAGCCTATGAGAAAATTTATCTAGCTTTGATGTAAAAGAATCTTTCTTGTTACCAAGTATTCGTAAGATTTTCTACCTTATTAGGAAAAGATTAATAGGAATTTCTTTCGTTATTTCTTTCGTATTTAATTCTGAACGAATTCGATGATTCTGGTTGCCGAATAGCGTAGATTAGAACTTGTAACTTTATTATGTTTCTTTTGCTATACTTGTAATCTTTGCATCGAGGTTTACGTAGTCGTTATAAAACGTATAAATTGCGATCATATTAGAAATTTCGTTACGATCATACGTTGACATTCGATCCCTTCTTGATGTTTTGTTTGAAGTGTACGATTGGAATGTCTGTGATTTGGTAATATCTGGTTACTTTGAAACTTTTGAAAAAATTAAAGAAAAAACAGTGTTTGTTGTCGTCATTTGTCTCCGCGTTTCAATTCGCGCCGTTGATTAGTACGACGATTCGTACATACACTGCCGGTCGTATGTGATAGGATACGTTCTGACAGTGTTCACAAAACATTGTAATTAACCATAGACTCTCTCGGATGAGAGAGCAGGGTGCTTCTGCAACTTTGTTGCAAACACGAGCAAACGAACAAACAATGAGGCATCCTCCGGAATCCCCGCCCGAAGATGGTAGAAAAACGAAGGGAAAAAATAAAAGGAACGCTTTCTACTGTCCCCGAACCTGTCCCGATCTCTTTCGAATCCCTGCGTCAGACGCAATCCCACGAGTACATAAATATCTGCCTAGCATATTGAACGGTCATATTTCATGGGGAGGCAAAAAAAGCGAACGTCCCTCGGAAATTCAACGTCTCAATCCGTCTCTGGGATCTCGTCAATATTCCGAGCGGTCAATTAAGGCATGCCTCCCAGATGTCCCTTTCCGATCCTGCACATACACGTCGATGGAGTTGTTGTCCACCGTAGCGAACATTACACACGAAGTGATGTTGCATCACGTTTATCCTACCACCGTGTTCTCCTTCTCGGTTATTGCAACATTAGTTCGCTAAACTAGGATACTTGAAAACACGAGTGGATAAAATGATGAGCGACGATGAAGTTGATAATGATTGATAGATGAAGAGGACGATTTAAAAGCGTCGGAAGAAGGAAGTGTCGGGAGGGGTGTGTTTAGACGTCGTACCATAGCAATGATAAATTTAATGCAAGGGATATTAAAAACTTAAGTTTAGCGATAATACAGGTAGGATATTGAAGATATGTCGAGAATAAATGTACGAAGAGAAAAATCCGTTACTTTTTCGTCATACTGAAATTCTTCTAAAAATTCAGTTCGCGTTAACGTTCTTATTAAGATACTCGTTTTTTCTTCTTTCTTCTTTCAGCCTCCATAAATGTTATCAATGGTGGAATGTTTAAAATTGGACGCTTTGTCCCACATCAAAGTTCTTTCAATAACTTCCTTATTGGAAGCGATATTTGTTTTTCGTCTGTAATGTTCGCGAGCCTTGTCGATAATCGGTCGATAATTGTCAAGAAAAAAAAAAAAAAAAAAGAGGAAATTCATTCCTTTCCCGTACCAAACTTCTAAAAATCCAGTCCCAATAACTTCCTCGTTAGACAGGAAGCTTTCGAAAAACAAATCAAACATGCGGTATTCGTAATCTATTCCATTCTCCACATCGGCCATCACAACTCTATAAAGGCACGAAATCAAACGAGTTATTCAACAACGTGCGCAATAAAACGCGCGACAAAATTTATCTCGTTTTACAAAATTCTAATGGTTAGTTCACGGCGGCTCGTAACCGACGAGTAGAAGCCATAAATCGGGAGATATAAAGGATGTAAATCCGAGTACATAGCAAGCCTGAGCTCGGCTCTCGATAGCTGCACGATTATAATACACGGTGAGGTAGCGGTGTCGTTAGCGAACACATGTTTCTTCTTTCGAGAAACGATACGCGTCTTTAACATGGGTAATCCGGAAGATCGACGGCGTATCAGGCGTCTACTTAAAGGGAAAGCCATGGCTCGAGCTGATAGAATTAATGCGTTCTGATCAAAGACCGACCGCCTCCGTAAAAAAAACCCAGCCACGAATTTCGTTAATGCAAAAGCGAACGTGACTGAAAGCGCACGAGATCGGTCCCGCTTCGCAAAAACTTATTTCCGATCGGCGTGACCGCGACTGCTTTTTACCGAATGTCCAAAACGATGTCTTCGTTAACTCCAAAATTGCATTCACGGAGACTGAGAAAGGAAACAAGGGAGGAAAGGTCCGTATGATGTCCGTCGTTTGTACTCGTTATAGCCATGTCATTAGTGCTGAATACGGGATGCGAGTTGAGACGGTATTCGATATGTGGTTTTTGACGATGTATCGTTATATTGTTAATTTTAATGTACTTGGAACGAGAATAACGATATTGAAAAATATCCCTGTGTTTAGTGAATTTCTGGAATTGCACGTTATTGCTTGAATGGCACAGATGGAGCATATAATATGTCACGTATGTTTCCTACCTTTCGTCGAAGAGTCAGTTTAAAATTCAGTCACCCTTTCCCACGCTTGAATTATATCCAAGTACTGATACTCTATTTGTTAAAAGTCAGGAAATTGACGAAACAGAAAAGTAAGACCCAGAGAATAAAACAAATGGGAACAGGGGGAAAGTTAACGATAGAAAAAAGGACACTCTAGTAAACTAAAATAAAGTGCATTGAAAAAAAAAAATAAATTTCCATGAAATTTATTTTCATCGGAACACTTGTCACTTGCCAAAATAATAAAGTAAATGGGAAAGAAATTAAAGTTTGACAATCCATCGACGTATTGAGATAAATCTTCACGACTGAATAATTTTCCACGCGGTATAAAAGAGGCTCCGCGTTCCAAAAATGAACCGTTCGAATTCTACGTGATAAACAACACGAAACTTCGATTAAATAACTCATTTCGGTTCATAACACGAGGCAAATTTGACAAGTCGTGTGATAACTCATCGCTGCAGTCGCTGCAAACGTTTCAATTTGCCTGGCAAAATCTATGTATTCCCACAGTGTTCAGTGAGGACAAGCGCGCCGAATGCGCCATGTTAATTGGCGCTTCGTTTCCAGCTGCGATTGACGCTAAAAGCTCGCAGCGATAAAGTGCAACGATTAACTCGGCACAGAGTATAATTTGGCGAGGAAAAATGTCACCCGTCGTTCGAATATCGTACGGTAATAACGTGTCGAACGTATTTTCTCGGACGAAATAAAAAATAATAGAAGAAAATCAAGAAGAGTGTCTGCACACCGGCGACACCACGTAGGTTACAGTCCCCTAATGGCCACGAACGTATCAACCTTCCCTTATCATGTTAATGGAAACCTTTATGGAGACCACTTTAGGTGATATCTCTCGAAATTGCGGCACACCGAGGAATCTTGGGTGGTTATCTGCCTGACGAGTCGCGTCTTTACGTTCCGAGCACGGACCCCTTTTTAACTCGAGCATTCGATACGTTCGACGGAAATCGCTATTTATTGCTTTTCACCCGCTAATTCGCTGACACTTATCTAATTACGGCGTTAAGTAGAGAAAGCGTGTTTTGGCTCCGTTAACCCGTATCGTTATATACGACTAAAAACAGATGGATAAACTAGATAAACAATTGTTTGATAGCCATTAACGTATTTTGAAAAGGGAATTCTATTCAAGTTCGTTACAATAGAACAGAGAAATTCGTACGTTTAAGCGTACTGTCATAACGACGATAGAATAAAGGACGTACGCTCGCGTTTCTTCGCTTTTTAATTTCTCCAAAACCTTGCTCGCTCTCTCATCTTCGCGAGAGACGACTTGAACTTTAGCAAACCACATCTTGATCGCAACTCACTGACAAGCAAGGTTTTTCATTCGTATGTTGGCCAACCATCTTTCTACGAACCGTTCTCCAATATACAAAGCATCTTGAAAGTCGAAGGTCCGTCGACGAGTATAATCTTGAAGTTCGGTCGTATATCACGAGAAGAGGATCACGCGTGTGGTCCAGAAAAGTGTGCACCGGCAATAACTAGGGGCGTAATAAAAGTAAACGGGAAAGGTTTTCTTGCCAAGACGAAGTAGGCACACGGCGATGTGGGTCAAGCATCGACACCGCGAGGAATCAAGAGGAATCTCGTTGTTACACGCGCCGGTGCACCTACACGCGCGTTCCCGAAAGCGGCGTAAATATTTCCTAGCGGAGCTCGTGTTAGAACGAGGCGGCATTTAAAGAGTTTCCTCCTGGTCGAGTGGGAAGAACGGTACTTTCCAGGTACTTCGAGTAAAAGGAACCCTTCGACCGATCGAGCAGCCACCCACGCGGTCGTAAAACCTGGCGCAACTTTACTTTCTACTTTTCTAGGCGGCCTCAATGATGTACACGCGACCAGGAAGAGCTCTCCATTGGGATTGAATCCGAAAGGTATCGTAACGCGGTGTACGCGCGTCTTCATACTCGTTCGTGCTGGTCGAACGGTACGATCGATGTTCCCAGGCTAATATTTGACGTTCGTAGTGGTTCTAACGCGTTTTGTACGATTATACCCGAAAGATCGAAAATGTTTAAGAGCATGAAATTTTCCGAGAATATTGCTCGTTCCAGGATTTTCTAATTGTTCGGTTATACTTTACTAAAGGTGAAGTAACGTAACTTTGGGAGAGTCAGGGGATATTTCATTTTCAGTTTCTAGCCTAGTCTTCTAGTCTAGGTACAGACGAATACACGGAACGATGAAAGCAGTTTGTATAAATTATTTCCGAGTTACAGCTGCACAGTGTTTCGTATCGTCTATTACGATTCTACCGTTACGATTCTACAAACATATTTTCTTTGAACACATCTGCAACCTTTAGATCGCTAAATTTTATTCGAACGTCATCGAATCTGTGTCTATAATTTATTTAAACGAATTTAGCTTTTACTACGAATGTCCAAAATTTAGAACATAAAAAAGACATAGCTATGGCTGGTAATTAATATCAAATTAGTTGCTACAAACTGTTATTATAACTATTATACAAACTGTTTTCGTACCATCGCAGTCAGTATTACGTTACTTGACATTTAAATCTCGTTATAATTTTTTTTATACCAGTAATATGAAAATTGCAGAAGGTTTGCACGGTGTTTCGGAGAAGGACAACTCACTTTTTCCTTTGACAAATTCGGAGCTGAGATCCGCTGACACATTGTAGCTACCGGCGATGATCAATAGAAGAAAAGTCACGCCGAGGAGGTTGCAGGTCGACAGCGTTCGTGGCCCGTGTCGGTATTCAAACATGATGAGCTTTCATGCCCTTTACGAACCCATGGACCTTGCCAAGGTGATCTCGACAATGATTCCCACTTCTTCGTGCTCTCTTCGACTGTCACGAACAAGGAGAATATCGGAACAGTCTCGAAGAAGCGTTTCCGCTGCTGCCATCGCTGTCTCTTCACCGTGTTACTTGCATGGTTTGTCTCACGGGACCGTTTCACGTCTGTAATACGAATAATTCACCATTAGAGTTTTCGAAATTCTATATCCTATCAAGAAAAATTCACGCGATTATCACAAAGAATTTATGGTTTCTTTATTTAAAAATATAATAATTTGTATAATGTTTGGTATCGTACGAAGTTTAGTGTTTTTGGTAGAAGTTTAGCCAGGTATCGTAGTTTTACTATTTTTAGTACGTTTATTCAAAGCTACAATCACGCGTTTTCAGACGAGAGCGAAGAGCCTTTTCGTTTGGCTCTTCGCTAAAATCTTTAACGCTTGATAACAATGACCCAGCCTTCGTTGAATAAATGATAGAGAAATGATAATAATACAATATTTATAGTATCGACGATTTTTATCTTCAACCTAAATACATCTTTACATATTCGACTAAAACTTACGAGTTATTAGGTAATATTTAATTGAACGAAGCCCGAGATACCCGAACGAATCGACACATTTGTTCTTAGGAACAAATTTAACGCGCAAAGTGGCGTTGTCTGACGCGACATAATCGCGCGTCATGCAATTTTCCCCGAGAGTATTCGGCTTTCCAGGACACCGTATGACCAGAATCGATTCCCATACTCGGGCAGCGTACCTCGATTTGGAAATAGAGCACACCGATCGCGAAAAAACGTCTATTCGCCTTTTACGCCGGCAATTGTTTTGTCGTCGCCTCGGCCAAAGGGCTTGCCTTCTTTCCCTTCCTCGCCAAAGGTCTCGTGGATTGTTTCGAACAGATCCAAAGAAGAAGAAGAAGAACCAGAAGAAGAAGAAGAAACGAGAACGAGACGAAGAGGAACAAGGATGAAGAATAGAAGACAAGGAGAGCGAAAGACGAGAGAAAAGAGAGACAATGCAGCGAACAGCAGGTGTCTGCTCTTCCCTCGCCCTTTTCTCTCCCTTTATTTCTCTCTTTCTTCGTCTTTCTCCCGACCGTGACACGATCTTATCCCGGAGGCCCTCTCACGGCTCCTCCTTTGTTCTTTCGCACTCCCCGCAGAGTGGCGAACACGGGTTGCCTTATTCGGCCGTGACGGCCAACGATCAACTTAAACAAATGACGTCGACTAGGGTTTCGTCGAGTCCTCCCTTCCAAGTAGCAGCCTGATTACCACCAGTCTCGTCCTGGTCACTCTCACCCCTTTCTGTCGCTCTTCTATTAATTACGATCCTCCGCTGGCCGGCTACGGTTCAGTCGTTCAGACTCCAAGTCGATGAGCGGTCGTTCGATCGTGTCGATCGTGATTGTCGAGCATTCCTCGCGCTTCGTCTTCGCTTATTCCCTTGCTCTTCGTTTCTTGCACGAGCTTCTTTCTCTCGGTTCTCCCCTTTCTAACTAGTTTCCCTCTTTGTCCCTCTCGCTCGTAGAAGCGACTGTCGTCGCGGTACCAGGCTGTCTGCCGGTGAGAAAGACGTGGGACGTCTTCGAAGCTGAGGGCTCGGGACACGTTTCGTTAAACTGGCGTGAATATTTAAACTCATCAGGATCATCCGAGAGCCAGCTAAAAATCCTGGTTGCTACCTATCATTATTGGCATTCTTGATAAGTACGCGACAGTTAGACAACCTCTGACAGTGTAGTATGCAGATCACAGATGGAAATTAGTAATACGAATACGACTGAAAGAGGAAGGAAGAGCTAATTAAGCAGAAACATGTTTCATCTACTAAGTATCACAAAGAGTATTGAACTTTGGATACTTTATGTATTCTTGCATATTTTGTATATTCTATGCGCTTTTGCGTTGTTAAATCTTCCATAAGTGGAGAAAAATCTAAATACAACGTTTGAAATGTGAAATTTGTTGTACTATATTTATGCTATACCGTGAAGAAGTTTGATCAATTTCGTACAGCAAAGACGTTTACTTCCCAAATATCTGTCGTATTCAATTTTGTTTCTCCTATTACAATATATGCAACAATAGCGGTAGAAGGTTATAAATTGCCTGCAATTACAAAGTAGAATACTCGCTTATCGAGTAATATTCTTCTAGAAACCTTACTCATAGGTTCGTGAAAGCGGATCGTATCAATCGGTCATCTGCGATCTTCTAGCTTTCAAGATGTAGCAAATACTGTGCCAGTTTCGACCTTACGAAATCATGTTTCTCATTAACAACGTTACTCCCTCTTATTCTAAGATATTTCTCCGAAACAGTTTTTTTTCATATCGAACAAACTGTTTTTTTTTTCATATCGAACAACCTTCGTATAGTACGTTACTGTGACCTCGTAGAATCATTTCGAAATAACCGCCACAGCGTGTCAAGTCGAGACAGGATTAAGAACTCTTGCACACGTCCATTGGATTAATAACGTAACAAGATCTGCGTAATCTTTTTTTAAAATGTTTTCTCACCGCGTTCACGGCGATACTGTTCGATTTGCCAATGCGTGCTCATTTTGTCAAAAATCGTGCGAACAAATCACGAGGAACGAACCGGTTTTGTCTGTGCGTTCCGGTTGACAGGGTAACTCCGGTTAATAGTCGGACACGTTATTAGCGGCTAATTGCACGTTTTGTCCGGATTGTTAATGAGTTCGAGCGCATTTTGATCGATCGTTCGTTGAACCTCGACTGTTTCGGTGCCATTATACAGCGCCACGTACCATTGTTTGCACCTCTTTCAGAAACTTTCCAACTGAATGCAGGGCTTATTGGATAGACTCGTTGGTCCCTTTTTAGGGCACCTCCTTCGTTTAGGGCTATTCAGAAACTGAAGTAGAAATCCGAGGTGTTCTTGTTCTTATTGGCCACGTCGAAAGGGTTACACTGCACGTACTATGTACAAGTTGGATCGTTTCATTAGCAACGAGAGTTAGAAACTTGCCGGTGAACAAGATGCAGGGTAATGCGTATTTGTAACGACGAGTTTCTTTGACTAAGTCGAGAGAAGGAAGAGAAAGTTTCGCAATTATGCTCGCAGATGATCTGTATTCTGGTGATTCATGCTTGCAATTGAGTCGAAAACTCGCGAACAAGAGGTTTCTGTCATGTTTCCAGTTTGCGCGTATTTTAACCTTTTAATAGCGTATAAGACATTTCACAATTACGTGTTATTTATAGCTATAAAGCTGTTTATCAGTCAATTATCACTTTGTTATTCACGAAGAACATGACTAAGATATTTTTTATTCGGATTTATTTGAAAAAGATTCTTAAAAGATCGTTAAATTCGTTTCATACATATGCAACGATCTGTCCAACAGTTCGATTTATTATTTACATTTCTGGTTTGTTTATCCGCTCCTCTCTATTCGATTACATTTGTAGTTTCTGTATTTATATCTTCAAGTTGACCGTTTACTTTTTTCCATTTGTTTATTCGTATCACCCACTTTATACATCGATTTATTTGCTTATCGGACTGTTTGTTTATGTTTTCGGATCGTTTGTTTAATGTTCGAGGTTACGTTCTTCGATTGTTTGTACACAATGACGAGCACGTACAACACATGTACATAACCCAATATCTCTGCAAAAACACACCTTCGTGTATCGTTTACAAGAAAGAAGTCGTAAAGTCTCCACTCGAATATAATTAACGTTGGCTGTTTGCTATCTTCCGTTGGAATAAAACTCAGCGTTGCTCCATTCGATACGTCTGATCGCCATTATCATCCGTTGACATCGACAGAATCGACCGAGCAAAATTTTTCTCCATGAAATCAAGCAAAATGCATTTGTCATTGTTGTATCGACCGAATTGACACGTCGATCCTTGCCACGGTGACTAATCAACGGGGTGTGTCGCCCGTGGTCTCGTTCGCTAGTCCCCAGACTCTCGATCTCGCTGGTGTATACTTCGAGCCAGGCAAATGGAAATGCACGTGGTCGTCATGGTCGTGTATCACGATATCGCGGGCCTTTCTCTTGTAATTACTCGAAAGAGAAAAAGCTTTGATATACACGTCCCGAATTTTGATATTTCTGTTCTGTGCGCGAGAAATTGCTTGATTAACGAGGCGGTTTAACTGGTTACCGCAGAAGGTTGCGCGAAACACGCTGCTGATATCTTTAGAGATAGAAAAGAACATTAAAACCTTGTTGGCTATCGAAAGCAAATATGCCATATCACGCAACGTAAATTAACGAGTTGTACGGATCAATAGGCGACAATGATTAACAACGCGCTAAAATTAGCGACAGCCTATAAAAATTGACAAAACATATTTTCATCGTTTATTTGAGAATAAAATAATAGCCTATTATCTTAAAATATAATGGCTCTTTCCGAGTAATTATCGGTGTAGAGTGTATTAAATTACAAATATTTAGAAGCGTCTTAATTCGTGGTGTCGCGAAGGGAAAATAAATGAAACGCTGACGAACATCGCGGTCTGTTATTATTATCTTAAAATATAATGGCTCTTTTCGAGTAATTATCGGTGTAGAGTGTATTAAATTACAAATATTTAGAAGCGTCTTAATTCGTGGTGTCGCGAAGGGAAAATAAATGAAACGCTGACGAACATCGCGGTCTGTCAGTTTCGCGATGCATCGCGGTGTCGACTGTTTGCAAGCTAGTGTCATCCAGTACAGTCGTTTTATTAGTATCAACGAGGAGAGATTAAGAGGTGTGGTATGGTTCGCAGACTTGCCAAAATAAAGATATCGTAGGATAAATAAACCTTGAGTTCCTGCAATATTGCATTTATATCGTATCACCGCGGAATTTCTCGCCGAAGCAATTTACTGTGTCGTTCTCGGATGAACTTTAAATTTCGTTTCGCAATTTCAATTCCAAACTTGCCTTTCTTGAAATATTAGGTCATTGTACAAATCCTGATTGCAGTTCCGCGATAACAACGCTGCATACGTTGATATAAATCACGCTATCGCAGCTTTAAAGAAGACAAGGATCAAATGCTTTCGATTCGAACATAAGATTAAACGATACCGTGGTCGTAAAAAATTCAACAAGTTCTTGTTTCGACGATAAATCTCAAGATTTTTATAGAGAAAGCACAATGCAACGCATAGATGGACGTTATAAGATGGACACAATATATGCAGCCACCTAATATCGGCGAGTAAATTGCAGAATCGAGTCTCCATATCGACTCTCTCGAAAGCATGGATCAGAATCAGCGCTATTGACAAATGGACGCAAGCTGTCGCGCGTCGCTCGGCTCGATAATAAACGACGATAAGCCCGAAAGAGCGTAGGCGACGAAAATACGCTCCCGAAGGCTTGGCAGAGAAGAAGGAAGGAAGTCGTGTCTTTGGCGAATAAAAACTTTGGAATTTTCTTCAAGTGGCGAACCACGGAGGGAAGAATGCCAAGAGGAGCTTAGTCGGACGCGGAGTGCCGCGAATGCCGGAGCAGAGTTCGCAAAATGACGACGAGAGTAAGAAAAGAAAAGAAAAGAAAAGAAAAGAAAGGAAGGAAGGAAGAAAGAAAGAGAAAAAGAGGAAGAAAAAGAGAAGGAAAGGAAGAAAAGAGAAAAGAAGAATCGAGGTAGACCAGGGTCCGGCATACGGTCGACGTCGGTTGTATTTATCGACGCAAGTCGTCCACCTATGTTTCTCGAGGCTGCTCCTCGGGCCTCCGGCATCTTCCTTTATCTAAAGTCCGGACCTTGTCCCTCGTCTTTCTTCCCTCTCCTGCGAGAGGCAGCCCTGCCGAGAGCATAAAAGCGGCATCTTTTGAGGGAGAAATCGTGGCAAAAAAAGGGCTGGGGAACACGGCGAGCAACCGTGTTAACTGCGCTGCTTATGCATTCATATCCTTGTTTCGCGACAACCTGCTGATTGTTTCCACAAAACGCGACAAACCCCCTTGTACCCGTGTCCAGGCCGGTTTTTCGGTGGCCAGCCACACCGGACACGCTAGCTGCCGCCCCAGACGCGACGCAGCACCGGCAAAAAGGATCAATTTGTATGCGGGTGAAGGCTTCGACACTCGCTTTCTCTCCCCTGGTCCTCTCGATCCACTGTCCTCCGCACCGTGTAACGTTTGTACGACAATGGTTGCGGGGGCTGTGCTCAGTGAACAGCAACCACCTGAGGAGCGCGCGATCAACCAGGAAACGCGATCAAAATCACGGTAGTGCGATGTTTGTCGCGTAAAACATGTGGATGTTTATAGGAACTGCTCGTTGAATCGGTGTTCCGTGAATTGGAAGATATTGGGATAGAAGAATAGAAGAATCGAAGGATATTGGAAGTTTTGCAACGATATAAATTGCGAGCTTTTTACCACTTCTTTTCGAAGACACATTCATCTGCGTATTCGTGCTATCATGTTATGTTATATCTATATTAAACTTTCTCTTATTTATAATACAAACAAAGGAATAGTAAAGCTACACATTTTTGTCTGAATTATGATAAATCCTGATCTTAAGACGTAATCAAATTTCAAACTCTCGTTTATTGGAAGATCTTCAATGTCTCTACTTGTTTGATATCGTACGTTTGTAAAAATTTATCGAACCTATGCCTATAATATTAACGTTTATACGCCTGTAAAAATTCAATCAACCTAACTGTTTGTAAAAGCCTGCTCGAAAATGTTTAAGAGCGACCTTGAGTATCCAATATCTTGGGCTGCTCGGTAGGTTGGTGACACGGTTACCTCGATTATCGCAAAAAATTCCGCGCACCGATTTCGTCGTCTCCGGATCGTTCTTAATGGATCGAGAGCGTGGAATCCCGAAGGTGCACCGTGACGTTTGTCGAAACGTCGAGCGGACAGGGTTTGCGGCGCCAGTCGTGGCAATAAACGAGCGTGAAGTACGGCCGAGCGATTAACATAAATTAACGTTATTTACCCGCCTGTAATATTTCTTCGTGAGCGTATCGCGTGCATGATTTATCGTAACGAGGGATCGCGCAGGACACACGTCGTTGGGGAGAGTCAGCTCTCGTGCGGAGAAAACAAAGAGAAAAGGTAGAAAACTGCCGGATGAAATATGGCAGCGACTTCTACCGCGTTAGAATCTCTCCGTAAACTGTACGTGCCAGAGCTAACGGTACAATACCCCTTTCCCTCTCCGCCACATTTTGCTGTCAGCCCTTTCGTCAGCATTACTTTAACATGCACTATTCACAAGCGCGTGTTATCTATCTTTCGTAGAAGAAGTCTGATATTACGGAGCTGTGATAAACGGAACAGCGGGAGAAAAATCGAGTCCTACGAGGTCCTGGAATAGTCCTGGAAGAGGAGGCGGCGGGGAAGAATCGAGTCCTGCGAGGTCCTGGAATAGTCCTGAAAGAGGAGGCGGCGAGGGAAGAATCGAGTCCTGCGAGGTCCTGGATAGTCCTGGAAGAGGAGGCGGCGAGGGAAGAATCGAGTCCTACGAGGTCCTGGAATAGTCCTGGAAGAGGAGAAGGCGGCGAGAGAGAGAGAGAGAGAGAGAGAGAGTGGCGGCAGGCCGGAACGCGACACGCGGGAACCCCACCCAGGTGTGCGACGAAATGGATTGTGCCGGTCAAAGGGAGTCGAATCGATCGTCAATCAAGCTCCGAGACTCAGCGATAATTGACCGAAGAAGAGGGAGCACGCGGGCCAGAAGAACAGTCGGAAAAAATTAAGGAGAGGCGAATAACAGACGGCGACGAAGATGATGAAGAAGAATAAAGTCTCGGGCTGGGAAAAAGGGGAAGAAGAAGACAAACAGGGAGGCGGACGAGGGGAGCAGTATCGTGCACGAAGAAAAAGAGGAGGAATAAACGCGGTGTAACGGTAAAGCCGGACGTGAGCGCGATTTCGATGCATTCGGACCAACGACAGGATACGTTAAGGTATCTGGAGGATGCCCAATCCGAGATACGTTCCAAGGTACCGTCTCCACCTCCCCCGCAGCTCGACTGGCCCCATCACACAGAACCCTTTTACCTCTTTCTCTTCCTTTTCTCTACACGTCTTTCGTGGTATCTGCTCGCGAACGAGCTTTGATTTAGAACACGGCACAGTTGCCGCCGTCGGCCTGTGTTGTCCCGGCAAAAACGGCCTCTGCTTAACCAACTAAGAGCGAACCGCTGTGGTCCCAGCGCCGGTTCACTTTCCCACTGGGCCGTATATGGCTCAACATTTTATCTTCTATGGCTCTCGTAGCGAGGGATTGTATGATCAAACGCCGTAAAGGCGAACCCCGACCGGACCCACGACCCTCCCCCTTCTATCGCGATCCATCGTCAGATCCGTTGGGCCATTTTCCTTTTCGATGCAAATCCCAACGGAGCAATTGCGCGTTATGCAATTCATGCTAAATCGAGATAGCCGTGATTTATGCTGCTCTCGGATATTTTTGCATCGGCAGTTTAGCATCCTGATAATAACGTAGGAATTTCGATGCTCGAATCTAACGTAAGATCGTAAATTGCATGGAAACCTAACACGAAAGAGTGAGATCAAAATTGCGGCCGAAGGAGTTATTTTTGGTAGGTTTCGGAACAGAGAAGCTACTTTAAAGCATGGTCAAACAGTACAAACTATGTACCGGCAATAAGAACTTGATTAGCGAGTCTCTTCCAAATGCTTCTAATTTAAATATACATCGCATTTAGATCAACCTTTGAAATTAAATTGTAGAATCTAAACAGTGTTTGATTATGATCCGCTAAAAAAAACACGCACAAAGTTTGAAATTCATGTTTTTAATGGAATTTCAATATTTGACGACTTCCAGACTTTCAACCAGTTTCTAGTACGATTTCCGATACAAAACTCCGTCGTTCGATCTTATCGGTTTTATACATTCACGTGTTACGCAAATTGTCGGGTATAATTAGCAGCCTCAGGGATTCGCGTCTATACGGAAAGCAAAGCGCGGCTCGTGGAAACCGTAAAACGTTCGTTAAAGCGTCGTAAGCTTCTTATTTGCGAAATGGTCCGGTTTGCGGCCGGGTCGAGTCCGCGACTTGCTAATAACGTTCGTGACTTCGTGATGGTTTTCAGTGGATCGAGCTGGGCACGAGGTAGCCGAAGGAAAGCGACGAAAGGGAAGAAAAGGAAACACTGAAAATCTTCTCGTGGATCGCCGCTCACGATCAGCCTCGTTCGTCTCGAGGAGAGGCTGCGCCGGTTGGTTCTCTCTGACCATGCACCACGATAGAATTTCAAGGCACGAAGTGAGTTGCTCCTCGCTGCTCGACCTCTGCACCTCGTGCAGCTCCAGATCGTGACTTTGCCCGTTCACGGCGAAGCAACACCGTGGCCTTTCGTGTTGCACGTATCTGCCACCGCGAATCTCCCCGAGAACCGGTCAATCTCGCTGGAAGACTTTCGAATTTCCAAGAATCACCGCTCGCGAAACCGACCCGGCACCTTCGACCGCCCGTTTCGATCCTGTTCCCAGTGTGCCATAATAGCTGATCGACACGCGAAGCTTCGTTCGTAAACGACGTTTCGGAAGCTTTGACGAATTCTCTCTAAGCATTAATTACGGAATCCACGCGTGAATGGATATTAAATTACTGTACTATAAAAATTGATTTGGGTTATGTAACAATTTTTTATTTTATTCGATGGTACATGGCTGATTGTTATCGTTAATCTCTCGGGGTTTGAATTTTTATTTTATTATCGTGATCTAATGGTCGAAGCCGCAGTATCTAATTGCAAGAATTTAGATTTAGATTTGTCCGTTGTTCAAAACGATACATTTTGTGTATCGTCTTATGGAAGAATAAGATATACAGAAGAAGAATACACGCGTAGTATTTCATTTTCAGCGATAATAATTAACGGTATAAGAAGAATGTTCTGTACATAACAGTAAGTTATGCAAATAGCACAGAGTGAAGGTTAATAATTCGGGATGATCTGTGAAGAATCACGAAGGAACAGCAGATCGAGGGCCGGTAATTAGTCAAATGAGCAAACGTTCTGACCACCTGTAGGGAAGAACTCGTAGCCCGAAATTATTGGCCGACTCGTGAAGTAGCACGTGATAAAGCAACGTAATGATAATAATTATTGTTATTTCGTCGCACGTGAGGCGTATAAACCGCTCTCCTCTTCGTAACAGATTTTTATCAAGACATGCTAATTACTACACGTTCGCGCGTATGCGCACGATTGTCATCTTTGCAATTTTGACGAGCCAGTAATTTCGTCATTACCGGTCATTAAGCGTCTTCTGAATTTTAAACAATAAATGACGCGTCTTCATTATAAGACATTTATTACGACACGAATCAGTTTGCGTTTAAGTGTGAACAAGGAAATATTGGGAAAGGGTAGATATTTAATTTGTCTTTTTTATTATTTATATCGAATTGTTACGAGTATACAGTTGGTTATGCCACAGTATAGAGTATTTTACTGATAACGATTTACGATCAATTTCATGTTCGTTGTGATCTTGTACGCAGGTTCTTATCAACGGGGAATGCAAACACTTCAAAATGTCAACATTTGATATTCGTGACTTGGCTGCAAAAACGATCGAGAGTAATAACTCGACGAAACACGAAAGAAAAATTCCGAATTCGTTATAACGTATAAATAATGCGCTTGTTTTGCGACAATTTTATATATCAATGCGATAGTTATTGTTCAACAGATGTTTGAACGATAGAAATAATTACACAATAATTTTTTGCTTAAAGAAAGATAATAAATTCCGTTCTCTCGAAAAGCTTCCAGAAATCAACTTTTTCTTCTCCTTATTCGATTCTAAATTTCCTTAAATTCCGTAATAAATCGGATGTGTCGTTAATATTTTCTAGAATATAGCACGGCACGCAACAAATTACTGACAACGTGGCGATAGTATCAACAACGTTGAAATGCCATCTGGACTTCGTGAAAGATCGATCAACGTATGGCCTGCGCTGTAGGTAAGATTATATGCGGAACCAATCAGTGGTTTTGCCTTTCCGGGTGCATCTTACGTTTGACATTTTCGAACAGAATGCAAATTGATGGTTATGTTGGAAAATATATGCAGAGCCATAAGAGGATTATGGTTTTACTTCTATTCAATTTTGAAAAATAAAGAATAGCGTTTAGGATTAAGAAAGATATCCGTGAGAAGATCTCTTCGTATGATTTTCACGCTGGCTAGTGTAAATATGTAGCTCGACGGTGGATTTTTACGTCGACGTGTGAATCAGTTGACTTTGCGATAACTTTCAGACGGTCCTAAAATGCGTTCACGTTTTTAGTCACAGTTTGTCCTCCTGCTTGCGAATTGTTTGGCAGAAGCAAAAAAAAAAGAATTTGCAATGTCACCTCTACACGTAATCGAAGCATTTTAGTATACACAACTGTATACACAACTACATTTTTCCCTACACTAGATAATTATACGTTAAACACACATTATTTATATTAATTTATTATTTATATAATAATTTATATATAATTAATTATTTATAATTTAATCGTGTAAATATCAAATTCTACCAAATACACAATATCCATAAATACCTAGACAAAAGAATTTCGCGCGATTATAAACCCCTTTTTTTCTACGCTTTAACCAAACAATTTCACTGGGGTCAAATCTCTCAATTTTCTCTTCCTAGAAAAAATATATTAAAATAAAAACATCTTCAAATCGATATAAAATCAATGTATCGCTCCAATTGCTTTCAACCGTTTTTCGCGATTCGTATCGCGTATTACGTAGCATCTACGAAAAGAAAAAGAGTAGGAAAGATCGCGAAGATAGAGGGGACGTCGATTCGTTGCATTGTGCCACGTCGAAGATGCCGGCGTGACTTTAACGCCGCCAACGATCCTGAAAATCCTTATCCTGCGATCTAACCGCGCGAGCCTTCGTCGAGTTGAAAGTGCCGCCAGTACCATTTTTCGGAGTTTACTTGCGGCATTCAGTGACACAAAGGCATTGCCAACATGCTCGATCTTCGCGAATACTTAAAATTACGATCGAAAATCGAAGGTTTAATATCAACGAGTATCGTGCATTTTTTTAATTAAAATATTTTTTATTTCGAAAGGAGAGGGTGTATTTTCTGATCGAAATATTTTTTATTTCTACGAGGAGCAATTATCCTCGAAGTTCATTTGAGAATGGTTGTTTACGAAATGAAAAATATTGTTCGAAAATGTTATTTTATATTTGAAAATATTATATAACCGTTGTTCTGCGCGAAGATTATAGGAATATCTCTAAAATATTTTACTAACAAAATATGAATGTATACATAATTAATGAATCAATTCACCGCTTGAAGCGATTCGAGGAATAAAATCGAGATGTAAATTCCTTTGTTTGACTGGATTTCTCGTATAACCCGATTGACATTTCAACATGGTATATCGCGATTGGTAAAAAGATCGTATCAAAAACTTTCATTCCTTTTTCGATTTGTTCTCAAAATTGCGAGTAAAAATTTATGTATAAAATCGCTTACCTGGATTCCGAATTTTAAAATATTGAAATTATCTTACACGATTTATATACCTATACAATGAATCGTTTGAAATGTGTACTTGGTATTAACGTCCCTCGTCGGATACCATCCAGTAAGATTCCATAAGAATAATCATTCCCTATTACAATATCTTTGCAGATTTTTAAAGATATTCGAACGTTCTTAAATACGATAATACAAATGTTCATATACCCACGAACAAATATTTACGTCCGATATATGATCATAATTAAAATTGTCAATAAGATTTTCTATTTTCTCTTATATTTCTTTATTTACACGTCCTATTCGTTTTCCTAACTCGTAATAAATTATGTTCAAAGATACCGTGATACTGACACAAGACATCAAACAAATGTGCACAAGACAGAAATCGGAGGTTTGTTTATTGAAGAAACCATCGCTTTTGCTATCAGGAACCAGAAAGATCAGCGACTTCAGTCATTTCCACTACTCACAAACGAAGGATGGAACGGTATCCACGCAGCAACGCAGCAAAAAGATTTCGCCGGAGGAAGTCTCTTCGGAAAAATGCGTTCAAAAGCCACCAATCTCGGCGTGTCATGTGAAAAAGTCATCCAATGATGGTAAACTACGCAACGTTGAGGGAAACACCGGGAAACCGATAGATTTGACGAAAGAGGCAAATCATTTGGATGTCTCGAGAGAAATTGAAGAATTAATTCAGACAGAGCCTCGACCGTACGCGCAGATGATAGCCAGCTACAACGACACGATGTATGGTTCGAGTAGTTCGGAGGTTCTGAGGGACAATCTGAGTTCGGTTATGGTCAATGAGATCCGTAGAAGTCCGTTTAGCACCGCATCCTCGGTCTCTTTAAACTGGAATGATAAATCTAAAGAAACTAGGAACACGGACATCTCAGCAGCTGGGCTAAATGCCTTCAGCCAAGACGCTAAATTCAATAACGCATCCTGTGCGACGCGTTTTCATTCTCGATACGATAACAGGAGTCATGACATCACGGCAGAACACAGCAACGAGCTTCACAGGTCTCTGTCGTACGCGTCGATGATAGAAAAATACAGCAACGCGATGAATCTTGGCGTTGATAACTACGGTGGATGTGGTACTCAAATACCTAAACGTAACGTGTCCACCAAATTCAATCAAGTTCCCATGGTTGTAATGAGCGACGAGGACGCAAATAAAACACCGAGCCTGATTTCATCGAACGACGCAAGTGGAAACTTTAGTGGAAGGCGAGCCCTAACCGAAGTCGAGAAAAACGAGGCGGAAATGCGGGAGCGAAACAATTGGTTAACGAAAGTGGACGAAATAATAAAGGATCTGCAACGAATCACCGAGAAGGCGGATCCGAGCAGTAAATTGATGTTGCAGTCGGTGCAGGAGCATGCCTATTGGCTGGACAGGGTGATAATCGCGCACAAAAAGAAGATCAAAGACAGAAAGGAGATGCTGGAAGGAGTGTCGATTGACTCTACCGCGACCGAACTCGCAAATCGTAACGCGATCCCTAACGCGACAGTACAGGCCAACGAATCTATGTCGAACAGCGAAGATCAAAGTACCGTGCAAGCATCGTGGAATCATGGTCCTATAAAACCACCTGGTTCGAAACCACCTGGCTCGAAACCACCTAGTTCGAAACCACCTAGCTCGAAACCACCTGGTTCAAAACCTCCTGCTTCGAAACCATCCGCGACGAAATCACCTTCGCAAACTGTAACTACCGATAGACCTTCGAGTTCCACAATAGATTACATGAAACGGGAACCTGTGAACACCTCGCGGATCACGCCGACGAATTCGGCGAAGGAGCCACAGATTGAGCTCAGGATGACTCCTTCGCAAAACGAGTCCGTGGTATCCATCAACGTCGATGAGGTGGCGACAAAAACGGCCGGTAGCAACAAAGAGCAACTCTCGGTCATGATTTCCTCAAAGAGGAGCAGAACTGACAAGATCGAGACGAGTAATAGGAACCTACGTGCCGATTTCGACTCGATGCAGATATCCATTAGCGAGAGTACAATACCAGTGAAACAGATCGAATTTTCAATAAACGGGAAGCCGGTGTCGGAGTTGAAGAGCATCGTGGCCAGAGCTGACAAATTGGATGTCGTCAGTTCAATGGACAAAGTCGAGATCAGGATTCCTTCGAAGGGTCGGACCGTGGCAGCCGAGCACTCGAGGAACATCACGGCATCGTCCAGCTCGACACCAGTGTTAAACCTGCAGATTGCTGCGAAATTTAACGAGCCACGGTTTCAACAACCTAGAAACGCGGAGATGAAGACGGATCCCTCTCATATGTCACCTCCAACCTCACCTGTAACGCCTACGCCGCCCACGCCTCCAGCGCCTCCTATAAAACCTCACAGACCGCAGAATCTCTTCAGCCAAGATATCCCAAAAAGTGGAATAACGACGAGCGAAACAAAGGAAGGCGATCTAACGACGAAAGACGAGCCAACGATGAAAACAACGCGCATGGACGTCTCCGATGTGACGGACGTTAAAACGTCTGAAAACGTCGCGTCACAAATCGTAAACACTGTTTCTGAGAGCGGCATTCGCGCTTTCACGCCGAAAGAAGAAACAATTCCGAACACCATGGACGGTGTTCCCTCGAATGCGAATCCTGATAAGACCGTCTTTCAGAATATCGTGAACGTACCATCAAATCCGAACGTGTCATCGAATCATCGCCCTCAGCGGCCAACGACGAACAAAGAAGACGCGATACCTAAAAATCGTACACCTTCGAACGCGATTCCCTGGTGGTCCTCCGAGGATTCTTTCAAGAAGATCAGGAAGAAGGGTAACACTCCAAAGAATGTATCCAAATACGACAACGCGTTTGCTGTAACTCCGACGGAAGGGAACGCAGAAGCGACCGCAAGAAAAGAAGACAAATCAAGTAGCGACGTTTTACCAACTCGGCAACGTAATTCCATCGAGTCTGCGAAACCTGACCCGTCGAAGGTTGACAATCAGAGAGATGTCGTAACGAGGAAACCAATGACCGAACAAATAAACAACCCTGATCCGATAATTAACTACGTTGAAGCGAAAAGTTCGAGTCCGAGATGGGTGCCTATCAAACGTGCTCCCGAAGTAAAAGCGACAAAGCCTACAAACACGGGTAGAGTCGTCAAGAGAGCGAGGCATCGCGGTAAAACTAAAACTCATTCTAGAAAAGGTGCAAAAAGGGAATCTGACACTCCGACGGTTCCTACGGTTCGTTGTTCGCCAAAAGTCGTTAAATACGACTCGGTGGTTCCACAGAGCGTCAACGTAGAGAAGAAACGCGAAACAACGGCATCGAATTCAAAATCGAAGACAGATCCGAAATATGTGAAGCCTGTAGTCGTCGAGCGAGTTGGTTCGCAAATTAGGAGAGCAAATGTACAGAGTTCAAATACGGTATACAAAAAAGAAGAATTAGGTGGAAGTGCTAACGAATCTGCTGATGTTTCAGTGAAGGAGGAAAAGCGGACCGGAACAGATGGAACAGGTGGAAAGAGTTTACCGACTAAAGCGATCAACGAGGACCCGCGAATTAAGGAGATTCTGAAGTCCATGAAACCGATCGAGAAAAGAAAGGACGGCACGTTGATCGATTACGGTGTGATCATACCATCGAGGAGCCCGTCGAGAAACGCCAAACAGATTCCAAGAATTCGGAACAAAACCTCTGTCAATATCATTTCCAAAGAACCTATGCAGAATCAAGAGAAAATGGTTGAACCAGAGAAGGTTTCTTTCACGAAGAAGGAGACGCTGATGGAACCAAAGAACTTGGTGGAACAGTCGAAAATTGTGGAACCAGAGAAGATATCTTCCGCGAAGAAAGAAGCGAACGATATTGCAAATACCGAGATAAAATACGCAGCGAATAAAATGGGCAAAACCGAATTGGAGTTTCAAGGTGAAGAGACGAAAAAGGAGAAGAAATTTCTGTTTGACGTAAAGAAAGACGATTTTAACGCACGGATAGATGCTACTTCGACCATCAAAGAGCTTAAAACTAATAATTCTAACATAAATCAAGCTGAAAATGCTTTTGACGGAAATAAACAATCCCAACAACCGATTTCATCGGTGTCAGGGAAATCTTCTTTAGAAGGAACTGTTTCTAACCGATCTTCCAAAACTCCAGCAGAAAAAGCCAACGATACGAAGTCGTCGTTGTCAGATAAATCAAAGAACGCGTTTCTTGGAAGCTCCGTTACATCAGGCGAAAAGCAAGCTTCTGAGAAGAAGGAATCAAAAGATACTTTAAAATCAGTAGAGCAGAAGAAAGCGCCATTAGAAGGAACGACCGCTGCTCCTTCTAAGATCTCGGATAAAACAACGAACAAGGTCGATACTCCTCCACTAATGGGAACCATTAACTTCCCTGGTTCACAGAAATCAAGCGTTAAGACAGCGAAAAGCGATATTGCACCCTTAAGGGCAGCCGCTGCTGATTTAAAAGAAGAAATCGATAAAAGTACGAATAGAACCGGCATTGAGCCGTTAAAAGGCACTATTCGTCTTCGATCTTCGAGTAATCGGGACAATATGCTGAACCTAGCGAACGCTGACAAAGAGAAGGTAAATTCAGAATTGGCGAACCAAAAGGATAAGTTCGTGACGAAAAAGCCTTCGAACAAAGGAGGAGATAATACAGGATCGAGTAGTCCTACGACAATTCCTACAGGACCTGGTGGTTTATCGATGCAGTCGAAAGATACAGAGTCACCCATTGCGTTGAAACAAAGGCAGGACCAAAATACCGATATTGAGAAAAAAAAGAATGGGAGTTCTGCTAATCAGGAACCTGGTAGCACGTACGTGTTGTTCGCGGACAGGCCCGAGAAAGATATACTATACTCGTCATGGTTACAACGTTTCAGGAACAACTTTGACGATGATAAAACAGTTTAGAGTTTGAAGGTTTTATCGTCGTTAGAAAGCTTGAAAATTATTTGCTGAATTTATCGCAGAATCGTATTTTAGTTTGAAAGGAAACACGACCATATTTGATGCAGTAGACGTTTTTTCGTCTGTCTTTTAGCTTTTGTACTTTATTGTGTTTTTTAATGCAACATTATTTTGTTATCACAACAAGCTATGTTAATATACTTTTAATATAAAACACTGTCTACGTTTTTAAATTTCTTTGTTCGTTACTACGTTGAGCCTGCCGCAGTCTTTCGATTATTTTCGAGTCAATGGTGTTTCTCTAACGTTAAAAAGTATCACGAATTCGGGAAAAATATGGAAGGATTATTATCGCGTGCATTATTTCTGATTTTAATTCTGTGCTACAGATTTCCTTAGAATATCGACTCTTGGAAGCTATCGTGAAAGGAGTGCAAGTTAAGCCAACGTGGCTAAAATGTTACTCTGCTGTGTCTTTTGGTTTTAAAAATTAATATAGTCAAATGAATCGAATTAATTATTTTACTATTATCGAATATGTCGTTCAATATTAGTGAGAAAGATAGAAAAGCATCCTTTGCAAGTATTAATAAAATTTACACGAGGCGAAATCAGCCTTTAGGGGTTAAAATAAAAGTTTTGAAACGCAAGATTGAAATGTAAATGTTCGGGGATCGCAATAGAGTTAAAATATTCCAAAAGAATCCAATCTCCCCATGCACAAAAAATATCGGACACCCATGAAGCGAACGGCCAATTTAATCTTAATTAATCGACTCTCAAAAAACGCGACCTTTTTTGCATGAACCGTTAGCATACGATCGAAAGCATCTCGAAGAAATGTAGCGAGGCAACGTGGTTGCTTTCTATCCTCGATCGATCACCTCGACTCAGCTCGTACGTCGTTCACGCTCAAGGAACACATGCACACCGGTCCAACCACGTGCAATTTATCTGAGTACATATACATATACTCGTGTAATCGTGCTCTCTTGGATGGTTACAGGGGTAACGGAGAGTGACATGGCATGAGTTTTCAATGTTGCTTGCGCAAGAGTAATCGGCCAGGTTGTCCATGAGTATTTTACAAGAGGGGAAGAGAGAAACAGAGCCACGAGAGCGCGGACTGCGCAGGATTGGGTAATTAAAATTCTCATTAAAGCCAGCGGCGGCATCTTGAAACGCAACGCGGACAATGGGGACTGGATCGAGGCCGCGAGCCCCCGAGGGTAAAATGGGCCCGGAGAAACGTGGTCAGAGGAGTGGGGGAAGGGAAGAATCGAGAAGAGGCAAGCTGGTGAGAGGCAGAATGGAACGGAGCTAACAGGCCATGAAGAAAGAGGAAACCCGTGCCGAAGTCTCGTTTACAATCGAGGTATCTCGAGGAGCCGAAACGCGGAGCAGTCCCGCGTATCGGGCTTGTTCTTCTGCACCTCATAAAATACCTGATGCGTTCGGACATGCTTGTGATACGCTGTTTCGGGTCTGTGATGTTTCTTAACTGGTATGTTTAGATTTTAACACTTGGAACTGATGTACTGCGCGTTAACTCGCTGATAGATACAGCAAGTACATTTTTTTCTCTATGGAGATCACAGGAAAAAGAAACATCAGGTAAGATACATTTTTCACGTTCTATAGTTAAAGAAATCAAATGCCAATTGTGGTAGATTGAAAACTTTGTGAAAGATTTGAAAGCATAGAGTACGTCGTTTACGTTAGAAATTCTTGCTCCAAAAAATAACTCTACACATTTTTCCCTGTTTATTCGCGAATATACAAAGGTCTATATTTAGCATTCGATCTATAACTGTAAAACCTTCCAAAGCTTCCATAAATATTCCCATGAAATTATTTCACCCTACGGCACGAACGTTCGCGACGGAACACTGCAATCACTCTGGAAACAACGGTGTAAGTACGTACGTACGTACGTTGTTTCGGTCGCGTTTGATTAAAGCAGCGCATGTTACCGTGCCATTTCAATACGGCAGTTGGAGCAATCGGCGCATCGCCGCGATACCGGTCATTATTCGAATCTCGCGGCGGCCGCCAATTTTGGCCGTGCAACACGTAGCTCGGTCCGTATTGGGTGGAGCAACCATCATTGAGGGCGCCGTTGGTTCGTGCCACGTCCTGAAACCCGTCATTACACACGCGTTTACTGCGCGCATAACCCCGTTCTGGCAGGTTGCCAGTCATTCGAAGTAATGCGTCCGGACAGGCCGAGGTTAAGCGAAGCTTTATCGATGCTTACACGCTGTGTGCGCCTCGTCTCCGATCCCGCAAGTGGTGAAACCATTGACGATCACGACCATTCTCCCGCCAACGAATCGATATTCAACGAATAGCGTCGATCGTTCCTGTTAGCGAACGTGAAATCGCCAATTCTTCGCATCCTGAAGCTTCTTGAGTAGCTGTCACGGTAACGCGGTGGATACGCCTCGATGGAGAAGCATTTTTATCGTCCGTAGTATTCATGGAGGTTGTGGTTGGACAAAGATTAGCGTGCCTTGCGGTCGAAGGGAGTTGAAGTTCAGGGAGAGATTTAAACACTGCTGGTTTAGATGGCAATCTGATCGTGAGCGGAACGTTCGTTGCGCGTCTTCGTGATTAGAGGGAAAGTGATAATTTTCTTGTCGAAAGATGGTATTGGAAATGCGTTGGTTCACGCGGTGTGAGAGGGTTGGTTGAGAATAACGAAGAAGTTTGACCCCTCTTGATCGTGAGATGCCATTTGGACAAACGATTCACAGCTTGGGAATAGTTAATAATCTCGTGAGACGATTGTAGGCTGAGCAAAATTTTGCTAATTCCGATCCACCACGATAAACGTATTAAAAATTCAATCGTTAGTCGAGTCAACTGCAATTTTTCAAATTACCAGCAATTTTATTTTACAAAGCGCTCTTTCCAAAAACGGACCCACAGGACGCGTTACGTTCAACGAGTACGATCTTTACGCTCCATTATACGAAAGTACCAAGGAAAAATGATCACCAGCACCATGCTTCACAGAATCCTTCTCTCATTATTCGATCTTACGAATCACGCGGAGATGCGCCGCCAGTTAACAGTAATGACAAAGCTCGGTTAATAACAATAGCGAACGCACGCTAGTCGAGTCACGTATCAGCGTATTCGCTTCTCATCCGGCATTCACGAATGAATCGCGATTGCGAAACGTATGGTTGGCGAGCAACAATAAGCGAGGCCCTCGAAAGACGATAAGGCGCGCTGATTATCAAGAGCAGCCCGAGTCCGGCATCGTACATTCAGGAATGTAGATGAGGTCAGCCTCCTTTCGGCCTGCATTCATCACGGCCCTGAGCGTCCTTCTCCCGTGGTCCAGCTTCTTCTCATTTCCAATTCTCTTCTTTTTTCTTCTTCATCCTTCCTTTACGACCCTTCTTCTCTCCTTTTGCGTCGTAACGAAAGCTGATCTGACCCCACCAGGAGCCGGTTCATCCCTGGCCGGGGTCTGCTCTTTGATTTATCGTGGCGTTGCTCGTGGTCTGTTATAAATATCCGGGAACAACCTTCCTTCTCTTCCCCGTTCGTCCATCGGTCACCTACTCGGCGGAAGAGATACCCCGCTGGCTTTTCCCGTTCAACCTTGAACGCGAAAGCCTCGAAGGCTAAGCTTTCCAGGCCCCCTTCGTATTCAAAGGATCGCACCGGTTGGAAGATTGATCGTCTGACGCTGTACTTTTCGGGCGTGAGGAAGCATGGTGCTCGAAACGCCTTCGAGACAAGCGGCGTTTTAAAAAATTATTCGGGTTGGTGGAGTGTCGTTGGAGGGAGTGATTGTTTTTTACATCACGTTAAGCGATATATGTTACGCGTTTAATTTTTTACGTTAAAATTACGAGAGGAAAGAAGGCCGGGAAGCGAATCCAGATCGAATTTTATAGCTGTTCGATCTTTGAATTTTCAAATCTCGCGATATCGGCAATTTTTAGTTGTTTTTAATTGTATTTGAATTTTTCTAATTTCTCTGAATATTTCAATCTTCTCTGTTTTATTTCCTAGCTTTTTCTCGGCACTTTCTACGCGCTCCTTTCGCGTTTCCCTGCTAAAGGCGCAATCTTAACGAAACTATCTTCCTTCGCTTAAAAAGGCGGCCAAAGAATCATTCGCATTCCGTAACATGTCCCTCCAAATGCGAACATTACCGCACATATCAATTTATTCCTCTCACGTAAAAACGTCGGTCTTGCTTCAAGCGTCGATGCCATCCTGCGACTATTTTAGTCAGCGGAGGAAACCGCACGCGCAACGGTTTCTTCGCGAGAATCCCCGCACGAGATTCAGGGCTCGAATTGCAAGGTCGACAAGGCCCCACCATCGGCCAATTCTATGCCTCCGAGCACTCTTTGTTTGTTTTAATTATGCATCGTGCCACCTCGCCAGCGCAGCTTTTGTTTTATTCAATTTTCAATCGCATCGACCTTTCGTTCCTCTTGCGAAACGTCCAAGCTTCCTCGGGGTTGTTCCGATCAACGTTTCTGACATTTTTTATTTCTGTATCTAACGTTACTTGGAATCCGGTAGCGCATCGTGTTTCTACGAAGAACGTTTCCAGATATGTCGTTTGATAAATTATTTACGAGAATCGAGCCGGCCTTCGAGAATCGTCAGGGATTTTCCTTATTACTACATACGTGTGCGTTGTCGATCGATAAATTAGAACTGACGTTTCACGAATTTCTATGTTTCAATCGCCGACGTTATAAAAGAACTACGAACGGTTCTATCCCACCAATTAAACGATGAAACCCTATAGAATAAAATAACTAACGGATCGACGTATTATCCGTATAAATACTACGACATATGTACAAGTACAGTTCCTAAGACAATCACAGAAAAAGAAGAAGAAAGAAATATATAGACACAAAGAGCGGATATAAAAATCAAAGCAACGGAGAGTTACTTTAGGAGCGATTATCGCGAGATGAAAACCTTGCACAAATATCGCAATACGAGACCGACAAATTATAAAAACCATCATCACCGTTCTCTATGCATCCAAACTAACCAACAACTTTTGATACCGAAAAGAAAAATTTTCGAAGAAATTAAAGAAAAAAAAAAAAAAGAAATAAAGAGAAAAGAAAAAGTCAGATTCACAGCGAGGCGCATTACCAGTCAACTTTCCAAGAATTATCGGCAAGAAACGGACCGCGAGATCCGTATGCCTTGTACCGAGAAAGCAGTGCGGCAAATACCTCGTCGGTATTTGCACGTACAATACATACAGACGCTTCGAAGCCGGCTCCACTCTGTATTCCACGATATTCCGTGCGTACCAGCTCGGAACAACCGATCGATCACGCGTGCTTTTTACCAGGTCCTTATTAATCGTAGATTATAATCCTGATCGTCGAACCGGCCAGATTTATCCGACCTTTCCTCTCCGTCTCCTTTTCTCCGCGTCCTAACTCGCTTCTTCGTCCCGCTTCGTTGTATCCCTCTTAGCCTATAATCCTCTCCCATTTCTGCAGCAGCGGATTAATTATTTTTCTGCGACCACGATGGGCCACGAGTGTTCACGGTTGTCCCCGTCGATCTGTTGCGACGCTTGCTTGCACATAATCCCCTGGCATCGTCGAAATACGCAGAGGACCATGCGACTCGAACCAAAAGCACATCTTTCGAATCTTTTTTTCGTGTTATTTTGCACTCCAACGAGTCTCGTAAATCCATACTCGATTTCCGCGCGGTACGAAAAGTGGCTTTGAAGCCGTTGTTTAATCCGATCGAACGAGAAATGGAGATCGATTCTGTCGGAGCTACACGGGAGGAGTAAAAAAGAAAAAAATAAATGACACGAGAGAAGAAATGTCGTTTTCGTTGTTCGTGTGTAACTCTGCAGAGTTCTTTGAGAGATCCTCCGCACAATACGTTTCGTACAACACGTACGACGTGTACATAAAAGTTTCGTATGGTAAATGTTCAGATACTTCCGTGAGCGACTGTATTTTAAATCGAATTAAAGACCAAAGACATAAATGGCTGAAAGGAAGTGATAAATGTTCGGCTTTGAAACGATAAATAGGACGTTTTAACTAAAGAGAGTAGAAGTAACATTTTTTTTTTTTACTTTCAGATAGAAACGAAGAAATTCTTATTGATTTCTCGTTTCAATCTTTTGACAGATATCTTCTGAAAGCACGAATCGATTTTTCGTTTGTTAGAACGAAGACATCGTTCGAGCACATAAATCCTAAACTACAAAATGTTAAAGAGAAAATTGGAGAGATACAGCGATAAAGTCACGAAATCGTGACGATTCGCACGAGAGTAATCCGCTTAGAATGTATCTATCTACGAACCGAGGAATACCATTGTCGAACAATTCGTTCGCGTAAAAACGATATCGTTCCAGGAGACACGCTTAGGTCGCAATATGAACGGAACATCGAGTCTCGAGGTTCGTCTGTACGCGTGGAACGGGCTTAATCCAAGGAGGGTGCATCGCTTGTGTTCCTTTCTTAATGGGTTTGTTCATGGGTGGAGGACAGTTCGCTGACGTTAAAGTGGAATTGTTATCGCACGGCATACGATTTAATGGCTGATGTTTGCGAGAAACCGATTATTCACGGAGTTTTAATGATCGTACCGCGCGCTCGACGAGTTCCGTAGGAATTGTTCGGCCACCGAGGACGAACACGGATGATAATTTAAGCAATAAAAGGAGAAGAGAAAAATGAGAAAAAATACGTTCTTGCGTTCCTGGTGGAACGCTACGGACGTAGAATTGTGAGTATAAAGTGGATTTAATCCGCGAAAGGATTTTATTACAGGATGTTGAGGCGATACGAAAATTCACTTCCACTTGTGAACAACATACACGCAGAAATATTCGTTCGTTTGTTTTTGATTATCTGCGTTCTGATTCGATTTCGTTTATCTTCAATCGACACGATCGTGCATTTCGTTGTAGAAAAAGAAGCATACCATTGTTGAATTTCGTAATAACTAATTTTAATTTATAGACTCCACAGAGAGCATTCCTTTGTATTAGCACTAATTTGTATTTAAATTTTGATAAAATACATATATTACTACCATAAATCCATTAAGATCTTCGGATCCTTGTGAAAAATAATGTACGTTGTTTACCATCGATTACTATCGTTTCAGAAGAGGAGATAACAAAACTAATTCAATTTCTCATTCTCCACCAGCCAGTTCAACCCCTAAGCATCACCATATCTGTCACGTCGAATCTCCATACGTCGACCAATCGAAGGAAACTCGAGGAATAAGGCGAACATCCTTCGACAAGTCAATTCAACGCGCTAATTGAGCGCGCATTGATACGTCGCTCGGTGGTAAATCGATTACTTTATAGCAACCAGCAAGAATGTGGTCCTCCCTCGATCTTCTCGTTCATTGGAGAAAAGGGAGACTGTTGGTAACGCGTTGTCGATATATTAGCGTAATTCGCCCTGTTCACCACGGGGTAATGGGGTAATTGCTCTGTGAGTCCTCGAGACCGCCGTGTTCTGGTTGTCTCGACCTGTTTATACGTCTTGCGGCGTCTACCCACCGCAAACTTCCAACAAGCATCGCCGCCGATAGACAATTTTTCGAAACGCTTTACGCCCGGTAGTCGTAGCTGTAAAAGCCGCTTTACTAATGTGCTCCAGCTTTCCTCGTAGCTTCTTTAACTCGGCGAAGTAGAGAAAGTCCGATAAGACGCGTAAGTTGTATCTGAACCGATTCGCAGATCTTTGAGAAATAAGATTTAATCGGTTTTTCTGTTAAGACCGATGGAGATGTTTGCAATAAGATTATTTAGTTATTTTAGTATGCCTAAATTAGCTTGCTCACCGTATGCATATTCGTCGATGTTGAAGTCGAGTGGTTGCGGATAAGATTTCTAAGAATTTTCTTTTTCATGGATCGTCGTCGTTTAGATAAAGACTTGATAAATCAAGATGGATTTTTAAAAATTTGCGTTTAACTTACATTCCTTGTAATATATATTTATATTTAAATTCCATCGTGTATAATCCAAGTCACATTCTAACAAACATTTCTTACTGCCATATGTATAATGAAATTTGAACGTTGAATTAAATTGGAATATTTTATCACTACATAAAAATCAGACGGAAGATTCCGTGAATAAATATAAACAAATATTAAAAGTTCAGCTCGACTATACTGTCATTTATGGTTGCCATAAGTCACACAACGTCTGAAAATCTAATCCTCTTCGTCTTCATTGGGATTATAAAAAATTAAGCTGATCTATATATCTTCCACGCGGCTCGATTATTAATCGAACAATTTCGTTTCAAAAAAAAAATTCTTACTTGTAAGAATCTAACGTCTCAAAGTCGAATCTCTTTCCTCCTTGCAGCGATCTTCTGTCCCACTCAATTAACCACGATTCTCCTTTTCCGATATCTAGCTCGATCATTCGGAATCCCACAAAAACCCTTACAAGGGTCGGCGATGCTTCGAACAAAGTTGCCGGATCGTAGTCCAGGAATGGCTAAGCATTTTTCCACGGTTGGTTTGTCTGACACGCAGAACCGTTTCACCGCGGCGGCGCGGTCGCTTCTACGGAGACAAATGGAGCGAGCATGGGCTGGCATCGCGGATCGCGTGTTTCCGACTTGGTTCGAGGACTCCACGATGCCCGGTGTGTCTTTGCTGGAGGTTGGCGAGTGCGAAGTAACGAATCGACTATTGTCGCGTCACCAGCAGTCGCGCTGCCAGTCCGCGCTTTTCACGGCCTGATGCCGCGTGATTCTGCCGACAGCAACGGACAGCAGAATACTGAAACGGCTAGGTTCTAGCTGTTGCTTCGTGTCGGCTGCTTACCAGAGGAACAACCGATAGGAGAGGACTTTACATGGGGAAAGTCGCGTGAGAAATTCTCGTGTTGCGAGGATGTTTTTTTTTGTGTTTCGAGGATGGTATCGAGGGATGGACGTGAATAAACGAAGAAACGACGGGAAGTGATGGTTGAATAAGATCTACGTGGAGGATGCGGTGACGCTTCGCGAAGATGGAATCGGATAAGCTCTTTCATATCAAGTGGAAAGATAGGGAATGGAAGATGAAAGATTTCTGCTTCCTTCGCCTTTTTCAACTTTTAGTTTGCAGTTATTCTTGTCTTGCAAGACAATGCGCAAAGCACTTTTTCATTTATTTTAGAAAATACCACAGCGCTCTGATTTGAATATTTTTTACACAACAGGTTAACAACTCTTTTTATACCTGTAAACGATCCTTTTCTAGAAAAATGTATTCTGTAATGAAACGAAAGGGAGATAATAATTTCAACGACCATGATAGTATAAATAATACGAGACAATTAACTCGAACAGTAAACATACACGAGAGACCGGTTTGAAAGCATCGATCGGCTTGGTAAACTATATCGATCATCTCGAGGGGTTAATGGGGGCAATAATTATGATCGATTCTCGCCTCACAGTGTTCGCGATGGTATCAATCACCACTTGTTTTTACTCCGGCTCTTCCTCCACCAACCTTCTCTCCCTGCTCGCTCCTCTTTGACGATTCTTTTTCCACGTTCACCGTGCGTTTACACGCGTTCTTCTACGACGAAATATAATGAAACATCCATTAAAGTTCCAATCGTCCCGTTCGGGGATCCCGTATCTGTAATGAGAATCGAAATTCCTCCTCTTCCGCTCTTTTTCTTCCTTTCTCTCTCCTCGTAGCACGCGTGACTGTCGATTAATAACGCGCGGACGTCTATTTATCAGTCGCATCGTTCCAGAACAGATTGATGTCCTGTCGATTTTGAAACATCGACGGTATTTCTCTTTGACGTTCTTTCTCTTGCATTTCACTACGGAATATTTCATCTAGATTGATAATTTGTTTGGATTTTTGGTACGGTGAAAGTGATACAACGAGATCGTAAAATTGGTCAGTGTTGCAAATTTGCAACTTTCGATCGTAACGAGTAACTTGACACGTGTCGAAGGTCCTAAGAACTTAGGGCTTCGTTTAGGGCTGTACGATATCAACTTAAAATTAATTCTTACTTTACAGTACGTGTAGGAAAATTTGCCTCTTTGTAAAGGAGAATGATTATACCCAGACTTTTTTTTTTATTTTTATGTATTTATGGAGAATTTAAAGATGCAATAAAAGAATAAATTGATCTCAATTAGTAATACTATCCAAGGCTTTACTTTACGTCATCGTTTCCTCTTACTATACGGTAGAATTGAACATTGAAAATGTTGGTATTTTTCAGAACGGTGAATCGACAGAAAAGGATCGAAGAGAAAACGAGAAGAGTTGATAGCATAATCGAAGAGAAAATTGCCAATTACTAGCGTTAAAAACGGAGCCTGATTGCGCCCAATCAACCGTGATCCGTCCAAAGATCGATCAACCTTTTCATTTGATCAAAGAGTGGAAGTTAACAAGAAGTTGCAATTCCCTTTTTTGTTTTATTTTTTTCTGAGACTATTTTTTCAAATGACAATATTATCAACAAATTGCTAGGCCCACGCCTGGATACACTTGACGTCACGCATAAAGAACAAGACGTCATAGACATACGCTCCGATATTATGGAGCTAAATTGAATTTTAAAGTTGTTCAATCAAAATTTCATGCTAAACGGATTTATCTTCAGGGCTATACTTTAACAAAGAAAATCACCGAAACTACCTACGATAGAACCTTTATTACTTAATCTAATCATGTTACGTTATTTGGATAATCAATTTTTCGTGCCACCGTGCAGTATTATTAGACAAGAACAACATCTTTTAAATAAAAACGTACGGATCTCTTTCATCTTTGTGTCTTGGTCCGTCGATCTTTCTTAAAAGAGATCACCTCCTCTATCAATTAATATTCCAATAATTAATCGTTCCATTAATCGATATTCTGAAAATCCATGTTCTACTGTACTTTCTTTCTCGTATCTAATTCGAAAGACAGAAACTTTCATACGTCTTCAACCAAACTGCAAGCGGTGGTAGTTAATTACCTACTTTCTCCTAGAAAAGAATTCCTCCAGTTGAATGTCTATGCCCGAGCGAATTAAGACCACGAAAAAACGATATTACGAGTCTTCACGCAGTGTATATAACTCCTATCCATTCGTTCTACCCCCTATCATTCGCAGCAATAAACAAAAAAAGAAAGAAATAAAAGAAAGAGAATGCAAGCACGCGTATCGAAAGTTACTGTCACTTTTAGACTCTCGTAGTTGCTCTTATGGAGCGTAAAAGTGAAATATCTGGTTGATTCGCGTCGTATGCAGATTTCGTGTATCGCGAACGCTTCTCTCGTTGATTCTAGCCTCGAGTTGCTTCATTAGCGCTCGCCGTTCAAGGCAGATCAGTCCGGGATTCGCGGTAGCGGCGTGAGAACCGAGCATCGACTGCGATCCCTCGTTTCGCAACATGGAAAACCTTGATTCGATATTTCTAATTGTCATTCACTGCGTTCGACGTTTTAAATGAGTCACTATCGGCGTATCGACGGCGTCTAATATCTGGTCTACTGGCGCTAGCGGTGCTCGACTTTTCCAACTGAACGAACGACTGTAAAATAGACATTGATATACTTCGCTTGCATGATCGTGGATTATTTAGACGTATTTTTTTTTTTTTTAGATTAACCAGGATTAATATTTAGATTGATTTCATAGTATGTAATCGTGTAATGCTTTGGCAAATTTATTTAACTTCGCCGCGCTTGATCGTTTGGGAATTACCGTTTCTTTATAAACGCATGACTAGGTTCGGCGATATTTTATAGTTCGATCTATTCGCAATATTATTTTCAAAGAGAAAATTTCATTCTATTAGAAACGATATTTCATCACCTTAGTTATCTTACTGTACCAGTGCTATTAACCAGTATTAATTGAGTGGATCTAATCTCGGCTAATTACTATGGAAGGAAGAGACGATGAAAAATTGCATCACGTAAATTGCTTTCAAATTCTTTCCTTTCACCACTGGCAACATACAATAAAAAAAAAGAAAAAAAAAAGAGAGGAACTCCGTAGGTACGAGCAATAAAAACTCGTACAAGAATGTCCAAATACTTTGAAAGATTCTTTTCCCCTGTCTCGCACACTATAATTCTCGATAAACGGAGCATTACCCGAGCACACACACCTGACCCAATCCTTCAACCAGGTCCAGCTCAATTTCAGCGAACCACGCATCGTCCGCCAATTAACCGAACAATCTCGAAAAACATCGAGATACCTCGGAAAGAAACGCTGTCCGTTTCGCCGGTAACGCGACGCGTCAGAAATCCACGGAATTGGATGAGACAGAGAGAAAGAGATGAATGGAACGCGGCATACCAGCGAACTGACGACGGTGGCGAAGGGGAGGAAAAAGAAATGTCCAGAACACTCGCAGACGTGAGTGTCTCTTGGTCCCCTGATTAGATCATCAAGAATCGTCCGTCGAGTAGCCGGCAAATGGCGATGCAGCGGGCAATGAAATGCAATTTATTCAGGTTAGGGATCACTCCCCGCGAAGATACAATTCGCCTGACGCGTAGAACACCCAGGAGCAACGGTGGGCTGGCGGAGAGGAAGGGCAGCTGGATACGCGCGCCCTGAGAGCTCGTTATACGGGCAATGGGAATGCGACGGAACGACGAGCGCCGCTCCACCGCCGGACCACCCTGTTCGATACCGACGGAGAGGGATCGAACGACAATGTCTCACTTGAATTTACTATCGGCCCCGTATTCTCCGTACCCGGTCGGCTTTCTTGCGACAACGCTTGCCCATCGGCTAAACCGAGGACTCGAGAAACGCGGCCACTTGGCCCGCTTCGCGATTGAGAGTTGCGAGTGACTCGAGAGTCGCGGATATTAATCCCCTTGTCTTGTGACTCTTCTCGAGTGAGATTAGTCGTTGATCGATCTAATAGCAGCATTTCCGAAGCGAGACATTGGACTATCGTACTAGGCGATTTTAATTTAGCTGACTTCCTCAATTTTATGATTGGGCGATTTTAAGAGCATTAACTCTTGTGACGTGATCTTTTTCAACGGCTAAATACGACAGTCGTTCAGCGTCGGTTTAACGCTATTTTTGAAACGGAATATTAAAATATCGTGTCGGATGGTTGGATCTTGTCGACTTTGATTTACGATATTTATGTAGGATATTCAAGTCAGTTCTTTAATTAAGTCAAGCTATACTAGTTGCGGCTACGTTGTGTTGATCCGCTTTGCCACTCTAAAGCTGTGTACAGACAGTACAGGACAGACGCGAGAGATTGTCTCGGGATGAGCCAACGATTGTTAGTTTTTTGGCGAGATCAAAGGTACCTCGCAGCTTCAGCTATGTGCAGACAGTGCGAGGCAGACCCGCGAGGCGTGCCTCGTACCGTACGTAGCTTGGAAGGTGAAATACGATCGTAGCATAGCGCAGTGTCTAGTATTAACTGACGCAGTAAAACTGGTGGAGCTACTTGTAGCGATTCAAGGTTAAGGAGCGAATTTCGAGGTTAGATCAAATTACTCTGGTAGGGTGAGCACTTGTAAAATTGTTTGTGGCGCTATATCCCCTGGTACCGGGCACTACTATACAGTATATACACTGTTAGTTGTATTCGATAATCGAATTTTTCTACGTAATAGCTTTGCATTGTATATGTGCGCACTGCCCAATACCTTGAAGAGAGAGTAGAGAAAGTTTCGTAAGTTGGGAGAATGGTGAACCGCTCTGCCGGTTTAGTGCCTCGTTTGCTCTAACAACAGAAAGCGCGACCAAGAAACATATGTGTACTTGATTTTATATGTACTTTGAAAGTCGTTAGTGGACATAACGAAGATTGTAATTGGATTTAGAGAAATCGTAATTTTGTGACCAGAACTTCCCTTGGGAGATATTTCCCACGAGGGAAATTAAATATTTCCGTGCAGTGCAAAACTAATTTGTAATCACGAGTAGTAGCGAAGGTCGTGTATTTTCATTTATAATCTACGAGTGAGTGTCTCCGATGAAGAAACCTGAACTTCCTGCAATTTCTCTTTAACCTCAACCAACGTAGAATACTACTTCGGTCGGAAAATCTGCACGCTGATACAGCATACTTGGCATACTAAAACCAGTCGCATAACTGTACGCACAAGTCGACGCGCGTTGTTTACGTTAAAAGTACCACAAATGACGTAATATTTACTTCGCGTACATTCGATTTGCTGGAATTTTTTTCAAAAATACTACGTGGCAAAATCCAAGAATAATTATTAGAGCCATCAATTTTGCCACACGAAAAGCACACGACAACACGAAGATCCACTCTTATTAATTTCTTGACTTCAAACAATTTGTTCACGAGTATGTGTCTGTAAATACCAATTTTGTAAATAAGAAAACAAAAATTTCCTTGCGTAATGTTCAACAGGCTGCGAAGATGTATATTTAATGCCACGAAAAATTATTTGTAGTTCTTCGAATTTTGTCACAGGTAACTGTCCTCCGTCAAAAGATCCCAATCGTTGCGTCAGTCCACCTTACGTTCCTATCCACCAACGCGCTTCCGATCGATGAAAAAACACGTCCGCTACTGGCCGCTGAGGGAGGGGAATGCATCGAAGCTGTTCGATTGCGTTAAGGTCGACATCCGTTCGACTATCGAGGCCGTGTCTGCGTGAATACAGACGATAATAGTTACGCGGACAACGATAATTATGCAGCGCACTTTTCTCCGCTCTTTCGCTCCATCTAAGTCGAGTCAGCTGACTGCGTGACCGATGATGTCACCGTTGCAGCGTACTCTCCTCGATGCGCGTTCTCCAGAGGAGCGACACCCACTTGGTCTAACACCTACTTGCCGTGCAACGTCACGATTCGAGTACTCCTCGCGTTTCGAACTCCCCTTTTCCTCCTCTTCTTTTTGCAATCTTACCTCTAATCGTTTTCCCTTCTTCCTCTGTCGTTTCCTTCTGTCCATCCTTCTCTCGTTCAACTCTCTTCCCCTTCTACACCGGTTTTTCTCTTTCTCCCACGCGTAGAACGGTCGTGAGCCTCTCGCGAGTTGTACACTCGACGAGAGCTTATTAGAACAGACGTAGCTAGGATCCTTCGAATCCGTAAACGGCAGGATTCGCCCACGTGGCCAGCGCCTTGAAAGGTATACCTGTCTGTCGTTTTCAACCGCGTCTCTTTCGAGTCATTAGCGGGGCTTCTCTCTCCGCGAGTATCGAGCAAGCAGGAAAGACAGGCCTCTTTGTTCGGGGGATCAAGGTGACGAGCCTCGTATCTCCTGCCCGCGATTCCACTCCGATGAAGTCGTCGCTGCCCGCTGCGATTTCGCCGGTTTTAGCGGTTTAATGGATCGGTTGCTGGAATTTATATCGTTTCGTCCGAGATTTATGCCGAGCGTGCGTAATTGGAAATTTCGGTCGGTACGGTGTAAGTGGTGAAACACGATCGACCGCAGCTTCTTGCGAGATCAAATGTAGATTTATGGATGTAGCTCGGTGTTCAAAGCAGATTTTAGTAACAGCTTGGAAATTAGCATTTGTTTCGTTTGGTAACAGCGATCGATTAATAGGTATTGTCTTTTTTTTTTACTTCGAGAACCTGTTTAGTGCTTTGAGTTTTTAGCGTTTGATAATTTGGTTCTTCTTATTTGACGGATGGGTCGTAATTCGTTCTTAAAATCTACGTGTAGGTGGAAATAATATAAACCTACGAATGTATTCTTTCGAGGTTGTTGATATGGAAAATTAAATATCGGTAAAGGATGCCTGATATCTGGACACGTAGACACGTTTTATCACTGCTTGAATATAGGAGTGGAATGCGAGATGCACACTTGTATATCGCTTAACGATAAATATGGCAGCATTAAGTCGTGTTTAATATTATCAACGAACGTAACTTTAAAGATTATTTAACTTCAATTTCTCAGAAATTGCTGTTTAAAGATTGCGTTACTGGCTAAAAGCGCTGTGTGTCTTGAACTTCGATTATTCAACAAATATACTATCAACGTCGTTCAAGTAATTACAAGCAGCAACGTACGCGTCTCTTTTATCCGACATTCGAAATGTAACGAATCTTGCCAATAACTCTTCGTAATTCTAAATGTTTCGTAACTGTATTCTACTGCGAAAGGGTGAAGGATGACAAAATTATCCTCCCAACAGGACACGATTTATCATTCGTTTCCGATACCTTGCGCGCCACTCTCTCATCGACAAAACACTGTGTGCAACAGCATTTGATAAATCCAATCTTCTCTTCGCGCAACAAATCTCAACACATTCGTGGCACGTCAGACACCGCAACGGCGGTAGGAGCTCGCGGTGGCGATTTCTTTTACCCCGCTGAAATATCGCGACAGAGGTCGGCAACTCGTCGCCACTTTTTCCTGCGGATTTCGTTCCCTCGACTCGGCTAAACCAGCATTTGCCGCGATCCGCCGAAAATATCGGGGTGTCCAGCGTATAATAAGACACGGATGAACGTCGTTACGAACACCTCGGACACATGTCACCAGGTACACGGACGAATCCTTGTTGTTCGTTCCCCGGACCGCGTCTACGTCCGCCACTCGTCAATTAGAAGCGACATCGTTCCCGACACGAAAAACCTGGCCGGGCTAGTACCTCGAATCGAGGCCGTAGGGATTCGGCAGAATGACATTAACATACCGACCGTGAACGAGTAAAAGGGAGACAGAAAGACGAGGAGAGCGAGGATAGGATCGACGCGCGTCCACTGGCCAACAGATCGGCAAGAAATCAACCGTTGCCTCTTCGGCTACGAAAGATCTCGCGCGCCAGCTTTCGAGAAACCGGCAAATTCCGCGCGGTTCCCCGGAATCGATCGAACTTCGCGCCTACCGGCACGATGGGCCTCGGGTAATTAAGGAAGACGACTTGATTTTGCGTCGCGTCGTCTGTCGTCTTCATCAGGAACCCTTGATTACCTGAAGTCTCGATCCACCGGATCCTTTAGCCCTGCCGCGACGAGGAATTGTTTTCGGTTTCGCACGAGCGTGACAGAGATCGTCTTTGTTTCTGAGACGAGTATCATCGGGCACGCTAATTTACATAATTGGAAGGAGAAACGGAAATTTGAATTCGCAGTGGAGAATTAGAATGCTTTTGTCCATGCGAATGAAATGAAACCGAAGGCGAGAGTTCAAACAGTGACGTTATTATGCGCAGCTGTGCTGCTATAAACAGGTCACATAATACCAGGTCGTGATATTGAATCATACCATCAGGTTATAACGTTCGGTTGTAACAACGAATTACAACATTCTCGTCCCTTATTCACCCTCAACTTTTGTGCCATACTTAATGCACCATACACTTTTATAATAGAACCGTTCATCGATCGACTCCATAAACTGGTATTTAAAGACGAATAACACTATAAAGAAGATTTTTCTAGCGAAAATGTAAATACATTGCTCGTCTCTTGAGCGTTAATTATACTACGTAGGTAATGAAATTGAGAAATTTACAAAAATTGGAGTTGACCAATTTGGTTTTCGAGAATCTCGATTACGAGACACAGTTTCCATCCTATTCCATCGCTATTGGATGATCTATCACGACTAATCAGTCTGGTATTCCTCTACTCGTTTTCTTTTTAATTATGCACTTTGCACAATAGTGGTTGCAAACCTAACCGAAACCGATGACCTTCGATCTGATCGATGAACGACAACGTGTCTAGAAGAACGAACCGAACAATAGCTCGGAGACAGTGTCTGGGGCCACTTGCAAGGATGAAAAGCGTCCATTGGGGACGTCGGTCAATTATGCAAGGCGCCGCGAGTGTTTTCTCGTACAATGGAGGTTCGTAGGGCTTGCCAGTGTCTGGGAAGCAGGACGTCGTCTCGGACGTCCTGAGATACCCGCGGCGAGGAACTGTACACACAGGGTGGGCGTCAAGGACTCTAGAGGCGAAGGAGAAGAGACGACGCGAGGGAACGGTACGGCGCAGCGGCCATATGTGGACACCGCGTAGACGGCGAACAGGCCGTGTGTACGCGCACACGCGCCTTCTGTCGCGTCGCGCAAGTCGCCTATGCGCGACCGAACCTACCATTCGACGGCGAGCTTTCGGTGCGACCGGTGATTTGCTAATTGTATGTCGGTCGAAATTCTGCTCTGTGATTGTGGTGTGTCTCTAAAGTGGTATACATAATAGGGAGATATTATGCCTTTTAATCTCTCGATGTCGTATCTCGTACAGATTACAGGTTTACGGAGCGGAATACGAATCAGTTACCCAATTCGTTATTTAATTTGATCAATCTGAAATCGAGATATCGGAAAGTATCCTGAAAGATCAGATGTTAAAGCGTTAATCGATAGTAAGAAGATAAACTTGCGTCGTTCGTCTGTACGCTCTTTCCTATTAATAATTTGAACAAACGGCCGTTTTGTAAGAAAGTAAAAATAGATAGCGAATATCAAACAGCAACTTGACGTCCCACCAACTATACCAAAGTCGTTCGAAGTAATTTTCTATAAATATTTCCTCCTTACTATTCCAAACAACGCTGCGCCTACCCCTGATTAATGCAAACGGCGTATCAGAAGCGATCGCTTCTCGAAACCGTGCCCGTAAAATCCTGTATTTTCCAGTATACGTTCGAACAACATGTTGTCTTCGTGGAAGCAAACGCTTACCACTGTAACGTTAACAATGAAATTCCAACAAATCTCTGCACGCTCTTTTCTCTTTCCGCTAATTGATCGTAAGTGGAACTGTATGCTCGCGATGGTAAAGGATGGTCTCTTCGCTTTGAAACACGCAGGCAACCCCGTGCGAATAGGAAAATAAAGAGGAAGAAAATTAAAAAGTGGCGAACGTACCGGTGCGAGTACGCGTGTAGATGTTCGAATACTCGTTTGTCGAGTCGGTGTCTCGGCTGCAAGACGGATACCGTGTTCCTAAGGAGTCCACTCCGGTTCTCCGGGCAGCGCGTGCCAATGTAAGCGACTGTTTCGCGGTCCTGCGCCAATCAATCGTCGGGTTTTACACCGTCGGGACGCAAACTGGTTTCGCAGGGACGTATTTGCGTTAATAGGACGCCGGCACCGTGAATACTAACCACGGGTATGCGACACGTGGTGAAATGAGCCGGTCGTTTCGCGACCAAAGCCGGAAAAATCCAAGTTATGATGTAATTTTTACGAGGTTCGTGCCTTCGCTGGGCTGTGCATGCTCGTTTAACGAACGATGCCAGTCTTACGTCGCTCTTTTATACGTATCCGAATCGTGATAGTTGTGTTGTTTATGATTGCGATGGAGAAATTGAATATATTTAGTGGTTGGTTGTGTTTGATATAAATTGACACTTTGATTTTTAACTCCAGCCTGTTTCTTGATGTTACCGATTGGTATAATATGATATAATATAACAGAAATTTATATCGATGTTTGACTCTATTTATATGCAAGGAGAATTAAAAATACTCAGCGTAAAACAGAGCACGTACATGCACACTGCTAACCATGAGATATTTAACGCCGATGAACGCGCGACTGCTCTTATTTTCTAGTTATTTTACTACAAATCTGTTATTTCATTCGCATCGTATTTATTACGGTGCTCTAATGCCTATGATCGGTATGTGTGTAAAATGCAAGAAAAAAGCTCGTAAATAAATTGCACGTCGAAATGTTAAATCTACTTGATATTTAAAATCCATTGGATCGATGCTGATTAGCATATGCAACGTTCAAAGGAGTAAAAAATTGACGCAGTATATCATACAAACAGTGAATATATTATATCCCAATCAACGCGATAAACAGAGATCGATAAACGAAATAAGAAGAAACCTAACGTAACGTAGTTGAAGCGCGAGTACTAATTGGCCAAGTACAACGCAAATTATGTACTCGGTCGAGCTATCGTACATCTTTCTCGCTTAATACCCCGACAGCGTTAAACGATTTGCGCGTACCGACTTCATCGAGTAATAACAAACTGCCAGCGATAAGGCGATACAGCACGTGGGTGTCCGAAAGGGCGATATCGATGGCAACGATTAGCTCAGTGTTTAGATCCGCAAACTCGTATCACGTAATCGACTAATAACAGTTTCAACCGTCCACTACCACGTGCACGTTTCACGCGGACAACCGCGACACGCAAGATCAATTATCGGATGATCGAGGGTCGCTGTATTTCGTACTACTTTCCTCTCGTGCACGACCGCTCATTTGCGTAAGTGAGCGCTGCACGTAGATCCGTGAGCTCGCGACGCAATCATAAAAACCGAGTATAATCGACGTAATTAGCAGCCAATGAGCGGTTCGTACTCCTAGCTGGATACAGTAGGTATGTATCTCTACCTACCCATCGGCCATCGGTTTCGTTCCTTTCATTTCGACCGACCCACGTAAGCAACGCGAGCTACGCTGCCGCGCGCTTCGCAAAAACAAAAGGAGAAACGATTTTCTCGAACGAGGCATGCCACTAAACTTATACGCGCGTAAATACGTAGCATGTGTAATTGTACGCACGAAATCGCGTGCCACCCGAGGAGAAAAAGTGCCTCGGGTTCGAGCAAGGTTGGTGGAGGTATTCTGCGAATGGTCCGGTTTGGGAAATAACGTGGATGACTATTCGAAGGGAAAGTACGTTTGTGGTAAGGCCCCGGAGCGAACAGTTACTTTTGAATATTCTTGTAGATGGCGTTTTACGTATGTATTTTTATGGTGGGGGTAATTTTATGATAGATTTTGAATTTCTCCGCTGCGATATTTTTCAGATCGATCGTTGATACCAGGCAGACCAGAACACATGGAACAAATTCTTGGCATTTCTTTGCACAGTCGTAATACGAATTTTATTGAATATAATTGGCTATAAAAAGTTACGAACGAAACGTTGCGTTAACGCAGATGCAACGCGTGTGAATATCATCGATTTAAAATCTTACCGTTCAAGGCCTTTTGAACTTCTTATCCTTTCTAAATTCAAAATTCTTTCTAAACTCGATTCAGCCGCAGAAAATTGCGAAAGCAAGAAATAGAAACCAATAGCATCGAGACCGAACGAAGCAGCGTATAAGCATAAAGGCACGCGAGGCATCGCGACGTAATATCTCCTTTCGCTTAGTAGTTCCGCGCTCTGATGGAGCCGCATCAACGGAAAAATACGCGGTCATAAGATTCCTCTGCAACTGAACTTGGGCACCTAACCGCGTGCTCTCGTAGCTTGGATATACAGGGATTGTTCAGAGGTTGGATTCTAGTCGTGGCGAGCCCTTGTAATCTTTAGCCCTCGAGGTCAACACGAGCTCGTCCGTACCACCGGAGATCCTCCGTAGATAGAGAAGCCCCGGCTGAGAAACTCGTGTTGGTATGTAGCTCGGTACACGATGCTACCCCTCTGTATTGGTAGATAGATACTCGACAGTGCCTGGTCCAGAGACTGACCGCATATTATGCAGCCAAAGTCGTGCTCTGGCTAAAGACAAAACTTTCCACGGATCCTGTGTCGTGACATAGCAAATAGCGAGAACGGTCGAGAGTTCAAAGGTTTTAGAGCATTCGGCGACTAGATCGAGGAATTACAGAATTATTTCTTTCTTCCGGCAAAAGAGAATAGATTCGAGCGTTCTGGAATTATTTCTTCTGGCTAATAAATAAGAGGAGAATGGATGTTTTGCTTGTTATTTCTGTTTACCAATATAACAGAGACGAGTGTAAAAACCTCTTACGCAAATCGGAGATACAAGAAGAATTCCGTCACTTGGAAAAAAAATTGGGACGTCATTGGGACGTAAAAAGATTTGAATTTCTTCGAACTTCGTAAAATCGTACGATTCAAATAGAAGAAAAAATAGTAACGAGAAAAATATCGAGGAAATTCTTGAAATTTCTTGTCATAGGCGGAATGTACGTTTAAACGAATTCTCGAAGCCAATGATTCTACCGATCGTTGATTATGTTTCGGTCTTAATCGCGTTAAGAATATCAGACGCGTTGATCGTATAACGTTCGAAAGATTTATAAACATTTCAATTGAAACGATCTCTGGTACCCCTTTGAACGTTCGTTTCGTTGCAAGTTGCGTGTTTGTGCAAGACTCGCGTTGAAGATTAACATTTAGATGTTGACAGTAGAAGTAAAGCTTCGTGTACGAACGAGCGTTACGAGTACACGTCCGTGATAAGAGATAAGAGCGTTGTCCAACAGAGGTTCGTGAGTTTTACCAGGTGCGAGTGCTAACTAATAAAATTCCCTTTATCTTTCCGATACTGCACCATACATTTCCCAATATCGAACAAGATACCTCATACGCGCATAAGCGCGTTTCCAAATTTCGCATAAAACAAAAATATCGTTTATTCGGCGAATCCCTCGAGCATCGAAGACCGGATCAATTTTAACTCGCGCGCTTATATCGGTAAGGTTTGAAAGAAATATGAAAATTTACGTAGAAGCTACAAAAGTATTCGCATAGCTAACGAAAGTACTTAATTATCAATTATATTAATTATCTGTTATATTAATTGCAAACGACAATGTTCACAAGCACTGTTTTAACGTTTATACATTGAAAATTCATATTCATGCTGTATACTAATCCTTTATTAAAAATATGTTGGCGGTAAATATCTTGTGACTTCCATACGTATACGCTTTCAGATTGTTTTTCTTTTTCTTTTAACATTACCGATGCAATCATGACAATGGCGTTCCATCGTGATGTTAACAAAATTTCGATATGTTCTATATGACACATACGATGTATACGCAACAATTTTCCATGGTAAGCGTTCGAATGCAATCGCGAGCCACGTGTGTACACAAAGCAATCCTTTCTCGCACGATCGAGCGCGATCCATGCAATCAGCCAGAAATGGCGAGATTCGTAATCGCATCTCGCTAATATCGGAGTTGAAATCAGGGAAGAAACACGGGGAAACGGCCGAGGCTCGATTATCTCGAATCTTGGCAGAGGATCGAGGTACTTGCGAAGAACGGTGCAACGTCCAACGTATCTGTGATGCAATCACGGATCTATGATCCTCTCTTCGCGGCCCGGTCGACTCGCGGGAAACCTCGAGTCCCGGGACGCTGCGTACACTTCTCGCAGGACCATGCATCTCGCATGCATCCTGCACCACGGTTCACGCTATAGTCACCATTCGAGCGTGACTTTAGCATCGGTTTAACCTCATTCCTGCCGGTGACGTCACTCTCGCCTTTCCCTCGACTCTGGACCTTCCAGCATCTCCCGAGATGTGCAACCAGCCATCTATCGACTATTATAGACGCGCGGACGATTATTCGACTCGGTGAGCGATTTGCGAGCCAGTTAAACGCGATCTTTCGTATACTCTCCCCGCGCGTCTCGAGTGTTCGTGCGAGAAACACAAAAACCGATCACGAACAGTCGCGAGTTTGCCGCGATACGCGGTCGCCGTGAAAGTAAGTCAATTGTGAAATTTAAGGGGCTATGATTCGACTCGCGATTTTCGAGCAATATGCAAGCTAGTTTGTTATTTAATTACGGATTTGCGGGCTGTTCCATTTGTTCGTACGATCGACCCTCTCGGTTTTCCGTAGAAATGTTTTTACTGGATCGGTTCTCTTCTTCTAACGTGATTCTACGTTATACGTATAGATGTTTATTCATTGTACTATACGTTATATAGTTCTGCAGAGTATAAAGTTGCATTTATTCGACGTTTGCGTGGATAATACTTTAACCGATTGGTCCTTAATCGATTATTCAATATCCTGAATGTCGATAAAGATCGATCGTCTTGTTAATTTTTTGACGTTGGTTCTGGCGTTCCACATTGTGGTTGTCGAATACATCGTAACAGTATTTATGTATCTCGTGGTGTATTGAATTGTCGCCAATTATATCGTATCGTAATTCTGTCTCCAAGTAATTTTGATTAATTATAGAAATATTACTGAAACTTCTTTTCAAATGTATATTCGTAGTTTCTTACTTACATAAGAAAAAGGTCGCTGACAATTGGCTTGTTTCTCTTTCTTGTCAGCGACAATCCGTCTTCGACACCGCGAAATTACTGTAATTACGCTATCAAACAGTTATTAGGACGAGCGATGATCGTCGTAGCTGGTTGGTTTTGTAATTGCAACGAACAATGTATTCTAAATAAAGATTTATTCCATTTGACGATAAACAAATTGCACAAATTGCATAAATTGCACGTGTTCTCGCCATCGAGTAAACGAATCGATAGGTTCGTCGATTTGTGTTTCTATACAAGGTTTCCTTATTGGTCTTGATAACTCTGCGGATTGAGCAAAGAATAACAGTAAAACGTGACGTCTTGGACTTTTAACGAGCGACAGATTTTTGTGTTGCCGTCATTAACGAGGTCATCGATGCTCTATAAATTCCGTGTCTTATCTAAATTACGTGTATAACAAGATATTAAACGTTTACACCGTACAATCTACGAAATTTTTTTCTACCGTCTCTCCGTATGAATTCGTTTCTTTCTTCTTTACGAGGCCAAAAAACAAAATATATTTAATGGGATTCTATTATATCGATTTCGTTAAAAAGAGAGGTAGTAATTATGGATGACTGTCGATCGATAATTGCTGCGTTTAAGACACATCGACGGGTAAAAGGAAACGATGGTCGTCGAAAAACGAAATATCGAACTCTTTTGCAAAAATTAAACATTTTTTATAACCAGAAGCGCAAACTCTTTTTCGAAGTAATAGTCTAGTCTTCGCAACAGTCTGTGTGCGTGTATACCTGTATATTCTTTTCTTTCACGCTACAGCAAAGCAGATGAGGTAACCCCTAGGGATCCGGCGTCAATACCCTGTAACTAAGATGGGCCTCAAGGACCTTTGCATGGGCTTTAAAGCGTCCCATAGATACTCGAAAAGCTACGCGCGCTGCTCTCGACTCTTGCACGTTGTGTCCGGGAAAACCGTGAACCCTCGGTCACTTGCCGCAAGTCTTTTTCACGCAGAAACGATTACTTTCAAGGGTACGGGAAAAGGTCTCGAGTTGAAAGCCGTGTAACGACATTTTTTACAGAACGTTCGGAAGAAAAATAGGTACTCGTGCTCAGAAGACTCGTGGACACTTTTCTTTTTAGCCACCGGTGTGTGACGTAAAGGTCGTAAGATTAACAAAAATGGTACTTACTTCCTCCCATTTGGAGACAGATCTCGTTATTACACTGATAAAACTATGATAACCGATCAAGCATCGAACTGATAAAACTATCATTATCGATTTTCGATGCGTAAAATTATGCGAGCGTCGTAATTACGATAATGTTTATCCAACGATTACTTAGCTCGCGAGCAAATGGCAAAGCGTAGAAATATTTGAGATAGATTGGTCGCGATAACGTAAACACTATCGCGCCTACGAAGAGCGACGCACCGTGCTGGTTACTCCGTCCACATCCAGCACAAACTGGTCGATGTGACAAATTACGCGATATCGAGGAATCGAAGTAAGCGGAAAAGAGGGAAAAATGTTGCGCAACGTATTTATCACCGACACGAGTCTTGTCTTTCCGTTGAAAATAATGGCTGGCCGTGGCGCACGGAACCGACGCTAACAATGCACGTTGCATCGATTACTCTAACAATCGGTTCTCCTCTCGGCTGCAAGTAGGGAAACGTGCTTTCAGGACGAAGAAAAAGCAAGAGAATTTCGTGTAGGCCGTCTTGCACGTTCACGTCATCGGTATTCCGAGTTTCTTCAGCATCTATAAGAACACACACCACGCTCCATCGATACAGGATTTTTCCATAAATTACCTCAAAACATAGGAGTCCACTGCATTTTCAGCCATGCGTTTAATTCTATTCTAATTATATGGATGACATTCTAATGTCATTCCTCGTCAGGTTTTCATTTTTATTCTTTCGTTTCTCTTGTATCTTTGGTCGGAGAACCTACAACGCGAACGGATTATCGTTCCTCTGTTTCAAGAGTAGGCGCGTCCTTAGAGGAAGTAGGATATATATATTTCTTTTTTCTTTTTTTTTTTTTTCTTTCAATGCGTTGCTTCGCGGGAACACTGAACGCATCCTACATCATACTCGATCGAGTGGACGCATCCATATGTACGCATAACCATAAAGCGACATCCCAAACGTGGTATCCGTCGTCGAGCGATGCGGAGAAGAGTCGAAGGCATTCGTTATCGTGACGAACGTTCGCACACCGGCAACCTAATGCGGCTTCGTTTAGTGCATTTCAACAAATTATACGGCTGCTCTTCTTCACTTTGTCTACGTAGGAATAAATTTGTACCCGGATGAAACATGGAAATCATCCCGGCCCTATTTTATGATTTTCAAATGAAGCGGAATACATTTGTCTTTCCGAGAAACAAACTCTATCGACGTTATTGAGCTGCGTATAATTTATCGCTATTGAATTACCTATTACCTTGTACTTACTAAAACATGGAAAGCTCTATAGGGCGCTGCAATTGTTCTAAATAACGTTATTAAAACGTCGTTAATAAATCAGCAGAGGCTAGTTACTCGGGCTAATTACCGTTATCACGAGCGTCGAATCGAGAAAGAAGATCGAACTCGAAATACATAAATATTTGCGATCCAATCGTTAATTGGTCTAATCGATAGTCTAGCGTCATATACTAACTAACAACGCGTGGTGACCGAAGAATTTCCACGCAGAGACGACACAAGCAGATGTCACAGGATAGCTCGAGTGGGAAACAGACGACGGGGAAAAGGGGTGAACGGGTTCATGATTTCCCCGTGGCTCGAGAAGTTTGAAAAGGTAAGCCACCTAATGGTCCGGTGCAGTGGCAGATGTCACATGCTCGCCAGTCGATGTTTTTCAAACGGGCGTTTTGCCGCCAACGCAAGCCGACGGCTTCTTACCCTGGCGTTCAAGTCTCTCGACGTTACTAACGATCCAGCAAACATTAGGCGGCAGAGATCCCGGCGAGACCGCGAAGAAGAAATTCCAGGCTTGTGCAATCCGCGTGCTCGTGGGCCTGGATATCGACACGGAGTTTCTTACCAACGATCGGTCGGTTAGTATATACGTGTGCAACAACTATGTGAAGCAATCGGAACGCGGCATATCGAGGGGAACGAGGAAATGTTCGTCGAAACGTTGGATCGGCACGTAGCGCGTACGTTGATAGCGAAAAGAGAAATTCGATTTGTAAGGTAGGGTATCGAGGGATCTCTCTGCGAATGAAAAATCCACGAGCGAAATAGAAGGAACGATTAGATATGGAAAATACGCGAAGAAGGATATGACAAGTCGAAGAAGCCCGTGGCCGAACATGTTTATTCAAACACTGCACTCTGTATCGAATTCGCCCTTCCTAAGCTCGATACACCTCTGACAAGGTGATCGAATTGCAGGACGACCGCGATGCGAAATCAGAGTAAGGTCGATCGAGCGCTAATTCAGATACGGGGAATAGCGAAGCCGAGCTTCAGGGACTCGATCGTGGTCGATCGCGCGAGGGATCGTGCTTTTTCCTGACCACGGTGTCAAAATGATCAAGAGCGATCGGTCGACGTTGCCCGGGTAAAAACCTATATATCTGGTCACGTAGAGATCCGCGACAAGCTACAAATGGTTTCGCGGGGATCTGTTTACGTTCACGGCCAGAATTTATGGGACGAACGTGCGCCGCGACTCGTACGTGAAAGTCTAGGCTCGCGCGATTTCGAGGAAGAAACACGATGGCGATGGTGCCACCGGCTCGGTCCTTTATAAATCTTTTGGCTGAAAAGCAACGTCGGTATGCCGTGCTTTTTACAGGAAACACGCGCGTCTCGTTGTCGCTGCGCGTTTTCGGTGGCGGCTCGCAAAAGGCCGCGTTTCGACCGATGTCGCCGAGGATACACTGCAGGCCTGTGTGTTGCACGAGGGAAGAATGTACGCAAGAAAAGTTAAGGCGTGTCGATCTACCAGACCGGAGAGAGACCGTCTCTCGACTGTGGACGAGACGTTTCTCTAGAAACTTTCGCCGTTGCCGCGTGAACGTGCGATGGAGCTACGAACTGGAGTCTACGATCGTTAGACTACTCGTAGTCACAACGATAGTAACGGGAACGTTCTAAGAAACGATCGGACAGGGAGGGATTGCATCGAAATGATAACAAAAAAAAAAAGAAAAAAAAAGAAAGAAAGAAAAACATCGATTGGATGAAGTTATTTCGCGCGACAAAACTACGTTTCGTACGATCGTTGTACACAGCTCGAAGGTTTTCCGTATTCGTGTATAAAGTCACTCACCGTCTATCTATCTGGCAGCGATCATTCGACCGACGAAATATCCAAGACAAGGCATTCGAAACGTTGCACGCTCGAAACTTCAAGGGAACTAACGTTCACTTTCAAAACAAGTAACTCGTGTCCCCGAAGTTTTGCTGAGCCGCGTGCACCGGCAGAAACACACAGAACATTGGCGATATTCGTTCCGCAAACTCGTATTGCACTTTCACGTAAACGGGGCTCCGATATCGAGGAAAAATTAACGTCGTGCACGTGGTGCCATGGGTGGCCAAGCAAACAAACCTCTTGAGTGGATAGTACGTGGCGGACGTGAGATCTGATATCGAAATCTAGTTGGTCAGAAGTGCTTCAACAACGATCGACGCACGCAATGTCACGCGAGACGGTCGATACGCGTGAAAGAACACAGCAGACGTCTCCAGACAGGCGCGTCCATGAGATCAACTGACGAGGTGACACGCGAGATCGAATTTACGCAGCTGATAAGAGGTGCACGCGCGCACGCGTTATCACTGTCAAACACGTTGACGGCGCATTCTGCGTCGTTCTGGCATCGCTTCCTTCCACGAACTCGTTCTCTCGACCGTTGTTCTCGAGTTGCCGAGAGCGGACACGCCAGAGAAACGAATTCCTTCGTCGTTCTCTCGTCCACATAAAATCCGAAAGTTTATCGTCACAGTTTCGGCCAACCTGTTTCCACTGACAACAATACCCCGAGAGTTCTCCAGCCTCCCCTTGTGTCAACGTGTCCGTTCGCCTCAAGACGACCACGCGTTAGTTCTCCACCGCCTGGACAGTCCTCCGTGATCGTGTCCACCCACGATGATCGTATCCTCCCGCGAACGAAGATGCTCTACGAGAGCAACGACAACCGAACAACAGAGATTTCCACGACGACACACGGTTGTTTCACGGATCACTCGCGGTTCCACGATGCTACACACCGAGAGAAAGAGCGCACGCGCTAAACAACACGAGAAAGGAAGAGGCGGCTTTCACGAGAATTCCAGCCGATCTTTCGAGGCCTCCTCTTCGGTCCGCGCGTCTCACCTTGCGGAGAGCGAGTCTCCAGGTCGGCCATGCAACGACGCACAGGTCCACGCTGGGCAGGAGCCTCTCCTCGCCTCTCCTGCACCTCCAGGCCTCTCCCTTTCCACCTTCTACCACCACCACCGGCACACGTTGCTCGGTACCGCCACTACCACCGTCGGCACCGGAGTCGCCACCACCGTAGAGTGCCTCTCCACCTTCTCCTTCGCTGCCGTCAGACTTCCTCGCCTCTCTCGTCACCCCTCTCGACCGACCAGAAGACAACTCCTAGCCTCTCCTCGTCCCTCGTACCCTTCCCTTACCCCTCGACCTGCCTCGCCTCGCCTTACCTTACCACGGCACTCACCTTCCTTCTTCTTCCACCTCCTCCAACGTCTTCGTCCTTCTTCCTTCGTGGATCACTCGGTTTCCCTACTTTACTCCTCTAGCCAGGTAGAGCGACTGCTAAGTATCTCTACGCGCGCACATAGCCACACGGAGCAGGGGCCACGACTCTCGGCCCCTTTGTACCTACGTGGAACGCTTCTTCGCCGGTGTGGATGCACGGCTAGCATGATCCCCCTTGGCTCTCTCTTTCTCTTCCTTTCTTTCTGCATTCGAGGGTTGCTTGCTAGCTATTTGCTCGCGTACAGTGCATCTGCACTCGGAAAAAGCATATGTTCCCCGACTCTGTTTCTTCTTTCAGCGCGACGCGGGAAATAGAAAGATACCAAGAGCTACTCCGTTCGAACTGTGACCCGCGACTTAATAAAATTAGAGCGCTCGACGCGTGGGTGTCGCACTGACGATATCGCGATTTAGATCCCTCGGAGAGGCGCAGTAAACGTTCCCAGAAGAAGTTTCGTGTCAATGCTTGAATCGTAAAGTGGACTACCAGGCGACCTTTCCATACCTTTCGTGCACAGCTGCATAGGATAGGGGAATTCCGGAAGCGGTATCTTATCGGGTGTCGTGCCCTTTGGTAAACTAAAATTTTACCTTGGCTTTCGTGAATCCAGTAAACGTCGTTGCATAAAGAGTTCCAAGAAGTACGGTTACATATTGCTTTGATTTCGATCGATTCTTTAGATAACTCGTCCAACGATTTGTGAATCGTTTTTCCATATTCGACGAGTTAGAAAAATTTGTTCGTACAATCGGCGCGAAAACTCTCCGCTCGTGCTCTATACCTAATGAAGCACCACTAGTGCTGTACTCGCAAGAATGTAGAATCTCGTTACGTGAAAGCCACCTTGGGCAGGCGTGAAAATACATCGCGTTCTGTTTCCAAGAAGAATCCACAGCCAGTGGCGTTGCCAGAGAACTGGAGAGACTTTTTCGAAATCGCAGTCGGAATTTGCGGCGACTGTTTCTTCCGCGAACCACGCGAAAACGTTTTACCATAAATATGTAATAACGCAGGTAAGCACTTGGTCGAGAGACCTGGTGCTTCTTTCTGTAGAGGTTATGCCATAAAGCGTAAACGCTTTGTGCCGGTAAATGGCGAAAAAAGGGAGACGTTTCGTGGAACCAAAGCTCGAACTGACACGGCAGATCGACGCGAATGTAACGGGAATTTGTTAGAGCGGCAAACGTTTAACGTGTGCTTTTACTCTTTGTGTAACGTAATTATTATGCATATTGCGATTATGTATTATTCTGACCATCTCTTCCATTATATACAAGTAGGTTTCTAATGTTGCGATAAATATAACGTTACCGTATATTCGAGAAATTAGTTCACTTTTAGTGATAAATCCGAAGATTTTTATAACGTTCGTTATTCAATTCGATGCGTATAAGTTCTATTTGATGTTCGTGAAATAGGAAATTCCACAAACAATTAATGTACGTACATCGCATTTTTCTCTGCTACACCCAACTAATCCCATGTATTACGTTTATCTCTTAGTCTGCGAAATTTCTTAGAAACTGGAAACTTATAGTCAACCAGATTATTTCAATGTCGCGAATGCATTAAACACTCAATCGTCTGTTTGAACAATTCGATAAATTCTCCAACTAAACTCAACTTATCAAGCAACCGAACTTTAACCACTCTCTACAGTCGGAAACAATCTTCCCTTAAATTCTCACGAGTATTGTTAAAAATTACCGACTCGTTGTTGTACCAAGAATTTTTTTCTGGACTTTGAAAAAAATCGCTATTCTCTAGATCGTTCGAGATAGGAAGCTGCACGATGATACAGCCAAGAAGCTTCCCACAGACGTTTGTGGAACGCAGAAGGGTGGCTTCTTAGCAGGTGCCTGTCGATGTTCCGTTTCGATCGTTCGATGCCCGACCCTCGGCCAACCATCTCGAATTCGTTCCTAACAATTTTTCCCGACCACTGACCGGGCAACGGTATTGTTCCCTTCAAGTGGTTTGACTATCCCTGCGGTATTGTTTGCCGATCGGTTTCACCCCCGCAAAAAGGGTCTCCATAGAGAGACACTACTACGTCAACACTAGGAACAACGTAGGAACAATACTGCAAAATTGCAGTTCGGTCGTATCTATTCCGATCCCATTTGTCATTATTCGAGTGGCGTTTGTTTCGACGCGACACGACTCCAGGCCTTTCTTGGAAAGCTGACTTTCAGCTATAGAAGTCTTAAAGACCTTAACGATAATCGAATTTTCGTTTTCGAAAAAGGTTGACGTCTTCGAAATAGTTAGGAGAATAGCAAACGACGGGACACGAAAAGTCATCGATTCTATTTTTTCATAATTAAGAGAATCGTTTGATCAGTTTCGTTTCAGGATACTACAGTCTATATTTCTATCTATGTTTGGTAGCACAACAAATAGAATATAATTAATTGTCCTTTTATTCGTGTAAAGAGGGCCTTCAAGTATAAGAAAAATACGATTAAACATTCACAAATTGAATTACGTTACAAATATAAAAGAAAAAAATGACAATTTTTAAACTTATCAGGAAACAGTGATTTATTATTCGCGATAATGCTAATTATCGAACGTGCAACTCGTCTCGGGACGATAACGGTGATCGCGCGAGTTTGCCAGGAATCAACAGGTGGTTTCATGAACGCGTGGGCCTAAATTTAGCCGCGACATAACCTCTCCTACTCTCTTTCCGCGACTTCCCCACCCTTGTCATCGAATTTGTTCTCTTTCTGTCGTTCTCCCTTCTCGTCTCCTCCTCTCATCGCCGCTCTCTTGCTCTTTCTCTTTCCACGTCCTCTCTTACCAATCGTTTTCCTGTTTTCGCGCGCAACGCAATTCGTTCGAACGTAACCGTTCGACCTAACGCGCGATGACAAAATACGCTCGGCCGTGGAACGTTAAAAAAAGTCAAAAATTAATGGGCATCGATAATTATGAATTAATTAGTTGGAAATTTAATTCAATCGGCGATGAGGTTCGTGTTGGTTTATTAAACACAGCTCGTGTACGACGAATGTCTGTGACTGACCGGTTGATCAACCGTGGTTGAGTATACCAGAATCGGAGGAAGGGGAAAATTAGTATCACGGCTCGATATTACAACTCGATGTTATTTCTCAATGGCACGTGCCCTTTTCCATAACCGTGTTCTGAATATTTCTTGGGATTTTTGTATTCTTCCTTACTAATAAGTCGCCAACACTTTTTTACTTTTCACTGATAAAATTCTTTTAAATTCAGTGACAATCTTCTATGGTTGAAACGATATTCTGAAAAAATTTCGCACATCGCCAAAGTATGTTTGACACGACATCGAAGTGTCAGTTGGTGTCCATTAACGCTTCGCTATTAACCACTGCAAATATTCGTCTCCATTCGAAAACCGTTATCGTTAAAGAAGAACTTGCCGAGCCGTGTCGAGCGCGCGCGCATTTTAATCTAGCGGTCGAATCCATTTGTGGTTAAAGAGTTTATGACACAAACCCTAAAATCAGCAAGCGCGTCAACGAACGAGTTACCCCGGGGGTAGATCTTTTCGAAGAATTCCAGTCGTATCCGCAACGCGCGATCAGGGCCATAATTCCGATGGTAAGGACGACGATGACGGCCATAAGGAAGCGTGAGATCAATCTCTATGGCGGCCGTTGCGGACCTCAAGCGAGACAGGGCCAAGCTCGTATCTCGCGCTTCGACGCGCGATTTACAGCTGCCGCGTTGCTTTATTCGCCAACCTGTTCTCTCTTCTCGTTTCTCTTCTCCTCCTGATGTTGCTCGCTTCGAACGAACGAACGAAGGCTCTCCTCGCATTCCTCTTGCAACGTCGACCGCGTTGCCGTACGCGAATCAGATAAAAGTGGCACTGGAAGGTATATACACCGCGGCCTCCACGGCGACTTTGAAGAATCGGTGTGGATCCAGGGGGGTCGTGCGCGCCTGCGATCGCGTGACCGCTGGTGTATTATGGATGACCAACACTTTCGAGAGTTTTCACGAAGAATTAAGCTTTATGAAGGATTAATGTCGTTCGCAAATCTGGATTGTCAGCAGTGGCGGCAAAATAATTTCGAACGGAGAATTCGACCTTTATTTTCGTTATTATCGTTGTCATTATTATTATCCAAGGAGTCGAAGAATTGAATTTTTTCGAGTTCGTTGACGTTTGACAATCGTTTTACCTCGATCTTGTAATTTTCAGTGTCGACAAAAATTCGATTTTATAGTGTTTCTTTGTTACACTCTAAGTAGATTAATTTGGAATTGCGAGTTGTGCGAATGCTGCCCGGCTTATTAGCACGAACTTCTACTTTGGCAGTCGCAGACTGCTTTTTATAAAATTAACAAATTCGTCATTCGGTATAATGAGGTTTTTAACACCTCTACCGAGAAGAATGTAACTTTTTGCTACTTTATTGCCAGTCGATTACTTAATGCCAATTAGATGTATAGTGTGAATCAAGATTCAGGATTCACATTTATTTATCGCTGATATCTTACGGATATCGAGAAACGGAGTTCTTAAATAACAGACTTGGAATGTATTATGGAAGTTTTACTTGGATTTACATACCACGCTGCTTCTACGGGAATTAAAATTTCCCGCTCCACTCTCTAATCGCATAATTCTTTTGAAAGTGAATAATTTCTACCAGAAACGGTCATATATCTATATGTAAAGTATATGTATATCTACATGCATCGCACTTATGAGCGGTGGTGTACATAAAAGTATGCATTTCGTAAGAAATGCGAAATTAAACCCTTTTAGGAAAAAAAGCAAATTTCTTTGCCAGTTCGCTAGCCAACTTTTATGCTTATGCTTATTAGGATTCTGACGTTTACTCATTGCTGAGACACCATAAAGCGACGCGAGGCATCGAGAAGTGGCGAAGCACCCTCGAGCGATCTCGCACCATGAACCTCTCTCGTTCGTGCGGCCAACTCTCCCCGTGAAACTCGGGTTCCAAGTATACCACGGGCATAGAGTGTCGACCATAACGTTGGTCAGAAGAGAATACCGGTTCCGAAAGCACAGTGGCGCCGCTACCCGAGGAATTCGCCTTTGGAAAAAATCGCACCGCTCGACGAGATTTGAATAACCCTTGCATCTTATGTCACAAAACTTACTCGACCGCTCGCTTCGTCCATACGTTCCTCGAATTCCTCGCACCGGACAGTCACGCGAATTTTTCCTTAGAATCGCATACACAAGCGTACGCTTCCCCTTTCGCTTGATTTCTTTCCGAATAGAAAGTATACTTGTTTTTAATACAATGTTTCAACAGGATAATAATTCTACGTATTTTTGGAAATACAAAGAACGCAAAAGTCTGCGTTAGATAAATAATCTGCGACGTTATGACTTTCTTCGTGTGTGTGCGCTCTCGTAGAAGAGTGCACGGGTACCATACTGATATCGATAGCATAGTGTTAAACATCAATGGTGTTTATTCTTCCATTGATATTTTCTCTCGATCCAACCCTGTAATTAGGAACTGTTTGTAATGTATCTTATCCTGATCTGCATCACTCTCTACGGAATTTTATTCTTACGAATTAATATGTATCTTTATGAATTTAATTTGCATGAATCTTTAATAATTTCGTGTTACGTAGAACACGTTTACTCCAATATTTTCGACGATGTTTTCCCATAAGTAGATAAATAAATACGTACTACGGAGATTCTCTGTGATACGCGTGGATTGAGCACGATATCAAAGTATAGTCGCCTAAGTCAAGAAACATCGTATGTATGTATGCAGACAGAGAGGAAGAACGAGAGAGTAAGATTCGCGGCGAGGTTTCCGCGAGAATGTTAACGATCAAAGGGCCGATCGATAAGGGGGAACGCGGTTCGCTCGCGTAGATCGAGCGTCGGTTCCAAGAACTCGTTAATAATAATCTCCGGTGAAATTATTTATTTAGTCCATTTGCGGATTCGCGTCTGTCTTAGTACGTGACTCCGCCGATAATGAATCCTTCGTATATACGTAAGTTGAGTTACAACGACTTACGGGCTCCGACCGAATATACCTGGCTACAGGACCGTGCAAAAGATGCGCCGCAAGGATAACGCCATCGAGCCACGGTCCTTTTATTTTACTTGGTTCGCTCTTTCGTTCGTTTCACCTTCCTTACCCGCCTTCCTTCGGCAACGGTGCGCTCGCGAACGCGCCTTCTCGTTCTTCCTCTCCTGTCTATACACCCTTTGTCCGCGCCTTCGTATTTTACTTTCGTGTTAGCAGCCGGAGCCATTGTTCATCGCGTAGAAAATCGAACGAGCGTCTTTCCGTTGTTGTCGTTTCCTGAGAATCTTCGTCTCGCGAGGGTGTTTTCGTTTCCTGGAACCGTCTCGTCGTCACCCCTAATGAGGGGCTGGAGAACACGAGAAACGGACACGATTGCGAAGCCGACTTGCGTGATACCGTGCTTTTATTCCACGATATCCTTGACTTTTTGAGGAACAGGTGTGTTGGATACGGTTGTGCAATTTGTGTTTGTTCCGTGGTATTCCGAGAATCGGGCAGCTCATAACAAAAGTAACTATCATTAACCATGTTCGTCTCTTCTTGAAAGAAAATATAACAACACTTTTGTATCTTTAATTTTTATCCGTTCGGTATTTTATCCATTGCAGCAAAGTAGCAAATGAAAAACAGGTTTGTTAAGAATTGGAATAATTTTGTATCTCTGGTGTAAATTACAAAAGGGAGAAGAGATTAAGATGCTGTATCGTACAAATATTTTTGATTGTTTTTGAATTGTATTACAGCCGGTGACGCGTAATTCGTGGAACAGCGTTTTTTGAAATATATAATATACTATTACGTAATTCGAAGGTTATACGCTTTTAGTAAAATGAAAAATTACATTCCGCACGAACAAGACTTTTAATCCTCTTCCGCTCATTTGTTCAAGACTATGAGGTCAACGGTGTTTCACGATACTTCCAGGAACTATCGGGGCGCTATTAAAGCGTTTCTAGGAAGTATGGAACTACAATTTCAATTTCTAGCGCCATCTTCGCGTCAGCTGTGCCGATGCAGCATCGATGGCGTCCGCGAACATTCGAGGATGATGGAAAACGAAACGAGTAGTCGTCGACCCGTCAAACTCGTCAACAAGAAGAGACCTTGCGGTTCGACAAATTCTTCTCTGCCTCGTCCTTTAGCCATGCGCCTCCCACGAATCGTCCCACGGTTGCCAATATTTGCGGAAACGAAAAGAATCGCTAAACATGACCGTCCCTTCTCTCTGTCTATCCTCTGACTACTTGAGGAAAACAAATCGTACAGTGCCTGGTTAAACGCAGCAACTTGCACCGAGCTGACAAACGTTTCGCTAGAAAGTTTTAATTACAACGCCATTTCTCTGCCCACTGTATACATGATCGGATATTTTCTAGATTTTTACGACGATATTCTTCAAATTATTCGAAACTAACGTTGGCGTGAAAGATACGTTCATAGCACAAGAAGAGTAGGTATTTGGTTCCCAAACTCGTCGAGAGACAAACAGTTTACACATATAATCGGGATTTGCTTATTCTGTTCGTTTCCACTCGCAATAAACGTTTTTCCTGCTACGGGAGATTTACTATTATGTTTATGCATCGGTACATTAATTTTCGTCCGCTATTTCGATTAATTAGATCAGGATCGAAAACTCGGTATTGGCCGAAGTAATGCGTAAACGGGCGCAAGAAGACCAAGAGTCGGCTTGTCGTTTGACCTTTTTGGAAAGTGTACAAAGATCATTCGAGGTGATTGTATTTTGTATATAAAAATACATACGCGTGTTACGACGTATCTAAAATATTTAAATATTCTGAATGTGAACGGGGCATACGGATTGATCCATCCACGACAAAGGCCGTTAGAAGAGATCGTTGATTAATCGGAGCAGTAGCTGAAACAGCACCAGATACGAGGAATAGACGCGCGTTAAGAATGTGGACGTAGTTGCAGACTCGATAAGAAGCGCATCTCTTTTCAATTACGCCGGCAGAATCGACATTCCGCGGACAGGCTTCAGCCATATTGTCGGTAGAGGATTTAAAAATCAGCTGGAACTTGAGTAAGCGGACCGATAATAATAGCTGGCATTCCTCTGAAAATCGTGCGGCTCCTTCGTTGGCCGTAAAGGCGGTAAAAAGAAAGAGTCGGTGGCGATGTGCCGCGCGACGTTAACTTCGAGATTTTAACTAGCATTCGTTGACACGTGTCGATAAACATCCTATGTTATTGTGCGTTGATAAAGCGATTCCACGGAGCTTCGAATGGATGATGTTGAGTATACGAAGCGCGAAGAAGTACCGTTGTAAGAATGTGTCGATTTCGAAGAGAAAAAATAGTTTGCGGGGCAAGAAAATACGTACAGTTTTTGTTTGATTTTCTTAACAAACGGCGTATGTGTAATTTATAAAAGAGGACGAGGGAATAGCGTGACGCAAATTACTGGTCGTGAGCGCTTTGTTAGAAAGTTTGTAGTTTGATAAATTTTATAATATTCTTCTTCCTTGCGTGATTCTAGATTAGCCTCTTAAAATTCGTTACAAAATTCAAAATCACCCCTCACGCGTAAAGAATTGTATTATATAGAATCCTGCATAGACAGAGAGAGAGGGAGAGAGAGAGAGAGAGAGAGAGAGTTGGATTATTCTGTAATTAACCGACTATTTGTTACGATACGGGTAATTTCATTCCGCTAGTAGCACGAGGTTGTCGAACGGTTTCGAAAGCCGGACATTAATAAGTCGGATAAAGAAAGTTATCGAACCAGTAATGATTCGTGAGTAACAACAGGGTAATTTAATCGAAATCACGGAATAATAACGTATATTGGTATAGTATCGATTCGAAGGTTTTCCTGTTTTTTGCCTGCTCACTTTTTTCCCCTCTCGGTCAGTCCCTCGGAGGTTGGTACGTCCCGGTGCACGCTGTCGTTCGATCTCGATCGGTTTTTTCGCCGATCCGGCCAATTTCTTGACACATGTTCGACCGTGCAACGCTGAATCACAGGGAGCAGCTTTTTATGGGAAAGCCGCGAGCGCAGTTTAAAAGTCAGCGAGCTAGCTACTTTCACCCGGTTCGCGTTGAAAAACAGCCGGGGCCAGAATTTTTTTGGGAATTAACCGGAGCAAAAGTCAGCATACGTCTCGAGATTACGACGTGCGGTGAGTAAAATCCACGCTGGATCAAAACATTAGCCTTTCTTCTGGCCCCTCGTTCCGCGCAAGAACCGAATCGCGGAATAACAGGTTGGTACACCTGCCATCCTAACCAGGAATTCGTGTAATTTTTTATCCATCCACCTCGTCTGTCCATCGTATCCCTGTCGCGTCTATTAAATCCGTCACTGAAATTTCACTTCCATCTTCCTCACGAACCTCGTGTCCCCGGACGTTTATACACGTATATTCCTTGTTCTATTATCTTTTTTTCCAACCAAAATACCTGTCGTATCTTCTTCCTTTCGTAGCCCTCGCGTTTGATTTCAGTCCAGTCCAAACCGATATGATCGAGGAGCAACGCTATCGGCTGGACGTCTCGTGCTTTCCCTCGTCTTTCCGCCTCGACGACTCCTCTCCGATCCGCTGACTTTTCGGGAACGTCACTCCAGATCCCCGAGGATTCTCGGCACTTTGTAGCGACGAAGAGAGGCACGGAGGGTACATCACCTTCGCGTGTTTACCTCTTCGGCAACCGGTTCTTGCCTCCCTCTTTCCTCCTTCGTGTCCACTATCGTTCTTCTCCCTTCTGTATCGGCCGCGTATACCTGTGTACAACCTGGCGTAGAATCTGCCTTCCCTCTCCTTTCCTCCTACACCTTTTCCATTCCGCCTTTGTCCCGCTCTTTCGCTTCGTTTCCTCGTCCTTCTCGTATTTGTTCCGCGGCGATTCTTCGTTCTTCGTCGATCCGCCTCTGTCTTCTCTTCTCTCGTTCTCTTCTCGAGACCGCGGTATTCAAATGACCTCGGATGATGAATACGCCCATCTCTCTCGGTCTGTCGGTAATTGCCGCTATTTCTATCCTTATTTTTGCCCGCGGTGCGTACACCTTCGAACGTGCACCGACGTACATACTCCAGGTACAGCAAGCACGGTCGGCTCCTTTCTTCCCTCCTTCTATACCTCTTCTTACCTTTTTACCTCGTACGCGCTCGCACAATACGTACCTTGGTACCCGCACCTCTTATCTCCGGGAATTTCGTAAGGAGCGATAAACAGCGCGAGAGCCGATCCAGCCAACTCTTCACTCGACTCGACTTTCTTTCTTTCTTTCTTTCTTTCCTTCTTTCTTTCTTCCTTTCTTTCTTTCCTTCTTTCTTTCTTTCCTTCTTCCTTTCCTTCTTTCTTTCTTCCTTTCTTTCTTTCCTTCTTTCCTTCTTTCTTTCTTTCTTTCTCCGTGCATCGTGGAGGTGTGAAAGCATCGGCAACTTCAACCTGCCTATTATCACGTTGCCTTTCCAGACCGAGATGACGTTGCGAGTGGATCTTGGAGCGCTATGGGCATTTCGCTTTTTCGTCAAGAAAAATTTCAGAAGGAACTGAATGATTTTCACTGGATTTAAATCGGGCTCTTGTTGCGACGTAAAGGACGCTTATGGTCGATAAAATGTAATCGAAGATTTAATACAGTGACGTACCGAATAAAGTAAAATATTTGAACTTGTAAATCTTTAGGTTTTACCACGCCTAAATGATATATATATATAATGATATATATTTTTCTCTTTTTCGAACAATATTCGAAACTTGAGATTTAGGAAGAATCGTAGATATCATAGGAAAAAATTTGTATTCTCAAGAATTTAGTTCAGCATCGAGCGAGGCTTCCTTTTTAAACGAGAACTTTCTTTCAAGTGGATATTGTTCGAACTACGAATTACTAATTTTTCGATTCTTAATAAAACATCTTTCACGAAGCACGTAAAGTTATGACGCAATAACACCGTTACCTGCTTAGGATCAAGGCCTTGATAAGAAAAAGAGCGATCGAGAGAATTAACGTAATAGGGGTACAATTACGCTAATTATGATCTTCCAGGTGAACACGGAAGATCCTTGATGAAATATTGAAACGAGATCCAGTTTTCCCAAGAGTATGTAATTTATGTTCTTTCCTATATTTTCTAAACGTTCTTTAAACATTTCTTTAGATACGTTTCTGTGATTTAAATAAACATACGTAATTACGAAAATTCGTCGAACAATAATAGTACAAAATGCTACGTTAAACTGCGTTTTTTCTTCTGCAGTTGTCTCGTTAATCGCTAGGAAGGTTCTGATCGGCCGTGTTTCCCACTCGTAACGATAATTAATGTTTTCACGCGTCGCTATTATGCAAGTCGACGCCATATTTCCAACGATTTGGAATACGCGCGGCAGGATGTGGAATTAAATAAGGAACTTCGTGAGTTTCTATGCACAAACACCGTATCCAGTTACGTAATCAATTAATGGAGCGTGTAGCGAAAACTATACTACGTACGTAAATATATTTGTTCATCAATTTTTTAGTTGAGAAACGTCCGCATCACGCGCGAGATACGAAAATAGTATAATTGGAGCCTCTGGCACGGTTGAACTAATATCATTAGCGAAGCTTTATAAGTAACGAGATACGAGTTATCGGTGTTGATAAATTCTCCCTCGGCATAGTAACAAATTTGACAATAAAACGACCATGTAAATTTTACAAATTGCAAGTTGTCTAGTTATTTTATTTCACGTACATGACGTCCTTTCGTTTGCCTATACATCATATATGTATATGTCGGGATGATGCAGCGTCACTTTTGGAGCGACTTGTACCGTACGTATTACAAACGTGCACGGGTAGCTACGGGGCAAACAGCAATCATACCCATAAAGTTCCCGTGATCCCTTCGTGCCAGGGCCTCGCATGCTGAATAACAGCAACTATTAGTGGTCTGTCGGTCATTACAATCTGTCAGTCGAACGTACAGTCGTGTAAGCGCTTGCAGGTAACCTTGACGAATGAAACTATCGGCCAGCACGTGTACTTTTATCTTTCTCTTCTACGGAGCCGTAAATACCTTGGCCAAAAGAAAAATTGGTTTCCCTGTTGGTCGACGAGAGAACCGTATCGAATTCTGAACGATTTGATATATCATAGCTTGCACAATGTTTTACGAGTTCTCGCTGAAACATTACAAGCAGAATTTACTAAGTTAATAGCGGTTGAACGTGATTTACGCTTCAATTTCTGTTATTTCAAGAGTATTACGTTAAAATAGCATTATTCCGAAACGTTGCGAAGATTTTTCAACTTTCCAAATCGTAGAATCTTTTTGCAACTGTCGTGGAACGTCGCTGCCTGATACACCACTTCTGAAATTAACAACTTATCAGAAATTTAAGAACGACGTGACCTTTTACTTTTACGAAACTTACGATAACTTCCCTCAATTTCTAGCCCTGTTTCTCAATCTTTTTCGCAAGGAACCGTACACAAATTTTCCATTAATTAATATTCGAAAAATCAAGGTCCTGCCGTGTCTATTTTACTGTAAACGACACTGTCACGACGATGGACCGTTCGCATGGAATAAAATACGACAGCTTCCAGCGAATCGGTTTTGTGGCAGGAACCGCTGACTCAACTCTGCGTTGGGAGAGGTCTCCGAGTGTCTAGCCGAGTTCGCCCACATGAGACCCGGTTCCGTTGTGCTTAGGCGTACAATTGCACGGGAACGCGCCACAACGATCGACGACGATTAGGCAATAGCCGCCGTTTTATAATTGTTCCCCCGGCATGCGCCGATCGTGTATAACCGTCGACAAGGCCCACAGTTTCGACACACGCCGCCTCGTGTTATAACCTACGTTTCGCGCGATTAGTTCTCGCGGCAGAGCGATAAATCTCGCCACGATCCTGCTCCAAGGGACTAGTTAGCGTTCAAGGGCTTCAGGAGCAACTATAAGCTTAACCTAGTCATTAGGATTGAGTTGGTTGAGATTAATTAGGATTTTAATTGGAGGCGAGAAGAAGAAACTTCGTAAGAGAGAATGATGCGTTTTATGGGGGTGGGGGGAGGAGGAGCTAAGTTGGAATTTAGTAAGAAATGTTTCGTGTTTCTAATTTCTACGTTATTCGAGTAACTACGACAAAGCGATGCGATATCCGCTTACGCTATATTTCACCGTTTTTTCAAATCTACCTCGTCATTTCCAATCATAAACATCGTTTCCAAATGTCGCGAAAATTCTGTTCAACCATAACGCACAATACTCGCAAATCAATAATACATCAATAACAACAGTACCAACTTTCCGATATTACAATATATACGATGTAAAGGGTAAAAACGTGACAAAGAGAGTCGTAAAGATCTTGGCTCTCGGAACAAAACTGGCGACACCATAAAGCAGAGAGGGCTGATATCGTTCCTTCGTGTTTACGTTTTCTACATTCCTATACCAGTGGAGGCTAAAGTATGTACGGTTTCAGCGACGGAGGACGCGTATAAGCGTAATGCACACCAGCGCCAAATATATATGGGGAACGATAGGTGATATAAAGTGGCAATGTCGCGACTGTCGCGAGTAACGTGAAACATAGGCTGATTGGGCCGGTTTAGCCGCGCCTTATCGCTGCCTGTGCTTAACATACATCCACTGTGCAACACCCTATTCCCGTCGCCATCCTCCACGTTTTTAATTTCCTCCTTGTCGCGAGTTAAATTCACGTCACAAACGATGATACAGTAAGTTAGCATCGTTCTATTTCCCAAGTTTCCTAAACTTCAACAGCTTTAAATTCAATCTTGAACTTTGCACGGAACGACCGAACTCGAATATCGTAAGACACCATTAGTCTTTTATGTAATAAAGAACGAGGAAAAACATCCCGTACCTTGGATCCAACAAGGAAAAATCTCAAAAACGAGAAAATAATTCGGTCGTTTGAATCAGCGAAGACGTACTGTATAAAGAATTAATAAAATAAGCAGTGGAATAACATGCCGGAAGTAACGTTCGGTCGAATACGATATTTTGCGCTCATAGAAAGTCCCATAACCAAAATCTAGTACAATCTCGTAGGCAATAATTTTGTCTCGCTAGATCGCTGGAATATCGTACTGTCCGTCGTGCCATGACATCGTGTATATTTACGATCAAACTCCTTTCCTCGAACCATACAGTTTACGAGACACGGTTGGTCCGGTGACCGATGTCATCGAGACGTTGCCGCCACTGCTGGATTTATGGTCAGTATTCAGGATCTATTGGATGGCGTTATCGGTAGCACGGCAAATCGTAGGTTTACACGATTGTGACAGCTGACTGTATTACGTACATTTATGCAGAACTGGGTGTTTTCTTTCTTCCCGTTTGAAGTTTACTTTTGATTTGTAGATCTTGCACTAGCAATATTAGTATATCGACAAGTTACGAGTTATGGTATAATAGGTTCCTCCGCGTTTTATAGGATGCTGTGTATGCAATGTCGATGTAAATTATAATAGAAATTTGTTCGATAGTCGTTATACGCGTAAGAAGCTACTTTCAAATCCTATCCTGTATAGTGAATTTCAAGAAACGAGTTTTAAATGGCCAATTTCTTAAGAATTTTGGTTACAAGAAAGCGAAGAATATCTGCATATTTGCGACTCGACGGTAAAATATTAAAACGGAAACTTGAATCTTTCTTTTATCGCATTTGCAATTTACGTTACGTTTATGAAACGGATTTGTCGAGAAACGATCGATTCGTCGAAAGTTTTATTCCCAAATGTTTCTTCGACAATGTTTCTCGAAACCAGATTCTTGAATGTACTTTCACATCGAGTAATTTTTCCACATACTATGCCGCAGTGCAAGCATGTTATTTATTCGTGCGATAGTTTAGCGCGTTATTGTTGCTTTCCAAACGCAATCGGAAAATAACTGTCTGGAGGTAACGAAGCTGTCTGTTCAGCGATAGGCAGCACGTGGGCGTCCTTTCCATTCGATACTTAATGTTTCACGTTCGTGCCATTAACTTTTAACGGGGTTTACTTTCTAAGATTTTCCTCGATATCGCATCCCATCTTTCCACATTAATTTTCTCCTCATTGCGTTTGTCACTTATTTAATTTCGTACGCTTGCATAATATCGATATAAAAATATTAATAAATTTCTAGCGCGAAGTCAAATAAAAGTCACGATTCGAATAGAAAATTATACTTAACTCGAAGATAAAGATCGTATTTAGACAAATGAGAGAAAAAGATGCAGAATGTTGAACGAAGATTTATTGAACTCGTAGAAGCGAAACCTGACTATATAAGTATTGGTATCGAGCTTTCCTTATTTTGATATATGTAGAAATCAATATTTAAGCGTGATATAAAACGTGTAACTAAGATAATGCTTGACCTGAACGTCTTTAATCACGATTCAGACAACCGACGTCGGGGTCAATTATTCTCTTCGGCTAAAGAAGCGAAGAATATTTCTTCGTAACTTTCTTGAAATTTCAATATACCTGCAAATTCGTCTATTAACTGTTTCCCCGAGGAACGTAACGCGCCAACTGTAATAGTCGACTTTGAACAAGTAAACGTACAAATACTTTACAAATGTCTTCAAACGTCTTCGCTCTCGTTCCGTTCGAACAAATAAAATTCTACTCGTTAGAAGTCAAATTCAATCGAGCTGATCTCACCGTTTGAGAACGGAACAAAACGGATCCAGTTCAAAGGCGGCTATAAGCCTCGTCCAATCGCGATATTATTTCAGACTACGAAATGTCAAGGTGACCGATCACGGGAAGACGAGTCTCTCCCTTAACCACCCACGCGATCTATTCCCGGCATCGAGGATCGAACGTGACGAATATCGGTGGCTGGTACGCGATTTACGCTGCAGTTCGCGAGAATAACGCGGCCAGTTACACCTGGCGATAAAGCATCTGTGTGTAATTCGATTATCTGCAACGGTTATTGCATGGGGTGGTGAACAACCAATCGAGACCGGGGGCCGTCGGTGGTCCTTATCGCGGCTACTATCGATGTTCCCGACCGTATGTTCAACTCAAATATTGCGAATCGTTGGTTGCGATGCCGATAGCGCGTCGTTTACCTCGAGTTGCGGCGTAAATCGCTCGAATCGCGTTCCTCTGGTAAACAAGATCCGTTGGAAACTAGGCATTACACGGTCGCGATCGTGTAACGCGAATAGAGATTACGGTTATCGTTTCCGCCTAATTCCTTGAGCTAGTACCGAGCTGACCTCGTTCCCGAGTCGATTCGAAAAACTTTACAGCAGGGTGTATTGACGGATATGTTGAAATTCGTTCGTGGACGATCTCGCAGTTCTTGAAGCGTTTATGATTTCATCGAAGATTTCGCCTGTAGGATTCTGTTCATGGTACGTTTCCATGTATAACGCGAACGAACGTAGAGAGTCATCAATTTCTTTGTTTACTTCCAACGCTTCTGAGTATCTTCGTTATCGATGTTGTCGTTGGACTTTATTCGATCGGAGAAAAAATTTTGCAACTGAAAGGTCTACGATCGATAGGATTTGTTGCTTCTTTCTCGGTTGTCATTTTACTCGAGCGATAAATTATTATACATAGGCGTTCCGTGTTATCTCTAAATTCTATTTTCGTCTTTTCGAAATGACGAGTTTATTTGCAGCCTAAAAGTGAGTTATCGTTGAAATTTAAGGTGCTTTATCTAGAGGTGGAGGCAAGCAGTTAATAAAGTGGCTGCTGCAGCTGTTTGCTCTTGCTGCTAATTCAGAGTTCAGCCTCTCTTTAACATACGCGCGTCGAAAAGCCACGGTAAACAGAACTCGTTCTCTCGTGATACAGCTGTGAGCGTGACATTTCAAATTACCAAGTTCGACCAAATAGAGTTGGCAAGCTCCGGGTCTGTTTGACTCGATTCTCTTATTGCTCCAGCACGAAACACGTTGTTCTTCAAACAGTATTACTCTACAAATTCTACGGCCTCCTACATTCCTTTGGAAGAGTCTACAGAACGAATCTTATCAAACAGATGTAAAGTAAAACTCCGCTAGCGGTCATAAAAGTCATGATGAAAATTATACTTTCACAAATATTATCGATACATACCATCTACATGTTTGATTCTAGTATTCGATACATTTAAACGTCGCTAATTTTCTTGTCTCCGCCTTTTTCGCTCCACCCTTTTCGCGAACGAAATATCTCAAAATTGGTAGAAAGAAACGCGAACAAACGATGACAAGTGAATTTTCTAAAATAAGAGTTTCCTACTCCGTACAGACCAGACAGCGCAAAATGAAATTCTTTCAAATATGTACGCCCAATTTACGCCTACCGCTAGTACCAATTCCAAATAGAGAAATACGTTCTACAGATTCTTCGCTCGTACTTGGTAAATTTAAGCAAAACGTCGCACATCCTCCATGATCAATCCGTTACACACCGCGCATGTTAACTGTTCTCGTTCGTGTCTTACACGAACGTTCACGAACCAGTTTACGCTCGTTCTCTATTCATCCTAATCTCCGCGGACAGCGGTTTCAACGCGAATCAAGCGGGACATAGAAAGGCGAGCAGCGTATGTACACGCATAGGCGAACTCCGGAGGTAATTTAAAAATAAGAATTACGAGCATAGCGCCGCCCGTAACCCTCGGGCATGGAATGTCAACGGTAACTACCGTCGTACGTAGGAATAATATCGACTTCTTTACGGGTCGTTGTAACAGTACAAGGGCCCCGTGCGGTTCGTTCCCCGCCGTGAATCGTCGAGAGAATGTCGGGGCCCCGACCCGTCCTGCATATAACCTACGCACCGTGCCAGATGGAGAAAACAAATATGTAGTGTGATCGCTTAACTGTTGCTGTCTAAAGTGACTTTCGTCGGGGCACGACCGAGTCACGTGTTCAAATATTGTGTAAGGGGATTGTTCGTGGAACGGGGCCACGGACAACCTACGAGGGTGTCGGGGATGTATAATAATTCCAGCGAGGTGAGTCGAGCGATCTTTTGGATCGTTTTGACGATACGCGTTCGCTTTTTTTTTTATATTATATTAATATTTATCGATACAATGGATATAAATAATACAGAATCGTTGTTGTACGAATGTTTCGAAACTAAATCGACCAAGTAAACTTATTTGATAAATTTGTTAATTTTATTACAACTATGTTAGGATACAGGATCAGCGTTCGATTTCTCGAAAGAAGAATTATTTACTTTTGTAAATTATAACGATAAGTTACACGATATCGTTATCGTTGGTCGAATACTGTGAGTACTCGGAAATGAATATTTTTTAATTTTCCATTACACGCATCCGTCTAAAATTCGCCACTTTAAAAGAGGTAAAATTCGTATCAACTTCGCAGGCGAATCCTTCGATCGAGTAAACCTATTACGAAATCATATTTCTAAGAAATAACGACACGGAAACGATTCAACGATAATTGATCCCAAGGAACCATGGTACGTAAGTTGTACGTTTCTTGACGAGAACGTTCACGTAGATCCACACCTATACACCAGCTAACGTTTACTCGTCGAAATATTTCCTTGCTTGATATTGTTTTAACGCCGCAGCCTGGACGTTTTGTTTACAGCTTATTAAGCCTGGTAATGGCGATTACGATCCACGTGGTAGTAAAAAAGTGCATACAAAGCAGGGATACACAGTGCGCGACGATTACTTCAGCTCGAACGATACGTGAGACTCATGAAAACATAACCTTAGCTCATTCATGGCTTTCGTTGAATTCGTAGTCCAAACGGTCGAATGTACGCCTGTCATTCGTCGTGGTCACTCGATTCGAATTACGATTTCGATCGATTGTATACCATACGAAGGAAAATATTCGTAAATAGAAAATTCCACTTCGACTTGACCGAAGCGTTTTCAGTTGTAACGTGTAATTCGAATTTCTAATAATTTGTAATTTTAATTCTATTGTTTTCTACGTGAAAGGTCCAACTTTGACCCTTGTCACCGGTGTCACGATAAAAGTAATTACGCAGAGGTGCGCGACCGCATAACAATAATATCTCCGATCGAGCGATTCAACGCGAGAAATACGGCAGCCTTTGAATAATAATTTGCATGACTGCATCAGTCTTGCATTATTACCCTATCGAGTTACGTATCCTCGAATAACGCAACCGACTCGAACCGTGCGGAATAGGGATCCATGGCCGGGCATTAAAATTGCAAATTACATTACAAGGGTGTTGACAGACTGTCCGCGCTTTTTAGCGTTTAAGCCTTTCGTCTCTTCCTTTTTTCGCGATAGTTTGTAGAAAACGTGTTCGCGTCGAATCGACGACCGCCTTTAAATTATGTAACGTTTGCACATAGTCAAACACATTCTCCGATAAACAGCCGTAGCCAACGTATTCACGAAAACGAGCGGATCGTTGTAATGCTACCAATTATCCCCTTTGGAGTCAAATTTACGATTCTGTTTAAACATCGTTGCTACATTATGGTAAGTAAATTCAAATTGGAAAGTCGAGCTTCTAATGTAAATTCAATTTGCTGCCCTGTAAATAGAAAATGGTGGAAGGCTTAAGAATTAACGTTTCCACTTTTCAGCGTTTTATCTCGTTGAGAGGATATTTCAAAACCACAAAAATTCAATAACCTTGGAGAATTACTTCTTGAAGAAATCTGCGCGTACGTATCGAATAGCCAAGGCAAGTCAATTTTTAATCGTCAGGGACTATTTCAAACATCGAAAGAAACGAAACACTGCGTCGACAAATTGGCTAAATTTCAAAACCCTTCGATTACCAGAAGCAGGGTGATCGATCTTTGTACGTATCTCAAGGTAGCAATTGTTTGGAATAAGAATGTTTATTTCAAAGAGCAAGATCGACGATCCTATGACACGCGTTTTAAGACCTCTTTCTCGAGAAACTTAGCGTTCCTAAACGAGATTCATGCAGCGTAGCCGTCATTTTTCCTCCAATTCGAAGAAGCGAGGTCTTACACGCGTAACCTGTTCACAATTTCGCACGTAGCCGGTCGGTTTCGAGCCAGAGACTTTTAGCGAGCGTCGACTAATCATCGAGCGCCGTAGTTGCGGACTTTGACAGTTGCCAGCATTGTTAGTCCGTACAGGACGATAATTACCAGGCTCGTAACAATCGCTATAGAACCAGACATTATCGTCGCAAGCAGGAATTCTTGCTCCTCCGCTTTTCTTTCGTCTCGACGTTCTTGGCACGAACGACTCTTTCAGTTCCTCTCCTTTTTTCCCCTATTCCTTTTGTTAGGTTTGACCGTTTTGAGCTGCCAGTTTGTGCGGTGATTCTCACCTTGGCTCATAAGTAGTTTGTTCGTGGAAAAGCAGCGAGACCAACGATCACGGGGATCGTTCCGTACGGAGCGGGAATACTGAATATTTTGCAAATACCAGGGGCAATCTGGCTAGTCGATTTATAGCCGGCGAATAATTCAAGAGTCGCTCTGACATTTCGTGATTGACTGAGTTTCAGGTGATCGTTTGGCGAAACCTTTGAGACCGTAAAGCGGATATTCATGAGCTTCTTGCGAGCAATCGATGGGAAGATACGCTTGTTTTGCCGGCTTTTTGCCGGCGATGCGTTTTCTAAGAGGCGAAAATCGCTTTCTTTAGAACGATATTGCGGTTAAACTTTATTTGTTATTTGAGGATACTTTGCAATCGGACTTTTTCAATCGCGTGCTTTCTAAAAAGCGAAAATCGCCTCCATCGCTACGATATCGTAGCGAAACGTTGTTTTTCTTTATCGTTTGCAGGTACTGGTTTAATCGGCCTACCTAAAGGTTCTGGAATATATCGAATATTGATAACGAATAAAATTCAAAACTAAAAGCGAAACGAAATTCCGGAAAACCGCAGAACGATCGATTCACGCCGAATTATCGAAAATCGATAACGTGTTCGAAACAATTCGATAAGGAGACGCGTTGACGAGAAGACGTACGAATTAAGCTATAGTAGAAGTAAATCAAGAAATTTGATAACCAACAAGCGTGTTGGTTGATATCGACAAAGTGCTAGGTAGAGGCGTGCCTCGAACAGCAATCATCGAAACAATCTGATTCTCGTGGTTCATCTTTCGCCAGATATTTTAGACAACGCCACATAACCATATGCCAACAAATTAGCCGTACGAAGAAGAAAAGAGAGGAGGACGCAGCACAAAATAAGCGAGTCAATCGGTTATTACTGGCCGTGTTAACGACTACCGATAGATAGTTGTATATGTTTTCAAGCAGCTGTTGGCGATAAAACAGTACTTGATAGGCATCCATTCATTACTATCTGTTACAAGCGATAGCCGATTCCTTGTAGTAAAAGCAAGAAGATGGCATAATGAATCGATTACCTACTCGATTACTGCGGCACATAGTTCGATAAGATACGTCCTATAAATCGTAATATTTGAATCCTTCGATTCACTCGGTTCAAAAAATGTTAGAGAAATTGTTATCTCGTCGATAGTGGTATTCGAGTAAAATACAAGATAATCGAATTGATAATTTTTATAACGACGTAATATTTTGCTTGCGATGCAAGAATATAAGAATTATTACAACATATCGATAAATTATCGCGTATATTATCAGACTATCGCGATAAATTATCTTACGACTTGAATATATTTTTACATCACTCTCTCTCTCTTGTTGTTTCTAGATTTTTATTTTTAACGTTAACTCCGCCGTGATCCTTTTCCCGTGTCTCAATCTCGCTCTCACATCGACGAGCAAAAAAAGTCTCGAACGTTTCGGAAAAAACTTTAACATACAATTGGAATGTTATGCCAAGTCCTACAAGTATTCTCTCGACATCTCGTTCGCCTTAAACATCAAGTAGCAAGCACCTCTATCTCGATGCAAACGTCGTAGCAAACAATAGAATACTAAGTTAAAGGGTAGGGCAGTAAGCGTAGTAGTGAGCGTATGTAGCAAACGCGAAAGCGATCTCAGTGCGAAATTCACGACTGTACGTATCACTGCCTTTGAAACCTCTATGAAATCGAGTTGATCCGATTGCGGAACAAGGCAGATGCAGCCTCCAAACACACACATACTTCCGTCTTACTACGCTGAAGAACACTGCAATCGTGGAATTCGAGTTCGCGAGTGCGGATAGTCGTTCGTGTAACGATCGATCGTGATCGTAAATCAGACGCGAGGCAGCGTTACGGGTTGCCAGCATTCCAGATCCGTTTGGGGCGCGCGATTGGCGGCAGAAGTGTCGCGTGAAACGAGGTCGATCCGCAGGATTCGATAAATTATCGCCGTTCGAGGAGAACACTGCGCGAAACTGCGCGGATAATTTATGGATTATCGCGAGAACTGTGAATCAAGAGAGTCCAATGGACCGGCCAATGGGTTTCGTAAAATATTCAATCTTCCCAAATATGTATAAGAGTACGTGCACATCGTCCTGATGGTTTTTAAATATGAACGTTTTTTTTTTTTTAGTTTTAAACGCGTAGAATATCGCGTCAACGATGCGTTTATCGAAAATCAAGTTTCTGACGAGGTTAAAGGAATGCGGAAAATTCTCGAGGAAAAAGTGGTCGAAATATATTTTGAAACAAAGTCGATGTTTTAAATTTAAATATATGTCTGAATATTTTTGGTAAAGTTTCGTCACGATAGGAGAGTTTCGTGAGAATTTCGGAGAGAGTTCTTCTTGGCAATTTAAATCCCATCGCATTATAATTTTGCATCGTTTCTAAATGTGACTTTCAATTCTCGGAATAGTTGAGAAATCCCTTTTATAGTTGGTACTGATATTCGATTTAAAAACGTCCTATCGTATCATAGTACATAGTAATAGTACTACTATTTACCACGATGACATTTTTATTTTCCTTATCAATTATCGTCTTTTATCGGTTTACCAGCGAACACTCTCGTGTTTAGCTCGTTGATATTCTCGATAATCAATAGTCTCTAAAGGCGACTACCAAACTGCGCATATACTTGCTTCTTCTCAGAACGAAGCGAAAACTGACAAATCTCGCAACGACGCGATTTTTTTCCTCTACAAAGCTGTTGGGAGACAATCGACAAGATTTGCAATTCTAAACATCAATACGATAACGAAAGCTCGCGTACAAAAACGTCGTTTAAGGCATACTTTCCGACTTATAAACTTTTTTCCACGACATCCTGTTATTTTTTCTTTTACGACGTAAAAACATACTTTTCTAGAATAATTTTCTACGTAAGAATAAACAAGTAAAGATAATGGAAAGAAAGATGCGCACTCACCGGTAGCTGTTGCGTCGTTCATCTTCGTTCTCTTCAAAATTTCCTCGTTGGTGTTTGGTAGATTCATGCAATTCGATTCGCGGCGGTACGAAAAAGGACAGGCTGGGTTTCCTTTCTTCTGATCGTGACAGCGTCCTCGAGGATAAATTGCGCGTTGGTCGCGTATGGATAGACAATAGGGCCAGAGGCGTGGAACGTGTGTCGCGAGTAAAACGCCTGAAAATTGCTCCCTCAGGGTGACATTAGACTCGGGCTGCCACGAATGCGCGAGACAGGGCACGTCGTTTAACGTGTAATTTGTTTAGCCGATCGAGGACAACCAGATCTCGGAGCAACGGTTCTGGAATTACGTGGTCTGCTTACAAGAAACTTGTAATCTCAAATTTATATTTATTTACATTTACTCTGTTATAAAATAATTTATGCGCTTTAAAAATAATTATCACGTAGGACAGGTGTCTTGGATTTTCCCTCAAATGGCCAGTTTACGTTTCCAACTTTGAAAAGTTCTTCGCTTTACGGAAATGGAAACAATTTTCGACGAAACGAACGAAGCCGTAAAACGCTTGTAAATGTGGAGATTCGTAACAGTACGTCTTAAATAGTATGGAACCTCGCTGTCACGATCAGACTCATCCGGTCGACCTGAAACAAGCCTCAAGTATAGTACGTTCTAAAACAGATCGCTTCTCACGAACCGTATCCTTAAAACGAAATCAGCGGGTCAATTACGCGCGAGCCATAAAAGCGTACCTTATCGAGTTCGTTTACGCCGAAAAAGGAAATCGCGTTAGCAACAATACCCTGCAATCACCCGATTCCGCTCGTGAGATTGCACCGTTAAAAGATTAATTCTGAAAATTGCCACTTTCCGACCGATCCTGTACATTGCCGATCACCGTTATCGAGACGAAACTCGCGTCCGTGAACCAGATAAGGGGTTGTTCTCGAACAAATACAAACTACCTCGCGAATCATAAACGAACACAAACATGAGAATTCTTCCGTCTCGGCTGTATCCAAGAAGATCGTCGAAGTATCGAGAATATTTGGAAGCGCGGAATCCTCGCGATTGGCCCGAGATCGATGATTAAAATGAAAATCCCAAGGGGTACACGCTCGTTCAGCCCCCCTTTGGTCCTTTCGAACGCGGCTTCGAACGCGAGGCCGCGGCATCTGCCGGTTCTTCAGGATAATTATTTACGGCAGATAGGATCTCGACCGGGGTTCCGCGGCGGGAAACAAAAGAATCCAACGTAGGGAAGGATAGAAGCGAAGAGAGGCTGGGGAAGGAGGGAATTCCGAGGACAGGGTACGCGGTGCGCCGCGTTTCACGTTTCCCCGTGGACGACAGCCGACCACGGACTCTTCGGATTTTGCTTCGGCCAAAGGGGTTCTGGCTAAGGATCCTGAGAACCTAGCCGTTCGGCAGACGCACTTTTTTCCCTCGATACGGTTTACAGATATGAGACAATAGCCCGGAATCGTCTCTATGACGGCGCAGCTCGAACCCGACGGCGACTTTTATGGCTCGCGCCGATCGTTATTCTTCGGTCTCTGATAATACGTTATACGCGAGGATATTATGCTTGAAATATATGTACTCGCGATCAGGTTGACGCGAATATTTGCACAACGAACGCCAACGGAACGTCCGTTCGCGCGATATTACTATACCACGATGTAATGAAATATTAGCCTGGGAATTAAACGCACCGTCGTTCCAGTGGGAGGAATGCCGCGCATGCGATCGCAATTAATGAAGAATTATTCGTCGAGCAGCCACGTAGACGCGTGCTTTTATACTAGTACCGGTATAAAAGCCGGTCCACGCACCGAGGACGGGTTGTAAAACCGTCCGAGCGTCCGGGGTATAAGCTCGCGGATAAATACTCCGTCGTACTCCGCCAGACGCTGTAAACAATGTTGCTACAAACGAGCTTGATAATTGAGGCGGCTCTTCCTTGCATACCCCAGTCTACACGTGTATCGTTCAACCGCATCGTAATTCCTCCACTAACCTACGAGGCGTTGCCAACGTTCTCGGTGCCCTCGAATATTAGCCAACCTCCTCGTAAAACGCATTTACGCGAATCATGCCAGTCATCGGTGATTTAGGCATGTCGTGAAACGGTACGCGATACGTTTGCCGTTTCGGATTCCTCTGGCGAAACTTGGACATTCGTTTTTGTAGGAAGGCTAGTTCGTCGCATGTACGACGGATATATTTATATATAAGATTATAAAAAGATCGCCCATATAATCTACGACTTTCATTCAACTTGTTCCCCATCCGCCAGCATTATTACTTAATAAAATACGATCAACGTTGACGAGATCAACGTCGACGCTTATCTTCTCGATATCTTCGCAGCTGCGAAATAGTGTCTTGTTTACAAGGTAGAAGAGAAAGAGCTAGAAACAAGCGAAAAACAGAGGGAAGCTTAAAAACTAAGAAAGCTGTAATCCATACCTTACGACAATTACCTCAAGGTAGAACGACGTATAAAGTTATCGGTAACAAGATCGGGTTCGTTTCTTGGAATCAAGTTGGTCGAATCATCGCGACGCCTCTAGGCGTGATAAGCCATGCACTTTTATCGGCGAAGGAACGCTAGCCTATCGCGGAAAGAGTGTCGACATGCAAAGTGAGAGTGCTCTTATTCCGGAATATCCAGTATTTCCAGTATAGCGGTTGGCGCCGCTCCATCGATTATAAATTCCAAACGTGGCGGCGCGATTATATAAACCCCTCGATCGCTTAATTACCCTAATGTCCTGCAGCTTAACGGGTAACGAAAGGTTTCCAGTTGCGACAACGGAAGGCAAAAAGTTGTACCGTTTCGACGCGATACGGCCACTACCGATTGTGCTTTGGAAATCGCGCGTAGATTCGTAACAAAAATCTTTTAATGAGATTCGAGGAATAATTTATCAAGGAATAATTTATCGGGGAAAAGTGAGTCGACGTTTTGGATTTTAATGATCCAAATGTTGCGAGCGGTTTTTGTTTTAAAGTCGTTAACTCTTCTAGACGCACGCAGTTTCGACTACTTAGTGTTTGTAATGCAGTAATAATGCGGTGTAGGAAATGTACGAGATAAGACCGAGGACGAATCTTATAATCTAGAGAAATTGCTTGTCTCGTTTCGATTTCATTTGAAATTTATACGTATCAATAGGATATCCGCCGATCGATACTCGTCGAATCAAACGAACCTGTTGCACGTACATATCTGTATGTTGATTTTTATAAACGCAAGCGATTAATATCGATTCTATCATAGAACTTTTTAGAATTACCAAGCATCTACGGAATTAAAAGAGCGTTGTTAATCGCTGACGAAATTTTCATTCGATTAACGCGAATGATTAACTCGTTCTCTTCCCGGACCTTAAAAAAAAATATCTCCACCTTTGTTCAATACAAAATTTCTTAATTACCATCCCTAAGAAGATTCGTCACGACGTAACTGATCGATCGACGGAAGTTCATAGAGAAATCTGACGATTTGACAAAATTTTTAAAGATTTAAAGATAAAGTGACACAAGTATACACGAGAGGAAATCGGTTTGATCGCGTAAAACTGTCCAACAGGCGCGAGTTACGTCGTAGAGCGACGGAGGCGTCGACAGTAGAACGTTTCGAAGCGGGGAGCACGGTCGAAAAGTCGAATCCGTGTCCAGGACAAAGGAGAGCGGCGGCGGCGACGGCTAACGCGCGGAGAGGGAGAGGTCCTGAAGCTCTCAGCGTGTGGCGTTGTATCCTTAGGTTGTAAAACAACTTGTAAAACGCGCGGCCGAGATGCGTTCTGTCAGCTCCGGTTCCGAGGCGAGGTTATCTACGTGGCGAATCTATAGAGGACCCGATGAAAACAAGACAAACCTTGTTACTAATGCCAATTATGACGTAATTCGTTGCGCAAATTGCGCGACAACGAGAATCTGCGTGAATAATCGTCGAAAGAGCGTCGAACAAAGATTCTATCTTATTCCAAGATAAAGCGTACGTAATTAACAAAAAAGAAAGAAAATCTTCGAAACGATACAAATAATACTTTACGTTAGCCTCGTCGAATTTTTTAAACGCTTAAGACGGTAGCGAATGTTCGAAAGTCTTCCTAAATTAGAACGCTAAACGCCTGGAACAATTTTCTACAATTAAGAGTAGACGAGAAGAAGTAAGTGGAAGAATCATCTGCTCGGATGAACTTCCTATGGTATTAGCAATCATCCTCGAACGTATCGATCGATCTTCGCACTTGTAGATAACCATCCTTCGAGCAAAATCACGAACGTGCTATTAAAATTATACAAACTCATTTTTCAAGCAATCCTTCCGTTGCCAGAGGCAATCTTTCGCTCTGAGCGGTGTTCGGTTAAATGTGAACGGTTTTTGCAACGCGCTACAAAATCGCCGGGAGAAAAATAAATTAAGTGCAGACGCATGTCGCGCCTGACGGTGGACAGTTTTCCATTTACATAAATGCTGGCCGCGGCTTATTTTAACGCGAACGCGCTTTATAACCGAGCATGCAAATTGATTTACAGAGTCGTAGTTTCGAGGAAACGTTGATTCTAACCGGAGTTAACCGTGCAACTGTCGACTGGCTGCGCTTGTAGAATCAGCCGTTACGTTGATTTAGATAGCATTGTACGGTTCACCTTTAAAGTCTACCGATCGTGAATTCTACTTGTCCGCGGTAAGCGCAACCTGGAACGATCGAGCAGTTTGCGAACGAGATCGAAAAATTCAATCGAACAACCGATAGAATTTGGATACGTATTTTATTCTTGTTTGTAAAATTTCTGTATCTCGTTTGCTCCTCCGAACAAACGGTTTCGATGATTCCATAGGATAAAACACGATATAAAGGAAGAATCGTATTCGATATCATATTTCAACTTATTTCGTCCTACGGAATTACTCGTCCTTACGAGTCGTAATACCAGTTACAAGATACTTTCTACCTCTCTAATAAAGGTAAAGATACAAAGAGACCAAAAATACAGAAGCCTCGTTGCCCGAAACAAAACGCTCGACGAGTTATCGTCACTCCGGATCTTCGACCATCTCTCTAGAAAAATCCGGAATATCTTCGCAAGGGAAGAAGAAACGACTATAACTTCGACTATAACTCCACGAAGGAGAAGAAAAACGACACCCCTTCCGCTTCTCTGCTATTCCTGGCCGATAGGGTCAAGATAATTCGTTAAAATGAAATCGCGTCAATCTGAGCCTGACACGTGTATCCCTCTGTTAATCTACCCTCCCGATCTAAGTCCTCGTTGCACAGGCAAACGAACCACTCCGTTGTTGCCTCGTGGTCTCGTTCTGGGCATTATACACGCAGCGAGCCACATTCGAACGAACCGTTCCACGAAACGCGCCACGACCACCGGGCCGTTTTGTTTTTAAAGCGGCGAGGTTTTCGGGCCCGCTAACGAACAACCGATGCTTATCTGCCCGAGGCCTGGTGCATTACCATCCTTCCTTGAGGTCAGTCCCTGGGTTCGGTCGAGCTGGACGCGTGAACTTACCTGAAACAAAAAGAAACGGGCGAATTTAGTCGACGAATAATCGCCAATACCTGTGGCCTAATTTAATTGCTTGTTAGCAAGCTCGTTTCGGGCAGCTCGTCCTCTCGAATACGAGTGATAATCCAACGGGGCTACTATTGCGTATTTCAGGGTGTAGTAGAAGAGGTTTTGCCGACGCGTGAAAAGCCGATCGAACGAGGTGCTGGTAGGGGATGAAAACGGAACGCAGTGGGATTACACGAATTGTCTCGTTCGATGTCGTTCTTTGAAATTTCCTTTTGCTTTTGATACTGGAAATTATCGACGTTAATGACGAAAAATATTGTTCGAATCGACAGTGAAATAATTTGGAAAATAATTTATTTCTCTACTGTGAAAATAATCTTCGTTTATCGACGACTGTATTACGCGTGACACGATTAATTTTTCGTGCTATACCCCGAAAGGGTTAATTTCTGGATAATAACGTTACGCGAGACTCTTCGTATAATAATAATTCAACTTTGTAAAGAAACGCAAAGACAAATTAATTAGAGACGTTTGAACAGGATCGAAAGAGTCGCGATTGTACAATGAGTCTGGTAAATGACTCGGAGAAACGTGAGTACATGGAACGCGTCTTTAGCAGGTTACGGACGACATAAAGTTCAAAGATATTGTCGTTCTATCTACAGAATCTCTGACATCGAGGTTTCTATTCTCAGGTTTTCTAGGTATCACAGGTGTTAGCATTTAATTATATCTGTCCGATCGCAATTTCATTGAAGGCTATACACGCATTGTATCTACGTGAAAATTCTACCTCGTTGGAAGCACGTCAGAATGTCTTAAGAGCACGATCGACCTCAGATTGTTCTCTATCGATCAATGGCCTATTCTCTCAGGTGTCTACGGATATTAACATATATATTAACCGTTCATTTATCTGCCCACAAACTTTGGTTGCATTAAATTTCGTCCCACCTATCGAGACGAACGTAATCATCCCCTCGGATTAGCGAAATAATTTATTGCACTTTCTCTGTACCTTGCCACCTACACTGTTTCCCTCTCGACCGAGGAAATCGTAGAGCTTGCTAAAAGTTCTCTAATTTTGGGACAAATAGATCGTTTCTCTTTTTAACAATGTTACGTCGAACCACATTTTCCACGGCTAAATAAAATCAAAGTCAAAAGAAACGAACAAGATCGTGCTTGACACATTTTCCACGCGAGTGCGTGCGCGTTACGAATGAGAAAATCGACGAAAACTTGCATTCTCTTCTCCATTCGGTTCGTTTATTTCATTGGATCGCGGCAATGAATGACCGCTGTATGATATACGCTTAATGATTTAATATTATCGATAAAAATAATATCGCGACGGGTAAATAATTGCCTTAAGGTTGATATTTCGTGTACTGGCCATAAAATTTAAGACGGCACGCGGTGATAAATCTTTGCTGCTAAGTATACGGAGTACAGCCTGTCCGACAGCTTCTCTCGGTTGCAATATTTTATTCAAATTTTAAGTTATTACCAGCAAGAAAGCCATACGCGCGTTATATTTCCCGGTGCTCTCCACCGGATCATCGTCGTCTCATTTTCGTGTGTTCGATATTGAAAAATACACCATGCTGCGAACAGCGTCGACAAAATCCGGAGACAAGCATCGATGTTGCAAATATCAAATTTATAAAAATAACGGAAGAAAAAATCCACGAAAACACGAACCTTTCCAACCAGCCAATAAAATTAAATCTCTGCAGAAAGCCAAGAGCCGAAAAATCTTTAATGACTGATTTACAACGTGGAACGAAAATCCTTCTTAACGTCGCAGGGATTATACGTGGTTGGAAAAAAATTCAAGGACCCTCGAGTGAACGAGTTCGAGTAGAGGACGACGCTCGATTCGCAGCCAGACTCATCCTTGGGCCGAAGGATCGTATTTCTAAGAGTTTAAGGCGAGTTTAGAAGCGCCTGTAGAATGCCATTGACTGGACGTTAACGGTAACCGGCGATCGTAAGGACCTCCCTGCATGGTAGGTAGGATTTTATCGGGCGACCACGAGCGAAAGATTTCGAAACGACTCGTTTCGGTAAGTGCGTCCTTCCACGTCCTTGCAATCTACTTCTGCTAATGGATCCTGAATCATGGCTACGCACTTTGCCATACCATCCTCTTCTTCCGAACGTTCGCACCGCTACGCGTACCGGTTTCGCTACAAGGTACGAATCACTGGCTCGATCGCGAAATCAAATCGACATCGTCCAATTGTAAGAGAAAACGGAAGATCGATTGAATTCGATGTTGGATCTTAGGAAGACTTTCTTGGTCTATGCTCGTTATTGTAGCGTGATATTCGCCATTTACGTTGAACCGTTTGTCCAGTCTCTTGTCTCTGTGGTAACTACCTTCTGCAAGAAATTCTCTTCTTTCGAAAAATAGACGCAAGGAATGATATAAAGGAAAATTGTATCGTTCGTGTACAGCACGATGACGTTATTGCGAACATTAAGATCGCGCTTGCGTGCCACATTTTGCTCTCTTTGCGTCCAGATTGCGTCGTTCTCTCGCGCAATAACGCGGAAGAATGTCCGCGAGTTACAACGCTAAAGGCAGTCAATGCGCCGATTAATTAACGCTCGGGGATTATTTTGGGATCGAGCTTGGATATTGCGACGAGTCGTTTGTATAAATGAGTTTACGAGCGCATCGGTGTTCCGCTGATTCTGTGAACGGTACCGCGATAGCGAGTGAAAGGAAGTGGATGTTTCCAGCATACCGGGGCCATTGGAACATTTAGAAATTCGAGACCGACCGAGAAAAAAAAAATTTTAGCAGGATATTACACCGCGAATATTACCTGGAACGTTAATACCTCGATATAAAGATATCTGCTATAATAGAGATGAGAAATTTTCAGAAAGTTTATTGCCCGTGCGGTGGAACGTTTCGTAACGCTTCCATCGCCAACGTAGCAACGTATATATCTATATATATATATATATATATATATCCATATGCACTTAATTTTAAGAAAATATGCCTATGTACGATGTACGACTAAACGTTGCACGATCTGACGAATCGTTCGACCATCGGAGTCAACCTTCGTAATTCATTCGAGCTAATTGAAACTGCGTGGTAACAGGACCGATAGCCAAATGTTAAGGAATCGAACGAAACCGGAGGTATTTGATTTTAATTAAGAGATTATTCCAGCCAGTGTACTGGAAGGTGGAAAAATTGATCGCATCGTCAAACCGTAAATGTTGCTTAACGAACCGCCGAAAGGCTATCTATCCAAGACCAGCAGACCGGTAGAAATACAGCTTTTGTCGAAGCTTCGCTATCGAAAACGCGCGGAGAACAACCATTAATCGTCGTGAACACTCACTACCTATCTACCGTCGTTCCCGTAAAAAACATCGCTCTTCTTTCCCTTTCTCTCTCTCTCTCTCTCTCTCTCTCTCTCTCTCGGTGTTCGCTCGCCCTTCTCCTTTGTCCTGCGCGTCCCCTTCGTTCTCCCCAGCAAAGTGCATCGAGGCTCGAGATCGAGACGCGGAGTTATAATTGCCTACTCGGCGAGTCCAGCATTCCACGTGCGTTAAAGTTATCGCGGTTGAATCGCCGCGTACGCCATAATGCTCCTTCTTCTTGTCCCTTCTTCTTCTTCTTCTTCTCCTACCTCCCCCACCTCCTATGCGTCTTCCTCTTCGTCTTCTTCCTCTTCTTCTGTACTACCCTGCAGCCGTTTCACGTTGGTCCTCTTTTTAACACGGCGTTGCCTGAATCCTCTGGCACCGACGAAAAGAAGCTGGCGATATCGGGGAAGATCTGGTCGAACGATCTATCGCGCGTTATTCCCGCAGGAACTCGATACATCCGAAACACCCCGGTATTATCCCTCGCGCTGCGTCCTCCAAAGCTTGTGATGTAAGGCGTGTAGCATCGATAAGGAAGGCGCCTACTTAATTTCAGAATTATCGCACGGCCTCTCGGTGCATCCTTCTTCGCGCTGACATAATTTCAGGCTCCAGCGTTACTTCGTAACAGCCAGATTCTTCTTAATTCGCGGTTACCCAGAGATAACGCGTTTTAATGTTACCTTTTAAAATTTAATGCCCGCGAATACCGAACGATGTCTCTTAAGTTCATTATCAGCCTTTTCACGGGTACGATCGTTCCGATGAAATTAACGTTTCTTTGGTTAAATCTTCTTAGGAGGTACGTCGCTGCGTATTTTATTCCGAAGCACCGTCTACCCAATTAGATTAGAATCGAAGCTACTCCGAACATTTCTCGCGAGCTTCAAAAAATTGATACAACGAAACCGAAGGAAGAATTATCGGCGGATGAGTTTTATTTCTAGCACCGGTGTTCGCATTTTGACATCGTTCTTTCGCGCCAACTATCCAGACAACGGTAATAGAAAAATGCAACTGCTATATGTAAATTAGATCGCGAACAAAAGAAACGTATCTGGGTTTGAAGAAACACCGTAATAAATAAAATTCAGGTATAAGTATGTTTGCTTCTCCGGGCGAACGTATCGATTTGAGCACCCACGACGACGGACGAGGATCGTCGAAAGGCCAACCGGGCTCGCCTCTAATTAGAATAATTAACGAAGCTGCTGGTCGTGGATGATCGTTCCGCGTCCATTACCCTCGGCCGTAGCCCGTTCTATCGTCGGTATTTTCATAAGCAAGCACTCGACCTTGCTGGAATCCGACCATGGTCGCCGAAAAATCGCTTTAAAAGGATTCTTCGGCCGGTTCAGCTGTGGCGGATAAATAAACAGCGCGAAAAAAGGCGAAAAGGAAGGTCGGAAAGGGAATCGGTGTCGAGCAGCGAGCAGTGCCGCATTCTGGCATCGTGTCGCATGCAAATATCCTCCGAGAACTGTTCGTTCCAGGTGGCACGCACACCGATTGCCTTTCCTTTCCGCCTTCGCTCTCCTGTCCTCCTCGATACGACGTTCCGAAAGGGTTGTAGGTTAAAATATTAACAGATGTCCCGCGTTTCGTCAACGACAGAAATTAGCGCGCGCGTCCATCGATCTTATCTTTTCAGACGAACGAATCGTTCGTCGAACATTTTACGAACGTTTAAGTCATTTGATTGACAATAACGGTAACGAGTCATTTGATTGACAATAACGATAACAAGTCGTTTGATTGACAATATCCCCAACGACCCGGTCAACCTGATCTTTCGTTCTGCACGATGGAAATCAATGTTGTAGGATGACGACTATCGATGGAACGATTATTTGCTGCAATAACGTAGCGTGACTTTAATTTTAAGTGTAATATACGAGCGATCCTTTGGTCAGATTTTTATGTATAATTGACGATATCGCCAGCAGAGTGATTTTCGTTAAGTGGTGTGTGATAAGATCGGCATGGAATTAGCCACGATTGAACCACGATGTTCCAGAGGAATAGCTACCGTACGTTACAATAGCGTATCTGTCAATATCGGTTTCATTATAATTTCGTGGTGTCTTGTTGGGATTATATGACGAACAATTTTGTTGTTACGATAATATGGTAAACCGTAACATTCGTACGTGTATGATTTGGACGTAAAGCTTCGGAAGAATTGATATTAACGGAATCACGATATCAATATAATATTATTGCAGCTGACAGGACAAAACGGAAATTTAAAATTGCTCCGCTGCATGCATAAGCGTAGTTCGAGCGAACGATCGCTTGGATCATCTAATACGTGAAAATCCGATTTATCACGCGGCTTTCCTTTCCCGACAAATACCGAATGCAAATCGATCGCGTGTAAATTATCCTACACTGCCTTGATTTCCCGTTTCCCTCTAAAACATTCCTCGCGAACAATTCGTGCCATCGTTAAACCATCAACGATACTTGCACGCGAGCTTCCTCGATAACGATCGATTTTGTAAAACATAATGAGATCCGTTAAACTAAATAACAGCTATAAAATTCAGTTTACGGCTCTTGCGTAGACAAAAAGAAAGAAGAGCGTGGTGTTTTAAAAAGTTATAAACGCGATCGTCGCAAAGAAAGTATCGATCGTAAAGGTACAAATGGACAAAATCGAAAGCGCATCCGTGATACCAGCTTCGATTACTATACCGAGTCTCGCGTATAACGACCACAATGTTAAGAGACATAACGCAATAACGTCGGGCGACCGAAAAATGGCAATAAATAAAATGGCCCTTGATAGCGAGATAATAATTGGTCGTGGCGAGCATCGGCCGGGTACGATATCGCGTGACTCAGCCATTGTTGTCCTGTAAAGCAAGTACGGATTACGGATCGTCCTGACCTGCCATCACCGGCCAGCCACTGCTGACCTTCGAGCATCGACAGACACCCATAGATATCGTATCCCGTAGCGGAGAAAAATGCATCGCTGAAAAGCAGTGCGCCCGGTGATTGGCGCTTTTGTCGGTATCCTTTAAACCTTTGCGATCGATCTTCAAGCTAGATAATAAAGTATCGTCGGATCGATGACTCGGTCGAATTCGTTAATTAAAATTCCTGGCCAACACCATTAAAAATCCTTGCCTCGAGGTATACGGTGTAAGATAAGTATTGTCCCACTTGGTTACACGTTTGGTTTTATTCGGCGTCGTTGCATTTTTCAAGATACGAGCCTTTCAGAAGCCACGTTTTATTAACTCGGTGAATCGAAACGTCGGAAAAAGCGAGGCGATATATCGCAGATATTCGTTTGAATGCGTCTCGGAACTACCGATTTTTGCTTGTGTAATTTTATTGACTTGATAAATTATTTAATCGATATCCGAAACGCACGACGTACGGAAAATATTGCGAATCTTTGACAACGTCCTCTCTATATTTGCCAAACGGCACTGTTCGAGCTATCGATATCACGAGCTATCGTTGGTATCGCATTGGTGCCTGGAAATAGATCGCGCAGAAATTAAAATCTCGCGGCGCAATTTTCCCGGCACAATCAGCTTAACCTTATCAAATGGTAATACGACCACGCGAAAGATTAAGCGCGCGTTTATGTATCCGCATAGGAGACCGTAGCGCGCGCAGCGGCAGTGAAGCGGCAGCAGCGCGCGAGCTTCTCTCTCGACTGCAACAACAATGGTCATGGATCACCCGGTATAGCAGCTGCGGCTCGCGAACGTCTCCAACAGCCTTGGGGCCGCGGTTATGATGTTCTTGTTATTAATTTGTTTTGCGCGCTACCCGCAACACGTCGTGCGGAAACCAGTTTCTCAAGACGTATAGGATTACCAAGCGGCACGACCTGAAGAACCCACCGACAGCTTTCGGACGAATAACGCTACCACGACGAAAGCTCGTCGCTCTTAAAACTATCTCGGAAAGTTTGCGCGCTTATCCGTCTTGATCTCGAAACCAGTTTCGAATTTTCGACCGCGGGATTTTCGCATATCCTTTGGCAATGCTCGCCGATCCAGTCGAATAAAAATAAACGGCTGGTCGCTTATGAATTATAGAAATATTAGCATTCCTTGCGTAACGGCTAGCCGCGAAGATCGCCTGAGAAAAAAAGGCGACACAGCGTGGCCAATAATTTTATAAAATGCTCGCCAGATACGTAAAAATATTTCCGAAGCTTTTATAGCCACGGCTCTGCCGCGTGGTTTTCGCGTTAAAATGCTTGACGAAAGATCCGTTACAAGATGGTGGATTTCTATGCGTTTACGTGAAATTCGGAGGTGCGGAAACGCGCGGAGTGCGCGTAATGCGCGAGATAAGCTCTCTCGTAGAATGGAACAATGAAAGAAAAAAAAAAAGAAAAAAAAAAGAAGGAAAGAAAGAAAGAAAAGAAACGAATATGAAAGAAGAAGAGAGGTGGCGTTAATTCGACGAACGAGAAATTATGGCCCCGTGTCATCGGAATTCGCGCGTTACCGCAATCGAATTTCTCATAACGGCGACGAAACCGTCGAGCGAACCTCCTCGATACAACCAGAACCAATCGTTGAACTGAAGTTTCTAAGCGAAAAGAAATAGTTCGGACGAACAGCGTATTTTAACCGCGGACGATTTCTCAGCGGAGAATTTTTGAACGACGTTTTCTGCGTGGCGTGTGACGAGTACAGATGCGTCGTTTCGACGCGGTTCTTATTTAATACGGAATATAGAGCGTCTTGAGAGAAGGACGGAGAGTGAAACGAGTCGGAAAGAAATAGCTGTCAGCTTTGTCAGTCGGCCACTACCGTTATCTCTTTGGTCTACCTGTTCTTACCTAGCTGTACGCACAATGTGCCGCCATAGAAGAACAGAGAAGAAGGAGAGAGGGAGAAAGGAAATTATTTAGACTTAAGGTAATACGGAGAACAACGGGAGACGTTAGAAAGTCTGTCACGGATCGAGGTTGAAGTTTTGACGCGGCGAGCGTGTGCTTTGATTCCTTTCGAAAGAGGAAGAAGAAACGTTGTTGGTCGTTATGTAAAACGTAGCGTAACTGCCGTTTAATAGAATGCACGTCGAATCCGATTATATGCCGTGCTTTTTGTAATGGGACGCAAACTGTACGAGGAATGCTGCTCGAAGAAAAGACTTTGTAACGAGGAAGAACGTGCCTTTGTAGGCTTTATTCGGTTTTTATCACTCTAAACAAAAAGTAATTGCGAGGATCGTTTCGGTACTACGTTCAAATTTTACGGCGTACTTAAAAGCAAAAAATGTTATACGACTGACACGTACGAAGATTACGGGAGAAAGATACGATAGGCGCTATTCTGTGGTTCGATTCGCGCCTTATTTACATATATCCGGAGCGTGATACCGTATCGTATAAATATTTATTCCGCTTTCAATAATTTAGATACGTTTGAACGTGGCGCGCTTTTCCGGCGTTCCTGCGTCTTTAAAAATCCCACGAACGCATAAAACTCTACGGTCTAGTAATTACCAAGCTTCTTAGAAACGCCGTGTTGTGCCTTGACTACTTTCGCGTTGACGCGAATTTCGATCGAATTTTTATCGACGGAACAGCCGCTTTACGGCTCGGTAAGGCGAGAGTCGCAAAGAAACGAGTACCGAAAACGGTACCAGCTCGTCTCGAGTCGCGTTAGCGGGTAAACGATGAAAGTTTCGTGGCGAGAAGCCGCTTCTGGCCGAGTGCCAGCACTCGCGTCAAGAGGTCACTGATCGGCCGAATCGCGTCTCGATCTTCTAGTCGGCCACGGGGGATCAGCCAGGCCAAAGGAGAGCTCTCTACGAGGCGATTATAAGGAACGGGGAGCGCCACCCTGATCGCAAAAACCTTAAATGGTTTAAAGACTACAAATTCAGGCCGTGATACACGAGGAAGGGCCGGTCTTGAGCCATTATTTATGAATTTGGTGCGCCGAAAAAGGCTGCCCGGAGCAGATCTCTGGCCCGGGAACAGGCAACACGGTCGAGATACGAGAAGCCGAGAGAGGCGCTCTACGGATTTCAAATCGATCCGCAAACCGGATAAAATATTTTATGGAGAACGTGCTTTAATGGCCCTTACGACGATGCAGGCCCTCCGCGACCACATTGATTTGTGGTTACGGAGGACGACAGACCTTATCGATTGGCCCCGTGTCCCTCGTCAGCCGATCCGTTTCCAGAGAGATTGCGATATCGCGAGAGCCACTCTGCAACGTCGAGAAACTTGGAAATTTCGGGATTTCAGTCGCTCCGAGCGAATCGTCGTATCGGACGAGAGTATACAAAGATCTTGGTTTTACCGTCTCGCGCGGCGCTCGGACGTCCGACGAAGCGTATTTATTGCTCCATGTTCCCTTATTACGACGAAGCATGCGACGAATCGAACGACTTTTCATTCCTTTACGCCGACTTATCGTCGACGTGCAGATTATTTGAAAATCGAAACGCGAGAACTTCCAAGCTAAATATTCGTCGTTTACGTCGAACAATTACGCGATTGCTCTATTAAGATCGAGGCTACTCTCGATTCGTTTATCTCTCTGGTGAAACGCGTTCGACATTTACCGTAACAGCTTCGCAGAGAATGGAGATTTAACCGGAAGCCAGTCTCTGGTCATTTCGATATCACTTTGTCCATGACAATAATAGTTTACGAGACACTGGCGAGGCGGATGATATTACGCCACCGTAACGCCACAGGCTCTTGATTTAATTTAAGGTGCACCGTAACGTTTCCTCCGCCTTTTTACGTGGGCGTTGAGCGCGTGCTGCCCGTTTACTACGATCGGCAGAGTGTTACCGACGCGTTCGGTAAACCTAGCGACGGTTTCGAGAGCCCTTCCGACTCGATCATGCTCATTATGAGCACAATATCAATTTTTCACGTTCGAAAGAGCTAGCCGACCGATTTAATCTGAAATTAATCAGAAGCCAACACGGGGCGAACTCGGTTCGCGTCCAAATAGAACGACACTCGATTTCAAAGTGACGGGCCTGCGGGATGTCCGTTCTATCCTCTGTCGATTATCTCACGCGTGTTTAAACAGCAGAGAAAGCTTATGTTAATTCGGCCGATCGGTGGTGCGTATCGTGGAATTAATTTATCGAATCCTTCGTGCAAGGAACAGCTGGATTTTTTGTCGATCGTTCGTGAAACGAAATTCCAGACCCGGTAAGTTCTAGAGATCTCGGATGTTATTGAATTTCTAGTCGACGAGTTTGTCACGTGGATCGTACAACGTTGAGTAATTTGTATATTTTGCTCGACAGGATGTATGATTCTAATTAGACGAGGAATCCTATATGATTAAACGTTTCGCATAAATTTGGCACTCTCGAGATTCCATCTGTATCGAGCAATTAGAAAATACTTTTGCTACCGTTGCAATAAATCTTACAATTTCCTGCCTCCTCTTATTCATAATTCGTAGATAACGATTTTCGTAAATACGTACGCGTATCGATGTAACGTGTAATGAACTTTCGAACGCCTATAATTTCTTCCTTAGCAAAACATTACAAAATTAATATTTTTTAATAATTCCATTCTTTTGAAAGGTCTCTTTAAAACTTAGCGGTCACTGTAGTCGTCCGTTTAAACAAAAATTCCCCTTTTCTGGATGACCTTTTCTTATAAAAGTTCGCAGAATAACCGTTAATTTTTGGCTTCCGCCAAGAAATTATAACAAAAATATTCCACAGTAAGCCAGGTAAAAAAATTCGTGTAAATCTCCACTCCATTCGTCGCGTGCTTGGTTGCAAGGAATAACGCGCAGTTTCAAGCGAGAGGGCATTAACGCTCGTGCCCTCTTCATAAATTCACGTATGGGGGAGCGTTTTCCTTTTTACGACGACGAAACGACATCGACCACGAAGAAACCATGGCTCGGAGAGTCTATCCATCGAGGGCTCGCCACACGTATAACGCACATGGATCGTGGCGTGTACCGTTTGGCGGGAAACAAGCCTCGCGCCGATCTACGACGACGTACCGGTTCGCCGGAGTCTCGTGTATCGGCTACCGGTCCATATTAATTGCTTTCATAATTCAGATCAAGCATACGTAATACTACGGCCGTGTTGCCGTCGCCACTTGCCGCGTGGTCGAGCTCCGAACATCGTACGAGGGCCGATCCATAACGATCGTTCCACCCTTCGCACGCGAGCGGCTTTCAATCAATAAATAACGCTACGTCGGTTATTAATTCCAACATTTCGGAAGCGAATGCCTCGAACCAACCATCTGCAATTAGCCGGGAACGCTTGTCGCGATAAATTAATATTTGGATAGTCGAGGGAAGATTATCGACGATCGGCCAGCAGCTTACCAAGGCGAGCGGATTTAAAGGATTCGCATAAGATACATATTCTCGTTCGATGGTAGACGGCGCATGTTTATGAGTGTAGTGAAAATTTAAACGCGCAGGTATACAAGGAATGAACATAGTATGCAAAAATATAGGGAAATTTCGCGAGAGAGGCCATTTTTCCTAATACTCGTATTTCTTTGCCAGTCGATGTGAAGTTAGAAGGTATCTGTAATAATACGTATAAACGCTTTCGAAATATCCAAGAGGCTGTTACGAAAGAAAATATTCGATCTGTAAATCAAACAAGTAGAATAACAGTATGGTGTATTAAATTTCCTCGATTTTAACGTGAATAATTTCAAGTAAATTTTAGTTTGAAAAACAAAAAAAGAAAAAAAGAAAAACGACGCGACAGCAAAAATATCGATACATTTCCGACATTTCCATCGAAGAATCATAAATAATCGGTATTTTGCCGTGCCATCGAGCCACTCTGCCGATCCAGAAACGAAACCAGATGATATCTGGATCGGAATGAATTTCGCATCTAGCTCGTTAGTCCAGACGTCCGTCGAGAACGCCGGACCCAGCGAGGTCGATGGACTTTCGATGATTCTTCAGTGGTCTCTAATGGAGATTTATTATTCATCGAAGATCGAGGACGTTTCGGTAAAACGTTGATGATGCGTATTGTTTCAGAGTATCAAATTATGTGGAACCACGAAGAAATTCCATCGCTGGCGATTGAACGAAAGTTTCGATAAAATTTTCTTGCCTCGGCTACGTTTAAAATCTGCCAACAGTACGAACGTAAAGAATATCTATTACAGCGCGCGATTATAATTTTTCTGTAGACGAGACATTGCGAAATTTCGCCGTCTATCGAAGATCAGTCGTTTCCGATCAAAAAGATCGTATCTCTCTCTCTCGTGAAATCATAGAAATCTGAATTTAAACGATTTACATATTATATAAACAATTTCTTTTTTCGTAAATGTTCTAACTAAAATGTTATCTCCGTATTATTAGTCATACTCGAATACGAAGGAATTTCGACTTAAAATTAGATCATCGTGACATCTCAATTTTCCAGAGGATAGATCTCGCGAGAGAGCAAGACACGTCTGAAAACCTGCGAGGTTACCTTGCAGTTATCTTTGAGACAGGCCCGAGGTGTCTGCCAAATATTAACACAGCCGGTGCAGCTGTCCCACGTTGGGACACGTCGATATTTCCTTCTTTTCCTTTGATTGACTGATGCGGTTTTCAATGGATTGAAAGTGACCCAGTGCTCCTCAAGTAGATAATTCCGATCACGATAGCGTGGTTTACTTAGAGTTTCCCTGACGAACGAACCCGAAAATTTGAAGAGTTGAAGGACTGATAACACGTGGCCGAACGAAATGACAGATTAGATAAATTTTTGAAGTATTTTTAACTCGCGTGAATCGATGGATAAACACGAAATTACTGAAATTTCGGGCTCGATCGGACCTGTTATCGTCTTTTACCTGTCGCTGCTTTCGACGTGCAAATACAAGTTCTAGACAGAAATATATCAGATAATTTAAGAAAATATAATCTACTCGAGACTTCGTTCGCGCTGGAAAACTGATAAATGATTTCACGACCAGTAGTTTCTTTTTTTTTTTTTTTAATATTTCAGCGTATTTGATATTTATGGAACGTACATTTACGTACGTACAATTTGTAATCTCATAAATTACGAATTACGTAAGAAAGAAATTCTTAATCTTCGACAGACACCGAACTTGTGCAATGTCTTGTCCGTCGGTATATGGAGAGTTCAATCTCGTTTCGCTATTTCAGTTCTATTCGAGCTGACGTAAACGCGATCGATCGCGTACCCAGGCATAATTAATCGACGAGGTGCAACGTGAATAAAAATCCTGATCAAAAGCTAAGGAGATTTCACGCGGATAATTTCGAAACGACCATATACCGCTAGAAGGCATTAATTTGCCAGCAAAGTCGATTATAGTTAAGAAATCCGCATCGCTCCACCGTCAATCAAACGACCATGCTTTTATCGTCTTTCTGAACCCACGCGTGTCGCTGCTCGCTTGTCCCTTTCCGTAACAAATTAAAACGTTCCCGAGAAGTGCTTCACCGTGGTTCTTTACGGTCGAAAGCAGTAACCGCGCTTACATATCCTGCGATACAAACGACACCGTATCTCGCTCCTTCCATTTAGCTAATGATAATTGAATGCGCCAGATCGTAATTTGTAAATGTTGACAGCGCTAGTAAGACTCTATAATACGAAGATAATACGATAAATCCACGGAGGAAGAATACGATAAATTAGATTTTCCACTTTTTACGAGGAAGCAGATTTAGAATTCACCGCTTTGTCGGTCGATTCTATGCGAGCGAAGCAAAATTGTACTTGCATTGCCTTTAAAATTTGAAAGGCGTTGCTCGACAATTGGAATCGTTTCGCGTAAGATGATTCGTTCGATCAAACTTATATCTGCCGTAGAATCGTACTCGACTCGTTACGGATAAAGATCGTAACGTAAATCGCAACGATTTTAAACGACCTATTCTCAGTTCGAACTAGATCCAATCAGAGAGAGAGAGAGAGATATCGAACTACTTCGTTTTAATATCAACGCGATATTAAAGCAGATATTTAACTGTATTTAATTTAACTAATAGAACTGTAACGCGAAGGAAAATTTGGTAACGCTCGTTTCGTCGGTTCTACTCGACGGCTGAAAGTCAGTGGTGTACGATTCCCTATTGCGCAAGGATTGATTCGAATCAGGCTCGTTTTTTACAAGCTCCGGGCACAAAGACGCTCGATATAATAAACGCCTTCTCGATTTACATCGAGCCACTAAACACGGCGATTGTGCAAGCGCGATTTAATAGAAACGCTACCGAGTCGCGAACAGGGAAAAGTGGACGGCTATCGGTCTGCGAAACCGGACACTGTGGCTCGATCAGCCGAGCCAAATACACCGATCTTCGTCGAGGAAAACGGAAATCGAATCGAGTCGCGTTTCCAGAGGCCGATAAACAGCGTTCGCGAACTGTAACGCGACGAGAGACGGTAACGTACGACGCGCATAGGTGCGACCGTGGCTGATGATAATCGAGAGAACTTCGTTACCACCTCGGCAAATCGCGTTTAACGTGTTCCGGGGCTCGTGTTCCGTTCGCCACGGCGCGTGCCCCGGAAATTGGTCGCCGCCGGTTAATTACTTGGCCGAGCTTCTGCTACCGATAATACAACGGTGCGCGTAGCGGCGATCGTCGATCAAAATTGATTTTCAGCCGGTTCCTCGATTCCCTAATTTCTCTCCCGGCACCCTGTAATTTGCACGGTGCACCAAGTACGCTTCTGCTTCCGGATGTTGGCTCGCCGTGCATTCAATGTTGTTAAGAGCCTTCGATGCGCGTCTTTAACGGTATAATTTCAGGGTGCGTTACACGGTAGATTCGAAGTATTTTATAATAAACGCAGGGGTATTTATAATACTTTCATCCGTATTGTACCGGCGTTTATTAAGCGAGTTGCTCGCGCAGCTTTTTTCTTCCCTTGTAAATGCCCGTTGTTGAATATAAACGCTTCTAATTAATATGCACTTTCCTCGTCTTAAACGCAGACATTAATTTCAGTTATAGGAATTGATTATTTATGGTTCTCGATATTACGATATACGAAGAACGTCGATTCTATCTCGCCGTGTCCAATACTCTTTAGCCGTGCGTAGTTCGCTGCTTTATTTTCTACGCAGCTTTTTACGTATCGACGGGTCGAAATAGAGTTAGAACGTTACGACGATTACGGCTAATTTCGGCCGTAATTCTCCCATCCCCGGGCAACAGTATCCGAACCAGGTTGTTAGGTACGATGGGAACATAGTACGGTCCACGCGATAAATATCCAAGAGAATCGCGGCAGATTCGCGTTTTGCCCGTGGGCCGAGCGAAATTTCTGGGGCATTTCTGATTCTTGCGCTTCGTTAGACGGGTCCAGGCTCGGCCACCGTGCCAGGAATAATACATTAATGCGGTGTACCGACGGTGGGTCTCAAAGTCCAAATTCGGCCGTAATGCCGCAGTTTGGAGTTTAAAGATCACCGAGGGCCCTGCTTCTCCTGGAAACACATGGAAACATCGGACGTAGACGATGGAGGAAGGAAGGGTCGTGACATGGCCGATCCCGAGCGGCGATATGCTCGCGGCGCTTTCGGCGGCTCGCTAAATTTGGTAAGACGACTTGCTAATCGCGAGCGATACTTCTTGCACGCTGGTTTTCAGGTAGCCTAATTTGCGTCGTATACCTAGCCTCGTCCCCTTCTATCCCCGTTTCGTCTCTTTCCCTCTGGACCGGTTGAATTACACGAATTCGGAGCTCGTCCATTTTTGGACGGTCAATGACGATTCGTAATGGACGTGTAACATAGATTAGTCGTGATGTACGGCCTCCGAGTGAAATATTTATATCTCTGTTTAAAAGACGGGCCACTCGTCTCGCTGATCGTATATATTCTTGCGGACAGTGTGACGCGACAGTGGCTTCTGGTGGATCGCTGGCAGAAACGATGGTCGATCGCGCGGATTATTAACGAATATTAAGTTCAGAGGTGGTCGCGCGAGCATAGCGGATAAAGACGCGTGAAAATAGTTTTGATTATTCGTTTTATCAATTCCTGTATCAATTACTTTAGACTTTAGCCGGAGCGTCCTTCCGTTCGGTCTCTCTGGACTTTGAGGATGCATCGTTTGAAACGATTCGTAGCACGTGGATCCTTGCGAAATTGATTACACCGGTCGTGTCTTATCCACCGTATATTTTTCATCGATACGCGTACACAAACTGTTGCAAAAGTAGTAAATTGTGAGAAACTGTAGTACATAAAAATTAATCATCGAATGTTCAACGGCGAGAGCAAAAATCGGCAACGCGAAACGTTACTTTCCGCCGCGAAATTTCTCAAGCGACGAGCGCTGTCGCGTTCGACGATACTCGACGTTTATCGAAAATGTCGAATTTTCTGCTAAGAAATGCGAAATCGATCGTTCGTCCAGCAAACTCGTCAGGCTGGAACGTTTCAGTTTCGCGGCATAGGATAGCTAGGTACACAGAGTGTGCAAACACTGTGCGCGGCTTGCCGCGTTTCTACGAAAGCGTTCCCCTCCACCGTGGCTCGGTCTCTTGTTCAGGTAAGAGGTAGGTAAACGAGTTCCATTGCCTGGTCGGCTTCTCAAGAGGGAGTAACGAACAGGAGAGACTCTTTTACACCCCGTAGTCGTAAAACTCTGGGTCTGTCGGCCCTCGGATCGTTAATCGAGCCGACCTCGCGTCTCCTGTTAACGCTTACGCGCGACAAATTGTTAGGATCGTGGAGGAACGTGAATTTAGACAAACCGTCGGCGATAAATTAATCGAAAACGCGGCTTCGTTAAAGAAGCCAATTGTACGTAACATTCGTTGCTCGTGCCAAGGTACAAGGGAAGTCTGGTTCCTAGAAATTCTTAGAAAAAGCAAAGTACGTTGGAATTTATGAAACGTAGCAGTTTCGTATGCAGTTCTTTCAACGACGATTGAATCGGTCAGTCAGTACGAAGCGGATTAACGATAACTACCGTATTGGATATCTATCTGCATGGTACGAGATTAGAAGCAACAAACCCGTTTTATCGATAAAGCAACGACCGACCTACTTGCGTCTAGCGAATAGTTTAGAACGATCGACGCAACTTTCATCCGCCGTAATAAAGTCTTTCTCCCAAGAAGATTCAACTTAGACCGCCTTCCACGGTCTCGCCATGTTCCTCGGAAGCTTCGTCCTGGCCAACGAACCGCGGAGGAACGAAAATCTCGTTTCGTGCGGAAAAGTCGCTCGATAGGGGCACGGTAGGGCACGTAGTGGAGAAGATAGGTGGCAACTGCGTCGATCGATTTCTCTTGACGAGGAACGGCGATTTACAAAGTGTCGAGGCTAGACTCGCGCCACGGTTGCGAGTTACGATCGTAAATAGTCCAGTCCGGATAGGAATCGTGGTTGTTCCGGCGCGAGCTCTGTGCTCTAACGAGCACCGGTGAAACTGGAAAGAAGTGGCGAGACGAGAAGTCTCGAGAGGCGCGAGAAAGATCGAGGATACGACCGAGTTAGAGAGATCTGGACAAAGGGATGGGCCAGAGAAGGACGCGAGAAGAAGCTGCTTGTGGCCAGTGTCGCGCACGCGACTTAACTGGCAAAGAGAGTAAAGGGCTTGCGAACGAGACACGCGGATATATCTGATTCATGACAGTGAAACGGATAACTAACAACTTCGATTCGCCGTCTTGGACGCGGAGATCGTTTCCCTTCTTCGTTGTTGTTCGATTTTCTGATTCCGCCGCGTCGCCGTACGCGCGTTTCGCTAACAGCCAGCCACGGCTTTCGAAAACCGGCCATTAGGGGCAATTAGGCATGCATCATAGGTTGTGGCGTCGGATGCCTTACATGGACAGAAGTCATTGGCTGTCGCAATGGTATACGAGTCGGTGGAGAGCCTTCCATTCTTGACCACTGCCGATACGCATCCTGATCGCGCGAGAAGACCGATGTCCCGATGTCGCGTCGCGTCGGCGCGATGTGCTTTATAAATGGTACACGATCATACACTTTTTCGTTCTTTTTTAATGTTCAGTTTTCTTTCTTTTTTTTTTTTTTTGTTTTGTTTTGTTTCTATTTTTTTGTGGCGCTGCCGAGGAGCGAGCGATTTGACGCTTGATTAACCGTAGGTTGATTGAATTTTATGTTTCAATTGCTGTCGTCTGGAGGAATACAAATCGCGTGGAAGAAACGTCAACGTGACGATTATACTAATTATTATCGCGTGGCAGAATATTAATTTTTCGAGAGAAACGTCGACGTTGATTCGTATTTTATTTTGTTTATTGATATTTGATCAACTGTGAAAGTTCCTTAGCGAACTAAGCTTTCGAGCAATTTCAGATCGGTTATAAGGCCACGTACGTCGTAAATCAAGCGTCGTATCGAATGATTAATGGAAGACTAGTCGTACAATGGTTCGATCGAGGAGAGTCTTCTTTTGTTTTTTTTTTTTTTCAAATTTCCGCAGCGAGAAAATATTTGAAATTCCTAGGATTCCGATGTCGCAAACGCTATACCATAGGTCAAACCTCTCTTTCCCTATTCTTTTCACAACTTCCCAATGACCGTGTTTGTCCTTAGAAAGAGAACAGCCGACCTTGGGCAAAGCTCGTCGAGAGATTCATCGAAACTTTCACCGGTTCTCCAACTGTTCCTCGTCCGGCACTCTTTCCAGGACACCTCCGGCATCTCCTTTCGCAATTGAATTTCTCTCGAGCAACATTCAAGAAAATATAGAAGCGTAGAAACACAGAAACACAGAAACATAGAAACATAGAGAAACAGAGAATAATCGGACAACTTTGTCCGATTCTCGGAAGGCTCGTGTAAGCCGAAGCGAACCTGCATCGAGGCATCAAACGCTTAATGAAACAAGATCTATCGGACTTTGGTCGCCCTTCTTTTCAACAACTAACCGCTATATACCCCGACAAGACAATCAACCATTAGATAGAACGCTTCGAAAGGAAAAAGCTAACGAAACGCAGTTGCACGGCTGTTGACATTTGAAAGTTAATTATCTCGTCCGTGTGGCCAGTGGCGCACAGTAGTGGCGTAACAGCATCCGCGACGCGTTCGCCATACTTTGGTAGCATTGGCGCTGTCGCGCGCTCGACAAGAAACAGCCGCATAATTAATTCGAAGGATTGTTCATAAATCGAATACATTATTTAAGAGACGCATCGGTTGGAAACAGCGTGGACGCGAGCCGACGGGGGCCATAGATTCTGCTAACGGGTCTCCCCGTTCTCGTAGAATGCGGAGTACAGAGTTTCCCTCTCCGTCCGATAGGTGATGCTGGACCTGGAGCCCGATCCTCCGGAAGGCCGTCGACCCCGTGGCGAAGTAGACGCGCACAACGGACGCGCGCGGAGACGCCACGAACCAACAGAGAGAAGGAAGAACCAAAAAATCCCTAACCTCGTGCTTCGGTCTTTTCGCGGTTATAAGAACCCGCATAGTCACGGATTCGATGTCACGGACGGGGTAGATCTTCCGATAGATCCGATGGATCTTTCAATCTTCCAACGAAGACTTTTAAAGTAGATGGTATAGAATATAGGTAGTTGAGATATAGCGAGTTGCCGACGTTTTTCGAATCTCTGTGCAGTCAAGCGGTATTGGGAATTCCTAGCGTTTTGACGTTTCAAAGGTTACGCGATAGTTCGAACCTCTCTCGGTTTTATACGTGTATATGTAGCGAAATTATCGATCGCTTGCTATGACGCGAACGAATACTCTTGATTAAGGGGACCAGTCTGGAATTAATTGCCGGAGCATCGATTATTAACGAGGCGCCAACTTTGTCGATGTCGTGCCGAGTGGCGGCGCAACGGTCACGTTCGATCTGCTAGTGCGATAATTTCGATCTGGTGGTCCAATGGAGGAAATGTTTTCGACGTTGATTTTTTGGAGGAACTTGCCCTCTTTTTGCGTGTTGAAGTCGAGCAACGATATATTGGGTATTATACGCGCGCGTAATCGTGGTACTTTGAATTTTTAAACTCGGTACAATCAAACTCGATTATCATCGTACAAGAATGTTAAATATTGCTTTTAACGATTAGTTTCTTATTAATTTGTACGTATTACCAAGATTCGTGTATCGTTGCTATAAATCGGTTAACGTCCGGATACCAATAAACGAGATAGCGTAAAAGTCAGAAATTTTAGTTACGATTGTTCGTAACTAATTGTTAAGATGTGGCAACGCGAACGGTTTACAAATACGTCAAATTTCCTTACGGCGCTTCAATATTTACTCGAATCGAAGTAAACAGTCGCAACGAAACGAAGCACGAGACTCCTAATACATGCATATAGCAGGACCCGGAGCGTCTGCTTGTAAACGTGGATTAGATCAAATAAAGTAAGAATTAATGAGCTATTGTTTACCTCGAAGACTCGTCAAATATTTGAACAACGCTTCGAACCCCGGAAATATTCACGGCGTCCGTTCATCGTTTATCAGGTTCGTCAGAAATATCCGTTACTTCGTTGTCGTTCCATAAACGCGGAACGGTATTCTTTCTGAAGCAAGAGAATTCCTTCGCGCGGTTGCAAGTATCGAGGTGAAATTTCTGCGCGGCTAATCGTTGCCTGGAAATATTTTGCAAGAAACGTTAAATCACGCTGACAGTATCGAATTGGACCGCGGACATTTTGCCTGATTGGTCATGGATAATAAAACGAACGTTTCTATTTGTCCGGCTTTTACGAAACAAAAGCGCGTTAATTTACCGATTATGTCGGATTACTTGGAAAAGGAAACGATATTTTACGAAACGCAAACAAAGCAACTTTGGTAAAAAAAACTCCCTTATATTCGTTCTTCGAATCGTTAAATAGACAGCGTATTGAAATAAATATTTTTCTCAAATCAAGCCTTCTGAATTTCATTGAAAATGTTTACGAAGCATGTTAATCCCAAATATATATTTTATAGCAGCATGACGTTCGATTTATTCCGAGCGACAATCTCGTCGAATATTTCTTCGTTCAAATTATCCCTCCGTCGTTGAAAATACAAAGTTCGTTGACGATACAGTAGCCAAGTCGATACGACAGTTTCTAGTTATCGGTCGTTGGTGGAGCATACCGACATACAGGTTCCTACTTGATCATCAACCAAATTGTTATCCACAGAGTACCTAGTGAATTTCTGGGGAGCTGTTGGATCCTTCGAATCGCGAATCTGTCTTGCCGACAAACTGAAAAAGAGGATCTACAGGAGCAAGGAAAGAGAGAAGCAATTTGTCGATCGTTTCCAAGCTATGCATGGCATACGAATGCAAAATAGCCATCGATCCTTGAAAATAGCGACGCATGCAGGATCCTCAAAATTCGAGAAAAAGTTGAAACACTTGAAAGAATTCAAACGCTTCTTGTTTCTAGAAAGTCACGATAGCCCTCCCTATTGAAAGTTTCCTTATCTTCGCGATCGACCTTTTCGTACCACGAGAAAGTGCGCTTCTTCCACTAACGTTCGGTCATAAATTCGAGCGCCGGCTTCCTCGAAACCATCCAAGTGCTGTCTCTTTTAAATCATCGGCTTATCTTCGCACTTAATTCACAGCAAGCGCCTAATTGTTGTTTGCAAATCAGTTGACCGAAAGGAACAGTGGCAAGAGTTCCAAGTCTTGCGTTTATACGAACGAAGGTAGGGCGTCACGGACGAGGGCGTCCAAGTAGAAGGAAGAAAGACGACGAACATATACGGCGTCGAGTTTCAGAGTCGTTTCGGTCGTCATGCGAGGACACAAGGAAAACATGGCGACCTCATTGTCTTGGGCTCATAAAGCGACAATCGTGCCCCGCTGTCGGATAAGATACGACGAGCTTCGAGCGGTTTAACTCTATCAGCGGCGCTCGCATAATCGTCGAGGAACTCGATGTTGTTGTCGCGAGTCTAATAGAGACGAATACGTTTCGTGGTTCACACACGCGAGTGTGCGCCAAATCGCGATTAGGACTCGCGCGTTTTCCATTGTGATCCGAACGAAGCGTGTCAGAAACAGGCCGGTTCCGAGCGGTAAAATTCGTGTTTTATTGCACGCGAGCGCGCGCGTGACCACGCTGATACAATAAGAATTGTTTTTTTATTAACGCGATAAGGTGGTCGTGAATGAAAAGTTTCGTTAATGAACGTCCAACAATTTCATTCATACCATGTATCGGTATATAAGCTCGTTGTACCGCGCCCTTTAGATAAAACGATCTAATAACTAAATATTTTAAGCAGGACGGAGCGAGACAAAGATTGCACCAAAAATGACGAAACTTTGCTTTTTCCGCGTATTTCGAGATGGTAGAGAAGGCATTTTTTAAACAGAGTAGTATAGGCGTGCAGTTTAATCATAGACCGTGTAGGAAATCACCAAGATAGAGAGACAATTCTTAATTATCTTATTACACCGTCGTAGGATTAAAGAGAGAAGAAGACCTATTGGAGCGTAATCGAAGAGGGATGAGCAGAGCGAAGAAGAAATCAAATTTAAACGAAATATTATCTCTGTGATACAAGGAATGGTGGACAGGTTGGACGATAATTGCTGGAAATTCGATTAACTGACGCGCGTTGGTAAGGCGAATACTTCGAACGAGATAGCTATCGCTAACTCAGCCCGTTTAAACGAAACTGACACCTGTTTATCAACTAAACACTGTAGGAGAACGCGATCAGCAACTAAATATTGCTTGCGTGGAACAACGGCGGAATATTTATAGTTGTTCGCGAGATTTTTTAAACGTATTTCCGTGTAATTGCCAATTCATCGGTGATAATAATCCGACGACGACTACGACGAGCGAGAGAAACCTTTTTGCAGGAGCAAAGTACGGCTGTTCGTTTCGTTATTTCCACGTTCTAGCTGGCTCGCTTCGTTCGCGACCCCGCTTTCGAGAGCGAGGCTCGTTCTCGCCATTGTTCTAACAAATTATGCATATTAATTCCTCGCATCTTGTATACGAGCTACTGTATAAGCGTGAAATATTCTCAGGACCGACCCAGATGTCTCGACGGATGATCGGCAATACCCGTTAAGGCGCGCTTAACGATTCAGAAGGAATCCGTCGCCTGTGAGAAATTCGAACGCGTTCCTGCCTCGAATACACAGATTTACCCCGTTAGTTGCAACGTTACGGTACGATGTTACTGTTATCTTTCTGCACAATGATAATAAAAGATAATCGGAAACGAGTATCGAAATTGTTATCTTGTTCGTCGATGTATGATAATAGCCTCTCGGAAACGAAACTGATCAACTCTAACAGTCGTCGATCTCTCAGCCGTACTACCTAGACAGTTTTTCGTGCGATTAAATCAACGTCATCGGTGAAATTTTACGAGTTACGAGTCACGATAGTTGCCTTCTATAAGTTCGTCGATCGTGAACAAACGGTACGAGTAACTACAAACTGCAAGGTCAATTTTAGAAAATAATCTTGACGACCGCCACTGTTCTTCGATTTTCAATGTACGACAGAACATTCTAAACGACTCGCGCATTAACGATACATTGAAAAGCACACGGTATACGATATAATCCTGAAGACAGAACGAAGCTCGCAACGTTTAGTAGCGTACGTAAGAGCGTAATAGCTGCTGAATAATATATAACTACCGCGTCTATAGATACATCTTCATCGCGTAGAAAATATCCTTCGCCAGACTGTAAACCCGCGAGAGAATAAACCGGTATCAAGGAAAAAGGAGGAGAGCCGGATGGCACGCTAGTTAAACGCGTCGCGTCATGGAGACACGATACGCCTTTATGTAGAACATGATCGCGTGTTGAAAAATCTCCGACCGAAAGAGACGAACGCGAGCAAATCGCAAAGGAAACAGGCTAAATAACTGGAAGCTGGAAACGGACAAGAGAAAACACGCGATCGTCCATGTTCTCGTTCGAGGCGAATCGGTCATTTTCAGCTCTCGAAAATCTTTCAACGTCTCGCGTTTTTCCCAGGAGGTGAATCCGAACTGTCTGTCGCTGTCCTCGTTTTCCATCGGCTGTTTCGCACGAACGAACACGCGGATCGACGCGTACGTGTACCTCGAGGACCATCTGCTCGAATTGTGCACGCGGCAGGTTCGTTTTCGGTTGCTCAGAAAGTGGGCGTGCTTCCTTTCCACCTCCCCTTCGCCTCTCTCGAATAATAATGAACGAACAAAAAAGAAAAGAGGAAAAAAACTGCACGATGCGGAGTTCGGCGAGGCTGCGAAGCTGTTCGTGCGAGCTACGGGCACCGGACGATCCCCTTCTTTTTCGTGAAGCTGCTATCGAATGACACTTTCTTCCCATGCTAGTGTCGCTCGTTCGTTCGCAAGATCGACAACGGAAGCAGAATCCTGGATAACCCTTTTCCTAACCCCCTTGTCATCGTCCACACCTTTCTTCCGGATGCTCTGCTCCGACGAGGGCCGATCGAAACGAACGATAAGATTTCCGGTCGATTATATCCGCACGCGCCAATGGGAAATTAAACGAGACCGACGGCGGAGACGCTCTCGAGTCACGCTCTGTGACGAGCGAGACGAGAAGAGACGACGCGCGGAGACGATGGAATCGAAGCGGAGCTGTTTTTTCCGCAACAGGAAATCTCGCCAGCGATCGACGTTGATCGTATCGCATAGGCGTTGTCGTTACATTTAAAAATTTCAACCGATCGAAGAGGATGCAGGTTAAATGGCGAGCGAGCTTTGCCAGTAATACGGATCCGATGTCGCGCGATTCAACGGGTATCGGCTTTATCACGAACACAAACACGATAGAAACACGAGCAATGAATTGGTTATTCGCAATCCCTGTTTCGATTAAATCGTTCGATCGCTTATCGGATGGTTGTATCGAGCTCGAAGCGACGCAGACATTGGTAATCTCTCGTATGTACATCCTGTCCACCTTTACTCGCCGCGTTTACGGCCATCTTGTCGATCGGTGATCCAACTCGCGTGACATTTCCACCCTGACAGGTCGAAAAATTACGCGTTGCGTCCGTGCAACGTCGCTGGTTAGATTATCCGGGTCGAAATTCGCGCGGTTGGTGGTGGAATTTATGCCGTGTTACCGTTTCGACGGACGAAACGTAACGCTGTCGGCCAACGTTGTAATTAATTCTATGGAAACACGAGGTCGGGTCACGGTTTTATGTTTATTAATGGCGGAAACATTCCGGGATTCGCGTTGCTCCCGTGTACACGCGGCACCAACGTTTCCTTTCGACTAACCTTGTGTTTTACATGTTCCTCTTTTAACCCTGATCGATAGCGCGATCGATACTGTAAATACACATTGTCTTGGCTCTCGTAAACCGTGCGATGTTTGGAAAATACCGTTAACTTCGCCGACTATCGAACGTTGTGCGAACCGAGTGTACCGTCTCGTATAAAAACTGGTACGAATGACGAGGGATCGAGTCATCGAACGTGTTTTGAAACTTTCAGACGTGTATCGGAATGTCGAACTAAACGATATTAATGAAAGTTAAGTCGGCGGGCATGAAGTAACCGCGTGGCATATACCTATGCTTGCAGAATTAGCCCAACAATTTATATAGCCGAATATTTCTAGAAATTGAACACGAAACCAGGAAATTCAAGAATCCTTAGTTTTCAATTCAAAGGGTGTTCCGTGGTAATTGCACATTCTTCGATCTGCTTACACAGCACCGAGCAGGTCTTCCACCGATCTAGCTACAACCGCAACGTGAAGGAATGTTCCCCACCTATGAACTGCAGCCAGATAGATCCGAGTATTCAGTTCAAGTACCAACGGTTAATAACGATACTACGGTAACGCGACTATTCGTATGATATACGAAACTCGTAAGATTTAAGCGTGATGTTAATACGACCACGTTGAATGGACTCTAGCGTGTGGCCTGATTAAGGCAAATTCTTTTATGCAAAGTCGCTCGAAATTCGCGTTACATTTGATGCGTTCGAAGACAAAATTTACAATCTAAGATATTCGTTTAACGTGATATAAAATTTGGGGAAGATTTGGAAACACTTAAGAAAATACGATCAAGTTATATCGCGGTATACAGATTGGCACGTACAACGTGCAGCGCGAATTACATCTATTCGATTTTCTACACTTCTAGTTGGATTTTTCGGAATTTATACTTTAACGCTCTGTGCCAATAATAAATACGACGGATATAACAGACGAAAAGTCGATGAAATTTATTGTTTCGCTAAATTCGTCGCGATGCTTAAGTCGCTGCGACGATAGTTTTCTTACACGATCTTCCCAAGCAATAACAGTGAAATTACACGGTGTTTAAAAAAAGAAAACGAGTTCTGTCGAGATTCGCGACGGTTTCGTCTATCTCATCTAAACGGACGTCGTCGCTTTATTTCGCCCGCTTCACGCCACGATTCAGCGCTCGTGTCTTTCAATTTAATCGATTCTCGGCATCCCGCGTCGTTCTTTCTTCTTTTCCCCTGGCTCACGCGCGAATGTATACATAAAGTCGCGGTTCATAGCGCATCTGGTTTGAATTACGGTTCATACTTTTTATGGGCCCGGATCACAGGATCGTATCCTATGTTCGTCTACACGTCGTTACGCCACCGTAACGCGCTCGTATATCCAGAAGTTTATGTACTTTTCTCTCTCCATCGCTTGCTCGGGCTGCGATACACGCTACGTCGCGAATCATTACCAAGTAACACGTAGAATTTCATTGATGGCATCGCTTTGCTACGTGATTGGCAGTGATAATCGATTATCCTTTAGATTTAGTATCTTTGTGGTTTGCGTTTCTTAATAATTTACGACCCAGAGGAAAGTTAACGTTTCGTTACGACTTAGAATCGTCGTTTCTCAGCGATATTTTCAATACGGATGGTAACGTCGCGAGACTAGGCAATTCTTTTGTTGACTGATTTTTTTACTGATGAGTGGTGGTTGAAGTTATTTGAAGGACAATGTGATTCGGTAAGTACTTTATTTCATATTTGCATAACTATTCGCCATCTTTTAACCAGCAAATCTGACATAATCAAAGTGACATAATCTCCTTAATAACGTATGATTTTCCTTTAGTAACAAACAATTGAAATTAAAAATGTAGTAACTGATGCTGTTTACTAAGCACGTTTACCAAACAAAGATTGTAACTTTGAGATCGCATTCTTCGCTATTCACATCGCGGAATGTAACAAACAAGCAGCTATAATTACAATTCGCCTGCAACCGGTCACGAGTAATTGCTGCCTGTTTGCATATCGAACAATGCTTAATAGTGGTTTTAAGGTGCTACTAAATTCTTCGATTGTTCGTCTCGAGGTTAAAAGTATATGAATAAACAGGCAACCGCGACGATATATATTGTATAACCGATGTAACTGAAAAACGTTTGAAATTACTAACTGTCGTTACGTCGACGAAAAAAATATAAAAATTCTTGAAGCGGTATATAATTATCGGTATATAATTATAGAAATATCGAATAGCCGATCGTCAAATTCCGAGATAAGTAGTGAGACGGGCGCACGATAAAGAGGAAAAAATCGAGGAACCTTAAATGAGGAAGGTTTTTCGTAGGGTCTAACGGAGCGAAACCAGTTAAAACCAGAAGGGTCAGTGTCGAGGAGGAGAAAAAGTCGATCAATCGGAGCGCCGGAGGGAGCGTGGCGCGAATCCACGGAATCTTTTGAATTCTTTGTCGGCGCTCTGGGAACTCGAGACCCTCGGCTATCAAGGCAGCTTTGTAAGGAGGACGAAGGAGACGACGTCTGCAGGGAGGAGCAGAAAGAGGACGAGGACGAGAATGAGAACGTGAAACGCGAGCCGACTTGAGAACACCTTCGTGAAAGAGCCTGTGACCAACGACGGATCATCGTCACCCGTTCGAATTGCCTCTTTCGTATTTATCTCTCTTCTCGCGGACACCGCTTACTTCGTAATTGCTATTTCGTGCAAAACCGTCGATCCGTGAACTGGTCTTATTGCAAACTGGTCCCGAGAAAGATGATTTTTATCTTAAGATCTGGTTCTGTTTAAAAAGTAAAACGTTTCCCTTACTACCGATGATGTAGAAAAAATTACTTTCAGAGAAGCAATTATTTAAAAAGGAGCAGATATCGCAATTACTCGTCGCGGCATTTGTTTCTCACGATTTCTAGATCAACGTATTCGTTGCTATTAAAATGCAATAATCTCGTATTTCGGCGGTCTTGCATAATTAAAGTCATATCGCTAACAAATTTTACAAGTCGTAAAATAATTTTTCCAACCGTTCAGACTTATCGAAGAAAAAATGTCAAACAATTTGCATTTCAGCCACATTGCTTCGTCATCGAAAACCATTACCACGCGACTTTTCGCCACTTTGAAAGACAATTCCCATTCGCTGTTGCGCGAGACTGATGTATCTTCAGCGGCATCCATCGCCGTGCATTCGTCATTTCATTGTAACGCATTTAGCAGTCTATAATCAGCATCGATTATTGCGCAACCTCCAGAGGCTCAGCATCTGTGATTGAATACACTCCACTTTACGCAGCCCTGTTGAAAGCGCAGATGTTATCTCGAGGCTGCGTTGGCCGAGACTCGATTGTGCACCAAATTGAAAACTTGGATCAAAATGGGCCGAGCGAAATGTCACCGCATTAAAACAGACACTAGCGTGTAACGGTCTCTTGATTGAACAACAAAGACACCGTGCGCGCCAGCGATGGAGTGGCCGGCGTGTCTACCCTCGCTTTTATGCTAATTGCGTTTAGGTCCCGGAAAAAGGCAAAGCGACGCGTTCTACAGCCGCGGATTCGATTGCGTGGACCTCGTCTGATTTACGTATCCTTGAACAATGTATACACCGAACTTTCACGAGACACCTGGTAACTCGTTCGTTCGTTCGTTCGTTCGTTCGTTCGATCGGGCTATCGCAATTTTTCCAATTAGAAAATAGACACTGACTAGCGTGGTGTTGGCCGTTTATTAACGAGCCACTCGCGAGCTGATTTCTGATATAGGAGTTGAAACGGTTGCGTCACGATGGTTTATTGCTGTTCCGCGGTTTTTCAACGCGAGACGCTGTAATTATCGATACCAGATCCACGGGAGAAGAAAATATCTCGACTCGGAATACGTTATAATCGAAATAATATGCGCTGGTTCGACTGATAATTAGTCGAACGAAGAAGAGTATTTGTCCGAACGTTTCGTTATTCGATAGAAATTCATAATAAAAGTGGTAAAGCCTTTTCGAACAACGCAACGTTTTCGTGAGTCACTGAAAGTACCTACGCGTACACGAGCTACGGGACGATAATGACAGAACGAATTATAAAATTGTATAAAATCTCCCGCTTGAAATTTCCTCTATAGCATCCTATTTCGTCCTTTCCACGCTGCTAATGCTATGAAATCGCATTTATATGAATTTCTCCTTCGAATGTACCGCGAACTCATCGCGTAATCGAGTTTTGCAACGTAGAAATGTCGTCGAACGTTAATGGCGCCGCCAGTACACGCTTCGGCTTTCTACGATTGCCGTTTCCTCTTCAGAAGTTCGCTCGATTGTTCGATCGTTGCGCCGCGTCGTTCCCAGTAATATGTTTTCAACCTGACGGGCCAACACCGAGCGACGAATCGAGCATTATTCGAATCGAGATTCCCAGCAAGCAATGATATACACGCGTCGAGTAGCCTTTGCAACAGTCTGATGGGCTTCGTGTCGCGATTTCCGTTCGTTCACCGGAAATCGAGCGAAGAAAATAGGGGAACGGCTACGAGGGCAGGCGCGAATTTGCCGCAGAACCTGTTCACGGCTGCTCGACGCGGAATATGTCTTAGACGCTGTTGGCATATCGCAACAGAGGATGTCGTTACGTAAGACACGGGTGCGCAGAGGGCTCGTGCCTTGTAAAACTGTTTTTACGAGGAAAAAGAAGGTTCGAGCCTAACGAGCTCTCGTAACGGAACGCGACCGGAGTACTTTGTAAAAAAAATTCACCGTGATTCGTCCCTCGAATTTTTGCTTGTTACCTGACGCGTAGCTGACGCGTAGCGAGCTATCGAATTTCAGGAGTTCGATCGTCGTTGCTGTGAGCGAAATCGGCTCTCGCGGTGATTGTTACTCTTCTATTCCGTATATTTATAGAAGCATGTTAAACCGTGCCGCAATGGCGAATGCCGCAGTTCCGCTTACCGCGCCGACGAAATTTTTATTTACACGTCATTTTTCATCGCCGTGCTTTTTACGGCCGGATTCTTTTTTCCTGGATTATCGTTAATTGAAGGTCGACAAACTCGCCAGCGATGATCATAACGTCCGTTCGCAAGATGATATAGCTGATACTCTGCTCTGACAATTAAAATCCACGGGAGATAGCTGCATGGAACGTAGCGGGCCTCGTTAGCGCGACACATGTCCGCTTCAGGTAGACGAGCACATAGCGAAATGGCTAGGTTGCTGACCGAGAACATTAAAAAGTTAACATCGCACGATTTGTTTCTTGAATGGAAAAGACACGAATCTGTGGCGACAAACCGAGTTCGTAGCGATTTAATTTGGCTGATTTTATGCGTACTTTATGGCAAAAGTAATATTAATTATTATTATAATAGACACAAACGTCTAGTTATAATTTAAATATAGAATCTATAAAATTCTCCGACTCGCTACCTTTCTCCGAATTTCTTCAAACCACTGCTTTCGATCTGCAGCTACGTACATACTTTGTAGAAACTAAAACATTTAGAAACGTTTACAAAACCAGTACACCAGTTCCTGTGTTCGAACGTGCTCGCTCGACACAAGCACCGAGAAATCTCGCGACGCACGTGAAACGACGATCTTACTACCATCGTCGTTTCGTTCATTCAGACATCGGCTCGATGTGATTGGGCCTGAAGGATCTCAAACATCTGTATCCTGCAGGAGACTGTGAATGATCTGAGAACGGCCTCGACGACTTTCACTTCGATTCTGCTAGAAGTGGAACGGACGCAACAAGTGGTTTCACATGTACAGATATATTAGCCTTCGATTTCCTATATTTTCAGTCACGTTATTGCTTTCGGATATTATTTCTGTTCATTTTTGCGCACTAGAATCAACAGGAACTGCAAAAATTCCTTCGCTTGTAAGACAGTCTTTTTTTTTTTAAATAGACTATTTCATTAATCTTTTACTAACATTCCGTTTTTACTATTTCTTAACTCTGTGGTCCTAAAATTTGTATGTTCCAAGTTACTTACTCTAGTTTCAACGAGCAGAAAGATGTTTAATACCTTAAAAGCAACTTGAACTTAAAGTTGAAACGGTAATGCAAAGCAATCCAGTAATAAGAGAAACTTAACGAAAGCTCGCACGAATTAGGAACGCAAGGAAAATTCATCACGGTGCTATAAATATTACAAATGCTTTGATATTCGCAAAATCGTAATGTCTACATGGAAGAACACAAATAGCGACGAAAAAAGATATTAGGTAAATCGCTGCTGTTCTCTTCCATACGATATTAAAAAGTAAAATCCAATAATATAAAACGTTATAGTTTAAACGTTCCCTTTACGCAATATCGGCCCTCAATGGATTAACGTACATAAAGATTTTTGTATATTATTCTAATCTTAGAAGAAATCCTTAACGATAGAAAATCATGTTTGGGTAGAAAATTACCCACAGAACAGGGTTAATCAACTTGGAGTATATCCGAATTAATTATCCCAGTTGCTTCTCGTAACCGATTTTATCGTATGCCAAAAATATCCGAAGCCAGTCCCATTAATTAGAAAGTAAAATGTTTCCAGGTTCGCAAGAAACGAAGCGACGAGTCTAGAAATCCACTAATTTTCGACTCGCGTGTACGATTCACGGTCGAGAACCTCAGGTGTACTCAGTTCGGTAGACATACCCATACGAAAATATATACGAATCCCTTCTCTTCTAAGTCGTACGATCGTGGTTAACCGGTCGGTTTACATGTGTACAGGTTATTCGAGGCGTGGGCGAGCCAGAACGAGTGGCAGCACGCAAAAAGAAAGGAAGAACTCTGGATGGGCTAAAAGATATCAATCGCAGGGCACCGAAACCCCGACGGCGTTCGTGAAACGCGAACGTCACGTGCAATTAAGCCTCTATAAAGCTAAATTATTTATTCGTTACCGGTGTTCTATTCGTTTTGCAACGAACCAGAAGATTTGTATCTGTCATCGTGCGATGCGTTGAAGTTTTATTATTATTTGAGTGCGTAATTTTATTTTACTCTTTAACGGTATATCTCATGTTAGTCTTATCTGCGTTCACTTATTGTTTCGTTTGGACATACTCGATAGAGTATTAAACGAACGACAAACAGTGATGCTAAACTTTAATTAATATTTGTATTCGATTTGAACTTGCACTCTACGCGTGGGGAAAATAATATCATCTTGAAAAGCATCTAAATAGAAAAGCTCGTCTAGTCATTATCTATAAAAGAAAATCGAATCTAACTCTTCCAAGGATCGCTCGTATTTTCGTATCGCTTAATTTGTAATAAAACTCGCTGCGTTTAATATTCCGCTTGTATTTACCTTGGATTATAAATTTTGTCCACGCAAGGTACCCGATATGGTGTAACATCGCCAACTTATCAAACTGAATTATCTGCCAATTTATTAGCGATAATTGACGTTTTCCTGTTCTACATCAATCATGCGAAACAGCCGGCCCCGTACAAGTTCATAAAATTGAAAAATATGTCACGAATGGGTTATCGAACGTAGAAATCGACGCAGAAGCTGGAATATTGATGAGAGAAAAAACGAATTCACCTCCGGTATTGGCAATTCGTGCAATCGTATGCGTGTTATAAATAATCGCGTGAATGCAGAAATTATACGGACGAAGAAAAATTCGATGGTGCAGACAGGCGTTATTTTCTTGGAATCGTGGTCGCTTGCTTGCCAACCGATCGTTTCTTGATCTCGACACGTTTACTTGCCTGTACGCTCCGATCGTAGTAGCGTGTATTTTCAACAGCCCACAAGAATACTAAGTATCTTTGCATTGAGTATTCCTGATATGGAGACCGAACGTTTAAACGTGTGTCGCCTTCGATGTAGATTTCCAGAAAAAACGCCGACGAATACGGGATTTGCTAACGTTTCGCACGATTCCAGCTCTCTGAAAGATTCTTCCGACGTCAGTGAACGCGTAGAAGATAAACTCGCGCACAAAGGATGCTGAGGTTTTTCCGTGTAAATATCGAATGTCTTTCAAATATCGCAGCGCGTATGTTTTTGGGAGAAATGGATTTCGAGTTCAACCAGAACCGAAGATTTTTATATATTTAAAGACGTAAAAATGCGCAGCGTGAACACAACATGCAAAGATATGCAAAATATACATAGCAGAGTACTCGTTGTAACATGGGTGGAATAAATTTCCGCTTGGGTCTCGTTTCTTTAATCGTGCTCCTAAAAATATGAGAATATCGAGCAATATCTGCATCCTCAGATTAAATAAGGATTCTAAGAATTTGATGCGTAACAAATGGGCGTACATTGTTGAATTTATACGTGACAAATTTAATATGATAAAAGCATCCGGGATATTTTCATGAATATCGTGTTAGATATCGTAAGGCTGCGTAAATGATGAAGTACTATCTAAAAATAAATCGTTGCAACCGCACAACGGTTAAACGTAAACTGTTACGTTCAGATCGGAGGAAGTTTGGAAGATCGAATTGCAAAATTCTTCTTTAAGCAAGCAAAACATTTCGGTACTTTCTGAAAATTCTTAAAATGTACAGTTATTCCGAGCTTCTACTTGGTGACGTCCCAATATCATCGATGAGCAGATTATAGAATATAATTACTTCATAAAATAATTGAACCCTAACACGTTGCGCGATACCTTAATAATTTACCACTCTACCGATTTCAGAAGTGTTTCGCCAAGTTATTAAGTAGCTAATTACCATCAATGACGAATATAGAACAATTTTTCTTACGAACTAAAGGAAATTCGTCTGGAAAGATTATGTGATCTAACACGAAGGATGTTGTACTTCGATAAAGAAGAGAAAAGAACAAAGCGAACGTATTAGAACATTTTGAAACAGGGTGGGATTTCGCAAGCGCCTTGAAACACGTAGGTATGAATCGACCAGTGAGAAAATGTTGAAGGACATACTGGACATAGTCAGGGTAATATCTCGTGGAACATCATTAAGGAAACGACCAGTTTTATCTCCTCGGGAAGAATCGCATAAAGCGGGTCGTGTGTGTAATCCGTGCCGTGCAGCCTTTATCATCAATGGAAAACAATCAAGAATGAGAGGCTTCTGAGGAAACGGTTTCGTATATGCAACGCTGTAAAATAATCCGTTGCATCTGTGCAATTCACTCGCATGCCAACTTCTGAAAGACTCGATTATTTACACTATCGTAGTAAATGACGATAATAACAAAAAACAAGGATCGGTTCCTTTCCACTTTTCAATTAAATCCACCAACATGTCTGTTATCGGTGTGAGAAAAAAATCTAATAGTTTCGACCGAGACCCAGCGAGACATCTCGCGCCAACTATATGGGCCGCTTATGGAATTCTGAACGGTAATTAAGATATTTCCTTAATTAGCGGCCAACACTGGCCGCGGTCAGTTACTTGGAGTAAGGACGGCGATTGAATTAGTACCGCTGCTCGGTTATGCTCCGTAAAGTGCAACGTTAAAAAAATAGAAGATAACGGGGGCCAAGCGGCAAGGAAATAATTAGCTGAAATTCATGCCATTTCTCGTTTAAATTGACGTCATTCTTATATCGAAAATTATCCTTAATAACAGGTACAAGAAAACAATAAACGTTAAAATATTTGTATTATTGGTACAGTTGTCATAATGTGCTATATCCTTTTGGTACGAACAAGAGCGTGAGAAATATCAAACCGACTTGAGATAGAGTTTAAAAATATACAAATATCGATATATTAGTATTAGTTTCTCGTTAAAAATTATCTCCATAAATTACGACAGGATTGTTGAAACGAACGATGCCTAGCATCGAAATTACGTAAAATCGTCGTGCGCGCTTACGCAATTGTAAGAGTGAAAATGCATCGACACAAAACGATTTCAGTTTCTGATATATCCCTATATTGTCTTCTGAAATGTTTACCAACTTCTCTACGCGCGAATTCTACCAACAACAAAGTAATTAAAATTGATAATCCTTAGAATCTAATTTAATTGGTTTTACGCGGTCATAATTAACTTTTGTCCTGATATAGCGTAGCTAATATAACAGCTATATTCGTGAAATAATTCTAGCAAGAAAAAAAATTGGCCAATTAGATTTAAATCGCAATAACGAAAGAAAAAAGAAAACATGCTAGTCATGGCCCGTAGTTGGAACCGAAGGAGAGATTCGCAAGTACCAAGTTAGTTAAGTTTATGTCGTTATCGGTTATTATTTCAGATAAAGTTGATTTAACGAGACTCTGAAATTAATTACAATCCGATGCGATGCCTGTAACGACCACAGGGTTTTATACGGTCGCGGGTGGCATTGAAGATTACCCTTGATTGAACATCGCGCGGCCGATTGAGAAATACTTGAGGATATAATGGCCCTGCCCACGATCCCCATAAATCACGAAGATTGTCAATTAATAACCTGTAATGGATGTTGGAATCGGAGAACCATCGCTTTATCTAATGATTTCGAAGAAACCGAGCGATTGTTCTTGAAACTGGACCGTGCCGGTTCGCTAATGAGGTAACTCGAACGATTAACATCGTGTAACGTGAAATATAACAAGTAACGTTAAAATTTTCCTTCCTTTCTATCGCGAAATTTTATTCCAACTGCATCCTCAAATCGTTATTTCTGCTTTTGTACGATAAACAATTAACGCGTCAAAAGTCAACGTTGCATTTACAATTTTATTTTCACTTGTAACATTATGGTAAAGTATTTTGTTTAATCGCGGAAAGTAATAAAAAAAGCTCCTTAAAGCATTGCTCTAATTTATTTTTCGCCGAAACGTTTCTCTTATGCCTCTAAACGATATTGCGTTTACACAAAATTTATATACCATAATGAATTAGATGAAATTTGGTACGAAAATTTGTTGTTTTGTGATAATCGCGTGGAATCTTTACGTATGCGGAAAATCTTTGACCCAAAATATGTCTTTACAAACTTTAATTTCTACCATCTAATAGTCTAACTATACGAGATGAAATCGTTACAAACGAACCAATTATGTTATTAACCTATTGTTGCTGATAAATCATTGTACACGAGTAACCTTTCATTACATCTGTCTTCGGAAAGTAATCGCAGCTCGTGGATGACGAGTATACAAATCCCTTGATTGTCGTTGTCATTCAAGGAAAGTGCTTTCTGGCAAACAAGTTACCTTCGTAATACCGTGTCATTAATTTCATCGCTACAGTTTGGGCTATAATGTCTACCTGTCCTCGTTAAGTATGCGTAAAGAGTGCGTGGGTCGTGTACCGGCTAAAGCGTCTCGCGCATGACAATCAACGTGTAAAGCGAGCTTAATGGATTCGCGTATCTCGTTTAAATCGTCTTCCACGTCCACGTGAACTTTCGAGCTTCGACGGTCTCACACGCGAAGTCTTAACTGATTAGATTCTTCGGCACCCCATTATTATCGACAAGAAAAAGACAAAGACGAAGACGGACGAGCAAGATAATAAAAGATCCAACGAGTCGTTTCCCTCTCACTTTAGGAAATTTCTCTGTACAGGAAGAGATTATACGAACAAACACGTGACTGATGTTGATTTTTACATGAACGTTTTAATGACAAAATCTTACACGGACATAATTAGAAAATTGACGCGTAAACGCTCAACAAATTTATTAGAAATATAATTCTTTTCGGACACCTAATCATTTATAAGCGTAACTAACAACGTACCTACTGTGGCTCAGGAAAGTACGGCTACTTTATAGACAATTTTTACGAGTATGCCTATGCTATAAAATTTTTTGAAACTTACATCTAGAAGTATTTATATTTTCGAGTCTATCAGGTTATTCCCTTCTTCAACCATTTTACATCGAAATACTTTTTTGTGTTATTCATCGAGCAACACAGAAATCGGGAAATTAACAAAAATACGTCCAAATGAAAAGAAAAAAGTGTAAGGAGAAGGTTAAACTTTATATCGCACGAAAAAGACTTGACCTTTATATTTACATCACCGCGCTAACGAACGCCAAAGGGAATGAACGGATTCAACAACAATGTTAACGAACTAGACAGTTTTCTCACATGGCTCGACTAGATTTTCCAGGTTACCCTGGGACACAGGTAAAATTCTTCATCGTGCATTCCTCAACGTACAAGATAATCCGATCGTTCCTGGTGGGTATCAAGTATCAAGATCTCCCTTGTCCTGTGTGTTCGTTCGCCTAGCGAACGTGATTTAATTATCAACCGAGAAATTAACAAATGAAACACATATTTCCAACTGGGACGTTTATCCACTTAACGATTAGCGAGGGTTGATAATGGCACTGAGAGCACCCAACGCTCCGAGAAATTACCATCCGTCACCGTGTGAACAGGGCCTAAGGTGAGCTAGCGGCAGTCGCTTGGTTCCCAACAAGCAAGAAATTCCGTTACAGGGCCGTATCCATCGCGAGTTGTCGCTTCCGTTTCAGGTCGACGTACATATGTATACGAAACCTGTTTCAGCGCCGAAAATGCTGCATGTACTTCCTTCGTATTCAAAAATACTCGCTTTATTTCGTTGCAGTAATTATCCACACGTCATTTCGTTCGGGGACACGGAGCGGTTACGCCTTCATGACACTTCGACTCGATTATGGTACTCCTTTTTTGTTCCGAGCACGTACGTTCGATGCTTCTGAAAAATATCATTATCTTCCGCGGATTGTTCGCGATAACGATGACACGAATACGTGAGCAAAATTAGGGTAACAAGGAAGAAAAGCAATTTTATCGCTCCGCATAAACGACTGTGGAGTATGTAGACTTTCTGAGTACGTAACGGTTGAAAAGATGAAACAGAGTTTTTAACAAATCGATTGATTGGCGGATTCGAATACTCGATCCTTTGAGGTACCTGCTCCGATTACGAGATATTTGCGAAATGTATCGATGATGCGAATAGACACTGAAAAGTTATTACATGAAAATTGTGTAAGCTCCACCGGTCGGTGGTTTCTCCTTCGAGGTTAGTACCGAGGTGGATCGCACTCTTTTCTTTCTCAGAAACCTTCAGGACGTGGGAAGCGAAAGGCAGGGGCTTCGAAGTATGTTGCACATGTGCCAAGAAATGGGTGGCGCCCAACCATGTGGCGAGAAGAGCATTGTAAGAAGTAAGAACGTGAACACTCCGAAGGATAATTGAAAATTTCCAATGAGTACAATTCCTTTTCGTTTCTTTTTCCTATCAAATAAACGATATCCATGATATATCGTCGGGAAACTCGGGAGGGCATTAATGAAACTAATTTTAATGACGGATATATTTCTCCTACGACAAGAAGTAAAATTCACGTTGTAATAATTATAACAGTACTTTAGTATAATTATAAATCATGCACCGTCGACAATGATGTAATAACATGTTTCCGTGTCAACGTTCAATGAATCAAACCCCATGCTTAATAGCGCTACCTCACTCCTGAAGCGTGTACAGAATTTTTCCTGTTTAACCTCATACCTTTATCATAGTTTTTTCTTTTTCATTCTATTCCACGTTCGACCAACTTCCCACTGCAGGAATAGCAGCCTGTTGCTTCGCTTCACTTTGGCTCGCTTCCCACACGAGATGCACGCGTATGCATGCATACGTCTTTTTTACATATAGACGCGGAAGGTGATGCAAAGTGTACAGTGTTAAAAAAAATCGCTTTGTCTTCAATTGATCTTTATACCCTGAGTACCTGGTAACATATACGTAGGTCTATGTATAGGATATAATTACTTATATATATATTTGAACACATTTAACAATATAGAGAATAGGTTTCTTTTGATTAAACCTACAAAGTATTGCAAAACGATCAGTAGCCAATCGGTAACATCGTGACAACCGATACTTCCGAAACATTCAAGAGATGAAAGTAAACTCGTGTTTAACGTTTAACAGAGAGAGAATTTTGTTTAAATAGGATTAATTGACAGTATCTTAAATTTTGAAGAATATGACTCTTCATATTTCTCTTACGTTCTGCAAATGTTTATTCGTCCGTAATTTTGAAGTTTGCATTATGCCCAGAAAAAGGGAACTATAATTTCGAGGAATTTCAGGTAATAATACTATTAGAAGTAATACTCTTCAAAAGAGGAAAACTTATGGTATTTACTTGTCTGTAACTGTTCGTCTCGCTCTTAGAGCAGGTATACTAATTAACGTTTCCTTTGGATGGGATAATAATTTCCACGTCGGCTTTACTTTACCAAACCAGCCTACATTTTCCGTAAACGGTATGGAATACTTTGCACTCGGTGATTGTCAAGGATTTTCCTGGCAGCTTTATGCGGAAATTGTTCTTTATTCTGCAACAATCGGTTGCTTTGCATGCAACACTTATCGAATGCAGCTTCATAGGCCAAGAATTTTAATGAATTATATCTTAAAATTACATACTATGGAGAACGAGATAAATCTAGAGATTGAAAAGATATCTCAAGGTAAACGCGAATAGAATTATAACTTGTTGAAAATTATTAAGCGATTAGAATAAAAAGATCTGAGAGTCTTCCGGCGAAGAAATAAATCGTTCGACATTATATGTTTGCATAACGAAAGGAGGCGGTAAAAAAAAAGGGGGGACAGAAGTATATTGCAATCAGAATGCTGAATAACCTAGTACATAGTAGGATGTAAAAATGGGACTAGAATTTTACACATGTCGATTTTGTCGTTCCCTGCGAAGCGAAGGCGCGTGACCCGTAACTGATTGGCGTTACGCATGGTTACCCTTGGCATTTCGTCTGTACTCTGTGTGCGTCTGTAATTATAGGAATTTTATCTTTTACCTTCTGCAGTCGAATAGTACTTCCTGAAGAAACTATATTCCACTGACCACAACCCGAATAAAAGAAAAATCTTTCCAACTTAAATACTAACTCTATTTATTTACTTTCTATCGCTTTCTTGAAGATCGTGTTGTCGCTACATGTATCGATTTCATTTCAAAATCTATTATATTTGTTTAGTTCAATTTGTGTGCAGTACATATTGTGCGACACGAATCATCAGTAGTTTGCGATAATTATATGGAACAAAATTAAAATTAAACAACAGACAATATCGTTTATAATTACATTCAATGAGATGTAGGAGAAAATGAAAATATCAGATATTCAACGTTAAGAATATTCTTCTCTAATTAACACTATGACGATCGATGATTGATCGATGAATTTATACATCTAGATACACCCACTACACGACGAACTACGCGACTTTGGACTTTATGAACACGACGAAAATTATATCTGTCGGAAATAATCAACTACTAGTAAGAGTTAGCCTCGAAAAATAATCGATCTCCACGTTGTTAAACATCTTCTGTACTCTAGCTTGAAATTCTCCCGATTCTCTCATTTCTCTCTTTGCTTTACGTTATGCGCGAGACATTGATAAATCAAAAACATAAAATCTGTGAAAACACGAAGCGAAAATTCGACGACAGAGAAACAACAGAGTTCTATCCTGACCTACGGACACATCGTTCCGGCGCTGTTGCGAATAAAAGCGATAACTGATTTTAAGAAATGGCATTAAGTAAATGAAAGACCGCACTCCGTCTGGCGTATAATTTTGGAGGGTGGCCAAGATAGAGAAGGGAAGAGGAAGGAACGACGAAGGTCAGGACCGTCCCTGACTGTGTTTCATGGGTTTACAAAGGGGCACACGCTTCCACGAAGTCTCAACGAACGAAATGCCTCTGTCTTCTTCACGGTAGTCTCGCTTGGTAGAGCACAAAACAACCTCGACGTTCGCCAACTTCGCTTAACCATCTCGCTTGGATAACGGAAAACGGTACTTGGATCGAGCGCAAGAATTATTGTCGTGCCGGGGTCTCGCTCGGCGTTTCAAATCCGAAAAGAAAAAAGAGCGCTGCGAGGAACTTTTTGTACCGCATATACCCGGGATAATAACGATCGATTGTCCGTCGTTGCAACGCCAACGAAGAAACGTATTCACCGTGGCGGATTTCTTGTCACTGGTTCCTGCTGCCACGAGATACCTGGTCACCAATGAAATCGGCTTTACGCGTAAGATGCTTCCACCGTAAGGGTTCTGGAATCACGGATGAAGCGGTAACGAGCTTTCTCATAAAGCGAAACGTTATCTTATGGATGTGGCTCTATAGGGATTAGAAGTTGCTATTTTTATTCCTTAATGTTCTACGTTTGAATAATTTGAGAAATCGTTAACCGGAAATATATATGGTTTGTGTACGTATTTATAACTTTTTAAAATACTGTGATTTAAAAATTTAACACGCTATCGGAAAAATTTTTTGTACTTCTTCTCTATACAAATATTGTACTCTATATATGTACAAATATTTTATTCTACTTTAGTTATGTGCTGTACAAATATTGTATTAGGCTTAAAATGTCTAGTAAAAAAAATACACTCTAGATCTAAAATTCGGGGCATCGTTTGCTCTATCAGCGAATCAAACTTTTCCATACATTTGTCTGCGAAATAGAACGAAAGAATATTATAAGTTTCATTTTTAGTAGCGTCAGGGAACGCGTGAATAAATTACCTATTTACCTATTTACTTAAGTAACTATGTTACTTTCTTTTTTTATTTTGAAATCCTAACATGCTCCATAATGTAAGGGAAAAAGCAAGCCACAAAAAGGCCACTCCATATGGAGTTACGCTTCATCGATACTAATTATTCTCGCCGGCTGCTCTACGACCGTTTCAGCCGAATTCCATCGTTCACGGTGCGGCGAAACAAAATAAAATAGGCGCGCTTTCATTTGTATTATAGTTCACCTGTTGCTCTGAGACCAAAGGTCTGCGAAGGCGAGCGATCGTTGAAAGAGAAATACGAGCGTCGCAGCATCCTCGACCTTTTTTCGAGGAATCTTTGCCCCTCGAATAGATCGACACGATATACGTACGTACGTATGTGCTTACATTCGCTATAGCAGATCATTTTGTCAGCTTCGTTCGATTCCAAAGGAAACGAAGATGTTCCTCGCTTTCGTCGGTCTCTTTGCTCTTATAGCACGACCATACAAAGATAAGCAGACGACTGCCTACTTGCTTACTCGCGATCGTGATCACGAAGTAAATGATTAATGCGCCACGAACAAAGGAACAAGCAGAGAAAGCCAGGTTGTTCGTCGTGCTTGCCACAGTTATCTACCGATAGATTACCAGACCGCCCGCCCTCGCTTTTCTCCAGCCCCGCTGCGAGTTATCAGCCGAGAGTGATTCTGGTATCATGGGTGGTCGCGGAAGGTGCGAGCCTGCATTTTAGTTCAATTATAATTCGTTCGTTCACTGATTTATTGCCTAATTAATCTTAGGCAATAAATTAATCCGTTTTCTCTATAATTGTACAATTTAACTCTACCGAACTATATGGGACAGCTTGTTCATTTAAATCAATCTTCTTGGAAGAAAAAATGATGACTGTTACAGCCACTTCCGATTTAATTACCACACCTTCTTTAAGAACGGATAGACAGCTACGTACGTCTTATCGCGCCACGAAATCGACGTTTAAAGACAGCCGTAAATTGCAGGCGAAAGCTAATAAAAGACGCCCATCGACGCGTCCAAACGATACACATGGGCAGATGCGAGGTGCACAGACTGTGGCAACAGCTTGAAATCGAAAATCTTGACCTAGACCAAGGGGAAAGTCGGAAGAATACTACATAACCTGCGGTAACCGGGACCATCTCTCGCAGTTTGCGAAAGGTGGTGGTGGAGGCGTTGGTTCATCACCTGCTCATCACCGAGCGTGGGATGATGCAGCGTCCCAGGTAAAAGGCCCCGAAAAGAAATCGAATGAAAAGGGAGAGGCAACCTTGAGGATAACACGGGTTCCCTCCATTATTAATGAATCGTGTGAATATAAAGATCGTGCGTTCGTGTTGGTGTCTATCTCGTGAAGCATCGATCTTAATGTGCGTTTACCCTATGGTCCGTAGCAGTATTCATGGGACTTTCGTGTTTTTCGACAGAGATTTAGGATCGTTTCATCGCTTGTACTGGAACTAGAAACGCTGTTACTCCTGAGTAACACCGACAAATACGTAAACATCTGCGTGGTTTATTTCAGCTATTACTTATCACGTGGCTGCCAGTTCTATCTGGCACGTTCAAATTTCCAAACATACGCACAGCCAATGCTCAAAACTGATTGGTGAAATTACAATGATATTACCGTAGTTATATTCACTATGGCATCGTATTGCAAGCAGCGATAACGTTATCTCAGAATTGTATATGTTTTATTTAGTACCGAGAAACTTAAATCATAATATATGTGGTCAGACCACTGCCATTTTGCAAACATTAAAAAAAAAGCGTTTTTCACGGTATTTTTTGCAAGTTGTGAAAACGTATCGCGGCAAAGGATAAAATTATAACTTAATTAATTATGAAACTTGATCGGGTGATACCTTTAAGATTTAAAATACGCGATTGAATTTAGACTCTCAAAATTTTGATATAAGCCACTATGATTTTCAATCCGTTATACGATACGAGTGAAATAACAGATTTGTAAGAAACTAACGAGAAAATAAAAGAACATTTTATTCGGAAATAGCAGATGCCCCGATACATAGAATATTTATAACCAGAATTTAAAGCTGCGGAAGTTTTCACTATTTTTTCTAACATTACTATAAATGCAACGCAGCATCTGTTGTTATTACTATCACTGTTAATCACGTTATTACTTCCATATGTTACATCGTTCGTCGCAGTGGCCACGTAAGAAGCAAAGAAGTAGCGGTATAAGCAGGGAAGTTGTTAATCTTAGCGCATAGTACCTACGAGAGTTCGAACATGGATCGCGTTAAAGCGGATCCCTGTAGCATCCATGAATCACGACACAAGGAAGTAATCGAAGACGCTGGCAAGCTGGCGAGCTGGCTTTTTTCTCAGAGTCTCTGGATCAGACGCGTCATGAGTTTCCTTAAAACATGGAGAAGAAGCGAGTTGGCCAGCTGCCGGTGTCCATGGAACGCCACGCGGTGCGTAGCATGTGAAAAAAGGGAGAAGAGGCGAAATCCTTAGAACAGGACGTGCTCCTCTCGTACGAGAAAGCCTCGCTTCCGGGTTCGCCTCTGTATTAGATATTCATGTTCGTTTCCTACGGGGCAGGGCAGCTGGTGCTTTTTCTCTCCCATTGCCCCCTCGATGGAACGAGAAGGGAACTAATTTTTAAACGTGCACCGACGTCCGTCTCCGAGCAATAACAACCTGCTCGAACACCCACCCGTAGATTACGATCCATGAATTTAACCGTTTGCCGTTGATTTGTATATCTATGCAGTTATAAGCATAAGGAAAGTAGCAAAACAGGTTCCGTGCAGTTGGAAGGGTTATACGCAGTGTTAATAGGTAATGAATCGACTCGTGAGAAATTCGAGTTGAAGGAATTTATAGAGATGTAACGTTCGAATGTTCTAAACGGCTCGTCTACCAGAAACGTGGAAAACAATACGGAATGAATGGAGCTGCTCGATAAAATATCAGCAGAGTGAATTTGTCGATTTTTGCTAAAGCGTCAGTGACAAGATGGCTCGAAATACGAGATTTTCATTGCGTAAAATAATATGAATGTTCTTTATGGCATGTGTCAGATAGAAGCAGGCAGAAACGCGTCGTATTTCAATACAAGGTTCATCGTGGCTCCCTAACTAACGTATAGACGAGCGGTGACAGGTAAATTGATATATCAATGAAGTATCGGTCAATGAATCGTAATTATGAATGAACACGCGTGTTTATTGGAAACGTATTCCTTAGCGTGATGTTTCCTTCTCTGTTAAAGAATAACGTTCGAGAATCGATAAAGTATCGCGTTCCTTTCGAACATTAAAAAGAAGACCATAGTGTAAACGTAGTGTAAAAATGGTCCCATTAAGTTAAAATGAAATTCTTAACGCGATCACGTGAGTCCTAGAAAGGGGCATATTCCCATGATAAAAAGGGTGCTGTGTAAATCGTGCAGGGAGGCAGGATATCTCCGCCAGACCTGTCCTAATATTTACGGAACTGAAGTGCCTTTTCACTTTGCTCCCTCGTCTTTTCCTAAAGAGGACACCGCGAAGAAGCTGGATACCATTTTGACTGTGTACGCGCCCTTTGTGTCCGTTGTGCATCCCTAGACAAGCACTTAGCCCGTAAGGAGCAGCAATTTGTGAGGAATTTCGGAACGCTGTCCTGAAATGACGCTTGAAATCGCCTTAAAGCGTTCGATGGATAAGGATAGCCGGAAGCGAAGTAAGTACGGTAAAATGCTAGAGTACGCGGTAATAAACTGCAGGTATACCTTTCTCAGGTATTTCTCTCAGCTGTTCGTCTATAATAACTAACTTTTACTCTAACAATGGAAAATGTTAATCAATACGCAGCATTTTTGTAAAAGTGGAAAGTAGATTCGCTCTCATACCATAAATTCGCTATTTCTACGTATCATTACCAAAGCGAGTTCGTAGAATCGTGCATCGATCAATTCTATTACGAGCTTCGATAATTCAAGAAATTAAAGCGAATTCGTACAGTCGTGCGTTAATTAATTACGTTACAAACTTTGATAGAGGAAGAAATTAAAGCGATGTACTCGTTAACGAACACTTCCCTTATTCATAAGTTTCAAGTACTAAAAGGGGCGGAATGTGATTAAATCTTGTTCCCACCAACGATACGAAGCCACCACAAAAGGTGTAAAGTATATCGATAGCGTCGTGCCATCCACGCGGTTACGAGGTGCAAAGTGGCGCCATTTATTTGCAAACAACAAAGACCGAACAACACTTTGATCTAACAAACAATGAATCATCTAACGAAGTAGGACATTTTATTATATCTCGCACAGGTGATTTAAGTAATTTAAAGTCAAATTAATATAATTTCAACGGTTGATGACGCGTCTCTAAACTTACAACGCAAGGAAGCATCGAAGCTCAGGAATGTAATAATAATGTCGTAGGGATAATACGATGGGATCTCGTTTTTCCTATTTATGTATATTAATGCGACGCTCTAGGGCCAATGCAACAGGTCTTCGCGTACACGCGCATACACACGCATAGTACGCGATGCAAATAATTACATATTCGCCAAGTCGATGCTCGGTGTATGACCGACAAACACGTAGATAATATTGCATTGGCGATAGGCAGGTAAGAGAGCAGCGTGAACGATGCATTCCAACAACGCGTACGTTTATGGCACGCCGTTCTATTAGTATCAAACGAGCGTTGCAAATTGCCTCTATTATTGGGGATTGCGTTAGGACAAGCGAGGAATTTTCTGAATAAGTTCCATTAAGAACGTTCTATTACGTGCAACATAAGCTATATCATTGGGAAATTGAACGATAATCGCGGTTAATAGTGAACTTTGGGACTCTTGAAATCTATGTCTGAAACGAAGTCTGTAAAAAGGACTCTCAATTTTCTAAATCACTGGTAGAAATTGAAACGAGAAATCACGCAGATCAATGATCTAAAATGATCTAAAAGCCGCGGCATTATCCTGTTGGAATAATTTATTAAAAGGTGCGTTATCGCACCAACTTCTATCGATTCTTTTATTTTAGACGTGTCATAGAAATATTCATGGATTAGAAGCTCTTTCGTTGCACACTATGGGTATAGGTATATCAAAGTGACGAACATCATTAGTCAACATACGTGATAGGCAACGAGTCGAGGGAATACATGAATATCTTATCCAATACGTGCCGCTTTTCCAATCTACCTCTCTTTCTTTCCTTCTTTCTTCCTTTCTGGACACGAACCGTACGTCACTTCGTGGAACTCGTTGAGTTTCATCGGCAACAGGCGTACTGCGTGTGCGGGGATTTTTTGAACGGAGCTTCGATACGCACGCTAGAAAGCATCTTGTCTCAAGAGGAAAGAAAGGGCGAGACGCATCATGAGGGCACGCAAAAACGATACAAGGCCGGTAGTCTACTTGTAAAGTTTATTATAATCCAGCTTATTAACGACCATAAGTTTCTCAAACGAGAACGAATATTATTTGCACTTCTCGAGTTTCACCCTTAAGAAAAATATAATTATTCATCGGTCTATTTAAAGGCCTAACACTCTCGTAATTCACTATAGATACAAGAAACTACCATCTTAAAATATTACGATAAAATACTCGTTCTAAGAATTCATATACTTCCTTTTTAAACATCGACACGACGTTAGTATAATCCAAATTTTTATACTCTCTACCGCCGGTATTCCAAAGGTGGTGGATTACGTACAGCACCTTGGCTGAAAAAGATCCTTTACGTGAACCAACGATTCATTTGGCTTGTCGGCATTCACTGACGGCCGTTCTGACTTGAAGAGGTTCCTGTATGCCTTTTTCTACGGGGCTAAGTTGCCGGTGCAGGACAATCCAACGCTCTATTGTTCGTTCCCGTCCACAAAGCAGTCTCGATACTACGCAGATTGCATTGACCATGGGCCTATCTTTCGTCCGGAGTAGAAATCTCTCGTGTCATCGAGATAGAAGAAAAAGGGAGCAAGAATTTCGAGGGTGGAAGAATACCTCGTAACTATAATAGGCATCAAGGAGGCCATCGTTGCATGTCGTACGCCTGCTCTGCCTACTCTTTTTACCTCGAATGACGAGCTTCGAAAAACAACCCCAAGGAATCTAATAATTATTATTCGAGATCTTTTTAAAGAAACGTCCCGAGTGAAATTTCATTCGCCGGTTTCTTCTAACTAGATATGCGAATCGACAAAAGAAAAAGTTCATCAGCTTGAGTCTCGGCAGTAGTAAAGATGGACGAGTTAAATGAACCAACGAGTCCTTTGGCCATAGATCAAACCAAGTTTCGTGTACGTTATTCTGGTTTTGAGTGGTCGTTGCTGGCGTAGTAGATTCCAGAGAAAAAAAGGGTACGATATTATATACTGGCAGGGATGGGTAAAGAAGTGCGAGGAAAGAAAGGTCGGAGAAAAACAGACCGTAAGCCGCGCGGGACGACACGGGATGTCAGCGTTGTCTTTCTTTTCCCATAACGGGATTGCTAAGAACTTCTTGGATTGACTTACACATTCAGCACCTCTTTCTACTTCGTTCCCTGCGTCTAATTAAGAATTACGTGGTACCTGGCGAGAATATTCTAGCCCCCATATATAGCGTAAAATCATTACTTCTATGCTCGTTGGAACACAAAGTATTTAAAACACGTGCTATTGTATAAGTAAAACATGTCGGTAATATAGAAGTTAAATGCCAGTAGCAATCTGATCGACTTTGTCACGGTCTTACACGGTCAATTTTCTACTGGTGCGTCTCGCATAGGTAATCAAGTTCGGTGTAATTTCACGCATGTTCACATGGCGTATTACTAAGTCGCGCGCGTTAAAAAAAAGGTATGGGCGTCTCTGAGCTCGTATACCCGCGAAAAAATGGTCGGCAAGAAGCACGACATATGCTTCTACACGGTGCGGCTACCAAGTGTGCCAACCATACGCACATGGCCGGCAAACTGACTTTTTTACTTCTTTTACGACACGATGTCCTCTCCTGCGGCGCGAACAGGCGAAACGAGCTTTGCATGCGGCTGTGTTTTCGCTAAGCGGTGTCAGGGGTCAGTAAAAAAAAAAAAAAAATAAAAAACAAAAAGAATTCCGACCGAAAGAACAACCTTGGATAGCAGTCGAATAAAGGAAGCTAAAGAAAAGGTTCTTTCAATCTTTGCCGATACATTCGTATTCCAATTCAGAATTTTGAAGGAGAGGGTTTTTATTAAAAATTGGCCTCGGTTCGTTGAAACGACCGACAACCGCATACAGCGACTCGTACAGACGTAATGCGCTCGTGTATTTACCGTATTGCGGAGTTCACAGTAAAGGTATCCTCTAGAAACGAAACCAAAGAGTATCTTATTCCTCTCGCATAAACGGGTTGAGCCAACACGGTGTTCCTTAACCGCGATTGTGTCCGACGAGAAGCAAGCGTACATGCCGCTGCTTCTTCTGGCACTTCCATCTCAGTGGCGTTCCCACACCAAGGCTGCTACCAGAGTGTAACGTTATATCTTCGCCGCGCTATGGTGGTTCTTTCACTATGGCGACCAACTCGTATCTCGCACACGTTATACTTCAGCAGGCTGCATGGGTGGCCGAAGTGCGACAACGGACTCTGGTCTGGTGAGATCTGTCTCACCGCTCCTTTCAACTGGTCAAGGTGATTTGCAATAGCGAACACATAAAGGAGAATTTGCTAAGATCAAGCATTACTTTCGGAATCCTTAAACATTCCCTTTAGAACAACGTTCGAATTTGCATTTAGGCGTTCGTCTTTCGATTCGTATAAAACACACGTTCCGACGATCTCAGCAGCGATGCCAAGGGAGATCTTCTTTGGAGAAAAAATAGGATTTCTTTGAGGTCGTTCGTCCATCTGGTCTTATCTTTTTGCGATCACCACGATTCTAAACATGGCTGGAACGTAAGGTGCATGCAAACTAACTATATACCGACATCTTGCCCTCTTCCTTTTTTTTTTGTCTCTTGAAGGCGTCTGAATTCCCGTCTCAAGTTCAGTGCCACCTACAAACAGGCTCGCAGGTTAGTCTCGGTTCTCCTGCCGCTTGCTTCTCCACCTCCACCAGGCACAGCAGGGCCACGGCGATTCGTAGCACGACCACGATGCAATAATGCGGTACCTGAGTGTCTTGGACCCTCGGGTAACTTAACCCCCAATGCCTTTCATCCCTCCTGGATCCCCCTGTCTCGCCTACTGCAGCCACACCATCCGAGATTCTCTGAAGTCCACGTAACAATGGCCAAACAGATTTTCTTTATGCCCATTCTTCGTAGATGCGCCATTTTCTCGGTGCACATGCCGTATCATGCGAGGTATGGGGATGTCCTGAAGCTGCGAAAGAGGTTCATACGTCTGTGCATTTCGTTGGCCAGTCAAGCTACGGAAAGGAAGCGGGTTTTCGCTGTTTTAACCAGCGTTCGAGTTATACAGTCCTTTCGTACTTGCGTACTTTCACGAATACTTGAATATCTGTTTTACTAACGACTAGTTCTTTTCAAATGCTCTTCAGAATACAATTTACCTCAAAATAAAAATTGTTCTCTCTAATTTTAATAAATCGATTTTCAAACCTACTGAAAAGTTTTAACGATCTTAATTCCCTACTGTGAGTCGCTCTTAGAGTTTGATTCCATTCACAAGCAATTGTACGTGCAATATATTTTTCAAAGGCTCCAGGATCCTTCTCGATTAATCGATAAAACGATTCGTATCGCTTGACCGGGGACACGATCGTTATCAAACGCGACGTGATTCGAAGGTTATATGTACATGCTGAAGACGCAAAGGAATGGGAGCTCGAGTTCACTTGTTCGTCCAGTCTGACCGACGACGCACGACGAGTGGTGGACGTTTATCCCAAGTGACGAAGAGAAGGGAACGCGAGTTCGCGATATCGAGTCCCGGTTTGGACCAGAGCCTCGTCCCCGGAGACATATCTGGGCTGTTTTCTTTAAGACTGGTTGCCTCATTTGGTATAGTAGACAGCCACCTTGCGAGCGCGGACTCGTCTTGCGGCGAATCGAAGCTGCGGGACGAACGGATGTGGCTCGTTCTTCATCCTTTCGGTACACGAACGTACGTCGCAATTTTACACAAGTTTGTCGTCCGACAGGAAAACATCACCTTACATGGCCGAGCAATACGATTCTTTTGTTCATCGCGCGTTCGCGATTCCGACAAGTCGAGGGTTTACGTGGAAACCACGTATTTCATACCGATCGTTCGATACAGTTATTATAAATAACGGATGGTAAATGTCAATTTGGAACGACAGTAACGCATTCCGTTCATGGAAATTCTCCGCAACGTTCGATTAATCTCGTGCCTTACGAATTTATCAGAGACCTCTTAAATGAGTATTACTTATCGTAATTCGTAATATCGTAGCGGATGTAAAATATCGGAACATTACGTATATTTATATACCAATATCCAATCTGGGCGACTGAAAGCGAAGAGAGTATTCGAACTAAACGTTGGTAGAAATATAATCTGCCTTCGTCACGTCGAAATTGACCTCATCGTCATCTATTATTAGATACGTTTTGATATTCAGAGGTAAGAATACGAAGCTCAGTGTAAATAGAAACGCATTAAATTTAATCACTTTTTTACAAATATCTTTTATCGTTCAATAATCTTCATTCCTGCTGACTGTCGTGGATCGCCAATTAAAGAAATTAGTAATCGTTATTCAACGTTTCTTTCCGATGGAATATCATCCGTTTGTTACAAGTAAAGATAATACAGAGATTAATTAGGAACAGAATAAATACCTAAAAGCAGAAATAAAAACGTACCAGCTTAAGTGAAAGTCTACTTTTTCCTCCGAGAAACCTTTCGGTTTCATTAGCACGTAATGCACAGTACAATGTGGTATATGACAGAAGTCTTTGAATTGCAAATAACCGAAAGCTGTTCAGAGAAAAGGCAAGAAAGATCTTGTCAGCAGTGTTTTTCCTCCGTGACTGTCAAGAGAAACTCACGATGTTCGATTTGTGGTATACCGAACGACGAGAGAAAAGCTAGACGGAAAATAAGGAAGATTACGTTTCCTCGCTATCGTAACGCTTAGTACCCGTTTCCTACTGGGAATCGGATGTCGTCTTTACTCGCGTGACGAGAAACTAGAAGAACACGTGAGAAAAACGCGAGAGCACGATATTCCCTCGTATATATGCGTTACCCTTGTGACTTTACTATAATTAAGGTTCGTTGGATTTCTATTTTATACCAAGACGTTTTATCGTAGCGAGACTAAAACGTCGGATGTCCACGAGAAACGAAACAAACACGAGCGATAAATAATTCCTCGATAAATGATTCTTTAGACAGCCTTTTTGTTCCTGATTACGTCTATCGAAACCAATTCTTCGAATTAATCTACTTGATCGCTTCGTTTTCACGTATATACGCTCAATGTGTACGAAGATTCTTAAAGATCTTAATTGCAGAAGACGTTGAAAAGCTACGTTCCGCGGACGACACAGCCGCGAGTTTCATCAAGATCGAAGAACGAGCGATTGACTGGAAATCCCGAGAAAAAGAAGAAAGAAAAAAGACACAGAGATGGTCCAGAAGAAGGAAGAACAGGAGAAAGCAGAGAGAAGACGCGAGGAAAAGAAAATGGCAAGAAGCGTCGAAGAAGATTCGAGTAGCGAAGGAGAGGAAGAGGACGCAGGCCGAGTTCTCGTAGCGTGCAATCTTCGCCCATTGAAGACGCGCTGGGAAACTGCACGGTTATTATGCCTGAATGGAACAGGGGACGGGATGTGCAGGACGACGGGCAGGAATGTCGAAGGTAGCAGAGGATGGACGCGAAACGTACGCGTTACTCCTGGCAAAGGGGAGGTTCTTGCTCCGCAACCGCGGCACGCAACTTGGAACCATTTGGTGGGGTTGTCCACGACCGAGTTCCTCGTTCGAAAACTTTCAGGAACCGTGTTCGAAGAGCGAGTGACGGTTTCTCGCGTCGTGGCACGGTCGTTGTTGATTTTACGACGCACTCTCGGTACCTCGGGCCTCGCCGGTTTTATAAACTTACTCGACAGGTTGCCGTTTGATAACTGGTTGCTCGAGTCGTAGTGATTGAATCTACAACCGGCCCGATTAACGACGCTTTAAGCGACAATACCGTCGCTGTGTAATATCATTTTACGAAAGTCGCAAGCATAGTGGTTCGCGAAAGCATGTGAATCTTTATAGAGAACTTTCATGCGTGTATTGTACGACGTATTATGCGAAACATCCTGGAATTTTAGTAGCGCCGTGACGATACACGATTGTCGCGATTGTATCGGTCATTGAAGCCAATTTGAATTTCTGTAACGAAATTTTTGTCCGACTAAATCCAAATTCTAGAACCGATTTTCAACCCGTCGTATAATACAAGTAAAATAACATAAATTTTGTAACGCGATAACTATACGTCACGCGTTATTCGAACATTGCAAATGTCCTAACACCAACAACTGACGGTGTTCTTTGACGTTGGTGAATTTTAATAATCGTGTGTATTACGCGAGTTTAGGAGATCTTTCTTACGAGACTCGCCATTGCGCTGTGGTCCATTTACGATCGGATCTTAGCTTTCCACTGCTCAATTAGATTAAAGTTGTCGATGATAAAAACTGATACACTTCTGTTTCCTGTTACTGCGTATTAACTTCGTTCCACATTATAATGGAGCACCTAGCGGTATCTCTGTTTCTTCATTATCTAACCGTAATAAGAGAACTTATTAACGCGTTGGTATCCACCGGCAACTACTTGTTTTTCTCCTTTATGTAACAGTCTATCGAGGCCACTGCCACAATTTTGTTTCGCGCACATCCGTGAAAGACTTTTCTTCCACCGCGAGATCCTGTTCTTTTCTCAGTATGCGCGTTTATGTGCAAGTGCGTGCGTATCTGGAGACAGGATGCTGACGAGTGGATCATCGAAGCGGCTGGAACGCCTCCATTCAGAGAGCCAGTATCGTACAAGTCACGTACAAAACATGCTTGATAAGAAGCACCTATAGACGGTCATCAGGCAAGTATTTAAAGAAGGATCCCGAATGTCATGAAAGACACATTCGACGACAAAAGTGATGTACAATTCGACATAATTGCGATACAACGTCCTGTAACGTTATTTGATACGAACAACTATTTCCATTGACAAACTAGACATTGTCCGTTCAGTAACTCCGATGATCTCATTCGCTTCTATCGTTTTCTAAATTATCTTCGATCTATAAGTCACGATGTAAATATAGTACTAGCGCTAAAATATTCCACCTCGTACAACTAACCGAGAATTCCGACGATCGTTCGTTCGACGACAATCGTCGTGATTAGATATACTGTATATCGCGAAACTTACGTTTTCCAAAATTCCGCCACCATGCAATCGTTGCACGATCTCGAAATAATCGGTCGAGAAATTAAACGAGTTCATCGATTTTTCTGACGCTTTCTCTCCAAGACAACGTCTTGCTACAAGCAAGAAACATCATCTCGGCATTGAATTCCGGGCCAATACGGACGCCCCCCTCATCAACCTCAATTAAACTCCACCGTCTCGCACTTATGCTCACTTCGCACCCGAGGCGCACCGAGTGTTGCTGGTGTTAAGTCACTATGTATTATTGGTCGAGCCAGTTCGTCTCAAGAAGGTTGTTCTGCGGACTTGGAATCGTCAAAGGAATCCTTGTTTCCTCGTTTCTGATCGCAGAAAACTGCTACGAGTAAGCGAACAATCGCCCCTCGTACGAACTACTTTGCGTTTTCGGTGCCTGCTCGAAGAAAGATCGAAGAGTGCAATTAAAACTTTCGATTTGAATTTGACTTTTTAATCCATTAGCGACGGCGAGTACTTTCTTCGCGCGTTTCCAGTACGCGGTCCAGTGAACTTTACATTGCTCACACGGCGTGCAGTAGAAAGTTTCTTGTTTACATGTTATATACATTATACAGCAATTATAAAATCGCGCTCTATTGTATCGCAGCGAATTTCTCCTATGTCCAACATTACCTGTTAGCGTCGCGTCGGTCACTCAATTCCCGATACCAAGAACAAAGGCGACGCGACGTCGTTGATTTATAAATCTTCTGCGAAACGAGTGTAACGTTTGCCAGGGATTTCCTTTTTGCGATTCGACAGCAACGAATAAGAAAGATAAGTCGACGTCCCTTTCTCCGTCATCGTTAAAATACGAGTCGCGATTGATCCCTTTAGCCTTGTCGACTAGCGACATTTAGACTGTCACGATCAGCAACCATTAAGGATCCACTAAGATCTTTTCCTGTTAGTGACCCTCGGAGTGTGACCATGCTCCTTGAGACTTGTATGATTCAAATTTCACGCCGGACATGACGTTGAATATCACCGTTAGGATTATACATCGGTAAGAGCAATGTCGTTGAACTTCAATGCTCGATCATAAAAAGGTAGATCCTCGATTCGACGAGGGCCGTCTCAAAACCTTCCAGTGTGGCGATGAATGCGAGCAGCGTGTAGGTCTTTGAACTTGCTTCTTACGAGCAACAAGACTCGATTTCGAGCGTGCACCAGCGTTTCTTTTCACGGCGAGCGTGCGTTTCGGAAGAGGCTCTATATCATTTTCTCACGTCCCGAGTGCAGAACAGAAAAGCCAGATACGATCTAACAGCGAGCGAACATCGAAATCCGCAAAATCTTTCACGCAAGATTGAATATCGGCCGACGATGTAAAAGCAACCGAGTAAAGGAGAAAAAAATGTTCTGCGTCGATACGTAGTTGTGCATCGACAACGTATTACAATCACATTTTCCAGGAATTTAAAGTTAATTTCAAGATAATATACCGGTTCGATAACAAAATCGATAAAATGACCGTGCAAAGATTTTCTTCGTTGAAGCGCGAAGTTTAAATTAAATTCCTAGACGCTATTTCGTTAATTATATTAATCATACACACGTAGATTACCATAAAATATTAAACGCCCATTAGACGACTATACCATTACGCGTAAACGCATAGAAAAATTCTTCATCGGACAGGAGAATTATGTTTTCTTTCGGTTTATGCAAAACCGGATGACGCATCCTTTAATAGAACGACGACAAGAACATAAAAAGTTTCTTAAGAAAACGTTAATAAGATTTACTTCGAAAAAATCCTCAACCGGATTCAACTAGAAAATCAATTATTCTATTTGTAACAAGTTTCTCAGCGAAAGATAGTGGATTTTGCGGCAATTTTCGATATTCATAACGAAGATTATGGATGTAAGCGAAGAAGAAACATACGCACGGATGAATTTCTTCCTCGAGCATAAGCAACAAAACGCATCCTGGAATTATTTAATTCAAGAATAAACACGTTTCATACATGGTTGTTTAAAACTTTACGTTCAAAGAGCTTTCTTACGGACAAGTTGGTGCAAGCGTTTTTTTTTTCTTTTTCACATATACGTGAACCGGAATGTAACGAGAATTGCACACTCTTCAACATGTTGCGAATTACGCTCCCGTAACATTACAGTCAATACCGTCATAACTTGCACGTAGTCAGGTCATTCTGAGATTCCTACGTAGAATGAGAAGCAACATGAATGGAAGACAGGTAAGCAGTCACCGTTAAACCCTCGCAGCAGGATGCATCTTTCGCCCGTAGGCTAAATGGAATAAGGATGCATTTCACCCAGAATTTCTTGACCATGTTGCCAGATTTTCGTTTTCGATCTCTGACCAATGTAAATTGCGAAACTTACGTATCTACGAATATGTAAGAATAATTTTGATCTAATAATTAAGAAGCTCCGGAATGAGCAGAGAGCAACGAGTGCAAATAGAAAGATAGTAGAATACGTTTTGTCGTAGATATCGATTTGGAAAAACGTTATTATTATCAGCTAATGCTTTGCGTACTACTGGAACCTCTTTGTTTATCTTTGTTATCTCTATAGCAAGAGTGAGTTCTCGCAAATTCAATTTCTACGATATCTGCGAAGACACTCGATAACATCAGCGAAGACGTATTTGGTATTCGATGATAACGTTGTTTCGTAAAATCACTCCGAACTATTTAAATATAAAACAATGTGATTCTCTATACGCTGCACGCAAAGTCTGACATAAAAGTTACCTACCGTTGAAATAATTGTCCACAGCCTAGTTTATTACATAGGCAACTGAAATGGTACCGAACTATATAGAGTATTCATAGAGAGAGTATGGCACAAAGTCAGAATAATCGTGGAATGTCGATGGAGCACAATTGGCTTTTTGTGCGCGCTTAGATTCGGCGGGTGTATCATTTCATTAACCCATTAAACAATTACGGTTAAGCCCGGTACACTTAGGCTCGTGTCTACAACCAGCTGTGAATGCGTTCCTTGTAATTGAACTACGTTAGTTCGGTCTCTTTCTTGGTTTGCCAGACACGTGGGTCCGAGGTTCCTGCCATAGAGATTAACAATCGTGTTCCCACTAATTCTGTACATTCAGTCCATGGGACTGTCCAATTAATATATTACCGTTATCACTTATCTATTCCACTGAACGATCTACGATTTTCTCCATCGATCGCCCAATTCCTTTCACTTGTTCCTAATCGTCTTCGTCGTGAAATATTTCGAAAAAAATATTAAAAAGTTCAAATAGAAGTTAATGCTTTAGACACTGAATTTTTTGTTCACGTTGCTCCTACTACAAACGAAAGTCGGTAAGGTGGAGTTGTATGTTTGCGGTAATCTTCGTTACGAAATGATTACGACGGTTGTGCATAGCGGAAATGCGGCTTGGCTAGCACGAAGTAACATAGAGAAATAAGTATGTATATCGTTAGAACGCGAGACAATGTACTAAGTAAAGCGTGGTCGATGCACGAGGTGAATGCATTGTCGCTCGACCCTGATTGCTTCTGCTGCCGCCACAGTACCAGCAGAGATAGCTCAATTGTTGAACATCCAATGCTGCTAAAGTTCATTCATGGTAAGTCAAGGGCGTTAGGTACTGTTTTCGATAAACGAGATACAGACCGATTTAATTATCCTAAATCTAGAGCTTTTTTTTTTTTAGGAATTAGCTCCTAAAAAATTATCGAAGACAGGTAATGATCGCAAATTGAGAACTTCAACTGCGTCATTGTACGCGATATTTAAAGTTAGCTATCACGCAAGATGAACAAAACTTTAAATTTACGAAGTAAGTGGTATAATATACAGAGACGAATAATATTACATTCATATCTCTTGTCAGAAGAAATCGAAAGAACTAGAATATCTCTATACTAAAATTAACCTAACGTACGATTTAGGCTATGGTTAGAGTAGACGCGTGCTCTGACGAACGAAAGATCTGATAACCGAAATGTACACACTCGTGAGAATCCAAGTATTTGAACGTTCTAACGTATTCGTTACAACAGTCGCTTGCGTACACATATGTAAACCGTCGAACTTCCACAAGCTTTAATGGGAATGTTATTAGTCCGAGATAATAGAAGAAACGAAGCAAGACGTAAAACCTTGTCACAAGTAAGAGGAGAAGCATCGCGATGGTCAAATCACTTGGAAACATCATCGCGCAAGATGATTCGCGAGGTGATGCGTCATCGGTGGCGATCGTCGTCATCGACATCGGTTCAAGTGGTGTTGACCCGGACTCGTTCCCTTGCATCCATGCGACTCGTTATCAATTCGTGGGAACGCCATGGCTATCCCGTACTAATTTTCCACCCGACCAACTCATTCGCGACAAGGTTTGCTAGAATGATTATCGTCCGAGAAGATACGTGAAAAAAATGCCATGTAAACGACTTTAACAAGAGTGAACCATACGAGTAATACGAAGGAAGGAGGGGAATGTCATCTCGAGTGGTTTGGAACATGAATTAATGCTGTTACTAAATACTCTTAATGGCAGAGTGAAAGGATATTTGTCACGTTCGTGGCAAGTTTCTACGCGAATAAGTCTTGATTAAAATAACATTCCTTTGATCGGTCAAACAGTAAGAACGAACCAGTAATCATCGACTGCTATAACAGTTTATTAACAATTGTTCGTTCGATAGGTCCAAACGTCATCGATTCTAATACGTTCGCGAGAAGAAAGATTCGAGACCAAACTCTGATATACTATCCAAGGCGAATTAAAGGACAGGACGATAAATTTCTCGATGTAAATGCCTACTTTCATCGTTGCGACTTTGCTCCTTCGACATTCTCGACGGAGACGGAGACACCCTCGACTGTCCCAAGATCAGTTACATATTTCTAATTCGCGTCCCGATCGTTTCATAGCTACCGCGAAATTGTAGCGTTCGATTCGAGTCTCGACTTCATGGTTGGCTGGCTACCGCTCCTCTATGTCTTTCCTTCGCATACTAAAGAGAGAAAAGAGAGGAGAAACGTTGCGTCAAGAACGCGAGGGAACGCGTTCTTGCCTCTTCCGCAGGTTGCTACAGCTTTTTCACTCGACCGATACTCCGTCGAAGAATTCAATGAAGAATCGGCGCATGATGTTTGATTCTACCATTTCCTCGCCATATTTGGTATGTCGCCTGTATACCATTTCAACGTGGTTCTTTTACCCGACAATTTTTTCCGATATCGTCGATTAATCGATATAACGACGTATTGTGGAGGACAAAGATCGATGAGAAAATATATCACGGTATATACAATCTGTTCTACTAGCGTTAAATCTCTAATACGATCGAATGCTTGAATGGAAGGAATGTAAAAGTCTACGACGCGATATCAGGGAGAAGTAAAATAGTAATTATATCTGCGAATATGACGAACAAATCTAATCGTGCGCCGCGTAAGCGAAATCGTGACGTATTATCATTTGTGCGTGTCATTTGATTGGAGGACCGATTCTTAATTAAACAAGCGTGTAGTCATTGGACGTGTACAAGTGGATTGCAAACCGATCGTTTGAAACGACAAAGAACGAGTCGCGAGAAAGCACCTGGCAATAGCTCGCGATTCTTAAGGAATGGTATTCACGGTTTAACAAAAGTTCCAAACGAGACACGTTGTACCATTGGCCTCATTCTTGGTCGAGCGCTCTGGGTGAACCGATCTTATTAAGGCTTAATTAGCCATTTAACAAGATATATTTAACTTACGGTGTACACAGCGGCCACATGACGAAAAGTGAAAGAATCTGAGGTCGTTAAGTAGCCGATGCGTTAATTACGATAGATTTTACCGAGAAACGAAACGTTTACTTCGTTTCTTTGTTGGTATTTTAATCATCAAGTAAGAGAGATAAACGTGTCTTTCGTCGATTCGAAAATGTGGAGCAACGAGAGAAAGAAATTGGAGCACAGGAAGAGAATCACGCCTATATGTTCCTACCAGAGATCTCTTATTTACTTATCTGCAAGGTAATAACGTCTGCTTGTTGTTTCGCTGAGATAGGGGATTTTTATTTTAAGTTTGATAACGCGCTTCAGGTGAAATCTACAGGTGACGTATCTAAATCGCGAAGATTTCAAAGTGTACATATTTGTATTATTTATAATCTGGCGAAATTCGCATTAAAAGAGTGTGATCTACCTTCGATGTTGTCGCTTTTAATAACTGTATTTGTTGGACAATTTTATCAAAAAGCTTGATAAAAAAAATGAAACTTGAATGCAAAACTATGAATCACAAATTATTGCGTGATATTTTATTCGTTAACTTGCGCGATGTATTCATATATATTTATAAATATACGTTGGATGAAAAATGATTAAGATGCTCTTTGAAATGCTCGTATGCTCCGGTTAGATAATTTCAGTACATAAGCAATGCAAGACAAATAAAAACACGCAAGTTAAAATGATTCAACTATATATAGCATAGTTTATAAACTTACGATATAGAATTAGAAAAACTATTTGCCATAAGCAACAGTTGCAACGAATTAATTAACAGTATCAAATAATTAATACAAATAAATGTTTAGCGCCCGCGTTCTCGAATTTTTCCGCTAAAATATGTTTACGCGCTATGTTTTGATACGATAAGAGGTTCCTATTTCAAAACTTGATATGATTTCTCAGTCGAAAGAAGAAAAACAAGAAAAAAAAAAAAAGAAATAAACGATTGACGAACCTCTTTCCTCGATGACGTCGGCCTTGACGACGTACACCAGCACGAGGAGTACACAAACCCCGAGGATCCTGGCTGGTCTCATCTTTTATCCAGGCCTTTCAATCCAGGAAGAATTCCCCAGGCACCTTCACAATAAAGATCGACGCATATCCACTACACCAGCACCGCACACTTAATAATATCGCACTATATATCACTCCGAATTTTGTTGGACGCCCCCTGAACGATTTAGCGACAACAGGGCGATAGTAAATAGTTTCACATCGAGAATCAAGTGTCATAGAAGTCGTAACAAGTTGCTTATTACGGTATCAGGTGAATTAGACTTCCATCGGAATCTCCTCGTCTGGTCTATATATCAGTCCACTTCAAATGATTCAAAGTCTGCATCGTATTACACACACTCTGTTTCAGTTCCACGAATATTCCTCAATTCGAATTACTTATTCGAATTGGGCAAGAAGCACGAAAAATTCGCACCACGTTCGAATTCAAGCGTTTTGAACGCATGCGCGCGTAACGACTCCGTTTTCACTGTGATTTGTTTTGTAACAACGCCGGTTGCACACGGGGAAGAACAATTTCTTCAACACTCTGTGACAGAGACACTGCAATTTCACTGACTCGAACGGACGAAACTCACTCGCGATTTCTTCGATACAAATACGTATTTATCGAAGGATAATTTAAGAAGATTCGACAACCGTATACGAAAATATTGGGTTCAATGCAAGAAAGCGCTTGATCGACCACCTTCTCAGGCGTCTCTCGGTGGACAGCCTTACTCCCACGCTGGCCGAGTCAAGAATACGCGCGCCTTGTCAAAGACGAGTCGTGATTCCGTTCGAAGTCGGCAGGTGGCGGTAACATTGGGGCCCGACGGACGTTTACGAAGAACGCCGATGATCAACGAATCGATAAGCGGCATCGCTGAAAGTACCTACATAGGTATAAATACCGATTTTTAAATAGGTGATTGCAAAATGAATAATATTTCATCAAATCATATTGTTAGTGTTTATACGAACCATGTTTATGAACATACCTTAACCTTACATTAATTGTTGACAACGATCGATGTAATGTTGTAAAATCGTATTGTACATACAGTACAAATAGAAGGATTTACTTGTTTAATTGTTTAAAAATCACAGATTGTCAGTTAAGATTCAAATGCATCGGGTCATTGTCCATCGAGCCAGGTAAGACATGTCGGCATATACGGGCCCGTCGATTCCTTGAAGACAGTAGTCGTTTGATCGTCGCAAAAATCATCGAGAGACTGGTTTCTCGTCGCCAAGGCACGCATCTAGAGTACGTGCGCACATGCAACTGCGTACCCAAGAGAAAACTTGATACAAAAAGATTGCGATGAGCTACGGTGGAAAAAGAAAATACGTCAACGATCGATTTTCTATCGATTAATTTAAAACGATGTAAGCTTTTTTATCTGTTGAAAATAAATAACCTTAAATAATTTTTACCATGTAACACGTATGTCTATAATATTAAATATATTTAAAACAATTCGAAGCGCGTGTTAATTTATAAAGGCGAATACATTCTTTTCATGCGGTATTTTTATTTACATATGTGTATCGAGATTTCAATCGAACACATAGTTCGATATTTGACATTTGGCAGCACTGTATCCAAACAAACGTTTGCGAGGGAGAATAGTAACGAAACGTGTCCAGTGTGAATTAACGATGTATGTTTAGTTGTTTAAATAATGAGTCTAAATAGTGAAAAGTGTGAGTTTAATGATGAAATGTTAACTTTAATCTCAACTACGAAGATATAGGAAAAATCTTGGTGCTTCGAGATAGAACGAATAAAGGACACGTTCTTCGTACGATTTTGATGGAAGAAAAATAGAGATTGCAAATGGAAGAGAGTTTTTATTCGCACGATATCTTTCAACGGGTAAGTACAAATAAAGTACCCTTATACTTGTCGTAGCAAGTTTTTTCCGATGTACGTGCCACATAATCGTACGGTGATGCGATGCAAGTAAGAAAATACTGTCAGTTGAATACCTATATATATAATAAAATTTTGACGATCGAAACTTCCGTACGTGAACATTTTCGAAACTTTGGTCATCGCGTATTCACAGTCGTAGAAGTATTATTAATTAAATATTTGTTACAAATAATTTCGATGTAATATATTTTAACCTCAATCTTGTCATAACATAATCTTTATTGGCATTATTTGTTCAACTTACTGAATTACTTAATCGTTGTACGTACGTTTAATTCGTTTTAACTATTATACGATCGATACGTCGATTGTGAAGTTCGATTACGAAGGAAAGCAACATGGCGATTCACTTTAAGCGAATGTTTCATTGTAACCGAAGTACCTATATGATCTTACATGGAAACGAAATATTACCGTTTAATTTGTACATTTTATCCTTTCAAAATTCTTTGTAAATGTTTTCATCGCAAATTTCTTTCCCTGTAAGCTCTTTTGCTTCTTTTAAATCGTTATACCAGACCCTTCTGACGCGCTGGTTCCCAGATGAGATCCGGGACCCATAATGCGTGTTCTTTTGACAGTTTTTTCTTGCATGAAAGAAACAAGAAGGAATATGTTTATTATCCAAGATATAAGATGGTAGTAGAGAGCGTATGTGCACGAAAAACACGTTTACGTTTTTTGTCTGTGTGTAAAATATCTTTCGTTAATTTTTCTGCGTTGGCTTTATACGAATGACAATAATCATATATTTTTTCAACTTAAGAAATAGACAGATTTTATAATTTACTTACCACGCGATTATTGTATGTTTCGTAGAAATTTAATTTAAATTTTAAATGAAAAAGTTGCAAAATACATATTAATAAGCTGAGTATCGCAACAACTGGATTGATTTGTGGAGTTCTTTATAGTTCAATAATTATTTAAAACACCTTTATTATTTAATAACATTCGCGTACGTATTCACCTAGATGTCATTATTATATCACGATCATCATTATACTACGTCTCTCGGAGTAAATAATCTTTTAAAAACAAATGGAATAAGCAAATACATTTTTTATGTAGAGTATAGCAAATTAAATAGGAATTGAGCGATCGGAAACATTAATTTGATTCAGAATGGAAGAGGAAAATTTGATAAGAAAATTTCCGTTTCTTTTTTTCATGTTCATTTATTATAAATAACAAGATGTATATTCGGTGCGCACGTGTTGTTTAACCTGTATATTTATAGATATACTCAAGCTCCGTCTAAGTTTATTTCGCTTACTGTACTATACCTTGTTTTACTTTGAGTTGTTGTCAGTAATATATTTTTTCCGCTACAATCTATTTGACGATACGGCGCGAGGAATTTTTTGAAAATTTGCTTCGGAGGCAAAAGCTCCACGTAGCACCTCAAGGAAAAACATCGCTATTCTCTCGCGAGATTGTAGTGGCGTTTTGATACCGATTTTTCGTGAACGGCCGTGTGCAAATGAATTTTTCCTTTAAGCCCTTCGTAACCAACAACCATGTCAGTTTCGCACCCCCTTCGAGCTTTATAGACATTCAATCACCGTTAACATTTTCAATTAAAGCGCAGATACGACAGAATTCTCGGCATATCGATAAGTTGTCGTTTTTTCCCCCCCTTTCTCTCTTTTTCATCGAATCATAACGAATATAATATAATTCGTAAATTAATTCGTACTAATGATATGCGTACTCGTGAACATTATCAATGAAAGATTAAAGATTAAGATTAGATCTTGTTGAACGGTTGTACAATGCATAATGGTATCACACTTTTCCACGATATGTTCAATCAAATGTAATTAACGGGGAAACGTTGCGAGACTCGAACTTTGTGGATCTAATCCGTTCTTGAATGTTTCTATAATGCAGCTCCAAGAGCGACGTGGAAACGAAGGGATTAATAGTAATGTGTCGGTGGTCCTTCGAAGCTACGGTTACTCTTATAGCGCTCGCGGTTTAGCAATGATTAATGCGTGCATACCTTTATTTTCTCAATCCTCTCGAAGAATCGAGCCTCAAAGTTCTAATACTAAGCTGTCGACTACAGATCTGTCTTCAATTCGCCGGCCTAAATAACGCGCCATAGGTATACATCTATAATATATTCGCTCTTTTTTTTATAAACTCTCTTTTACATGAAACGATTAAACCTTTCGTCCCTCGATACGTCCTCTGTCTCGACTTTCGTCGTGTTTTCGCGCATCTTCTTCGACTTTTTACGACTTTCCGATTAAAATACCGTTGTTCTTTTTTTTTTCTTCGTTAATCGAGAAACGATACCGTATATCTCACCGACGTGCACAGTACACGCCATTGATGGTCGTAAGTGCCGTACTACAAAAATTTTGCCAGGGTTCTGCAATTTCAAAGAAATTTCATAATTTTTACGTATATCCTTTTTCATCGTCTTGCGCAATTTTTTTTAGTAGAATTCCCTTTACACACAGATAAATTCTCTACAACTTATTAACTAATTAAAAAAAAAAAAAAAAAAAAGTTGAAACTGATTAGAGGACTGGATATGAATTTCACTCGATTGAAATATAAGATATGTAAGAAATTTCGAGCGTCCGCTGCAGATAGCAGAATTCAGCGGAAATTTCCAATGGCGATTATTACCATGAATGTAGCGTATTGCGCGCTTTCGTTCTAAAAGGACGCGCGAAAATTGGGAAAATCCGGGACGTACGGGAATCGTAATATATAAAACTAAAGGCGTTGAAACTTTCGAAAGCTACGTACGACATCATGTAGCAGGCACGTCTTATCATATCACGCTAAAGGCTTTAAGAAGCCTGGTAGAACCGTATTGAGGTATCGAACCAGATACTTCTTTTTTATTTAATTTTTTGCGATCTTTATTTCTTTTTTTTTTTTTTTTTGAACGATTATCTACGTATCCTCGTTCCTATGTATATCACGCGGACGCATGCTTTCATACGTTCGTTTCCTCTTTTTCTCGGTTTCACATACACGCGCTCGCATGCATACGTACATCCTCGCTTCTAATTATTTCTAAACGCTTGAAACTAAGGGAAGGGTGCGAACGGTGCGCGAGCGCAAACAAATGAACGAACGTTTCTTCCGTTGCCGGGCAAGGAAACGTTATTTATTTCATAGGATTTAGCCGTTCGAGGACGTTTAACGCGCGAATATCCTCGGGCGGACTCCCTGTTTTAACACGAAGCACATATCACACGTGCAGGCCTACGAGAACGTTTTCTTATCGAGAGAACACGTACGGTCGTTGATCGCGACCGATTGCTTTAGGCTTTATTTTCTTGGATTCCTCCACTTGAAAATTGTCCGTGGGCAACGAACAAGCATCATCATCGAAAATGTCGACACGTCTAATCTGTCGATACCTACCTTTGTTACCTCGTTTTTCTTTCCGATTCTCTGCACATCGTGTCAGCGACACGTTCGATTTTCCTGGTAACCTGGTAACGTGTCTTATTGATCGAGCATCGATTTATCGCGAGTAATAAAGCCAGCTCGTCAAATTCGATAAAGATGCATAAGCGACGACGAGGCTCGACCATTTACTCGTGATTCACGGAAAGCTTTTAGCAGGCGCGGCTGGACGGGTTCAAATTTATAAAAAGGCATCGCGCTTTTTCTTATCTGTCGATCCGTTTGAATAAACGCGAATATCAGCTCGAATTGTGCGCAATGCTCTTTCCACGAACTTGACTCCCTTGATTCTGCCACCTACCAGTCGTTTCTCGCATCTCCTTCTGAACACGGAAAGCAATAGTGCGCGCTTTTCTCTACGATGCAGTGCTACCACACATGTTCGTCTTCGGTGCGATTCGATTTTTTCTGCACATCGTTTCGAATAATTATTACTTTTAGACTTTTAGAATCATCGATCGAACCGTTCGATCGTCGCTACCCCTCGTGATCGATTCATCGTTAAACCATAATTAACGGTCCGTACGTAACCAAGACTAAATTCTTTTTTTCACGCTCATTATATGACGAGTATCATCTTGATCTTGTTACGTTCGGATCGTCATCACGCTACTCTCATCTCTCATCGTTATCATTATTTTTTTTTCTTTTTTCTTTTTCTTTTTTTCATGTTGCGCCTCTGTAAAAGTCGCGGTTAAGTAAAACTACGATTTCGTTGCTTCTGACATTGTCGGCGAGAACCGACTGCGAACAGATGAACGAGATGGTTGTTGGCTTTCGATGCGTCGGATGTAATTTCTGGTCGCATATTCCTAATCTCAAATTCATCTTATTAAACGACAGTCGGTAATACGCGATATAATGTTCGCTGAAATTTAAAAAAAATACGTTGTTCCGCTGAACAAAGATTCCATAGGATTACGACAGTAAAAATCGTCACGTTGCGTGTTGGCAAACATCGCGTTCGGCTTTTTAAAAGTGAACTGGCGTGTTAATTCCGAATTATACCGAACGTTTAAAAGTCTCGTGGACGATAACCGGTGTGAACGGTGTATTATCGATTCAAACGATAAAATCCTCGTTGCATTTCAAATAAAATCTATCCGATTAACCTAATCTATCGCTGATCGAAAAAAACAAGTGAAACGTGCGTTATAGTCGCTACAAAATATCTTGTACCATTGAAAACGTTCATTCCGCTTGTATATATATATATATATATATATATATATATATATATATATATGTGTGTGTGTGTGTGTGTTATAAATAAAAGGTAAGTAGAGCGAACTTAAAACAAATAGATCAAAGTGAAAATATACTTGAAACTAAAAATCGAATAATCGATGTTAGCTTGATAAACGCAAATTAAAAGTTAGAGCCACGTTTGTCGTTGCTCCGACGAAGCCTTGGAAAAAAATCGATGTCCGATTCGATCTGCGTGGTTCTGTTTTTCCTTTTTCTCTTCGTTTTCATTTTCGTTCGAGTTCTTGCGTGCTTAGTCATTCGAAAAATAACCAATGGTAAATTGTGAAATTCGTCGGGGAAAATTTAACAAACGACAGCCTCCGATATAGGATTCTCGGTGATGTGTATAGTCGCGGTGGGCCAGTCGATCTTCTTACTGCAAACATGATTGAGTCCTTCGAGGGAAGCCAGTCTGTAGTCAGCCATTTTCAACGGTGATAGCGGTGCCACTGTAAAGAAAAATAAACGAAAATTCCGGGTCAGAGTAATCGGAGTGCTGAATCACATTCTTCGTCCTCGTGTCGAGGTTTCTAATACGATAGTACCCACGTGTATGTTCCGTTCGTTGAAAAACAAATAAACTGGTCGTATCATAAACAGAGATAAAAATCGAAAGGTAAAATCGTTAAAAAGGAATTAAGCATTTAGCTCGATCGAACGAAGAGATTAAACAAATAAATAAGACAGATCGAATAGAAAGGCACGCATGCAAAACGAGAAACAAGGAGGGTAGAATCACGTGTGTGTCAGAGTGAAACTGTTTTATGTGCAAGGCATGTGATTCGGCATAATTTGTTGTTCGCTATTCTACTGCCCAGTATGTGCGGAGTCTTTCTTTCATTGCACATTTTTATAAATACTATCTGTTAATGTCCCACCATGAGTATATGCTGCTATAAGAAAACAGATTAAATAATTTAAAATTTAAAAACAGCCTAGGTATACTTTCGTTCAAAAGATCGACTTCTACGAGGAAGCGATAGTAAGGTGTCTCTAGAAAGATGTCTGATTTATCGTTGATTGATAAAGGCTACTTCATACCAACTACCGATAAGAACAAACAATCAGAGAACTCAGTCGATAAAACTTTACCATGATCTTGTGATCCTAGTAAATGAATCCTCATTGCAGTGAAGATTTCAAGAAATTCGTTAAATAAAAAATTAGTCGAACAAACGTACGAGAATGCAATGCGATCTTGAACTAATCCTCTCGCTGTAGCTCTTGATGTTTATCTCGAAACAATCGTAAAAGCGTTTATCGATGTTTTATAGTTTCATCGTGCAAAAAGAAGCTCGTTCTACTACGTTTTGTTTCGTTCAAAAACAAACAGCGAGAGGTACGACGATTCTAAGATGTATCTACAAGATGTATCAAAATTCATGAAATGCACGAGAGTTTAGTAAGTCCGAAGACATAAACCCACGACATCTGCAGCCCAAAAGAGTTAGCATCGTTTAAGAGAATGAACAGTAGTTAGTTGCCTTTTGATAATCCTTCATAGACAGAGAAGATAGAAATAGAGAGAATATACCCGAGGTTGTCCATGATATCGTTAGTACATCATCGTCGGTTAATACCTCCCGATAAAAGTTTGAATTCCGACTTACTTAACACATAGACGTGGCCTAACTGACCAACTGCGCGCTTGACTCCTTGCGGCCTTCAATTCCTAATTACAATTACCTTCGGGTGTTGTCGGCGTCACGGGCTTCCGCGGGGATCTCACCACTAAAAGGCATAAAACAAACAAATCCTCTTTAAAACATTCAAAAAAAAACGGAACAGATCGTAACGTAGCGTAGCCGTAGCGAATATTATCGTAATATTCTTTTTATTCTCATTGAAAAAAAAATCATTCATGGGTGCGATGCGTCGCTAGGCCGATTGTCGTGTACTGATACATTTAAATAATAAAAATTAAGCACCGATTAGATCGCGACTGGCGTCCACCTTCTTCATCTTGCTCCGTGCAGTCAGAAACATTGTCGATCGAATGCAATGGACGCGAGTCGCGGAGAAACGCTTTGGCTATTTACATTGCAAAGTAAGTGTCAAATTCGCTTCTTCTTAAAAAAGAAATTATCAAATAAATCGTCCGATCGGAAATTCTAACGCTACTTCGTGACAGTTTACGAGCCATTCGAACGGTAAAAGCGATAAAATTCTTGCTGATACTTATCGAAGTACTTTCAGAACGATATACCTTGTATATCCTCTGTCTAAACTACTTGAACGATAGCGTGATCCTTAGCACTGGCAGAAATTGAGAAGCAAAACAAAATAGCCAAAAAGCTGACACTACTTTACTGACTACTTCAGTCGAGCACTAGGTATTAGTATATACGTACCACTCGATCGATCCGAGACGCGTGGGAAATAAAGGCGCAAGTCGGTGAACATGTATTTTTTTTCTTATTTGCCTTCGATAATCATTTCTTTTTTATTCTTTTTCTTTCTTTTTTTTTTTTTTTCTTTTCATTCTTAAGCTCTCAAATAAATGACAAATGGTGGTGAGACTAAAGTGATGAATTCAACGTAATCCTTTTTCAAACCTCTTTTTATTTATCAAGTCGAGCCAGTGGCTTTCCAACGAAGGAAAGTACATGATCGAAGACGTTGTCAAATCTCGATGTAGCAAGGATGCGAGTGAGATCGTTAGACAAAAAGAGAGAGAGAGAGAGAGAGGGAAAGAGGAAGAGAGAGAGAGAGAGAAAGAGAGAGACATGATTCAAATGAAAAGGAATTTGATTATTTTTTGAATAGATTTCAAACGTTTCGCGTGATCGATCCTTAATGCATCAAGGGTTAACAACATCTTGGCGTCGCGCCATTCGTACAACATGAAAACTCTATTCGTATAACAGAGACGTTCGTAACAACAACAATTAATTAACGATAATCATCACGATAGGAACAATTAATTTAATTAGAACAACTTGGGCGTACTTGGCTAATATTCGCAGATACCTACCATGTAAAACAAGTAATAAATTCATCGTCTTCGTTTTAAGCGAATCGATGGTGTAAAAAGGGGATGTGGGTAATAGTTGGGAGGAATAGGCGAGACGTTGTATCATGGGCGAAGTACTCTATTCACGCGTATATAAATTCACCTTGCTTCTTTCTGTTTCTTTGCGTATTAACTGGGCGATAGTAGTGGTAAAGCGTTATGTGTTATGTGATAGGTGCCATCGTGTTTCTGTGATCAAGAAGCCAAAAAGAATAATAAACTTCAATTACTCGCGGAATTAGCGTTAGTTAATCGTTCAAAGGGGTGATAACACATTCTGTATTCGCTCGTTACGCGTTTTCAACGAAGCGATCAAAATATTTAAGGTATCGGCGAACGTCAAGTTACTTCGAATATGATTGCACGGCTGATAACGTCTACGTCAGAAAGAGTAATGTCTGCGATAAAATCGATTCTATTTAAAGGTTAGGGAACAGAAACAACGTTGCTCGCTACAGCTAAATGCAGCTTAAACCGACTTCCGCACCAGTCTAGCGAGTTCCAAGGCAAAATGGTCGAGGATGTCTTCATTTACAAGCGTTACTTCGTTATTGGATCGCATACTACCGAAGTCGGGAACGTCGCGACGAAAGATTATCCGTTCGGTCAGCTTGTCATGAAACGTTTCTTTCGTTTTCGTATATAACTCGTTAGTTGTGTTGGCTTTGAGATTCGGTTATACGCGTATATAGGCCAAAAATACCGATACTCGTCGAACGTAGCAATCGAACGAACTTAAGCCTACGAATATTCACGATTTACGACACTTGCGTTCTTATTTTCGCGTATCGTTGCGTAAAAGAGCACGCGAACACGTCTTCGAGAAATCATTAACGCTAATCCATTGTTTGCAATGTTAATCAGCCAACAATGTTGCCTCTTATTTACTTATCGTAAGGCTTGTAAAGACCGAGCATTAGCTCGAATTTTACTACCAGTTTTATTTTAGCGTACCAATCAGTGGCAATTAGCATTATTTTTATCAGACGGTCGCGTGCTTTTTCACGAAATAGCATGGCGCGAGCGAAACTCATTTATACCGATGAGGATCGATGAAGATCGAGAATAATCATTTGACAATCTGATAATTAAGATCTAAAGCGTGGTTCGTCAGGGCGCTCACTTACCATATCCTTCGCCCTGCAGAAATAGTCGGAAGGCCTCGCTTACTTTGCCCGGTTGCTCCTCCAGTACCATTCCGCAATCAGAAATCTGTCAATTGGACAAATTGAATTAGTTGGTACTATCCAGTTAACGATATAGTAGCTGATCCGTTTCACTGTTACATCTAACGTTGCAACGAAATTTACGAATTACTTTACGAATGCCGTTAGTCACGATAGCAAAGGAACAATAACAGTCCACGTGAAAGGATATTAATGTTCTTTGTACAAATATTTTCAATTTGAAATTCCATTAACAGTAGCAGGTATGCGAAATAACACAACAGTAAAAAAGGTATTATATATTATATATATTATATATTATTATATATATTGTATTATTTTGTTCAAAATAATCCGCGATTAAAAGAACTTCGTTGAGAGAACGTTATCAACCGAATTCTAAGTCAAGTTCACGAAATTCTTGGTGAAAACTCTCTCCACGGAATTAAACTGCAAACGTGTACAGTCTCTTAGCACAGAGGGTGATTAATATTGCAAGTGTCTCCTACCTTCATCCAAGAGCTGTTCATCGGATCTAATCGCCCGTTTAACGTGACGGTGTCATCGACGTGTGGGCTCAAAGCACCGGTGATGTTCATCACAGGTACACCGAGCGTGAGACCTTCCTTCTTACGCGTCGGGTCTAATTCCCTCGTGATGTTCAGATCTGTACGGCGAACGTAGCTGTCGATTAACAGCGCTAGATTCGTTGGATTTACGCGACGCTCAAAATAGTTCTTGTACACTTGGACGAGATCGTGGTTTCTTTCCTCCGTGCCCTGAAACAAATTTTACACGTCGTACTTGCCGAATCTCTGGCGATCTTTTTTTTCGTTGCGTCGAATGTTTACATCGTAAACCTGACCTGCTCCCATTATTTTTTTTTCTTTTTCTTTTTGCGATATCTACATACGTGGCAACTCCGTTAAGGAGCTACGTGTTGCATAATAAGAGCGACGGAATTGTTGTTGAAGCGCTAATCCAATTTCCTACGTTGCTTGGAAACACTCGATAGCGTAAGCCTTCGGCACACTCGATTCCGTCGATAATTTATCGATCTACGTTTCCGCGCGAACGTTGATTAAACTAACTTGGCCTGATGAAACTTTGTGGGTCATCCAGGCTATTGCCTGCTCTCTTATATACGCGTATCGTGCTATTTCCTGCTAGAAATTTATTGCCAAGACACCCTCTCGTTTAATCGATCTGTTTGCCGATATTAGAAAAAAACCTCCGTAACGAATAATATTGGAAAACTTGTGTAATTATACATTCTGAACGCGATATTAAATTCGACATCGATTTAATTACAGTCTATTACCTATATCGTATTAGATCTTACGGAAGTTTTATAATCAGAGTTACGAAAGGAAGAAATACCTCTCTCGTTGAAAGAATATCGACGCGTCGTTTCTATAGTTAGCGTGTTTAGACATTTGAATGTATGTTCTCACCCTGCCAAAGTGATGCCACATCAGATAGTCCAATACACCCTGGGTCATGCCCTGTGACCTCAAATGACGAACGTTCAGCTTCTGGTAGCCCCATTCGATCCAACCTGCCTGCGTTGACACGCAGTTTATCAAGCACAGAGCATTAACCTTCTCGGGATGAGCAAGTGCGAATCTAGCTAGTATGTTGGCCCCGGCGCCGACTCCAAAACCGATTACGGATTTCAGGCCAAAATAGCCCAGTACGAAGAGCAGCTGTTCGGCCAGTTCATCCATGGACGGATAGACGTAACTGTAATACGGTAATAAAGATTTAGCGTCTAATTTATCTTTTATGCTTCGATATAAGAGATTTGTCTTTGCGACAATTTGTCTGTTGACGCGCAGTGAGAAATAATATTAGGTTTGGATTCGATGGGAAAAGGAAATTTCACGGCAGTTGTGTTGCGTGTCAATGTTTGAACTGCGGCAAGGGCGGCAAGGAAACTCAATTATATGGCGAATTCTCAATTTGAATTGGAATTGGCGGTACGTGTAAAGCAATTTTCCACTCGATCTTAGGCGATTATCGCGTGCCAATGTTTATCGCTGTATCCTATACGATACATCAGAGGCAATGAACGCGGGATGTTGTTGGTTTCATATCAACGATATAGATCGTTACGTTGATTGCATCTACGATGCATTTATATTTGCAAATTCTTTTGTACAAGTACATGCTAGTAGGGATATGTAAAATATTTCACCGTGTAAAAATATTTCCAAAAGTATGGTCAGTTGTGAAATCATTGTCGTAAACAGCCTAAGACATTTGCGCAATAGCGTACGAGATATTTGCATGGACCGTAAGATGCGAATTCTAAATCGCGATCTCGACTCTCAGATTTTCTGATCAAATTACGAATATCCCATACAATCTCTCGAGTATCGCCAAGTCGATCGATCGGAAACAAAATATTCGACTAGAAATACTCGTCATCGAGTTTTACGGATTTGGCACGCGAGTGAGAATAGTTGGTATTTGCCGGTTGCATGAAAATCTGCATTGCAGTCTAAATTATTCTGTAACACACTGTTTAGCTACGTATACGTCCGCCGAGGTGAACCTTGATTGTTTGAGGTCAGGTTAATCGGACGTCGTAGGTAGATGCTGTCAATCTTCCAATTCCACGGTGCGAACGATTCTCAGCGATTGTGTCGCGCGGTTTGCGGAATTTTCTTCTTTCTACCATCGGCCGTAGAGCATCGAATCGTGCACGATGGCTCGCGAAAGTATTTCGCCATTTATCGTAGAACGTCGTACAGAACGTGTTATATAAAAATATATAAAAGCGTCATATAAAACATTTTGAAATTTGATTAACGCTGTGACGAGATTACGACGATCAATATAAAAATATATAAAAGCGTCGTACAAAACATTTTGAAATTTTATTAACGCTGTGACGAGATTACGACGATTATACGCACTGATCAAGTTTAAAACCGATCTGGAATCGATCTTTCGTCGGCTATCGTACGTATATCGAAACATTACTATCAAAACTCTATATAGTATCTGATATATTTTATCGTTTCAAATAAAAAACCATCTTATCGCGCGACTTCGTTCTCGTTAAACGACAGGAGCTAAATAGTTGAACGATCGGTGACAGAAATCTTCGAACAACGTCCTGACCTAGCGTTCCCTGATTTCGTGAGAAATCGAATAACGAAAAGGCGAACTGCGCAACAGCCGGATAAGATGGAATCCATAGAAATGCAAACGGCGATAGAGGGAAAAGCGTAAGAAAGAACTTGCCACGCAGGCACGAGGCAAAGGAGAGAGAATCGCTCTTAAGACACGGAGGAATTACCCGTGGTACATGTTAAAGTAGGAACATAGTCGGGGCTTCGACTAATTAGGATGTTAATTAGGTCATTGATTTGCACTAATTGAATTCACTGTCGTCAAGAGACGCGCGCGTATCATGCTCTCGAACGAGATTTAAATATTCATACGTTTAATACGCGCACATATGGTAAACATCGGGAAATCAGCTGTCTCTATTTTCGCTTTTTCGTTTTGTTTCGTCACTGTCATCCGTGCTGCGCGTTAATTAGCGAACTCGTTACTGCGCGTCAAGGGAATCGGCGCTCGAACCTGCTTGATAATTGCCACTGGTCGTTAATCGACTTTAGGTGTGGCTACTGGCAATCACTCGTTTGCTGGAACATGTTCGAAATGGAAAAAGAAATTGGTCCTTTGTATGAATTGTTCATCGACCATTTAGTACGAAAACCTAAGGGTTTGCAGCGGTTTCAACATTAAAAGTTGTATTTATCGAAAGAAGCAGAGAGTTGTACGTTTCACGTTCAAAAGTGTAAAAGTTTGCCAGTAGGAATATTTAGCGGCAAATTTATAACGCGTTTCGAGAAACAAATAAACTTTCTTTAGAAAATGTACTTACTCCTCAGGCAGCGTGGGCGCACCTTCTTCTTGACCCGGTGCATTCACGTGATAAACACAGAAGTTTTCGAGTAAAACTCTCATGTCGATGTAATTGAAGAACGCCTGGAAGCTCGATATATCTGAAAATAACGATCCACGTTTTCCTTTAATATCTCCTGCGATCAAAAATCTTATCCGTCCGTATGAAACTCGCTTTTAAAATCATCAATTTTTCTTCTGTCTAGCGACGTAGAAAAATTTCCGGTCAGATTCGTCACTTTATGTTCCAACAGCAACGCGATATTTTGAAGAATCTTAATCAATATTACCAGCGCATATTAATCAGAATACAGACACTGCTTTTCAAATACAAAATAAAAATTCTATTTGGGAACATTTCGTAATTTTTCCTTACATTAACCTCTGCTATCTCCAAACGAAGAAATCACGTTAACACAAGTCTCATTAATAAATATCTCTTTCATCTTAGAAATCAATAAAGTCGAACAAATGCGATTAAACGTTTCGTTACTGTAGATTATTATATGTATAGATACTATACGTTGGATGAAAAGTAGAAAAATCGTCGTGGACAGTGGTTAAATATTGGAATATTAATTATGAAATAATATCAGAATGATATTAGAAGAAAATTCACACGGGCTGAATTTTGATCCGGCATAACCTTTAGAAATAATTAGAAACACGGATTACTCACAGTTAAGGCCTAAGTCGTGATAAGTGAGAATGGCAGGTTTTGCTCGGTTCCCTTGCACAGCCACCAGCAAACTCCCTTTGTCGGTTTCAACCCTTTCCTCTCGCACAGAACTGTCGTCCCTCGATAGGCATCTTAGCGGAGGAAATTGAAGTTGAATATTTTTCAGTTCGATGTCGTCCATGCTATCTGAGGGCATCGTGCTGCGCACGAAAAGAAGTCTCTTAATTCCTCGACTACTCGACTACAACTAAATCAATCGAGACATTCTTGGCACACGTGCAAACCAAGCACGAAGTATTCAAAGTTTGTCGAGTCAGACGAAATTTATACTTGGCTGGTGTTTCTTGAATCAAGTAGTTGTCTTTATCATTGGTAAAATATTGAAACGCGATTAGTACTCTGTTATCACTCGCTTATAAAAGTATCGTTCTTATTTATGACGTACGTTGCGTCATTCTAATTATCTAAATGCAGTTGCTAGACTCTCGCCAATAATTGAAAATGCAATCGTTGGCTTTCTATTTTTAACTATTGCGATGAAAACATCTAATGATACAAATTCTCGTCCTTATATTAGCTCGTCCTTTGTGAAAAAGATATCTTTATGCAGCTCTTGGGAGGAAACAGCCGTGTTTTGATAACAGCGAGTGTGTTGAGCGTTAAATTAAATGCGCGGACAAGGACGTTTAATAAGGGGGAAATAATCGATAGACCAGAAAATTCAGTGCTGACTTGACCAACGGTCGATGGAAAATTGCATAGTGGAAAATTTATGTCGTATCGATACGCATTTTTTCTCGCGTATTTTCTACGCTCACCTGATATCTATATTTGCTCGCTTTATTTTTAATTTTCTCGCGATGCAAGTAAAAGACCTTCCTCTCAATATCGCGTTTTAATCGCTACACTAATTAGAATATTATTAGGTTAAACGAAGACGGAAGGAACTACGTTCAAACGGGACGAAAGATTGCTAACCCTGAAACTGTTGAATCGTTGACAGTGTAATGAAAAGAATCAGCCAGGTGAAAGGAGTTATTCCTTTTAGCTTATTCCCTTTTCATTCGCACTACGGACAAAGTATCATCAAATATTCGCTACGTCAACGCCAGAATATAAAATGTGCCAAGCTGATACTTTCAGCGGATTTGAATGGCTAGTTCTATAGGTTTTTGTTTTGTCCATCTTAAAGCGACGTATAAATATTTCGCGAATAAACTTTTGTTTCCCTCTGTCCTTTTGTTTCGGTAGCTTTTATTTGTTGTAACGTTCCTTCGTTTACCGATATTCTTCAGAAATGTTAAATATCGTAAAAATCACAACTCTAACAAAGCGAAAATATAGTTTAAGCGAAATAAATATTATTGTCATTTATCACGTAGTATTATTGCTCCGTAATTAATATTTTATCTCTTTTAATCAATTAATACGTAATATGTAACTCGATATCTAGTTCATTAGACAAAAGTGTCTGAGCACAGTTAGTCAATGATTTATAATCACCAACGGAGTACTTATCGCTACATAATTGCTTTCTAATAACGCTTCGCTATGCCGTAATTCACAGAAACGATTTACGACGGTTCAACAATTCGTATTCGTTTGACCCATGAACATGTATATGTATTTATACAAGCGAAATCTTGCGATACACATTCGCGTTTAATTAATTAAGTAATTAACCCGAGTGCTGCAGAAACAGACCACCCTTTCCGTATGCCAAAATCCAGGGCAGGATGTGCAGTTTGTGTTACGAATATATGCTCTTTCATCGATACAAACTTTGGTCGATTCACGAACATACATCTCGCTTATCAATACCAAAGAAACAACGAACATTATCCGAATATGAATTTCAAAATATCGAATTTTTTCAAATACCTTCTCGCACAATACTACAAATGTATACAATGCTATAAAAAGAAAAAAACTTTTTCTAAATACACGTACATATTACGCGTGCTATACAAAAGATTTCTTATGACACACGACGTGATACGATTTTCATCACACTGATAAAATATGAAATAAATCTGAAAATGTGCATAGATGTAGCAAGACGATTACAACAAACACACGCTTCATAGAGAATACAAGATTCCATGTCCGAGAAACTGAAAACTTTGACGAAGGTCGTTTATCTATTATACCGCCGCCCTTAGTTAGAACATCCTGTCTATCATTTCGAAACATCCGAGGAAACTGACGTTTTATTCTTCGTTCAATTGGAAATATTTAGCCATTGTTTCATAACAGCCTATCGCATATAATTATTCTACATAAGCGAGGTAGATAATTAACGCAACGATTAATTAAATGCCTCAGGCAAGACATTGCGATATAAGAAATACTTGAAATCGTCATTAATTCGTATAACATTGGCATAAACTATGTTATACGGTGTTAATGAAATTCCAAAAGGTTTTCGTACAGCGCATCTGATACGTTCGTAAAAATTGTCTATGATAAGTATTCAAATGCTTTCCTCCATCGTTGTATTTTTCTACAGCTGAATCGTCGATAACACATGCTATGCCCACGATGTCGCTAGATATGCGTGATAAAGGGCATAATAGGACGCGCGGCCACGAAAGGCATGGGTGATTTGCATAAAACTCCTGGAAACGCTTAATATAAACGCGTACACGCAAAGCCGTGTACTTTATTAAAGAAGTCGGTGGTGTAGTGAGCTTTTTATGGTATCGATCCTGAGGACCACGCCCTATCGAGCATGGCGTTGCTGGTCGGATCGTGTGTTACTGAAGATGGCCCGTGTCCCCGAGACCGTGCATACCACGCGTTTGCATTCTATTCTATGCGGTAATCTTTTGATTCGTGCGTGCAATTTCCCTTTGACGCCTGCAGTTCTATTCAGCTGTAGACGCATTAAAGAGGAAACACGAAGCACCGCGTTCTTCTTCGTTGAAGCTTCCGTAATGTTCAAAAGTGCATTTCGCTCTCCAGCGAAATGGCCGTTTAAGGCTCGTTTAAACTACGCGTTTGTTATGTGATCCAGTGAATCAGAGTACTGATTTTTCTCTTTTACGCCACGACGTGTGTATTTATGGCTTTAACGATGACTCTATCATCCTTCGCGCTATTTCCACGATTTATAAAGGATAGGACCTTTATACATCAAAATAAAATAGGATTACTAGGTAATTCGTTTTTTCATTTCCTCTTTTTTCGTGTCTTCTCTTGTCGAATCTAAGGTACACAATGTTCTCCCATTTTCTTATTGCTTCACCAAAAATAGCGTCTCATACCGCACAAGTTCCATTACTCTGTGAAAAGATCAAGGTTGAATTCGAAAACATCGAAGTTTAGTTCTTAGAGTTGGAAGAGATTTTTAAGTGCTTCTTGCAATAAAATCAATGGCGAGCTTTATACGGCCGTCCGTCCTTTCGCAGTATCGAGTGAGGCGTTTCCTGATTTAAATCGCTAGTAAAAACGAACGATACTCGTGTGGTGATTAATTTGATCGAGTTAACCGTTCAAAAAGTACTTGGGCGATGCAGCCCACGCTCTTTCTCCGTCTAATGCTCGAAGAATTTACTTTGACCTGTATTCCTGAGGATTTACGGGGCGACCCAATTTAGTTTACCGAAGAAATGTCAGGAACTCGGGCTGACCTGTTCCCTACATGCTGACGCTTCTGCGAGTTCGAGCGAGATAAAGGAACGATCCCCTTCTTGCAGAAATATCAGTGAAAATACCATCCACTGACCTCATAAAGAAGTTACTTTCTTCGTTGGATTCCCGGGGCTGATCCTGTCCTTTTGTCGAACGTTTCTCTCCCTTGCTTTATCATTTAGAGAGGCAGTGTTGCGTAAATTGCTTTTCCAATTTTTTCATACTCTTTTCTATGCATATATGTACGTAAATAAAAATACCGCTTCTATTCTCTTCTATACAAGCCTTAAAAACGACCCCATTAGTCAATGCGAATTAATTTCTGCTATCGTCTTAATACTCGTTCTGTCACATTCCATATTTCGTTTATTCAGGGCGTTTGAATGGAACCGTGATCTCGCGAAAAGAAGAATATACGGAACGAGATTCTCTCTTTCAAAGCGTTGGCACCCGCTGCGAAAATATATCTCTAGAAATTATTTCATTAAATTTATAACCGTGATTTATAGACACAGCTGGACGGCGGCAGTTTGATTTTACTTGAAAATCAATACGTTATCCCGCGGATTTTACGATACGCGTACAAATGTACTCTCAGATAATCGTTCAGAGATCGAGTCTCTAAAATGTTTCTAAATAGTCGTTAAAAATGGAACAGCGTTAAAAGTGTTTTAATATTAACAAACGAAAGTTACGTGAGCTATCGGTAGTACTCGTATTTAAGGCAGGATAGTAATCGGAATAGTAGAATATGTTTGAAGGTAATTTTTAGGAAAACTGTTAGTTTGCTGTAATCTTTCTAGCACCGTCGAGGACCATATAAATATATAATATCATTCTTATATGATATAATAAAAATATTTTTTTTCAAACTTAAGTGCACTATAGCCTGAACCATTACATCATTGCCTTTATTGGCAAAAGAAAATCTAGTCTCGAAGGAGTCAAGTGTCGAAAGATATCAATAAAAAGTTCTTCAAAGTAATTTCTCACGCCGAGGAATTTGATGATAAATAGATAAAGTCTCGGTTAGATATACAGTATTCCATTGTTTACACTGATAGAGCATTGCTTGCGAACGATAGCAACCTAACTTTATTCGCTTTATTACTACGATCATATTTCTCTGGTAACGTACACCATAATGTTATTACGTGAACAGGTGTTGAAACGAACGTTCAAGATTTAGCACGAAGAAAAAAATAGAAGAAGAAAAAAAAACAAAGTTCACGAGAGAAAGTTATGTAAAATACTGTAATTTCTATGCGAATATTAATATCATTGCCCGATACTTCAGAATTTCTGTGTATTTTTTGACACGCGCGAAGATGATTAAATTCATTCGGAAAATATTCATTGGAATATATATTCTCTACAAATATTTGTTTTATCGAATGCTAGATTCCTGTTAGCATACCAATCCAATAACGATAACGAAAAAGAAAAATTGCTGAAATAGTTCCACCAAAGTTTTTTCATTTACCTTTTTACATTTTAAGACTAGCGTATAATAAAAGTCATCTTCGTTGAAAATACGTTCCATGATTGCAAACGAGAACTCTAATAAGGAAGAAACTTGACAAAGAAATATGAAGAAAATTATTACTATCGATCATTGTCCGCGAAGCTTCATCTTACCTTAATTGAGTGTTTTCTAATTACTTTAAACTACAACGAAAAGCGATTCCCATATTTTTGCGACGAAATACGATGTAATCTAAAAGCACGACGTGGCATCCAACAGCTTTAACAATCTGAATTTAACTTTATCTCACATAGACGCGATGTTATGTAGGTTAGAACCGTTATTACTAGATTGCGGGTTTTGTGCATTTTAATGATATTTTGAAGGCGCAAAAACGCACAGAATGCACATAACATGCAAGGCTACGTAAAATATCCAAAATATAGTATATTCGTAGAAAATATTTTCTAGATAAAATTACTTAGGTTTCAGTTTTTCAATTACGTCGGAACTCCACTTTTCTCCGTTCCTTTTTATCGCCGCTTTCTTAAAAAAATAGTAATCGTTTTAAAAAGATATTATTCGGGTCAGATTACTCGGGTAGGCGAACTGCACTTGCCTTATATTTAATATTTCTCGTAGACTAACAAGATAATCTCGACGATATCGCTCTTTTTGAAAATTCATTCGTTGAGATAACTGGTTCCAACCTATTACGTTAATATAACGATCTCGTTAATTCTCCAGCTGTTCTAGTTTCCGGTTAAAGATTAAACGGTACTTGTAGTGGTTCGAATATATCGTTTGAGTTCACTTCATTGAATTTCAAAGCACAGCAAATCTGTCTGCGTGTGGTTTCTCGCATCGCTAGCACGTCGCGCTATCATTTCCGGTGCAAGTTAAATCCGGTTGTGTTCCTGTCCCAAGTTGTCGATGAAGATAGTAACCATAAAAGCACGTTGTCAACGTATTTTTGCGTTTTATTCCCTTTTGATTAACTTTTACAATTACGTAAAAAGCCAGTGTTTCGCAAACGTTCGATAAGTCAGGGTTACGATTATTACGAAGCAGGCTGAAATAAAAATATTCCGGCTTTGCATTTCGCAAGGTAATTCGAACAAGACTCATCGATTCAATCATCCACCATTCCGCGACAGCCGCTTGTTTCTAAAGTTCCAGCGCTCGAAGAAATGGGAATTGATTGTTTCAAGACGCGGGCGAAGATGCTGGAATATCGGTTATGCAAATTCTAGACGTCGGCTTGCCTTCCAGGATCTCTCTTTATTTAAAGAAACCCCGTAGATGCATCGACGATTGGATAATACGAACGAAAATGGATTTCTAAAACTGTAACGTTGAAAATCTGCTAAACAGACGCCTGAAAAGATTTTTGCTCGAATCGGACATTCTACTGTTGTTTTTTTCTTTTTCCTTTTCTTTTTTTCAACTCCGAAATTGCTTCGCGTTACGTATACGAAGAGAAAAAGTATTCGGTGGAAGGTGTTGGCGTGAATTGCGAGAAACTCCTGAATAGACACAATATCCCTGAAAAGCAGGATTTAATCGACGACTGCCTTCAATGACTTAGCGGGCAGAAAAACGGCAGAACTTTCCAGGTATTCGCATAGAAAGATCAGAGAGCTTTAAGCCGAGCTTCGAATCCGATTCAAACTTTCTGCAAATTAATCGCGGATACCGTGCCCAGTTTCCTAGTTTTTCCAGAGTTAATTCGAAATTTAAAGTTGACTCAAATTTGAGGCCAAATATACGTCGAAACTGGAGCGGCTAAGACGGATAACGAATTAATAAGACGATGTTAACGAGCCTCGTTGTTCATCAGATATAATATCATATCCTACAAACAACGATATATTATATTCATACATTAAATAATATACCAGGAATTTAACGCAACATTCCTAAATAATCGAACCTATAGGAGTCTGTACTAAAACTGGCGAGGCACGTTATTCCGTTGATCGTGGCGTAGATTTTTTGATATCGTTGATTCACAAAGATATTGAAAAGCTGTACCGTTGACGACTAGTTTAAGAGCTAGACATTCTCAGATCTTTCTACGTTTATCTTCAGGACAGTCGCGTCTTGTTACAGCGCGTGCTAACGAAGTCTCGAAATAACGTATTTCTACGAGTTTTCTATAGCAAATGTTCGAACACTTTGGCGAGTCGCTATATATATTTTATATATATATATATATTAAAAGATCATTGCAATTCCATAATCAACTGGATAGTCTTGCTCGCGGGCAGACATAAACTTATGAAAGCATACCGAGACACGAAATAAAATTGCTGCGGTTAGAAGTAGAAACGAGTCCGTATACAGTTTACGCTACCTGTCGAGATTCGTAACGCTTACCGAAGAAGAGAAAATGGTGGATTCGTAAGAAACCATCGGATCGATAGAAGCCAAGCTAACCACCACGAAGAAACACTCGATATCCCCGTCACTCGATATCTCGTTTGTATCCTTTTTACCGATCGATTAACCGAGCTGCACATGACATTTTTTCGTCAGCCAGTCCTCTGTCGCGGAGAGACGCATGTAAGACGAGGCTGTCGTGGACAGATTGATTTACGTCTTCCTTTTCTGGAGTCAGACTTTCTTTCGAAAAACCAGGCAATCTCGGACGATTCCTCGGTAAATCTATGCCCGAATGCGGAGCACGATTTCGCTAAAGCCGTTTCACTCGGAGAAAAATAAACTTTAAACGTTTCTAAAGATAGAAATTGATCCAATGCTGAACGACAAGAAAAATGCATCTCAAAATGTAACGTAAAGAGAAAAATGGAATTACGGTCTATCCATACCATGCATTAACTTCAATCTCACAACAATTCGTTACCTTTCGTTCGCCTCCGATCCTTGAAGAGTCGTTGTCGGGTCTTTGTTCTAATTTTCGACTATTTCGTGACCTCTTCTCTAGCTTCATGCGCTCTCGCTAATTACGCAACCTGGGTACCTCTGTTATTGAAACTTGTCTGCCTCTAAAGGACACCGCGATGTTGCACGAGAATCGAATAACGCGGTACTTTCCGTTTTCGTTAATTAGTTGCTACGATGATCGTGATTATAATGCAACGGCAGCGTACAAGATATTTTATACGAGTACGGTCGTTAATTGGCAATCGGAGAATCACGAATTTACGTCCGCTCTTTTACCATATGCTCGTTACAGACACTGTGTATAGAGATGCGTACTAATATACGTTATTACAGACTATTACGATATAATTGAGGTTACGATGATGCTTGACACGTTGCGATCAAGTTGCTGTATGAAGTAATTTCATATTCGTGTTGATATTTCTCTCATTTTAATAACCAAACACGTGACAGAACAAAACACGAACCAATATTCTAGAAGAGTACGTCTCGCGGAAACCGCAATTTCATACGTTGGTGTAGAGTTTCCGATTTTCTAATGCTTCGATCGCGTTACCAATGATATATCTTTAAGAGAGAGACAGAGAGAGAGAGAGAGGGGGTTCCATTGTTTTTATCGAGTAGGAAATTGAGCTAAATCCCGAGGATCGTACAGTTCAGGTGAATCCGGCGTGTTGCCAAGTGGCACGAAAACGAATTTTCAGCGAAAGTAGAACAAAATGACGTACGAGTTCACAGCGTCATGTCGCAAGCAACTCTTAAATTTTAATGTCCTGCTAACATCATTTATCATCACGCGCGTCTTTTACCGCAGATGCGAGCGAGTGACCAACGAAGGACATGTACGTACCTACTACGCGTTACTATATCCCGAAAGGCGGTAATTTTCTTTCGAATTGAGAACGAAATACTGCGATGAAAAAGAGAAGTTGGAAAAATATACAAGGCAAAGAAGATTAAGTTGGACGTCAAAGAACCGACGCAGACAATTTTCCAAATATTTTTCAAATGTTATCTCCAGATTGCGTATCTCGAGTTTCAAAACGGGACGCTGTCGACTTTCCTCCTTTTCAATTTAAAGTAAAATGCTTCGCAGAGTTAAAAAGAGGCAAGGGATACAGAGGATTAAGCTTGATGCGAAAGAACTGCATTCCGCGAATGTCGAGATTGACGCGGACAGTTTTTCGGATATTTCCCAGGCATTATCTGTAAATTGTTTAATTCGAATCGCAGGATGAAACCACAGATTCGCCACAGTTTCCTTATCCAGGGTATTGTTTCAAGCGATGTATGGCATTGTCAACTGCCACAGACTTGCGACACAAATACTACGTTGATCGATATTGCCCCAAGCTCTTTCCATCCCTTTCCATGTAACTCGGAAACTTGGCTTCTACTCGCGAGTAAATATTTCTCAATCGCGCAATTTAACGTCTTCAAGCAGAAATTGTTCCTTGCTCTAATGACCCGCAGTTAATCCTAATTTCGGTGCTAACTCCTCCGCAACGCGGATCGATTAGCAAAAAGTTTATTGGTTGCAATTTGAAATAGGGCGCCAGTCTGTCTGATCACCCAATTTCCTTCCACAAAGATTTCCTTCGATACGAAGCTTCGTTATATTAGAAAGACAAACTCTTTCATTACCTACTCGATCGTTCGATTTGGTCGTATAAATCGAGATGCGCTCCTAACCTGTATACGATAACGCGCAATTGATCGCGTATCATCACTGCACGCTCCAAGAGTAAATCCATCTCAAAATTAAATTAACTACTACTACAGAACGTATCGATGTACGTATACAACAATAAATTGCGAAACGTGTTAAGATCGCGATATATTCGATAGCGTAATTCTTTGTCTCGTGGACACGTTCGAGTCAAGCGTCATTATGTACGAACAGATAGAAGCGCGAGTCTCGTGGTTTAATTACGCGAGAACAATACGACGTATCCGTAGAATTAGAAATTTAATGTCGCGTCGTGCATCAAAGCGGCTTGTTGCCGCTTGGCTCGCGTTGGCTCGTCGTGTACGGCGTACACGAGCGAAATACGTTTGACACGGTTATGTAACGCGGATTTCATTAAAATTGTCGTGTTAGAAACTGCATTTAAACTCCGCCTATACGCACTTTCTGTGTTACATAGATCGGTTCCTTTGTTTCGTTAAGTAGTTGGGAAACATTGAACGCAGGTGATCGAATGGCTAACTGACACTTTAGTTTACGCTTTATTGTTAACTCCGAGGCAGATGTCAAGCGTCAATTCGTAGCGAGTTCTTTGAATTAAAAGGAATAAAAGGTTCGGCGCACTGGAAAGCGGATCGTTCTGGGGGAACCTCGGAAGTTGAGATAACGTTTGAGAACTCTAATTCTGTCTGAAATTTATATTTAAAAGAGAGACGTAATTGCGTAGAGCGCGAAACTTTCCAAGAACTTTCCTACTATTTCGACGAAGAGCGCAACGAAGAGAACCGCCAAAGTTCGTTCGAATAATCGGCTACAAGAATTCCATTCTACCGATGGAAAATCGAGAAAGTACTCGCTTTCGGTGAAACCGGTGCCCCACATACCTTTCAGACTTCATCCCGCTGTGTAATCAAAAATATATTTTCCATGGTGAATAACGAAAACGATACACGATCGTTCGATGCACGTCAGGAGAAATAGGTCGCACGCAATGCCTCGCCATTACAATTTCATTTTCTCCGAGCCCGAGTTAATGCATCGTATCGATTCGCTCTTGCGTTACAACTTCGGAGAATCGCGATAACTTCAATGGAAAAAGCCAGAAAGAGAGAGAGAGAGAGAGGGGGGGTGAGGGTGGGGGAGGGAAAAGGGAAAAAAGAGAAAAACGTACGTGCAAATATGACACCGGATCGAAATGATCGTTCTAGATTTTTATATGAAGAGACGCGTCTACGCTGGCGCCTCTGACATTATCAGCGATTTATCGAAAGCAAACCTTGACTTGTCTGTACGTTTGAAAAGGAGGAGTAACGTTTAACACTCTTAACAACGTAGCTGCCTATTACCGCGACGATCATTCGGCTTTACCGATATCGGGGTCAATGCCAATTCTCTCTCTACGGGATCTGAAAATCCCTACGGGACGTGTCAGATGGATGTCAATGAATATTACGTGTACGTACAGGTCGCTGCGATCAGCTACTGCGAGTTTCGCTCTTGTAGAAAATCAACAACTGCAGTCTCTACGTACATATATGAGCAGGGTAGGTCTATATAATACATATACGTATGCCATACATAGATACGTATACCACGCGACTACGTTCTACGTTGTTTGTTTTCAACGAAACTTACCCCAAAAGAGCAGATTTCTCGGGCGTGGCTGCGGTCGGCATCCTGTTTCTTTCCCTAGAACAAAATAGCGGCGAATAATAACAACACCCGGCCCTAGCGGCTTACGGCCTCTACCCGGGTACCGATGACAAATACTAGCAGGCAATATAGTCGAAACGTTTCAAATACATTATTTAAAAAACCGATCAACGATCATCTATACTCGAAATCTCTGAATCATTTGTCGTATCAGCGTGAAACGCGTTTTCCTAACCGCACCTCGAGCGTACGCGATATTCTCGAGATTCCAAGCATCGTTTTCCGGTCAACGATCGATCGAAATACATGGTAAATTAATGTCGTGTAATTTTCGTTCACTTCGATCGCCCAACGGGGGAAATAGACTCGACAGACGATAACAAAGTGAACCAGAACGATCGAACACATCGCTGAAACAAAGAAGCTCGGGCTGTTCTCCTCGGAGGAAATCGAGGATCCGTGCGGTTAAGAGACGCGTCGTGCTGAATACGGTTGGCGCGTCGCCGTTCTCGGAGGATCGACCTCGCAGGAGGATCTCTCGGACCGAGAAGCCGGTTCCACAACGCACGCGCTGTCGTCGCGCGCCACGAAGCACACGCTAATGCAACTCGAGCGTTGCGAGGACAAAGGAACACACATCCGACTACGTGCATGCAAAAAAAGATTACTAGTAACGATAATAATAATAACGTAACACCGGTGATAACTTTACAGAAATCCCTTTTCAGTCGTTATACAACGAAACACGCGATTACACGCTTGATATTCCTCTTTTTGAAAAACATTTAACAATGGTAATTCTCTCGTTTCGATTATACGTTATAATATTTATCTAAGATTGAAATTGGAACGTTATTTTTTACGATCGATTTAATATTTATTGAGAATGATACGTAGTATAACGTGGTGTGGTAATCACGGTTTTGAAAACGCGAGTAATATGGCAGAGAAAAATTGCACAGGTGTATGTTTGAGAGAAAGACTTCACTGTCAGAATGTGTAGGATTTGTTGCTGCGAGGGAATCACTCCGATTTGAACGAATGTACGTAAATTCTCAGAGTGTTGCAACATAAATCAAAGCGTATAGTAATAATGCATATATATATATATATATATATATATATATATATATATATATATATATGTATATATATGTATATATGCTTTCATTGATACATGGAATAGTCGGAAGATAAATGTAAATAGCAGAGAGATATCGAAAACATAAATCAGAATAATATCTTTCTATAACAAAGAGCACAGCTGTGTATTCTACTAAACGTATATGTTACATTTTTCAACATTTGTGTGATTTATATCACATACGGTATCTCAAACGTCGTATTTCCTGTCTTGCTCATTTCTCCACTATCGATTCACGTCCCACAATACTTGATCTGGTCGTAGCAACATATAAAAATTCTGATTTAACTTCATTCATAAATATCAAACAGGATTTTTACTTGGCTTACTGGAAACTTTTCTCCACCGATATTACAAATGGTATAGACATATTAGTGGTCTGCACTGTAGGCTTTAACCTAGATCAGACCATTATCCCTATATTTACACATCTTGCGAAATTGATATCGGTGTGTATAATTTAAAAAACGTCCCAACCTCGAAGGATCTTCTATCGAAATGAAATATTACCTTAGATCCTCTAGATAAAATTATACAAATTGCCCGATAAGATATTAAATTCTCTCCTCGATGTCTCTTCGGAGGAAGGGAAATATTAATTGTCAAATTGCTTTCGCGTTGCGACATCGTTGTCCTTAATTAACATTCGGTGTACCGCAAACTTATCACCAATGTTGCGTTACGACATTCGCTCAGGCTAGCATAGATAACGCGGCAAAGCAGCGAGCACAGACAAAAGCGATAAACAGGAAAGCGAAGGAAGTGGAAAAATTAGGCAATGAATATAATACACGCGGTACAAGTGCTAGGAAAGGAGTGACGTTCATGTCGCACGATGCGGCTTACCTCGTGGCCTGCTTTTGTTCCCAGACCGATCAATAGTCGCACCACCAACTTCCGGTCCTAAAGCCCGTCCGTGCTTAAGGTTAAACCAGTCTTTGATTATTCCGATAACAGGGACACGTGTGTGCCTGATTCGATTCGTAGTTGGGCTACAAGCAGCTCACATCGAGAAGCGATCGCAGGATCGAAATCGTTGGAGCCACGTTACCGTGGTCGCGCTATCGATTCTCAATTATTCTCACTTATGGAGCGCTTGTAAAGTTAGCGCAGTCGCCGTCCAAGAAATTGTGATTGAAATTTGAAAAAAAAGAAAAGAAAAAAAGAACAAGAACATCGCGCACGCAATTTCTCGTTTACAAATGGAACGATTAAATCGGGCGTTCGTCCTGAACATTTCTCGTTCGACGAATGTTCTAAAAATCCGAGATCGTTCGCGTTCTCCCGTGGTTTGTTCGGTACTAACGAAAGTAGGGAAAATTTTTGTGAATATATACAATCGTAATAGCCGTGTTTCGCTACAGTGGTAATAAAATTTCGAAATACAATACACATGATACATTTATGAAAAATTCCTACGATATCGTTTAAATACGATACCTACTTCGAATAGCGTTTCGAGCCACAGTACGAATTCAGGTTGCAGAGTTCAACGTAGCAGGAGAAAGATATTAACCCTGTTGCCGTCATCGAATTATTACGTCTCAATCTCACTCTTGTATCAACAAGGGAAACAATTTCTACCCTTTTGAAAGCAATTTTACAATAAAAAATTGAAACGAGAAATTGGACGTATCAATAACGTTTCCGTCGTATTTTTCTTAAATTACAAGGAAATAGGCTGAAACAAGATCAAAGAGCCGAAAACGATTCAAAGAACGCCGCGCGTTTAACAGAGAAAGGAATCCATCTGCGCAAAATACAGCCCCTAAATTTATTCCAACAACGATACGATATTTGCAGACAGATTACGAACTTCTTTGTAGGTTCCATTTTCGGAGTTCGTTATTGCAAGCAGTTAGTAAGTCGGACGTATTAGTAGCGATAGAATTTGATAATCGAAAAGCCACCATTCCCGTAATTTTCCTCGTATTTCTTCAAAGTACACGAAGTACGTTTCTGTAATTTTAGCGACGACCGATTTAAAAAAGCAGCAGGAAACTGTAACGATCGATTCCTCGACGTGCCAGTCCACCACCGTGGCCAATAGTAAAAGCACTCTAACCGTACCGCCGACATTTTCGACCTCGAACCGATCATTCACGACCTCCTTAGCTTCTGCCCAGGTTACCTCGTCATTGATCGAGTTCGTCTTTGAACACGAAATCTCTCTTTGATACGAACAACGCTATCTCGCTGAGAAAGTACTCGATAAGCTGTAAGGAGGAGGTTCTTCTCTTTAACGCAGAAATAATTTCCATTCGATTAATCGTAATTTGAATTTCTGTGAAATCGCTAACTCGAGCCAGCGCGTTGTATGTTCTAAATTATGCAGAATTATTAACAACGTGTTACGCATTCGCTATCACACGATAAATATACAACTAGTATTATAAATTTAACAAGAAGATAAACAATATCGGCATTCCATAAATTACTAAAAGTATCGGATGCACTGTATAACGATTCGGTATTTATACGATAACTCTGTATCTAGGTTGTCGCTTAAAAGTCAGCAAAACGGAGCGTGCATCGAATCTGCTAGTAATCGGAATTACTTACAGAATTACTTCATCCGCGACTTGCGATGCGTAAGTCTTGAGTAGAAAGGCCCGAGGTCGAGAAACAACGAAAAGACGAAGCGAAACAGCGTGTCCCGCGACCGTCACCCCTACCTGCCGACCGGTTTTTCCCCTGTATACGCAGACAATAACGTATATATAAGACATTACCTTGAGACGATCGAGACGCTCTCACGGCGGTCCACGATCAGCGGGTCCTTTTTCCTTAGCTCGACCTTGGGCGAGGCGAAACTGAAAGCCTTCTTGACACTCTCGAGGACGCTCTGCCCGGTGGTCTGTGTTTGGTCGACGATCGTCGTACTTTTGTACACGTCTTCGCCCAGGTCGCCTAACGACCTGTACGAAGCGCCAATACCTGCCGGCATGGCGACGTTTCCGCTCGCTGTTGCTCGCCCACGATGACAAAACCCAACCCCGACTCGGACGACCTATTCGGACGTCTTCGACAAGGATGATCCTGTCCACCGTTGCGGTGGATCTACCTCTGACTTCGATGTTCTTCGCCGACACGCGTCCCACGTTGTTCTCCTCCGATCGCTGCTTGCTGCTGTTGCCGCGTTGATGATGCTGATACGCGTGCCCGAAGCCGAGATACGCCAATATCGTGCGTCAACAAGGCAAACGAACGGGCAAAGGGGCAAATAAAGAAAACCCAAGATAAAGAGGTTCCACGTGAACGCGCTCGGACTATCGATCGAGGCATTGGCAAACGATTTTCTGATGGAACGACGAACGGCCGTCGACTTCGTTTCAGTCGCAGGTGATACGACGCCACGAATACGGACACATCGGCTGACTTCGATACTTTTACGAGTTAGGATGTCGTGTTGCTCGTTATTACCTAACCGTGGTGGTAAATGTTTCGATATTGGATCTTTTATATTTTCTTAAAACGTTTCCTTGAAGCTTAGTACTTTTTTTTTTGCAAGTTTAGAAGTTTTATGGTCGAAAGTTGGAAAATTTTTGATGGAATTTTGGAGTCATATGGACGAGCTGCGATTAAGCACGATAATCGAAGAAAAGTATCACTCGTGGAGTGAGTTGTGAATAGTTTCGTTTCATTTTGTCTCGTTTCATTAGTCCAGCGAGGAATACTTAACGTTTATAGTTTAACCAATTTATTTTCTTTTAATCTAACTTTATTTGAACGGGCGTTTAACGGATTTCCATTTAAGATATCCGCAGGCAAACCGTGTCGAAATATGGAATTATTTCAATGTTTTCAGTATTGCAGATAACTTATCGATGATACGAATGACACGTTAATGATTACTGCCATTGGAACGTTAAAATACTTTCACTCCAGCACACGGATTATATCTAAAACTTTCGACTAATAGTCGTTACGTAATACGCTATAATTAGACGAAACAAGACGATTCGCTTCGTGATTAGCCTAACTGTTAAATAATTATGTACGAACGTACCGATAGAAAGATTCAATCAAAATTTTAGTTCGTTTGCAATATTTCTTTCTATCTATATATTTGAACATAGATAGTTTACGCGATACGAACCGCGTTAAGCACGTATATTTTAATACGAGGTCGACTTTGGTTTGAAATTCGGAATTTATAGTGCCAGTCATGGAGCAAGAGTGCTTGTAATTCGTACCTCGTTGGAACACGTACCTACGAGAGCAGAATTTTTCGGTTGAATTCCACAAAAATATGCTTACCAAGTCAAAGTGCGGATTTATGAATATCAAGTATAGCGTAACTCGTGTAATTCTTTTGTTCTTGTTTTCAGCCTGTTTTTGCTAACGCTCCGATAGCTAATTTTCTTAATTACTTCGTTTTCCTCGTCGATTCATTCTCGCTCGGTAATCTCGCCCTTCAAAAAAGAAAAAGAGAAAAAAAGAAAAAAAATTGCAGATACATCTCGTTTAAGTTACTTATATTCGGGACCATTTTAGACAATATTAATGACAGATATTCGTGATACTGTTTTTTTTTTTTTTATATATAATCCAACTTTATGTAATACTTATACGAGGTTTTTATTCGTGATTCGACTCGAGTGAAGTTTCCGCACGTACAGCTGTATCCACCGGCGTTCTCATCTTAATGTATTCAAAATCGAGCAAAACCAAACGCGGTCGAAAGGTATGAATAACACTACAGTCGCTCATTAACGCTGTGCATCGAGGATCGATGGAAGTTCGTGACGTCATTAGATAGGAGAAAGGACGGCTACACCTGTCGTTGCTCGATTGAAATTGCCATTATGTTTTCGATGACTCAACACCGACCACTGCTTGCTTCAAACGCCATAACTAAATAAAAGCAGGCAGACCATTTCATAATTATTCGAATTGCTATACACGTATTCACGCATGAATATACACCGGTAAAAAAATTTCATCGAAATTGCGGAATTTAATCGTTAGAATTTATTCCCATGGTTATTTTTGTCGCTTTTTCTCTCGTTCGTGTTTAATCACGTACAAACGCGCCGACGAAAAATGCTTTCGTTGAAACTGTAGGATTTATTTCTATCGTCTTTTTCTATCGTTGTTTCTATGGTTGGTGTTTTCCCGAGAATCATATATATATATGATTATACGATATATATATATATAACGTAACGTCTTTAATTCGATAAATTAGAAGAACGACGAGACCGATGTTGTCTGCGTGCACCTGTCTATTCTTAATTGACGTTCCTTAATTGGTTTCCAGCTAAGAAAGGGACAGATGTTACGCTTTCAGAACTAATAGGACGTTTCCTGTGTACGCCCTTGCCCGATTCCAGATCTCGATGCACTTCTAGAGATTACGGGATCGCGTCTAAATTACCTAACGCGATATCTTCATCCTTTCCCGAACGTTTGACATTTCCATTAACGTAGAAAGGCTCTTTACCTACGAGTAGAATCGTTTTGCCATTACCTCGTCGACCAGTCTCCGCGAAACAAAACAAGAAAACAAGACAAGGAAGAGAGATAGGTGTCAAGAAACATGGCTCGGCATGCACAAGATTCAACGACTTGGTCATTACACATCGAGACATTCATGCGTGGCCGCATGCCAATTGCAAGGTGCAACGTTTGTGCGCCTTTGTGAAAATACGCAGATGCTGAGAGAGAGAAGCGAAAACGGTGATCAGTGGCCCGTGTGAATTCGAGATGGCCACGAAATTGCTCGACTGTGTGCGAAAACATTCTCAAAATTCGAATGGTCACACGGTTCACTGATTACGCGCTTCGTCGGTGATTTTGGACGTGTATTTTGTACATGTATCCGAGAAAACAGGCACGTGCATGCAGAAATTGTGAATAAATAAAAAGCCTGATCGAAGATTCGACGTTCGATCGATTTTTATATTTTCCTCGCTATTTTGTTGCGTGAGACCTCTTGCATAATAATTTGGCGACTAATATCAGAGAATCAACAAGGGATAAGTCGCAGATTGTCGACTTTTATTTAGGCTTTTGCCGAGTAACTTTCACGATTATTCGTAGTTGAACAAAAATCGTTTAAAACGATCTATCGGTATTATTAACTTACAAGTTTTACAATTTTATATCGAATACTACAATCGCCAATTTCAATTTGTAAAACGTACTTCCAGAACTTGTCACCTATTCTCTCGATTTAAAATATTTCGAAGAAAACCGCCGTTATATCATTTTCTTTCTGTCGTTCTTTTTTCATTCGATTTATGATATTTAACCATAATTATGTATGAAAGAATCTACGAAGAATCTATCTATGAATCTGTGGAAAATAAAAAAAATGCCAGGATAGAACGTTTTAATTAAAGCGGGTAGCTCTTATCGTCAAATATCTTATTACGATTATCTAAGAGGATTTATCAGTAGAGATATATAATATAATTTTACAATTTTATATTGGATCTGCAATCGTGCGCTTGTTTTATTACCAAGCTTCCTCTATCATGTACGACGAAATTCGCCACATTGTTAACTCGCACTTGTCGAATTTTGCTAATAATATTAGTTCGATTATACAAGAGGACCACGAATTGATCTCGTATCTCAATATTTGCGTCTGCACGAATTCGCATGATGTCGGAGCGACGATAACGATCGATAAATCATACCCGGGCTGGATGTCACGAAGAAAATAACACCTCGTAACGCAAGCGTTTAATCCGGTCGACGCGACCCGCTTCGCTAAAAGGAAATTTCTTTTCTACGATGTCCCGTTATCGACCGTAAAAACGAAAGCGTAAATCACTTTTTACGGGCACGACCCTCTTCGGAACACCAAAGAGTATTAACGTGGCGATTTGACGGTCTTCCTGTCGATTAAAATCTTCACTGACCAAGAAACTTCTTTCCTCGACTACGAAGAACGTTGTTGCGCGTTACGCTCGTGACCATCGAGTTCTCGTGACCTGACATAGAAGGCAAAAAGAGAGAGAGAGAGAGAAAAAAGAGAGAAAAAATGCGAAAATAATGTCGCGACGTTTCAAGGTAAACTTATAAATACGGTTTAAACGCGCAATTGGTTTTTCATTTTATCGGAGCTCGTCCAAGTTCTATAAATTCTTTAACCCGATAAAAGTACGCGGTATATTACGATTAAAAAAAGGGATCGCTTGTCCCTTCGATAAACGTTATTCGAAGCAAATGCTTGATTTTAAATCCTGATATAGATACGTACGAGCATAGCTCGCGAAGGATTTATATTTCATGGTTGACGCGCGTATGATACGAAATTAAACCGATTTCCGTATTAACCAATGACCCCTGTTTGTTCCACTGCCTGTTAATTTGATATTCGAGCGTAGCCGCGAAATCCCATTAAACTTTTATCACGAACAGGAAGACGGTCGTAGATATGAAATGTTCTCGATGAAACGTTCCATTTGAATTTCTCCGATCGTTGCCTCGAATCGTTCGATTAAAATTACTCCACAAACACGCACGATGCGTCGTATAACTTATGTAAGCTTCGTACGACCATGGAAACCTAAACTATGGGTATCAGCTGCGGTCTCCGACTCGTATATGCATCTACGTGTACGCGTACGTGTACGAGAGCAAGTAGGAATTTTTCAAAGACAGAAACCACGGCGGTCGTCGTTCTCCCCGAAAGGTAATTCCTGCAATAGTAGAAATGTATCGGCGCGCGTTCGAATCCGTGGCACAGGAGGGTCGTGTATTGATTTTTCGCGTGGATAGCCGCGTGTATAACGTCTAACCTCGTTTCCCGTCGAGTAATCGCATACCCGGGCCTAACAGTGTGACGTATCGAGCTCTCGATCGTACCGCTGACGCACTTGTGCGACAGTCAATGTTAAATCCCGTAGTGGCGGGAGCTGGTTTAAAAAACGTAAGGACGAGGAGAATGGAGATCGATCTCGCAAGGTGAAGCTCGATCTTCGTTGCAATACTCTATGACTCGCTTCGAGTAACGTCGCCGTCGGTTATACTTAGTCGCCACAGTTCATTAGTAGAAAGAGTCGTGTGAAAATGTGGCGAGGAAATGAACGCCCGAACGCGCGCATATACGTACGGACACGTACACACGCACGTACGCGCGTTCAAACATCAGCGATAGAGACGACAAAGGCAAACGCAATCGTCATCGATCGGAATGTTATACGTCGCGTCGAGGATATTTCTCTTCATTACCTGTTCGATTCTCGCAAACGAGTCTCGACTGGGAAATTGCGCGTGGATGGTGCACGGCCTGTGACTCACCTCGTCTTGCGCGGCTCCCGCTGCGGAATTCTGGTACCGAAAAAGAGTTGCAGCTTCCCTGCGACTTTCGAACACGATAGTACGGAAACAGAGACGCGACAGACGATTACGAATCGTCGGGGATCTTTGCGTTCGCTCTTCTTTCCGTTGCTCGATCCCTTTGTCACAGCTCGCACAGCTAACTCGTGATTTTATCTTTTTTCTTTCTTAATCGACACGGTGCTCTGACGTAACTTTCGTCGTTGTTCCCTTCTTTTCCTTCGTTTGGCCTTTTTCGTTTCCGACGTGTGACGTGTGAAAACGCACCACGAGAGACAAGATTAACGAGAGACAGACCGTACCGTGTTCTCAGAGGCACCGCACGATTACTATTGGCCCGAATAACACGACTCGGGCTACAGACTGGTCAATGGGAATGCGCGTTGCTTCGTGCGCGGTGTAGAGCGGATCGAACCGGTTACGGACGGTCTACCGACATCTGGCTGCAAGACGTAGGATCCAGATACAAGAGGGGAACGTCTACCCGACTATCGAGTAAACTTAATCGACCTTGGATAACACCGACTTTTGTTTTATACCGAAGGGTCTGCTCCGTCGGCTCTGTAGGAATCTATGCTATCTATCGCGCTGTTACCATGTATTTAGTTGCTTTGTCAGAGTGGAGTCGTCGTTGCACGTGCTTAGATTTAACGATATATATATATATTATATATATCTATATATATTAAATCTGTATATACACAGATAATTTTCGTTATCTCATATCATCGTGTTTATTTCGTTTCGTTACAAAAATTTCGTAAGAATATTTTTATTTTGCAAAGAAAACAGATATTCGATGAACGAGTCGAGCAACTCGCGTGTAATAACGAAGTATGAGCCCCGTGATCGAGAGCTGTAGTTACCGTTACGAGATATTCGTCGAAGAAATTTGCTACGTGTAGCGTTAAACGCGAAACGAAACCAGATCCATAATCGATCGTCTCTACGACAATTATCGCGGTTCTTAACAGGAACGATCCAGCTGGATCTAGTTCGCAACGACTCGAACGAGAAACTTGGCGCACCGAAGAAAGACTTTGTTACACGCGGTAAACATCCGACGATTTGCACGTTTAATTTATGACTTATCACACGATGCACGTACATCGTCGTAACGTGCCGGTTTGAAGTTCGTATCTCCTTAATCGCTTTTAAAACTTGACGCGTTTCGCGCGCTCGGAGATTTAGCGAAACGATGCAAATATAATTTTTTAAGACTTCGATTTCGTTCAGAAATGCGCCCATCACCGTCACCGTCGCCATAGAAACGAATTAACGATCAAAGCAAAGCAAAGCGAAGCGAAGAAGCGGACCAACTCACCGGTGCTCTTTTGTAACCGGTATGCACCGGTAGCCTATACCTACGATTCGACGTAATTCCAAGTCGTATTACGTTGTCGAGCGTAAATCTGAAATTCAATTGCATTCTGAACCGTCACGTTCCACTTTCATCCCCGTCTCTTGCCCGTTGATCGGTTACCATTTACCTCGTTCTCGAGATTAGTCCGCAAGAATCCCGAATCGGTTCGAACACGTTCCTCTTCTCCCTTGCGTCCTTCCCCTTGTCCATTTGTCCTCCCCCCCTCCCCTTTCCCTTCTTCTTTCCTCGTTCGATCGACGGTGTTTCTCTCTTCCTCCTTCGTAATCGAGTCAAATATGAGAAGAATGGAACAACGAAACGGAAATGCTCTGGAGAGAGCTTAAGGAGGACGGTCTGTTTTATGAAATTCACTTTGACGCGAACGACAGAGATTAAATTTGCGCGGGACAGAGGGGGTTGGGCGTTGCGAAAGAATCTCTCTTGCGGATGGGAAGGGACGTTTTCGAATCGGTGGACGTGCGCGAAAATACGAGGCCGGATAAAATCAGGCAAGCTATCCAGCTTGACTGCGTCTACGCCCTATTTGACGACGTCGAGGTAAACGAAAGTCTCTCGCTTTCGCGCTGACATCACCCACCCGAGTGCTCTGTCCCGGAGATTACCCGGCCGAGCGTGCTTTTATTTATGTCCGGTTAAAAGCAGCGACCTGTCGTATCGCACCGTACTGTGGTAATTCAAAAAGACGCGCGTTATATTCCTTAACGGTATATGGTCGCGGTAGGGTCGCGCCAAAGCGGGGGAATTTCCGTGAACGACAGACAGCGCCGTATAACAGCCGGTCATTACGGATTCAACGATACCCTTTCAACGCGATCACGTATTCATTTTCAAACACTCTGCCATAGTCGCCGCCATCGTCCGTAGAAAAATCTTGGAACGCTCGATTAAAATCCTTTTCGACTTTCTCGATAAACTAGATCGGATATTAGCGCCAAGTTTGTCGTATCGGGAATCCGCAAACAAGGGAAACGATCGAATCGAAAATTTGCCGCAGTTGCTGAAACTTTCATCGTAAAGGTCGCTCTTAACGATATTTATCGTTTGAATCAATATGCATTTCGCGCGAATTTACGTTGTTGCTTCCGTACACGTCGTGCAAATTAGGGTAGAGAATCCGAAAGCACGGTGAATAATGAAATAACTCGTAGTACCGTACCGATTATGAATTCATTCTGACGATTAAAGTTATCGGATGATTTAATAAGCGCGTTTCGAAGTTCGTTTAATTATCCCTGAATTTTCAATGCGTTTTCTTTACGATTGGGAATATCGAGCTGAAAGCAAGTTCCGAAGCTTCGAAGAGTTACTTTCTCTCTCCTCTGGGCGTATAATACGGTTCTAAGTGCATTTTCTTAGGTTTGAAACAGGTTCTAAAATGCGAATCGAAATATATCGCACGGGACTAATTAAAAGACAGCGTAAACTCTCCGAAAAGTCGCCAACCTAATTCCGTGCGAGCGATTATGCGAGTCGCGATGACGAGACAACTTCAATTATATCTAAGACGACTTCATTAAGGCGCGAATAATAACTAGATACGGGGAAATGAAATCTTTAGATTGCGTTTTAATGACAAAAGTTGACTATACAATTTGTCATTAAAATCGAATTACTCGGTGCTTTTGCTGCACTAAAAAATTATTTTAATAAATGATTAATCCAAAGAGACAGAAACGCCATTTAAATGCGTTTATAAACGATCAAGTTTCCATTTACTGCTTCCTCATTAAAATTTTAATTAAGTTTCGGTAGAGGCTAGAGGCGAAGACAAATTGTCCTGATGTATAGAGCCATTGATTTTTGTAACGGTGCCATTAGAAAACAAATAATTACGAGCTATTCTCGATTGTAATTAAAATCTAGCAAATACGAATATCCCCTCTCGCATACGTGCATTTTTATAGTATTTAAATTATCGTCGCGTAACAAATATTTTAATTCAGCTTTCATGGAAAAGTCTTTCATTTGTGTGCCTATAGCCGCCATTCTAAGAAATATTAATCGCACATGTTTTCTTTCTTTTTATCGCTGCAAATTCTTCGCTAAGAATGAAATTCTACAGCTTTCACGAAATTCATAGCTTTCTACACGCTCTTCGCGCGACGCGTCGAAAGACCAACTGTCCTTTTATTTCGTCTTAGCGATAATTCTTTTTTTTTTTTTTTTGGTTGTTATTAATACCAGAAACAAGTTTTCCCAGATTCTTTACAAAGAGGACTCGATGCACCAAAATTCGCACGAGAACAATTTTTGACCAACGTAAATGCGTTTATCGATTAGACAAATAAATGTCTCACGACGTATCTTCCGTACACGAAAGTCAAATTCGCCGCGTTACGTTACAACGCATCGTTCATCAAACGAAGGTACGAAAAAGAAACGAAGAGAAGGGAAGTCGCGGTGTGAAATATCCGGTGTTAGACGCGACGTTTCTTCTTTACATCCGTTTACGAGTTTCTCTGATATCATACGCTGCACCTGACGACCCGCCACCCCTGTACACCACACCCATCGCTATTCGCCTTTCGAATCTCCTTCTTCAAGCGCTATATATTTCCTCCAGTATATTCATCATAAAAATGTATATTTATGTATATTTTCACCGGTCTGCTCCGTGGAATACGTATTGTTGCGACGCGCCACTCCATGCCCCGTTGTACCCTCTCGATTACACCGGATTTGTAGAAAGTGGCATGCGAGAGCGTGTTCACTCGTACGCGGGAGTCTGTGATATGCGTGCAACGTCGGCTACATATTTTTTCTTACGTTTCTCTCCACCTTACATCCACCCCTGTAGTCGACGTGCTTCTGGCGCCGGAAACTCTTCGCTGGAGGAGGCCAAGCTCTTGTATAAAAAGTTGTCAAGGAACGGTATTTAGTCTGTCAACCGTTGTGAAGAATCGCTGTGAGCGTTGCAGAGGGGCCAGGCTTAAAGCTACTTCACGTAGCTCCTTTTTGCTCGGAAAACTTGAATACTGATCGATATTACTCGCTGACGTTCTTCGCCCTTTCTCTCCGTTCTATTCGTTCGTTCTGTCGCTTCTTCGTTTGCTCGATCAACTTTCCGCGTGTCGTCGTAGAACCTAAGATCGGTTTGTCGTTCGTAAGCGTTAAGATACTCGACGAAAGCTTAAGAAAGCCTGAAATGTCATTAGGAAATTATTACCAGGCTCCGTTAAGGATTATTACCGATATAAGGGTAGCGTTTAATAACGCGCGAGAAGGAACTCGGTTCGGAGCAAAGTTTGTAGTTCTTGTTAAATTATCGAACGGCCGGCTGTTAATCTCTCCGATGGATAAAAAACTGAATCGAGCTACGCCGGAGAACTTTTCAACGAATACGTATGCAATGTATTAAACGAGAATGAGCTTCGAACGAAGTTCGCGTCAGGGATAAGATTAATGTACATTTTTTAACTCGCCGGAAATTGGATAAGTTGGCGAAATGTTGCAAATATTATTCTTGACGGGGACGTTCCCCAGTTTCGAACGATCGGCACTTCGAAGCGATGTAACTCGTTATTGCGAACTCGCGAACTTTGCTCGATTCTTGAAAAAGCTCTTCAGATTCAATCGCTTCTCTCGCAATAAAATCTCCAGGATGCTAAGATGTTTCAGCGAGATATTACGTGACATTTTGTAGGTAGTAAGATTTCTAAGACGGCTGTTTTGCATAATATTCGATCAAGATCGGTCGTGTTTCTTCTTTTCTTGTATCTCGTGATTTTACGAAAGCGAAGGTATCTGGAAATCGTTAAACCGGCCTTCTTGAATTAGTACACGTCCCTTGGGTATTTTTTACACGTTTGTCGACGATACCCGTGCCGGGCTGCATTGCAGAAATCTCACAGAGTGAAAGATATAGCGATGAGACGCTGGGGTGTGCTTCGATCGAGTGTAAGGGAGCTTGGTTAGCTCGTTCTATCGTTGCTCACGCTAGAAAATCTTTCGATGCCGATTCTACTTTTACGCGTGTATACCGACGCGCAGAAAAGAAAAGAAACAGCTGCGTTATTCTCATTTGTATCCTTACCGTATGATCATGTAAATATTGCATGCTGGAAATACGCGCGTACCGCAGCTTTCAAGAAAGTAAGCGAAATTGCCTATTAATATTAAATTCCCACGAAACTCTGCAGTGATATGAATGCGCTGCCGTGTTCAATAACGCGGGCTATGGTGCACAAGTTTTTATAGAAACGTCGAAATTTCTCGACATCTATGTATTTCTTTCTAAACTTGGTTGCGCGACGTATCTCGGTGACGAGTATTAGGCCATTTAACAAGGAACGCCATGTTTATCGAATATTCAGTTCAACCTACTTAGAAATATGATTATCAAAATTTAACAAAAAAAAAAAAAAGAGAAAGAGAAAGAAAAGATTTTGAGGAAAGAAGATCGTAAATCGGAATATTCGTCATTCTGAATCAACTCAACTTGTCCTAACGCAGTGTTTTCCATCGCATCCCACTGACTTCGCTAAAGAAATAAAGTAGACAATCTGGAAAATGGTATCCCGCTGGGGGTAACCACCCGCGCGCTATTTTGCAACGAAGATATCAAAATTTACCCGTTGGACAAATTGCAAAGCACGGAATAAAATAAATAAAAAAGAGAAAAAGAAACGTTTTCTATCGATGCAGCTAAGCTAACTAATCGAAAAATGTTTATCTCGACTGATACGAAATATAAAATTCAAGACGAACAGCCTGCATTGGTATACGTTTATTAACTATATTTCTGCGATACGTGGGTCGTAAAGATATTAAGAAATTAAGGCGAAATATTTCGTTGGAGCAAAGTGGCGTCGTACAAATGCAGACGCGATGGAACTCGCTCGGAAATTACGGCCGCTTTTAAAATGACGCGTATTCGCATAAATAATTCATCGGATAGAATTCGGAATCTACGAACGAGGAACCGCAGCTGCACATTGGCGTAGTCGCGGAGCTGCTCTGCTCCGCTCGGCTTCGCTCCGCGATGGCTCGCGGTGAGCCAGGCAAATCCTTCTGGCAAAGTTCGAAATTTGTACGCACAATTATGCAAATGCATCGGCATTCTCGGTAGAGTCGAGTTACGCGCTCGCGTGCTCCCATCGTCCCGTTGCAAGAGTATACGTAAAGCCGTACGTACGTAGTACGGTAGCTACACGCGACGGCCTCTAGTTTCCTCAAACTAGACAAGACTCGATTTCGCGTAATCTTGACAAATCGAGCGGTCTCCGAAAGGGAGCTCGGCTGAATAAATATTCCCGACGTCGGTACTTGCGCGGCGAAGCGCGCGCTCGTACTTCCAAATGGGCGAATGCTAAGACAGGTGCTTAAAGATCCGATAAAGTCTCGAAGAGTTGGCGGGTCTTGGCGACAAGTTTGGAGAAACCGTACGGCGCCGGTGCATTAACATAAAAGGGATTCGACTTAATTAGAAAGATTCTTCGATCGAGTTGTTCTCACACCGATTCTCACAAGCGAAGGTTGCGTCGCGTGCGAGTGTCGGCGACTTCGTCACTCGTTCGTTTTGCTACTCCGCTAAAGACGACGCTCGATTAAACGTTAATTGTTCCGGGATTTTCTTCTGGGATACTCGAATAATCGGAAAGTTTTTAATGATCGAAAGGGGGTAGGAAATCGATACGTAAGTACAGTTCGAGTAAAAGCCTGATAATCGGAGATACGGTATTAAACTTGGAATTATTCAAAATTTTCGGCTGTCTTTATTTTTGCGTTAAAGTCGAAACACCCGCGCGATCTCGTTATGTACGTACGTGTGCACTTTCGTGTATTGCTTTTCCTAAAAGCAGTTTCTCACTTGTGAAATTGTATCGTTGTAAAAGAAAAATGTTTGCGCACGTTCCTAATTCCATGGCTGTATACCGCAACAGGAACGTTACACGTCGAGCTGCCTCGTTAGAAACCGCTGCATCGCCGGACGATTACGGTTAACGCGTATAAAGGGTAAATCGTTTCCTTGCAACACCAACAGCTCGAGTTACTTTCGCGAAACTCGTTCGCCTCTTGCAAATCGAATATTTTACGTTTCTCGTTATACGTATTGGTTAACCGACTCTAACTTGGCGTATTTGCAGAAGCTTATTAACCGTTGCGCAACGTAAATATCGTAGTAACGGGAAATCGAACGCGGCCGATTACTTGATTTGCTTGTGTCGATAATCTCAACTGGAATCTGTTTATCGAATCCGTTTACCATGAAATTCTCCGGATATAATAAAGACACAACGGCGGCGTAGCTTCGATGCTTTACTCGCGTTCACTTACGAGAATACAGCTTCATCCCTGGACTTCTGGCCCCTGGCTGTAAATATTTAACGACGAAACCGATTGGGATTTACCGATCAATGTAAACCCCCTTTTGGTCGACTAGCTTCTGAACAGCCATAGAGCGGGTTTCTCCTCTTGCGGATCTTCGTCGAAAGAGGAGAGGATCGAAAATGACGCGGGACCGGAGAAAGGAAAGAGTGGATCAGCCTGAAACTCTTTTCCTTGTAATTTATTTTTGACCAAATGGAGAGAGCTTCGACGTCACCGACGTCGATGCCTTTTTCGCCGTTAACGGAAGACCGAGTTTATACGTTGCTAGAAAACCTAACTCGTCGTCCTGGTCTCTTTTGATATTCCTGGTTCGCTTCGATCGATCCTGTCGTCGAATGTATTGGCGTTTTGACGAAAACGCCTTTCGAATTATTTGCCTTCGACTAGAACTTTTGCCCGTCCAGCAGAATCGCGTATTACGGCTTTTACCTCTTTTGCCAAAAAGAATTTACATACCCGGAGTACAGCTGCTGAAGTTTGCGCTTTCAATCTTATTGAAGATCGGTCGATTACTTTTTTTAATATTCTTCGGGCTCGTATAAGGCGTACACATGTATGCATCAATAAATAACATAACACAAAGTAAATTCACGCTATGGGGTGAACGTTAACCATCGAACATTCGGCTATTTTTACATTTTACTCTGTAACTTACTAGCTTAAATTGCGAGCAACAGAAAGAAAGTTATCGAGGTAAGAGTTACTTTTTTAAATGGTTCGTCGATCGTTTAATCAGAGAAGTCGAAAGATAATTGAATTTTCAGAGGTAAAATATAAAATTACCTTCGAATAATTATATTGCACGTACATAATTCTTTTCTTTTTCTTTTAGAATACTCTGCAGTTATTACGTAAGCTTGATTTTAATTTTTTACGAATGCGTAACCTGCAGACGCCACTGTATCGCGCTTTCGATCCTAACGAGCGTGTATCGACCAACGCGAATAAAATCTCCCGTCGATTGGTCGTTTATCGATATATTTATCGTATATCGTTCCTCTGAAAGCGGGTGATAAATGTCATTCGTTTTCTCCCCCCGTTTTCGATTGATTAATTGCTCGTTCTCGTTGAATGCATATTCGCAATGTAATCGGCAAAAGTGCGAAACTATACGCGCAAGTGTCGTCGTATCTCGCGAAAGTTTTAATAAATCTGTTTATAGAAATTCCCTTGCCTCGGGAGACAGTTGCGTTAATTGAACTACGAATTTGAGTCTATCGTTCGAAGCAGCGTGCTGCGGGATTTTTTATACAAGCAGCGTGTTCTAATAAATCTCTCCTGATAAAGAAATATTGGCATCGATGTCAAGGGAACGGCAGCGCGTTTAAAAATGAATGCGCGAAAGTACGGGCATTTGTTTATGTGCTTTCGTGGAACGTTATCCGATCGGAATGGCGGAAACGAAGCGGAGAATGCTCACGCTTACTAAAGAAACAACGTATGGTAGATCACGTGCGCTGCTAGAATGTATTCGCGGCCAGTAGTTCCGAGTCGCAATTGCAGTCGTCACTTCCTCCCTTGCACCTGTACCTTATACTTTCGTAGACACAGGGTCCGAACGAATGGCACGCACGTGCATGCGCTTGCAAGTTCCGGGCAATGAGGTTTACAAGAAGCAGCAACGTGAACGTCTTCTAGAATGAAAGCCGACTACCAACAGATGCTACCCGGGTATTTTTTCCAACTACCCCGAATGCATTCAAATAGTTTTCCACGAACGAGATCTCACTCCCGACCAGCTCGATTCAATTTTCCACGTCGAACGTTTGATTCTTTATGCTTTACCTATCTTCCTCGAACCGGATTATTATTATCAGACGCGTACATGTTGTACTCTATCGTTTTAGCAAATTTTAGAGCACGTGGTGTTTCAGCTCGATATAGAAAATACAATACGTGATTTAACACCGTTTCTGCGATTAGAACGCTGGTTAGATGGATTGGAAATATAGGTTTATCTTGTTGGAAACTCGGTTGCTTGTTATTTTGATTACGTTTTCCATCATTTCGAGGTTTTCCATGATTTTATAGATCGTCGAGCGGCACTAACAATTCCGCGATCGGTAATTTCGTTTAAAAGATTTTGTACCTATGAATATACCTACGAATGACTAGTACATTATCCTTGTTTTATCGTCCTATGTTGATACACGTGATCAAGTTTCTTCGTTCACGCCCTTCTCAACCGGGATACTTCTGGTTAAAATTCCGTTTCTAATAAATCTGAATACGTATCTCGACGCGATTGCGCGCACAAACGTTATGAACAGATTATTCTTGTTTTATTACTGTATGTAATATATATATAAGGAAATTTCGTATCGTATTTTTCACCCATAGAGATATTTCTTATTACGCTTCCATTTCCACTAAATGCGAATACGTCGATATATTTGTGCAAATCGAAAGTTTGTTAGTTGTCGATATTCTTTGAGTTAGAACAGGTCTATGAAAGTATCTGTAATATTGAAAATCTCTGCCCTTTCTATATATGTATATTCCCGGTTTAATTTGAATTATGTACACAAAACAGAATATACACGCGTTCCCGAACAGGACCGTGTTTGTACAAGTGTAGTTAAACAAGTTAAAAAAAGCGGCAAAAGAAAATACCAAATCACACGGTATTTCGTGCGTAAATATTTGCTTTTTAAAATTTACATATTGACAAAATTCGTACGCAAGTCTCCCGTATCCAAAATTATTCACATTTCACGTAATTGCCTTCGAACGAAGTCCCCTCTTCGTTCGCACGAAATTGTATTAACCTTCGACGTTAAAGCGCCAGATTATTCGTGTTAAATCGATACCTGGACTGTCTAGAATCGACGATAACCATCCTCGAGGGCTCTAAGACAAGAAGGTTTGCTCGTTGCTTCGCTCTGGTGCCCTGATACATCACAGCCTCGATTTCCGCTCTGTTCTTCCAGCTTGATGAACCGGACGTCGTTGACATAGAGATACCATCGTCATCGTGCGTCTGGTAATCCTCTCTTGGACGCCATATCTTCGGTTTACCATTTACTGGCATATTTTTTATCACGTTTCACGTTCTTAAAGCGCGCTCGATTTAACAAACGAAAACGAAACCAAACTAAATTAAGCAAGGCACTGTCGCGACGAAATTCAAGACGAAAGAAGATCGGGACGCAAGGATCGCACTTGCACTTTAATTTCCTGAATAATCTCGCGGTAAATGCTCTGTTGGACGCGTTTCGTCCCGAATTACGTACAGTGTAGCCTCGACTGAGCTCGCCTTTCCGTACGGTTCTCTGCTAAATAACACAACGGTGGACCAACAAATGGCGCGATTACGTTATCGTTGGGAGGGTCCGGTAGACACAGGTTAATGATTTCGTTACGGCGAGGTGAGCGCAAATGAACGCGTGCACGTACGTACGGCATTATTGGTGCGCTCTATCCACCTTAAAAACAGGTTTGAAAAGCCTGGCTGCGCCAGCAGGAGAGAGAGAAACATGGCGAGAAAACGCGCGTTATATAAGCTCTTGTATCGCGAGCTAGACTCAACGACTCTTTAGAAAAGGAAATCCTTGGCTCGAGAAGACTTCCCTACGACCGAGTCGCTCGCTGGTGAAAGAAAATCGCGAGGACGGTCTTGTCCAAGAGCATTTATTGCCGCTTGAACGAGAACGGCCACACTGTGCGCGAGTAAAATAAGTTTCCGCGTTAGAGTTTTTTTACTACGATGAAAATTAGAGCTCTGCTTGCATGCAGAAGCGCTTGCATCCGTTCGTTGGTTTATCGATCGAACTAGTAAGGAGCATCAAAATCGTTGCACGTGAAATGACTGGTTTCGCAAACGCGTAGAATCCTTCAGGATTTATTAATCAAACCTTGTTAAATATAGCTTTGAATAAAAATTATTTAAAGATTGTACTACGGCAGAGACACGACTTTCGTCTTTTATAGGAAAACTGTTAAAGACCACAGGAGAGGAACAGGACAAGTTACATTTTCTATTTTTTACTTCGTTCGTAGTTTTAAGGACGTTGCTTGTCACGATATTGATATATCCGCGTTGAAAGTTATATACCGTTGACCCGTAGGAAACTTAATAATCGTATCATTTGTATTTGGATGTCCCTTCTTGATTTTTAAAGCGACACCGAAGTAAAAAATCTTCTTTGATCCTCCATTCATTGGAGGACAAGTGATCGATCGATCGATCGATCGAAAGCGCAATGGAAATAAATGATATTTATCGTCGACTTTCAAGGAACTACATTTCACTACATTTCCCTGTCATAAACCAGAGACGTTTCGTCCAACTTTCGAAGTAAACGATCCTTTCCCTCGCACGAATTTTATGGCAACGTTTCAATTTCCGTCTTCTTCGTTTCCTTAACGTTATCGAGCTTTCCACGAATTTCGCGCCTTCTAATTCCCGCTTCGAGGATGAAAGGAATGCAGACACGTCGTACGAGCCAGAGATTCGTGCAAGTATGCAGCGATAACGGCATCAGACTTCTCTCTGACGTGCACACACGCGTCGACGTCGGGAATTGCAAATTCTCGAATTGTACGAGGGATTGGGGGAGGGGGAGGGCGCGCGTAGGACTTTTGAAAGTATAACCAAACGCATAAAAGCAACCAATTGAAATGCTCTGTCTGTTCGCCGTTCTACGATCACAGTTGCCTCGAACGTACCCGTGGAAAGGAAGATACAACGTTAGCTCTTGAATTTGGGTTAGCATAAAGTACGCGATAGACCGACGGAAAGGAAGGAAAAGTAGGTGCGAGTATATTTTGTTATCTTTGTGCCCGCCATTCCGCGTCTTTCGTCCCTTCCACTTACAGTGGCATCGCAGCTCTTTACAGTTGGAATTTTTCAAACATTTGTTCTTTCTTTGTTTGCGATCTCGAACGATAACGACGATCCAGGTTCCATTATCGAAAGGCGGCGGGGCGTCCACGAGGATTTCCCCACGAAAAAAGAAAAAACGTTCCATTATCGAAAGCTATCGAGACAAGTGTATTATTCTATGAATACATTTTTTTATGCTTTCGTATTATATAACTTTAGAATTTGACTCGCGTTATGCACAAGGAAACGTTGCGTTACAGAAGATTAGGTATTAAATCGACCAATAATATTTTCGATGTGTTTTACGACACGAAGCGATTAAGATAATTACGTTTAGCTAGTTGTTCGCCGAAGATCAAGAATTTACGTGAAATTTTTATCAACGCTCGAAGGTCGAATACAAAATATTAATTTTATTTAAGAGTAAGGTAGGTGGTACCTGCCGAACTAAGCTTACTAGCGGGTTTGTACTACCACGCGTCACCACAGTCAGTGTATCAGCGAAATAATACGTCACCGATAAACGCGCCTTTGTATCTGTCGACGACAAGGTGAGGCTTGGTAACACTAATAGGTAGCTAGCTATTGGCATCAATCAGTCGCTCTTCTTATCGATCGCTGTACTTCTGCGTTACTGTTTTCTTTTTTATCGTTTCCGTGGAAACGCGTTTGGATACATCGCTTTAAAAATCGTATTATAGAATTACAGCGTAGAAGCAATTCTTCGTTGCTCGCAGTTCCAAACAAGATAATAATTATAACAATTTCGACGAGTTTCCAACGATCTTCCAGATTTATCTCATTTGCTATAAACGTTTTAACACTCGTAGACAAGGTTGCGCGTATTTGTTTCTCCACCTGTATTTCACTTAGAAATAATCGGGCAATTTACGTTCGCTATAAACGACCAAGTTTTTGCGTGTCTTTTTACGAAAACGTTTTACGATTTCAATTTAATAGCACCACCGGGGTTTTACGTTACGCTTGACTGCAATAGCAATTTGCGTCCTTCTCACTTCGATACAGACACGTGCAGGTTATTGGAGGAAGCGATGTAGCGAGGTTATATATTAAAATATTAAGTGATGATATCGCTTAACGCGGCCGTACCCAAAGCTGTACGCGTTTTACAGAAGCATCTCGAATATCAAATTGCAAAAGCCACGTACGATTGAATACGTTTAAAATTTGTATACGACGTGCGTGGCTCGCGTGAAATGTAACAACTTATGTGTTTCTAGGATCTGCTCTTTAAATTATACGTTATACAATACATTTTTTAAGTATACGCGCTATTTGATTAAAATTTCGTAGCGAAATTTATTCGAACATTACGTTTCTCTCTAAATATATGTTTATAGAATTTGCAGTTTATTACATACGTATAGATTGTCTTTTCAGACGGCTCTTTCGTCGACGAAAATACACATTTCCGTACAGCTAATACAGCGGAAGCAATGATTCTGATTTGAAGTTACGCGGTCCTGGATAAAACTCGAATTATCACATCCCCTGATGATTTTTTCAATTGCAATTTCAATTTTCGAAACACGTAGTCTTTAGTGCCTGATCGTTTCACGACGTGACTATATTTCTTCGATGATCGTAGGTCCCGGTACTCGTACATTTCTAATTGGGATTACGTTCGGATGCGGACGGTGGCCCGTCGAAATATTAGAAAATAAACACGAAAAATAACAGTAGAGATAAAACACGACCGCGGCGTTACCATTTGTATTCCTAATGGCGACGTAATTCTCCTTTGAAATACACGTACATATTATTACGTCCATTTTCTCGTACGCATTCGTTTTCCTGGACAGTACCGGGAATTTCGCTTTGTATCTCGTGACTTTTACATCCGTCATCGCATATTTCTTCCGGCATATAGCCACGAAGCACGAAAAAGATGCACGAGCGGCAATTAAATTATAACATTTAACTTTTATACCTCTTCCATCCTTATCTTTTACAAGAGACGCGCCATTCTTTAAAAAATATATATTCTGTACTTGTGCCTTTAATCAGGAATTAAACGCGACAGTTTAAAGCCAGCCTAGACGAAATACTCTGAGCGTTTCATGTCCAGAGCTAAACCGATGTTGCTATTTGCAGACGTTCTTGATCCAAATTTAAATAAACAGCGTTATCGAAATACATCGTATTTGCACGCAGCTGTTTCTTAAAATTCTTATTATCATTTAGTAAATGACCAACGCAGTCGGTTTCACGTATCAAAGCGATGTCGGAAGAATGTATTGTAGAAATGTAATTGATCTTGACCGTACAATCGTAACCAGCAGAGAAAGACTTTTCAAGTATTAGGTTGTCCCGAAAGTTTCTTTCCTTTCGTAAGTAAATAATAGATGCACAACGTCTTTTCGTTTTATATTATTTTATTCCATCATGTACGATCCATTTTGTTCTATTCCTGTTATTGCGATCGTACACGATTCGACAAAAATAATATAAAACAGAGAACGTGGTGCATCCGTTATTTCCTTACAAAACGAAAGAAACTTTTCGGACAACATAATATCAAACAGATAGTGGCACAGTGTTTGCTTTACATTACATCATAATGTATTTACATCGCATTACTCTACATCGTGCATACATTGTAGTATAACGGTATAGAATGTCGTACGTCATAAATTCTGTTATATATATATATATATATATATATATATATATATATATATATATATATATATACATATTACCATAAATTCATCCCTTACGAACCTCAAAGTTAGAAAAACTAACGAACCACTATGTAGGATAACTGAATCGCTGTACCAGGTCTTCACGCGTCAGTACAGCCATTCAAACAAATTAGAAGAAAGCCACACGTGCCATGGAAAAAGATTCATAGCCGGTGCTAGCGATGCCAGGGCGGTAATTACGTGTATCCTTTTCCGCAAACATGGCCCTGTGCTGACGTCCGTGTAGCCCATTCGCGTTGGCCTATGTATTAACGCAAGTCTGAGGTAGTTGGGCACGAATGCGTCTGAAATTCATGAGCTTCAACACGGTGGTTCGTCCGACAAAGATGGAACGGGATCGCCGTGGATTTCTCAAGTTTAGGGATCGCGCAACGAAAACCCTTGGTGTACTCTAGCTACCATCTCCCTTCTCGTTCTTCCGCTTTCCCTGCATCCAACGCTATCCTGTTTGCCACCTAACGCGCGGCAACTCTCATGCCTGAGACCAGATCGTGACGAGGCCACTTCTGTGTACGTATTCGAGACCAGTGGCGAAACTAGACCTGGACCAAGAGGAAACGTAATCGCAAGCGAGAGACAAGCTTTGCGCCAGAGAGAGAGAGAGAGAGAGAGAGAGAGAGAGAGAGAGGATCACACAGCCTCCAGACGGTAAGAAGTTTGTCACCGAGACTTGACAACGCCATCGTCATGCTGGCTGCCCCTTCGAACCCTGCCATAGCTTTTGGAGTTCTGTTTTGGTTTGCGAGTGTACTTGGAGAGTTCCTCTTGTTGCCTTTGTTACGATAGCGCGAGAACTCGACCCTTGAGACAGACCTAGGGAAATTATGGAGATTCTGTTGTCCCTTTCGCTTCATCTGGTTACCCTCGACCGTCGTGCAGTCGGAAAAAAACGGAATCGAAGAATGGAAATTTCGTTCCGGAACCGATATGGACACTGTGGAGTAGTCGGCATAAAAGCTATGGAGCGTCAGTTTTTCTTTTTCTTTTTTTGTTTTTAATCAAGAGAGACACTCGTGAGCGACGTTGGAGCAACGGATAATGGATTCGTATAATATTAAAATCAGGATCAGGCAGGTAGAAACAATAGGACGAATCTGTAAAGAATTTCGGTTCACCCGATTCTTTCATGCCCCAGTTACGCGTGCTTTCAACGTTCCTGGACTCGCGTACTTTTGATTAAGATGATCCACTACGATGGATGTATTTGCGTAACCGTTCGTTATCAGCTTAAATCAGAGACCATTATCAAACTCCGTTATGAATTTTTCGTACGGCTTGCCGTTATTAAGCAAGCATATTAACGGATTGGAGGGATTTGCAGGATATTCTAGGAGCCTTTGCTAGAATTATGTTATATATGGTTATGTGCTTCAAAGTCTGTCGAAATTACTAACTGAGGATACTAGTATTTCCTTATGTACTATGTACACCGTGCACCCACGCACAGTTATAACATGGAAACGGTGCAAAGACAAATATCAAACGATCAAATTTTGTCATTTAATTCATGCCGGGAGCCGCGTCCTCGCATCAACAAACTGTATTTCCAAATTCGATACGACAGATTCAAATTGAACCCATTGTCGGCTTACTGTTTGACGAGCTACAATTTGAGAGCAGTCCATTTACGGGTCGGTTTACGTTCGCTTCGTAAATTAAATTTCCTTTTTATAAGCGTCTGGAATACGACAGGAGGATTGAATTATGTCGTAGCAGAAGGCGGTTAATCGTGCGTTTTTGTGTTTTAATGGATTCCACGGGGCTCTGTTCCGCGTTAAACACGAGTAAGTACTCGAATCCTGCTGCGACACGGGTCACGCCGCTTGAAACATGGAAATCTCTCCCTGAATAAAACTTTTTGTTAGTACGGTAATGTCAAACGTATCTATCTTTTCCACCCCCTGTCGTTCGTACGCGAGAACGAACTTAGCCGTTTACTCGTTCTATTAACATGCTGGCAAGAGAAAGGGAGGGGATACAGTGGTTTCCACCACCCGTCACAGAAACAGTAAACTCTCGATTATCCATAGGTAAATTATACGCTCCGTGGATAGCCGGGAAACTTGTTAGAACCGCAATATTACGCATCTGTGTTCAACGCGATGTGTAATAAATTATGTTCAAGCATTACGAGAAGTACCGATCGTAAGAGCAACGATCCTGATAATTATCGTTGCCGATCGAAGTTTGTTTCCTTACAAACAGTGCTGTTGCATAAAGTTCCTTCCTTTGCTATCAGTTACATATGTTCTCGCTACTGTTCACGCGAAATTCACGTTACGTCGAAGTTTGCGAGACGTCGCTTCTTGCGGCACGTCTTGTTCGGGAAATTTTGCGATTCGAGAATGGTTTGATTAATGTTGTTCGATCCCCTAGAAATTTCGCTACGTACGCTTACTATCGCTCATTGCTATTTACGTCGTACATTTTTTATTTTATTCAAAAACTTACGAGAATCGCAAGGGTCAAGATTTGCGATTTTCAATACGTATTCGTCTTCCAACATATCCGATTAAAATCGGACAATGATTCGAGACCTGTGAACGGAGATATACATTTTCAGATTGATTTTAAGTACAACCAGTATAATCGTAATAGCCATGTCTCATCACGATGTTGATAAAATTTCTGGAAGTTTTGTACAACGTACGTACACGTAGCCGTAAAACTTTCCTACGATAAATATCGAAATATCCTCGATATATGTCACACATATTAAATCCAACACTGCTATCCTACTGTGCTGCACATTTTACGAATTTAGTTCCAGTCACATGTCAGGCATAGTATACTTAAAATTAATTTCACGATATCACATCGGGCGCAGAATACCAAAATATCTTTTAATAAATCTCGTATCTACGTGATTTTTTACATATTTCGGACTCGTTCAAACTGACGTACGGTAACAATTTCCACTGACTAAGCGTATTCTCGAGATTTATAAGACGCGTATCCCAAAAGTCGTTTTCAAAGGAGGAGAGGAAAGAGATTTGAAGTCGTTTCGACGAGGGGTAAAGGGATTGTATACTGCGCGCCAGAGGACCTCTACAAAACGTTGACGAGATGGATAGGGACGCGTCAGTCGCGTCACTTTCAGCGAACCGAAAATAGAAAAGCGACTCGATATGAGAACTTTTAACGTATCAAGCGTTTAGGCTAAACGGCCGAAAAATTGAACACCAACGATACAAGGTAGGCCCTTGTTGCAAACCGTTACTACGAAACTTATTCCGTTTTATATTTATGGGATGGAACAGGCTTGCTGCGATTAATAACTTTCACACCACAAGATTAATTTCACTTAGAAACTAATTTCCATAATGCAAAAGCACACACAATGTTGTATGCGTTGCCGGAAACTGAAGTGCAGATATCGCGAAGATATTCCTATCTCGATGTGTATGTAAGTACTTGCCTCGAGTTACTGATCTTTGAACGTTCAAACATTGTGTATTTAAAAATATAACCCATTATATTTCGATACCCATATCGACAATTGATGAGAAACGTAACACTTACTATCCTTCGATAGCGTGATAGAATAACGAGGAATTCAAAATGAATGACTATATCATATATAACGACCTTATTTCTGGCATCCTATATAAAAAATGCGTACTTTTAATGTTTTCGTAAGAAATAAATGTTAATATTTCGTAGTTTGCTAGCGTTTCACTTGGGTCGCGCTGTTCACGCCACTATTAAAATATGACCTGGACTTTTCTTCGCTAGAAGCATGTGTGTTTCAAGCAGCGAGGTATATTTTAACTTACTATTTCCTTCCTCTCTGGAAATCTTTCTATCGAAATGCACAAAGTGCGGGAGATTCTCTAAGTTTCAAACTTAAAAGCTCGACAGTTTAGATTCTCAAGTTTTCAATTTTATGTTCTCTCGTGTTCTTTTATATACCTTAACACTAAACCTACCATCGCGCGGTCAAACGACCGTTTTTGTAATTTCGTTTAGGATTTCTTGTGTACAACGTTATTACTGTATCGCCATGTAACTTATTGACTTTTCCCACATTAGACATTTTTCATACATACAACCCATTTTTCGACATTCGCAACTTTCTTTATTGTTTACTTTTCGAAAAAAAATCCGCTGAAATCTCTTTCTATACTAAGATACATATTTTTTTTTTTTTTTTTGAAGCGGTCGTTTGACCGTTCATGGTAGGATTAGGTATACGTGAAATGTCGGTAGGTTTAGCGTTAAATGGTAATTTCCTAGATTAAAGCGCGTTCGTATTAAACCAAGTACAAGACGTTTTCCACTTTTCAGATGTGAGAAGCTCGACAGTTGAAACGCTCGAGTTTAATACGGTACCTTTGGCAAGTAATAATTTCGTAAGTGGTCTAATTTCCTATGGCGATATCTATTCCTTTATGGTGGTTTAGCCAGCTGTCGACGAAAATCGTGATGTCTTAATAATGGGAACCAAGAAGACGTCGGCTGCGAGAGATGTAACTTGCCGGTAATTAGTCCGTCCTTGGTAACCGCAAATGGGAACCGAGACAATTCAACTTAACCCCGTGTTGTAATTAATAAGGATATCCAGTGAGGGTTGGGTGTGCTGTTTCTGGGCAAGAGTGCTCGGAGCCGGATCGAATTGCCTCCTACGAAGCGGAAGCACGCCGGTGCACTTGTAGATTTCTCGGCTGTGTTAGTTGCCACGGAGATCACGCAGGTACCATGCCGAGCTCAACTTAGATCAAGTTATAATCGCGTCAGATATTTGGCCGGTTAACATATAATTTCCCATCCCCTACCAATTTTCTCCTCTTCGTCGGCTTCTGGCCAGATTTCCACGGCAACCATCTATCACCGAACGAACCACGTACATCGTTTCGTTTATATCCCGTTTCTATGTCAACGCCACCTGTGACGGCCCGCTGCCGCTCGCTTCCATCTTTGCTAACGAAACGTTTGCTTCGTTGAGCGCGTTTCGTATTATTTTTGCTCCCCGTGCCTCGTCCTCTTTATTCGTATTGTTCGAATTCCAGTTATTCGTATCGAGAAACCTGATCTCACCGAGGAAGGATCTTTCAACAAAGATTTAACATTAATTTCTGACGTTGCGTAGTTGCTGATTCATCGCTACATACATCCCCTTCGACTGTTTTAAAGACAGGGAGTCTCGTTCTAAAAGTCTAAAGCTAGGAAAGCTCTAGATGGAAATTTCCCAAGAATGTTCTCTTCGTTGAAAGAGACGACGAAGGACGATGAAAAAAGAAAGAGAAATTACAGTCGAGAAATTGTACGCGCGTTATTTATCTCCGTGAAGGTATAATTTAATAACAAAATCACAGATAACTACCGGTATATCGAAACGAAGTTGTTGATCCTGGTCGGTTTTGCCAGACGAGAACTGCCAGTCTCTATCGGGTAGAATTTAGTTCTCTATTAGCTGGTATTGCGCGGTAGATCGATCGGCTCTAAAATCGGTCTTGCCGATCGAACAGTTTTCCAAGCGTTGGAAGCGTTTTTACCGGACGGTGTGCGTATTTTGTTCGCTCGTTATCTCGCATTGCCATATTTTTCCGGAGACGCGGCTATGGAAATAACACGCGTGAAATTCATTGCGGCCGGCGCACAAATTACCGGAATTTATTATGACACGCATGGGAGTTTCGGGAGTGTATCACCTGCGCGAGGGATCGTATTAAACGAACGCAACAAAATTACCGTAACAGGATAAGGTAAAAACAGCATTCTTAACCTCGCCCAGCGTCATTCACATTTCATCGCATTACACTATCGTTTCGTATCGATCGAATAATCAAATTCTCCGATAATGACTCTCCGCTCGGATTTCCATTCTTCTCTGGAAATTGATATTTCCCTGTAAAGAAAGATCGACGTAAAATCGAAACGACGAAACCACGCGTATTCTATTCGAACTCGAGATACTTTTCGTTGAAGCGGTTATCGCTTCTAAGAAAACTCTACATTCGATTTGTTTAGTTTTCTCAATTACTGATAGCCATCTTGGAACGCGTCTTGTGCCGATGAGGTGAATCGGGCTATAGACGATAGACGGGCGACGATGGCTTCGGGGATTCAGTTAAAAAGTAACATTGTCAGCGTGCGGATCTGGACCAGCTCAAAAACTGTATTCATACCTGTACTTACACTTCTGTTTGAAATATATTTACAATTTATCCACGCGTTTCTCTATTCAAATATCCAAAAAATAACCTCAACGCTTTTCAACGTTAAAAAATTTCCAATCGAGTCGAAAACGACCGAAAGAACGCAACGAAGGTATCCATTTTTCTAGCCCGATATCAAAAGCCAATAACAAAAAGGAAGAAAAAAGAAAAAAAAAAAAGAAAAAATTAGAAGCAGAGAGAGCATCATGATTCTACGTTCAGCCATTAGCTTATGCATCGTAGAGGATACGCTCGCAGTTTGGGTCGGCCGCAAATTCGCGTTCCAGATGAAATTTTCAATGCGGCCGGATCGGCTTGTACATAAAGTAACCCTTGCTAATGTCTCTATCCACGGAGGGCCAACACGTGCAACGTATCCACCGGTAGACGGCGAGTAAACCGAATTCATTCGTGGTTTCGACCGGCTACTACTTTACGCTGAAGAGGTCAAGTACCGTCGGCTTTACACGAATCAATGTGGCAGTACCATAAATACCGATCCCTTTACGTACGACTGGAGGTTCGATGCAACGAGCACGAGAGTAGCTGCCCGCCGCTGGCACCGGTCCACCGGGTGCACTTCTGCAGGATCCTGCAACAACCCTTCCCTACCCTTCGTCCTTCTGCCCACATGCCTAGCGTTGCTCGCTTTCGCGCTTCCATCTCGAACGCACGACCAACTCCGAGTCTTTATCGCGGTCTTGCGATCGCCGCATTTTACGAGCACGCGGTCCGTTTACTAGCCACCACGCTAAGCGAGTAAACGCGGGCGTAGTTGGCTCTTGCGCGCGTAGGCGACGGCGAGCGGCGGCGAGCTTACATCGGGCGGAAAATGAGCCGACGATACCGCGGAAGGATACGAGGCGAGGAAAGCAAAGGGAGTAAAAAAAAAAAAAAAAAGAAAAAGGAAGAAGGTAAAAGAAATTCGATGGATAACGCGAGGCCATAAACATCGAAATATATGTACACGGAAACGCTTAGTTGATTTACCGCGGGCCTAGGTAACGCGGCTACCAGCCGACTAAAGTAAAACGTGACCGTCTTACGAATAAATGGAGGCGTTCCGCGCGAGCAGCTACGGTGGAAAACGCATTTTCCACCTTAGCTATGGCGCGCGTGTTTTTCGGATCTGGATAGCGCATATATATATATATATATATATATATATAAGAAAGTCGCGATTAACGTGTTGTGTGAAGCGGACGTAATCTCGTTACACCGGCAACGGGAAGGCAACGTTCGTCTAAGGGGAAATCTACTTTTTCTTACTACCGATGCTAACTATAACGAGTACATCGAAACAATTATATATTTTGCAGAGGAATGAAATTCAGTACGCGTTGCAAGCGAAATGTTTATTTGCCGGCGAAACGGAGGAAAATATTGAAAATAAGAGACGGTTTGGAACATGGTCGGGGCTTGGCGTGTATATCTCTTCATTCCGTTGAATCTCGTGCTTTATACGGTAAAAACAGGAAATGAAAGCGACTCGAAGACTTAAGAAAATAAAGCGGTCTCGGTGGTGGTTCCTCGAGTTGAAATCATAACGAACCGTGTAAAAGTCCGCGGCTTGGAACTTCTTTCTGTCTTTACGCGGGTATATCTGCAACTGGTTAGATAGTTGAGAGGAACAACCTTGTTGCCGGTTAATACGTGAAATTACGTTTTCTCGCGCGGGGAACACGGGCTAACGGCGTTTTCTACTCTCCCCTTCTCTCTGGCCCGGCTTTCCTTTTGCCGCGGAACTTCGATCGTGAAACCGCCCTAACAACATTCGGAAATTTTATCCGTGAAATATGCAGATTTAACCAGCAGACGGAAATGCCACTGGAAATATTACAAACTTCAATTTCTTCGTGCACGGTGAAAATGTTAGAACTAAAACGAATACTCTTCGACTGCTAGTCGCCGGATTACTTTCTATCGGATTCTAGTCGGAGCGTTTCTTCTCTCCGATATGACGCATCGTTTCTTATGGCACGCGGTGAAAGGCTATCGCCCAGCATGAATGCAAAAACGCAAATGCCGATAGTTGACACCGAATACGTCCGCGGGTCAAAAATATTCAGACACCGATTCGTTTGCGATACACAATTCGTTTCGCATTTTGTTTTTCGTTTGAAAAATTGAATACACCGTCGATTAATTTCGCGCGAAAACTATCTCGGTTCGCCGTTAATTTGCGCGCGATGTTAAAAAATTCTATTGTAACGTTACTAGAGTTTCGTTAAACTGTCCGGACTGTTACCACCGGTAATGTAAATTCATATTGTCAAAGAGAGAAAAAGAGAGCGGAAAATTGAAACGTATGTGGCGTAAAGGAAGGTCGCAGGATAGCGTGGGTAGGCGGATCCGCTGTAAAACGAAAGAAATCTCGGTACACGGAAAGAACATTACGGTAAAAGAAAGGAAAAAGGAGTCGGCGACGCAAGAAATAATTTGATCCCGAACGATGTATTATTAACTTAAGGTAACGACAGTGTCGGCTCGACCGCTGAACGTCTCCGAATTTATCTTTCCCACCTAATTATACGGTTGTTCGGAAATTTCCATTTTTCCCTCCCATTTCTTACATTCTTTTTCTCTTACTCGTCGTTCAGAACCTTATAAATCCTTCTCGTCACGGATACGAGTTTCGAGCGGGCGGGGCGAGCGTTAAAAATGTAATAGGCCCGTGCGAGGCTTCGTTAAATATTTGAAGATGAACCTTTAAGAGGTCTCGACGACCGTCACTGCTCACGATTTTCTAGAACGTTCGTCGAGTTCGCTCGTTGCATAGCCGCGTGCATAAAATGGCATTCGCTATACGCTGAACGCCAACGTGACCGGACTTCACCACGTTAAACGCATCGCGAGCGATCTAATCTATTATCTCGTCGCTCGCTTACGAGCTTTGCCACCGACGCGACGCCTTAACGTCCCAGGAATTCCTCGTAATTGTCACTCTTCCCGCATCGGGCTTTTTTCAGCTCCGCTCTGCCTGAAAACACGCGTTTCGTGCGAATATTTGTAAACCGCGAGAATAGCCGTTGTTTATTAATAATTTAGTAAGCGTAATCTCGTAGCGTGCGTATTTTATCTCCGGCGACGATTTCGTTAATTGGTATCTCGCGGCACGTCGAGCAGGAAAACTCTTCGCGATCGGTAACGCGAAAAACGGAAGGCACGTTTCGCGAGATGCGCAAAATTAGAGGATTAGAACTGAAAGATGAGAAAACGACGACTGTAAGGTTTAGACGAGGCGTGTCTTCTTGTATATAATTGCAGTGAAAAGCTTCGAAACTCGTATAACGCGCGGGAAATCCGCGTCATTTTCGAGAGCAATTACATGTACTCGATTATCTTGTACCGTTTCCTTTTCGTTGGAAATACGAGACCGTGATTCATCGCGAAACCTGTGTTAAACGCGTTTCGTTTAAACTCCGCTGTACAAAGCGTTTCTTTTCAAATTCGTTTACGTATAAAGTGTTTTACGTACACACGATGGGTTATCGATAAACAGAGAAAACAAGGATGGGACGCAAATTAGCTTTCAGACTCGAGTATAATAGAACTGTATTTATTTGAACGAAATTTTGGTTAATGCCTGATTAAGTGGACTTTTGCCGTTTGAAATCACTTATCTGAACGCGAGATCGTATTGTGTAAACGAAAAATGGCGCGCTTCTGTTATATAAACTCCAGTTATTGTATATAAATCGTTTGCTCCCCGACAAGATCGGATAAATGGAGTTCCTCTGTAATATCCATTGGGTATATTTCAGCGTGAACTCGTTCGATATATTATCGCCGACGTTTTCGTCAACGTTCGTATTCGAGCGTGTGTTTCGGGGCTTTAATGTTTTTCATAAATACTTAAAATAACAGAGTGGAAAAGAGCGAGGGAAAGAAAGGTTGGTGTAAAAAGGGCGCAGCTGGATCCGTCTCGGCAATAGTCGTTTCTGTGATGAACTAATACATAAGTAAAACCCTTCTCTAAGTTCGTAAACTCCCAAATACATTTGTGCGTCTCTCGCCCATCGCCACGAGAAAGTTCCTTCTGCCTCGTTCTCCTGTTTTCTTTGCCTCGATCTTCAATTCCCCCCTCATTCTCCCCCTTTGTCTCGTTCCGGGAATTCTTGCATTCTCCGGCTGTAATTTTTTACTTAAATAATAGCAATTGGAGATAACAAGCGAAACAAGTTGTAAATATCAATATATATATATATAATATATATATTATTAAAACAGCGTCGTAGGAATTTCTCTCCTATTCTTTCTCTGTGGCCACGTATACACCGCTGTTTTTAAATAAAGACTATTATTTTAAGGTTCACAAGGTTCACGAATAAGATTTGAACTATTCGAAGAAGTTCAGTCGAAGAATATTTTTATTTTTAGTTTTATCGAAATTTAGAATAGTCTTATCGTACAAAGATTTAGACTTTACTCAAGACTAAAGATTTACTTAAGACTTCTTACTTAAGACTAAATGGCATACAAGTTGAAAAGTCAACAAAGATAGAGTTAGTACAGTTTTTTTTTTTTTTTTTTTTTTTTTTTTGGTGCGGTCTACCTGTAGAGGATAAGCATTTTACACGGTCGAGCATAAGGTAACAGAGAACGGTGCCAAAATTCTTTGTAAAATGTGAGAGAGGCGGATCTGTGTCTGACGTATGCAAATCTAACGCAGTAAATTTGAGAGAACGCGTGTATAGATATATCTTCCGGCGTGTAAAGGTATGATATGGTGCTATAAAGGTACTACGATATGAGATTACAAAGCGTATTAGTGGCGGATTATACGTGGTGTACAAGACTTGGCTGTAACTAAAGATAGTGCATGCTGGTTTTGTATTACGGCTTTGTAAATACGAGCACGTGTGAATCGAGAACACATACAATTATTTTGTACACACAAGCCGGATACACGGATTATGATACGTATTAGCTGCTTTGGTAAAATTAGTTCGCGGTGCTTGCTCGTTTTATTTCCTCCCGTACCTTTAAACGTCTCTCCGTACCGAGTTCAACGTGATCTATTTAATTCTAGAATTCTACTTGATCGACTAATCAATGACGATCATTATTCTACCTGTATTTTCGACCAATGCGATATCGGGTTCAAAAACGCGATTCAGCCCAGAAACAAAATTATCGAGAGCAGTCGTTTGAAGCGAAACATCGTTGCGGTCGGTCGGTACGCTTCGAAGTATCGCTACAAAATATTGCTTATAACCTGGCGACTGTAATCTTGTTACGTGCCACGAATCGTTACGATTAAGAACGATTTACGATCGTATTTACGACGTAAAATGTATTTGAAAGAAAGAAAAAGAAAAAAAGATCAACTGTGCAACAAAAAACTTTGACTTTACACCACTGAGTTACAAAGACTCGTTTGGTACTTCTTTCGTATCCTTTAGACACGCTTCTCAGTTTGAAGATTTTGTTGAACGATCGCTAATCGATTTCTCTATAAAGTTAATTTCATCCAATTATTCGAAATTCCTTTAAATCTAACGGATCGAGGATTAAAACTCGACGACAATAGGCATCGTCGTCGCAATCGCTGAAGTCGCAAGCGGAGCTCTTAAATCCGAAGACTCGCGAAGAACTCTAGGCGACCGAAGCGAAAGAACCAATTACAACGAATTACAAACGGCCTGTGCTTCCTTTCTCGTCGGCGCTCTTCGAAACAAGATGGTATCGTCTGGTCCTGCCAATCGATATCTCTCGCGCGGCCGATTCAATCGTCCGTGATTGTTGCCCTGCATTCCCGGACTCCAACTAAATCTCATTCTCGACCACGATCCTTCGTCCATTCTGTCCATAATCCTACCCCTTCTTTGCTGTCTTCCTTCGCTCTCGTCCCCCGGGCATCAAACGATGATTGCATCCCGAGACTAGAGGGTCTGAGAAATCGGGTCACGTTCCAAAATCCTCTAACTCGACCATAGCATCGCCTGGTAAAATATCTCCGTGGAAGATGATCCGACGGGGCGATTGGTTTGATCACAGAGTCGAAGATCACTGGCAGAACGAAAATTGATATGCTGCCTCGGATTCAAATTAAATTCTACTTTTACTCGAGCGAAGATTGCTCGTTAGCTTTGCTTTGCATCGCTGATCGAATTTCTTGTACTTGAAATTAGAATACTTTTTCGGGAAACAGAGATAACGAGAGAGAGAGAGAGAGAAAGAGAGAGAGAGAGGAGTATTTAATCGCGAACAGTTATCGACGGACTGCAGATGTTTTTTTCATTTATCTCGCATCGTTTGAGACACCGCTGCGAGTACTTTCAAAATATTTAATATTGGCTTGTCCGAAAAGTTTCTTTCGTCTTGTAAGGAACTAACGGATTTTATATTATTTTTGTCGAATCATGCACGATCGTAATAATGGAAATGGAAGAAAATGGATCGTACGTGATCGAATAAAACAATATAAAACGAAAAGAGGTTGTGCGTCTATTATTTCCTTAGGAAAGGAAAGAAACTTTCGGGACAACTCGATACATACATATATCTTTGTACAGTATGTAATCTATATATTTTTGTACCTTTAAATCTCCCACAAGTAATAAAATAAAAGTAGTTATAATCGTCAAATTGTTAGTCGACGATCGCGATAGTTAAGGGTAATACGCGTGACGTGTATGAAAAGAATCCATTTCTTGATCCCAATCCGTTATTTGATTCGATTTCAAAGTTCTCGGAATCTTTATCGACGAAAAGACACATCGACGTACGGTGGTCGAAGAAAGCGAAATTTCTGGCTAGAGACTGTAGGCAAAATCGTTTAGAAAGAGTTTCCTTAAGGACCGACGCGTTAAGGGAATTTCTACCCGAGGCTTCAAGAGACATGTACGAAAATGTATCCGAATTCCTGGAGATCTTCGGATCCTTTTAGGATTCTTAGGTACCCTCTCTCGCACGGCACGTACTACGCTTTGCACTTTTCATCGAAACGCGCTGGAATATCGAGGTTTAAGCCGATTTCTGATCTTCTACGCGAAGCTCTGCCTGCTTGGATCAGCTTTATCCGCTTCTATTCGAAGATGTCCACACGCTGAACTTTGCACGACTATCTTTTCTTCTCCGACATCTGCGATAGTAACGATTGGATAAAGTTTCAACGTATTTCTCGCCCAAGTTTCGACTTATATCGTTTAACGATTATTTGCAGCCTCGGCGAAATTAAATTTCGTCCTTTTCATCGGCAATACTTCGTTGATTAAATAGTAGAGAAAGACGAATAGAATAGAATTGTCCGCGACATTATACGTTCGTTGCGCTTAATGGGTTTATAAATGTTACATTTTTGTCCTATTCTTCGTTACTTTTCCTTTTTTTTCTTTTTTCTTTTTTTGCCGAACGATAGATTTCTATGAAAAGAACACGGATGTTTATGGAAAATTCAAATGTATGTAAAAATATGTAAAACGCGGAACGCAATATGTAAAAATATACCATAGGTACAAAGTGAAGCACTTGTTACAGGTTACGCGGAGCGTACGAGACAGATCTTCGTTTAAATACTATTAGTCGCGTCAATAAAAATACAAATCTGCGTAAGCGTCCGCAATCTGTCAGCGATTTCATCGTTCCGTTACGCCAATCGAGATATTTTCCTGATCGTCTCGTCGCGTTCAGAAAGATAATCTTAAATTTATATAAATCCTTTTTCTAAACGAATCGCTCTCTGTATAATTTACTTACTCAACGTCGACATTGCCGAATTATTGATTTGTAAAATTTAACAACCGAATATAGTTGAAGCAAACTATCGCCTTGTACTTTCTTCTACGGACCCGTATCGGCAGAATTGATCGGCTTATCGTTCTCAAACGTTCATTCGCGCTCCGTTATAAGCATTCGTAACAGATCGGAATTATCAGAACTTTATATCGTATCGAATGCTTTATATGGCGTCGCAACGAAAACGGAGTAGGAATTAAATTGATTTAAGAAAGAATAGTCGATAAGGAGCGGCGAGGATTGCTGCGAGCAGAGTTTTCGCTCGGCTCGGTGAAGTGGGAAAATTTGCGAAGCGATTCGGCCAAGTGAATTCCGGAATAAAACGGATGATCCGGACGCTTTGATTCTATCGCGCTGTCGTTAAGAAAAGCACTACGGGGGTAAGCTAAAGATCCAACCGTACGAGCTCTTTGATAAATCTAAGGCCCCGAAGAATCGAAAGGGGCCAAGAGCATACGGATTTGCGAGGACACATTCGCCTTTGTACGTTTTACTAAAATTTCGCGAGGATTCTCTCTCTCCTATCTGCTAGTTCCAGTTCAGAAGTATCGGCAAACGTTGGAAACACCGTATGAAACTAGACCAACGTTGTCCGGGTTTCGAACGATTAAGAGATTATGAGATTCGTCGATTAAAAATTGTATGAAAATAGAGAAATTATTTCGAGACACTAAATACAATGGCGACGTTCTTGATGGTAAATTCAAGTAATCGCGTATTACGAACATTTTGTATTTCCATTTGCCTCGTTCGGATCAAAAATAGTAAGGCAATTTCAATCTCCACGGTTTTCTGCTCATAACGGATCGTAAAACATTGCGAAACTGTTTAGACGTAGCGTGCTATTGTATTATGCGCAAACTATACGTACGATCTAGAAATTGCAGAAAAATTATAAATCTCATAAATATCGGTGGAAATCGATATTTGTCTCGTTCGGTGTATAGAGTTCATCGATAGTAAAATACGAACGTCAATTTCGCTTTAAAAGCGTAACAAAAATTGTTGCCAACTCACCCTCCGTATTCCACGGAAGAATCGATTTTACTCGCTCCATCGGAGGGCATTCCCATGTACGTGGTGTTCTCATGTTTGATTTGACAGTGAATTCTGGAAAACATAACGCAAGCAAATTATGTAAGTTTAATGTGGCGGCGTCTCCGGAGATCGGAACTATGAAGGAGATCGTGTCCTGAATTTCGAGTTCACCACTTCCGTATTCTCCGCAGGGAAACGAAACCATTCGATACATATTGTACGGAGTGTCACGTACCTTTTCCAGTTACTCCCGCATTTTAGATTCAAAGAGACCGTTTTCGTCTTCGATACGACTTTAGCGTGCGACGCGTGTAGTTTCGTTGAATTCCTCTGGTTTCTTCGCTCTGTTAAATCGAAACGCGTGCACGTTCTCTTTTTCAGATTTTCCCGGCGACAAGCAACGAACAACGAGTAACAAATATTTCCACGTTCGCTCGTTCCAATTGCTCTCCGGACGAACGTCCGTGGCAGAGCGGTTAAAAAAAGTTTCGCCTGGTCGAAGAATCGCCTAGATGCTTAGACAACGGGTATAACTTTAGCCGCAGACGGTCGCGTGCAAACAGCACCCAAATACCTGTTGCAACGTGGAAAATTTGCGGCGTAGTCCCTGTCGACGTTAACTCGTATCGTTCGCGACTCTTTTCAAACGTCACGGGTCCTTCTGCGCGGACCGCGAACGTCCGAAACGACAGTTTGATCGTTGCAGCGATTTCGAAACCAGTACCGATAATAACTCTCGAATAAATCCAGACTGCGACGTTCGTGGGTTGGAATATCCATGCAATCGCTTTTATTTTGCAGCTGTTACTTAACCGTCGCGTAGCGTATAAGTAAGTTCGAAACTTACGCTTCGTTCGGATCAGCCGAGTTACCTGAATTCAAGCGATCTAAATTCCAAGTAACTTGAAATCTCTCAACCAGCGCGAAATGGACAGTTGTCTGATTGGAAATATCCTTTGAAATTTCCTTAATTATCCTTGTTATCGTTGGTCGAACGAATAATTTGAAAAATCCTACCCACTCGAATCTCTCGGCTTACCTGGCTTGTTTCAAACAAAGTTGAGAACTTCTCGACTATTCTTTTACTCGAGAGGAATAACACTTTTGCTGTTCCAGGTTTACCCACATTGGCTCCTTAAAGCAATTTCGTGCAAATGTATCGAAGGTAGCTAACACGCGAGACGTTAATCTCCGTAACACCTACTACATAATCTTATAGATACTATTTCTCAAGCTGGAGATCGCAAACTCGACGGTTTTATAATACGTCTATACTATATTTGCACGTAATATATTATCGACTGCGTAGCGTTCGTTGCCAGTACAAATGGCAAGTTTAACATCCGTTACACCAACCATAATTAACCAAGTGTATCAAGCGTCGACGCATACACGTAGCACGCGAACATCCGTTTAATTCTGCTCGTACCAGACTGGCTCATCGAGCCCGACGAGTCTCTGCTCCACATTGACATTTCCTTAAGCCAGAATACGTATATCCTAACCGGGTTAATTCTCGACACAATCGACACGCTTTTGTCTGCTTTCATGTTCCGTTGATAATCTCTCTGGCTTCTGGAGACGTTCTCCGACGTAATTACGCTCCGGACGAGCTGATCCCTCTCAATAGAAACGGCTGGCGAGAAGCCGAGAACAGAGCCTTTGAGTCATTATTTCCGCCGACGACTGTTCGGTCCGATTCCACGTCGATTCTGTTTCTTGTCAATTCAGTTTGCCTATTCTTCGCGCATAAATACGGGCGGCCGTGCGCGGACTCGTGCAACGAAACGCGATAATTCGCCGGATACGCCCTCGTATACCTGTCTTCCGCAGCTCTGCTTCCTTGAATATGGCGAACGGTCATGCGTTTATAACTGCCACGTTGCAAAACTGCAGCATCCCCGTGCACCCCTAATAAGCGTACGGGCACATTGAATGGATTATAAGGTTAGCGTTTGCGGTCACGTGGATTCTCGTTTTAATCGTCTGCTCGTTAGAGGACGCACGAAGCGTCCGCTCGTTGCTTTTGTTGTTTGTAGTACGCTTCGACCGTTATATTAACGTTATTTCGTGTCTAGGTTGCGTCCAGATTATAGGCAAGAAGAATAGCATTAATAAGTTGGATTTAATTCGCTGTTGTGAACGTAATACGGTAGTAAATGTACTTTTATTTATACAAAGGGGTATGAATTTTTTTAATGAAACGGGAGGGAACAAACAAGGGCAAGATAATAGTATGTACGCTGTTGTTAAATATAATTTTGCAACACCGCGTCGTAATAAGTTTTATGTAAACCGATGTGAATAATTTTCAGGACACGTGTGTGTATCGTCGTCTGTTGAAATATTACGTTGCACGGTGCTTAACGAGCACTGGAAATTCTTCCTTTCGTATTTTGAATGCTTTGTTATTTACAATTTGTCGTTAATTTTAAACGATCCGATTTAAATACTCTTTATCGCCTCGAACGTTCGTATTAGATAATTTCGAAAACGATTATTCGACGTCGTAACGAAAGCACGAGGAAATTTGATAATTATACACGTTGCCCTGGCTTTAACACGCGTTTAATGCCATTATTATCGCAATTAGTATTCCGTATTAATATCGAAGAACATTTATCACGCGTGATAACGTAGTGTACACGATTTCATCAATTATTATCTCGTTGCAGCATTCTATCAAGCGATCCCTATACTAGATTTCACATTTAAACGAAAGGAAATGCCTCTCTCTCTCTCTCTCTCTCTCTCGATATTAAACTTACATCACAATTCATTATCGTTTAATATCGTTCCGATATGCAAAGATCGATCAATGAAATAACTGACGCTACGAAAGAACTCGACCAGACAAGATTCATACAAAGTTCGCAAGATTCTCGATCCGGGCTAGAAAGAGCGACGTAATTGGTTAACTCGATTTAATCGCAGTAATTGCGAGAACCGTGCGCGGCGAAAGGGACGACGAACCAGGCACGTTGCAACGTCGATGGAAATCCTCTCGCTAAAGTCCCGTGGTCGTGTAAAATCAGAAGGATTCCGGTTCATTTGTCTTTGCGGAAACGCTTCGTAACGACCTTGAAGAAATATCAAACTCCAGGGACTCGTCTTTCGAATCTTTACCCTTGTCCTTCCAAGTTCGCGCCAGTAAATTAGAATGTCGATAAGTCGTACTTTGTGGAATTTCGCGGCGCGTGTCGGTGTCAGAATGGTGAAATAAATCAACTTAAGAACACTCGCCAAGCACCATTAACTCATAGAATGGCACATCTATCTTTTCCCATACGATTATCCTCTTACCGATCGTACCGTGACTATTGGTTCGCCTTATACCCGCAAGTATTCTGTATTTGAATCGAAGCGTAAGTGTACAAGACGTACAACGCGATAGAAGTACACGAGAGATACAACAACGAGAAGATGAGAGATCGAAAATCAGAAAAGTGGCTGGTACTTGTTTGATGGAGCAAAAATCTGGCCGCGTCTAAATGCAACGTCTGTCGTTGCGACAAGTGAAACAAAGAACGGAGGAACGGAGGAACGATGACCTCTTATTAAGGGTTCCTTTGTCGGTGATTCCAGCTTACGGCGGTCGGTCTTTGCATTTCGGGGCGAAAAGTTTAACGATATTCATACAAAGAGGGAGAAGATGATACGGCGGTCGGTGTGGTCCGCAGGCGTGGGATCCGCAAATGAGCACTTTTTCCGCGCAATTCCGGCAGCCGGTGTTATTTTACCGGCTCGAGAGCGAAATAAAAGGAAAAGAAAGCCTGGCAAAGTGACGGAGATGTTAAGGCAAATATCCTCTCCTTCGACCTTTCTGTTTCGCCCCGGTCGCATACCGAGTTTGTTGAGATGCGACGAACCGTGAAAGACGCGCTCGTCTTATCTTCGAGTCGTGCGCGAGATACTTGGTCCACCCTTCTCCTTCTCGCCTTCTATTTTACCCCTGTTCCACGAGTCCTTTACCACCCTTATCCCAGACTCCCTTTCGTCTTACCTCGTCTATTTCCCCGTTACTCGATAGTCCGGTTTACTCTCGCGGTTTTCGCACGGTCGAAAGTGTGGTTGTTCGAGCCTGTTCGTTTGCGTTCATCCTTGCGTTATCCTTTGTGAGCCGGGATTGGACGCGCAGCCATCCCCTCTTTCCTTTGTTACACTTTGATCATTATCTTTGGCGCAAGCTTCGCTTGCTATTATGGGCGTGAGAAGTTAATTCGCAATTAACACGTTCACAATCCGAGGAAAATGCAATTCGCCCCTAATACACGTGCGAAAGCAAAATACGTAGATAACTGGTCGTATAAAACGGTGTAATAACGACGAATATTCAACGATATTTACGAAAGAATATATTATATATATATATATTATTATAATATATCTATATATACTGGTGTCGTTTGCGTAAAGACGAATGTATTAGGTTGTCCGAAAAGTTTCTTTCGTCTTGTAAGGAAATAACGGATGCGCCACGTTCTCCGTTTTATATTATTTTTGTCGAATCGTGTACGATCGTAATAATAGAAATATAGAACAAAATGGATCGTGGATGATCGAATAAGATAATATAAAACGAAAAAAGGTCGTGTATCTGTTATTTTCCTACGAAAGGAAAGAAAGTTTCGGGACAAGCTAATAAATCGACGAATATGCGTTGCAGCAACAGTCGGTATTCGCGTATCTTTGATCAGTGTGAAACTTACGACCGATTCAAGATATTTCCTACAAGAATACAAATTAATTATACCGGTAGATCGCGGAGAAGTTTTGTTCGATAGTATAATTTGAGGATGACGCGAGAAGGTGCGAAACGACGCGCAATTATCACGAAACAGTAAAGTTCCTTTTATTTCAGGAAAACGCTTGAAACGAGCGAATGTGTTAATGCGTTAAGCGATAATTGACTGATTCGCTTAACTACAAATCAGCGGCGCATTGCGTTTAATTAATGAGCCGCGCCCGCTCGACGCACGCGTTGATTTCTCAGTTTACGTGTAAACGCTCGTTTAAATAATTGCTGCGATTGATAAAGCGTTCGTGTTGAACGTTCGCTACTCGGTACACTTCGTTGTTTAAAAAATACTGCCTTTAAATATCGCGGCCGAGCCGGTTCGAAGGAATTTAACTGTTGGCAGGCAAACGTATTTTTTCACACTTCGTAAGCGAACTGGGTCAGCTGTAAGCCGTATCTTTCTGCTGTTCTAGGTTTTCAAAAAATCTGACAAAATTCTAGAATATTCGGTTCTAACAAACGCTTGTTAAGTCAAACGTTTGAAACTCTTTGAATAGAAATAGAAATTCAAAGAAAAGAAATCGAGGCTTGTGCTCGAGCTATCAACGAACAGCGCAAAATGGAAATTCTGTGTTTCTTTCGAAATAAAACGTATAGAACTTGCGAGTTATTTTTGCAAAGTCTATGCGTGATATTTTACCGTCATTGCGACGACATTACGTATATGAGAAACTTTATTAATTTCCGCTTCCGACACGCGTGCGTCGTTTGTCGACAATCGCGACACGCGTCGCAAGAGAATTTTCAATCAAGTAAAAACGTTTACGTACGCGTCGAAGAAAAGATGACGCGCCTTATCGTTTGTCCGTGAAAATTGAAGGGTTAATAACGTATCAAGATTATTTCCTCTCGGACGAATTCGGCCGTTGCTGTATCACGCGGAACGTTAAATAATAAGCCACGCGTTTACAGTGATCGACATAAATATCTGAAACGATCATCAATGTACGTTTCCAGACAGCTTTAATATTCTATTAAATGGCGATATATCGACCGATAATTCCAGATAAATCAACGTCTCGCGTTGATTCGATTCGCTTCAATCCGCGAGCATTCGACGCAGATTTCCATTTCTTTTCCTTTTAATCCAGTTGAATGGATTCCTCTCCCGCGAGTTCGATGTTCTTCCGCTTCTTTGCCGTGAGATCTCGCCGGGAGAAGCCGCGTGTAGCACAGAGAGCGACTGAAGTCTGATTACTATTTGCAAGCAGTTTGCGTCAGAACGGATATCTTCAGTTTTAATGCCGTCGCTAATGGATGCTAAAATGAATATAAACATTGCCGTTGATCCGCTTTAGAGATTTCTCGACGGCCCTTGCCGCTCGAGGGTTTCCTGCGTTCCAAACAACTTTGCTTTCTCGAACGAAAGGTATCTAAGTACCTCGAGCACGTAGTCGACAGTCAGCGTTCGCTATTGTCAGCGGAAGACTTCTTTCGATTTGGATTTCGCTCGGAGGAAATTTATTAAACGCGTTAAACTTTATGGATTTCGTGTCTGTGGTTTTTCGGCTTTCGATCCTGTTTAACGGTACATTGCGCTTTGTTCGCTCGACGTTCCGGGAACATTCGAATTCGCCGTGTCCGAAAAATTGTCCAGATCTGCCTGTCGGAACAAAAAGCGGAACGCGCTAATGAACACGATCGAAACTCGAACAACCGCGAACGCGTAAATCTAATCACGGTGAAAGTTTCAGATCTGGAATTTATGGACTTGAAAAATTGATCGAACGGTTCGTTAACGGAATTAAAGGGAACGTTCTTTTATTTTCTTGGGAAGAATCCTTCGATTCGTTTACAAAGTATCGCTCTCTGAAAGATCGATAGCATTAATAATATCCGTGACTCTAAATCCATACGAATGGATCGAAATTTCGTTCGACGAATTCGCCAACTTCTAAGTGGCAACGATCGTGCTGCACGAGCATTATAAACAACTCCGTCGTGTAATACGCTTTTTATTGGGGAAATAGTTCCGTTCAATCGAGCAAACTTTTTCCCGTAATACATTCAGCCCGCGACGCCCGACGATTCGAACTCTCGTCAATTCATTTCGGTGTGAACCGTTCGGACAGAAACACGAGTTTTCGCTTTCATACGTCCGGTTTGTTATATTTAGATTAACGTATTGATTTATTTTTCGCGAATGTAACGACCGTACAAATTTTTAGTCCATCCGAGGCGCGATGGTATTTTTGACAATGATCGCGAAAGAAGATCCGACCGTGCCGTTTTGTCGTCGTAAAATATTGCTGGCGCGTTCGAACGAATGCTCGCTGGATCGCGGATAACGTGAAATGCGACTAGTGTCGGTAGCTTTTTCGGCATCGTTTCGACCCATCGATCTCCATTGAAAAATAATCTCATCGAGCTACCCCTCTAATTAATCTGCTATTACGTTTCGTTCATCGTTTGTACGAGACTGCTGAAAATCGTAGAAAACTTGCATGAAAATACGATCGCGAAGATTTAACATAAGGATCTTCGTGAAACTATCAGTTTGTCCGAAAAGTTTCTTTCGCTTTGTAAGGGAATGACGGATGCACCGTATTCTACGTTTTATATTATTTTTGTGGAATCACGTACGATCGTAATAATAGAAATAGAAGAAAATAGATCGTGTACGATTGAATAAAATAATATAAAACGAAAAAAGGTCGTGCGTCTATTATTTCCTTACGAAAGGAAAGAAACTTCCGGGACAACCTGATATATGGATACAGGGTGTCACAAGTGGTTTTGACTCGCAACGTATACGAGGGATATTTGATATTCGTTACGAACGTCGTTTCTTAAATTTACTTTAGAATCTGCCACTACCTACGCGTATGTCATTTTCTTCGGGTATTTGTTTCTCGACGATGAAACCGAGAAATGGACAAGACGTGGAATCGATCAAATCGGCTTCTGGCGAACTCGTTTCGCAAGGATAGATTTTCGACGTCGCGAGACTTTGTCTCGACGAAAAATAAATCGGCCGATAAAACAAAACTGTTTCTAACTTTATAAAATATGTCTCAAACGACAGTTTTATATCTGACCATTTTTTCTCCTTTTGCCGTGTAAAATCGAACAAATACCCTTCGCGTACGTGGCCACGATATTTCCCGATCTTTCGTACCATACGAAACGTTCAACGTTTGTCGAAGATAAAAAGAATTTCGATCGGAACTCGATCATCTTGCCTATAATAATCTCCGTTTTCGCTAATTCAGCGAAACGTTACCGAGAATGTCAGAGCGCGGCCTAACGGAGAAGGATCGAATGGAGAAGTAGTTTTTCGCGCCATGTGTACGCCCTACTTTCAGTTCGGTTAACAGGCCGATTTATCCCCGCGAAAGCAACGACTACCGCAGTTTTTCGGGTAGCGCTGCAAATCTCTGGCGTTCACGCGCGTTCCGCCAGCGCGGAATACGAGCACGGATGTCGGTAGGCGAGGCTTTGCGAATGAGTCGAACGATTTAGAAGGGGGACGGTGTGGTTAGAGGTAGAGGATGGGATGGCAGAGTTAGCGTGGTATTGTCGTTTTTCCGAGGATTCGATGGAGTAACAGGGAGTCGGATGCGGCGGGGGTGTAGCACGACAGAGGCTGGCGTTATTCCAACGGCGAAAACATTTAAAACAAAACCTGCTCTGTCCTCTCGAGCGTTGTATAGCAGACAGCTCTCCTGGTATGCAGGACGTATTCATTACTATCAAAAATATGGCTGGCTGCGTATTATCTACGCGTCTGCTGATTCGTATTTACTCGCCAGATATCGGGGGCTGCGCGTGTCTTTTTACCTTACGCGAATAAACGTGCAACTGATGTCACGTTGCGCACGAGCCAGATACGTTGATATTCTTAATATATCGAGTTAACAATGCGCGAACATGTACATGCTTTCGCGTGGATAAGCTTCGCGATTGTACTATAGTATATGTAAAGTCGTAATGTACGCGCACTTAAATTCCGAGCCACGTTACAAATTTAGTAAAAATATTTGTTCAACGTTCAAGGGGAAAAATCGATGCAAATATATAAATAACTGGTAGCGAAAAACGATAGTAGAACCTTCATCAAGTGGAATAAACGCTTCAACGTCAGACGCATATATATTTCGTACGTTATTGCACCGGAGATACGCAAGCAATACGATTCCTCGTGTCATTTCGACAAGAGGGAAATGTAACAATTCTCGGTTTATTCTCCGACATTGGCAATGATTTACGATTATTTCGCTGCTTGGTTCTTAACGAGTTGATAAAAGTGGATCGACGAAGAAAAATCTTGTTTGTCTTCGTATTTCACCGATCCGTTACGTAGCAACGCGCAATCAACGAATAGTTTTCTGCATTTACGCTTCTCATTCGCTTATTTTCTCGACAGGTGCGCGCGCGGATCGCGTGCGTCGTGATTCACACCAGCAAATTTGTTTCTCGTCGAAAGGTGCACAAGGGGCGTAAAAACAAAGCACGCGAGGCGCACTCGTAAAATCGAAATACGGCTGTGCAGAATTTCAAGCGACCTTGCGAAATTAATACGAACACGTCGTTAAAGCGGGACAATTAAATTTCAGGAACGGGTGATTAAATAAAACACTGTGCAGAACTAAATGAACCGTGCCGCGCGTTTCGAAACTAAAAATTTTATCGCCGCATCGTTTAACTCTCTTCCCGACCCGAAAATTGCGGTTGTTAGCATACATTGATACTTTCCAAGTCGCGTCACCATTTAGCGCTTTTTTTCTCCCATACTACTATTACTATGGTGCGTGCGATCATTTGGCGGACGAAGAATTTTGAAAATTTTGAAACAACACGTAAATATCTATATATATATAGATAAGTTAGGTCACATTTATTGCAAACATAAACTTCGCAGACATCAGAAAATTATTCAAACAACGTCAAAAATGATTATTTCCCCTGGGAATCAAGTATCACACGCATACCATATATTTGTCGTTATCTCTACAAACTTTTACAAAATACTAGTAAATCCAACGTGTAACGAACAATATGATTTTTCGAAACGTTATATCTAGTTCTCTACCATGGTCAATCCTCGACTATTTTTATTACAGATCCGTAATCATCTTTGTTCTAAATTGCTTTGGTTTTTAAAATATATTTCGAAAATCGAAGTTTATTCGTTATAAGATTCGTTGCTTCATGACAGGCTTGAAGCAACGAAATCAAAATCCGGATCCCTTTCGGAGACGAGCAAGAGTAGAATCACAAGTTGTAAAACTGAAACCCTAAGAGATAGAACAAGCTTCGTAATGCTATATAGACAAACAGTTACTTTAATTCACGAAAATCGATATATTCTTATCCGAACATTCGCTCAATCTCCTTCGTTACATTCGATTTTCGCGTTCAATCACTGGATCTCTATAACTATATATAGAAAGTTCGTTCTTTTCCGTGTGCGCTTCTAATAATGCCAATTGTTCGCCGGAAGAGGAAGAGCGAGAACGATCGGTCTGTGGATAAAAAATATCAGAGTATAGGACGAAAAAAAAAAAATCGAAACACGGAAACACAGTTTCGGTAATTGATAGCAGAATACGGTGACTCGTGAATACGAAATATACAAATTCGCCGATTCGTCGAAAATACGTCGAAGCGATAGGATTTTATCGTACGAGTCCGTGTATTTGGAATTAGAACGATAGACGTACAAATGATGGATGTACAGATATTTGATTTAGGTAGTTATATGTACAGAAGCGTTTACGGAGGAACATTTGGATCGACTGGTTGAAATTATCAAGCGATCAGAGAATGGATTACCAAATACATTTTTAAGCGTAACGAGTTCGTATATCGATTGATCGATCAGAGATAGAGTTTACCTTGCTGTGCCGTTCGGACCATTTTCGGTCTAATTTGTTTACCGTTTTTAGAAGTTTGATTTCTGAAGTTTGAAGGTAACATAGAATAATCAATCGTTACCGATGTAATCGTGTCATAACGTATCATCGACTCGCGATCCTCCATTTTCGAGCGGAGCGGCTTTCCGAATTTTCCCTTATTTGTTTCAACTTTTCTCTTCCTCTCATCGCGCCTTTTGCCACGTTTTTATCTTCCATTGTCCACACTGCTCTCTCGGCTCGTAATCGCCTTTCGTCCGAGCCTAGCCATTCCAGCGAACGCCTACGAGGAAAGTCGTCATGGCGTGCGGCTCTTTCGGCGCGCAAGGAAAAAGGCGGGAGCCCGTGAAATCCGTAGAAAAGGTAGCGACGAAACGAGGGAAAACTGTTGCCCCGGGCAGCCGGAAATCGCCGCCGGCTCGGTGATTCGGTCAAGTACAGTTTAGCGAGAGTTAACGAGCAAGGTTGAACGCTCACGCGAATAGGCCGAGCGCCGTGCGCGCGGCCAGGTTTCTGTTGGCTGTCGCTCCGCTTAGCCGATCTCGAATTCGCCGGGAATTTTCTGCCGCGCTCGTTTATTTTCCGCCTTTAACGCGCGCTTATATGCAACCGCGCGGACGTAATTCCGCCGCTCGGACGAATTTTTATGGGCGACGTGTGGCGCATCGCCGCATACGAAACACGTTGTTTGACGAACCATTCGACCGAACGCTTAATGCTATTCATCGATCTACGTTAATTTACACTATGAAAGGATTTACTCTGAGAGCCGTTACGTTGCTTAATCGTGCCTGTGACGAGGATTTGCGTGGCTTCTCGATCAGCGGATAGTGACCGAAGAGCTGTTGCTACGTTATTTTCCCAGTGGATTGGCCATGGTCGCGTCGTGATAGAATTTCGCAGTAAACGTCGATGCGCGTCTAACCAGGTGGCGAATAATTCAATGCGTTAAACGAATTTAATCGTCGAAAAGGAATCTCCGAAGGTACGACGGAACGTACGTGCAGCATCGTATACGCGATACAAAGATCGAAATTGAATGCGGAAATAATCGAATTAATTACTTAAGTTAACGATTTTACAAGACCTGTCGTTTAGCAAAGTAATTTCGTCGCGTATTTTTCGTACTTTGATATTTCGTCAGCGATTCTCGTTTCCAACAGTATTGTATCGTAAAATGTTTTAACAATGGAGCGCTACAATTTCTTAAACCTTTAATACTAGAGATTAATTGTACAATTGAAACCTGAAAGTCAGATACTCGTTCGTTAATCTTCTACGCGGGTACAACGAAACGGAAGGCGTTGGAAAAAATGCCGTATTATTCGAAGAGAAATAACGCTTAAAACATCGACGAAGAAATTGAAGCGAGAACGATTAAACGCAACCAGGCGGATGTAGCCGGTGGAAGAAGCTCGATGTTGACGGTGAGAAACGCGTAAGCAGTCGGTTCATCTGAGATCGGTAGTTTACTACGAAAACGAAGAACAGTGATTCGGGTCGGACGTTTTCCCTTGCTCTGGGAGTAGATTGGTTCCGAGCTGTTGCAAATCTAGCCCTGGAAATCGATGAATTAAGTATCAATCTTATTCCAGATAGGGGAACGTTAGATAAGACAAGGAAAGAGATTTAGTCCGGCGATTCGGTGATCCTTCGCTTCTTTAAATTACGGCGCGGTCAACAAACGCGATAAAGGGATTTCCGTAAGAAGCAACGCGCTGCGTTGCGTCAGTTACGCGATTCGAGAAACAAGAAACGATCCGTAAGGATTTGTTAGCGAAATTTTCTAAACGTTATATCGAATTTAGAATTTCGTGGAATATTTTAAGCAACGCGATACGGTAAACGTACTGTACTTGGATATTGTGTCTTAGAAATATTCGAAATTCGAGCGATAACAAGTAATCCTTCGATTTTCGTTTTAAAAGCATTTTCCTCCTTACAATTTCTGCGCTCGAAGCATATATACGCTTTGAACAGGTACGCGTATTTCACGAAAGTCTTTCGCTCGTATTTACTTTCGCCTATTAACGATCCGACGATCCGTCGCTTTGCGACAAACGAGTTTGCAATTTACTTCTATATATTCTGCGTTTATTACGCAACGAGCGAATCTTTCAAGCGCGAAATATCGGAACGTCGTTATCGTAAATTATTTTCAACACTGTTGGATTATTCTTCCGCGTATCTTTTGTCTTTTAACGTTAGGACCGATTCTTGAATTCTTATAGGAATTTTATAGACTCGCGACAGAACATTTTTTCGAAATTTGCGTGACTTTTTGCGGAACATATAGCTAAGAGATTGTTGCACTACGCGTGTATAATGTCTCGTTTTCTTTATATTTCATACTTTAATCTAGGGTTAATAGCAACTTTCAACTACGAACGGAGGAATCTCGTTTCTCTTCTAAAATGCTGATGCTACGGCATTGAATAGGTTTTGTCTTCTATTTGCCGAAATTGTCCGTGCGACTAATGGAATACACGGTCCGCTAACGGTATCCGGACGGTCATCATTCTCGGAAGATGAACTTGCCTCGTGACGTGATAAACTGGAAATCGCGTTATACAGAATTCGTGGAATTACTGGAACCGCTTATGTCGGAAGCGAGATTTCATTGAAGGACTCATTGTTAGTAAACGGATAGAAAATCGTAAAGCATTCTTAAATTACCGAACTATAAAGAGCCTGTATATGCTCTTCTGTTACTCTGCGAATGTAGTTTACTATGAAAGATGTTCCTGCTGACGCGTTCGACGTTTCTTTTGTTCAAAAATTCGCAGTTGTAGATATTTTTCCTTTATGCAGGCGAAAGGCATACAACATTTTCACCGACACTGCCTTTTTATTATTTAATTCTTTTACTGCTATTGCTAGTTTATTCGGATTAAAATAATTGTAAGACATTCCGAAGTATGGGTTGATTATAAAAGTTTCGTTTAACTTTGACATCACACGTATTTCTGGTCCTTTTAAGGAAGCACGATTTCAAACTATTAATAACGATAACCTACATCGGTAAGAGCAAAGATATGGAAATAAATTTTGAGACGGTAGTTCGTTACCGAAGAAGCTGTTATTTATATATAGGTACGTTTTCAGAAGATCTCTCTTCTTTAGGAGATCTAGCTAAAAGCGGATACTGCAAATTAATAATCTATCATTTTTCCGGGATAAATACGACGAATATTACCTGGTAATAATAGCAACATTAAGCTATTTTCCATCGGTAGTCGTCGGTTTTATAAACGTGCGAGGGAAATAAATTTTTTCGGAAATCGATTTTAAAGTTTGAAGCGGAGTATTATCGATAACTTGATCTCCTTGATTTAAGTAATTTTATTGGATTCTGAGATCGAAATCGAAGATCGAGATTAAAGAAGGCTAACGCAGTTTTCAATTAAGATAGAAGCTCGTTACAATTTTACCAGTCGAGTAACGAGTTGACACAACGATTTAAGTAACAATTTGTTGTTTTTAATCGAATTCTGGATAATCATCAGATTCCATCCTCTACTCGAAATATGCAATTGGCAGACGGTTTATCGAACTTTGCGATACTTCAAATCGGTAATTAAACTTACTCTCCTCGAAATTTCCGGAGTAATGCAACCCCTGTCAAGCCGGCGAATTAATAGGGTGGCGGTCACCAAAACGCAGCACGGAAATATTACTTTTACAAGCCGAGTTAAATGGAATAATTAAAGCGGCGTTTTGATTAGAACGTTCGTGCATACTAATATTTAGCGACGTGCCGGTTATAAATTCAACGGGGTCAATCGGTAAAGTAATTCCGGTTGCGATTCAATCGCAACTTTAATTGAAATCAGATCGACGTAATTGGATAAATTAAACGTTGATTAATACGTGTATCGTGACTAACGATCGCGAAACGCCAAAATTCGTGTTACCTAATATCTGGACATACTAGAAGAATGCACGCGCACGTATCTCCGTTGAATTTTATACAGCGAAAATCTCGCGTCGACCTTTTTCGTTTTTTTTTTTTTTGTTTTTCTCTTTCGATGGTTCCGTTTCGAAATGTAAACCAGGTTATAGGAAAAGGTACGCGTGGTTTTCTCGGTTTCCGTGTCACCGTTCGTTTTTACGACGCGCGAACTCGAACAAAGTGGACCAGAAGGTGAGAGATTAAAAATCTCGTTGATCTTTTTCCACGCGAAGAAGGAAATTGAGAGAAGGCAACGTCTGAGAAACGATGCAACAAACGTTGACTGGAACGTAGAAGTTGGCAGAATCGCACGTTTACGATAACATTAAGCGTGTGTTTTAAATAAATATAGTCTGGATAAAGTTAATTAATCGCATCGAGATAAAGCCAGGTTTATGAAAAATTAATCATACGCTCCGCTGTTAAAAGCGAAGAATTCAGGTTATAGAGTGAAATACGGATGAAATTACTGTAACTTTCTTGTTTATAAAATATATATATATTTGAAAACTTGCTTGCAATAAGTACGGAGAATTATTGAAATATCCATATTAAAAATCGTCTTCCACGGCTCAATCAGATTTATGCTAATTTTAATTCCACTAAAAGCAAGTTAAAAGTTCGATATATTTGACGAACAAATAGACGCGCCAGCCGTTTTAACCAAATTAAATTTCTCAATTCGTTGGAAAGGAAATTTCAATCGGGGCGTACAAACGCGTTAAGAGTCAGACGCTATCGTATAATTGCCATTTCTCAGAATACAGACAAAAATTCGAAAGGGAGAAACGGTCTATTAACGCGTCAGTAACAACGTATCTCGTTCATCGGATTTTCACCTCTCCGCGAACAGCTTGCGGCGCAAACGAGTAGCCGGGGCTTAAGGCTATGGGTCTGAACGAGACGCTTCCGTTTTCCATCTGCCAGTTCTCCTTAATCGCAGCGAGCCATAACAGTATCGTAAATGCTGGATACACCTAGACGAAGGCTCGATTCTGCAACGTTGGAAATGGCCACGCCGGGATTTTCGTCGATCCTCTAATTCCTCGTTTGGCTACGTAGCCTGCGGCGTATTAGCCGAGGAAGACATCGAAGCGAAATTAAAAGTAACATCGAGCCTTGTTGTTAACGTTGGCCGCGCGGTTTATTCGATTCATTTCGCTGGGAGATTTTACTGGGTGTAATAAACATGCTGCGAATATTTAAGCAAAGTTGTATTTTCGTAGATATTCGTAAACGGATGAAACTCGAGCGAAATAAAATATCTTGTAAATATCGTGTCGAGTGAAATAAAATATCTTGTAAATATGTTGTAAAATATATTTTACTTCTAACGTTTCCTCAACTTGTTCGCGTTTATCCTCGTTTTTATATATTTTTGTATATTTAGGTATGCTCGTTACAAGTACATCAAAATTCGCGATGTAACACGTTTCGTTATTAGTTGCGTAAACGGACAGTGGTGAGTTATAAATTTCGTAATATCTGTCGCATAGGAAATAAGATGCAATATTTGTTAAAAAAAGAAACCTTATTACCTTTACACTGGCTGCTTATAATTTAATTCAAACTCCTTGAGGTCAGAAGTTCACTTTACTCGTTTGTTTACCAGAAAACAAGTACAGCGTCGTAGCAACTAGAATTCCCCCCCCCCCCGCCAACGAACTGAAATGTAAAACACGGAAAGAGTTTCCAACTAACAATAAACGATTCGTTGAGTATCTCTTTCCAAAAAGAAGCAGTTAAATTGGCCGGTATCGATAATCGCAACAACCGAGCAAAACTCGGCGAAAAGCTATCAACTTCCTGCACGTTATTTCCACGAAGCAGGCGAACGGTCTTCTGTAAAACGCGTTTGCGCGATTCGTCGTGCTCGAAAGTTTCGGACGGAGAGCAACCAATACCGACGTACGCGCGTGCGCGCGGTATCGCAAAAATCTGGAAAATCTGCAAACAAACGCGTCAGCGTCTCACGGGTTCGCGCGAAGACACGCCAGCCGCCGGCTTAAGCCGGCACTTTATTAGGTTAATTCAATTTAAAGTTGCGGAAAGTGCGTAGACAGAATGCTGGAGGAACTTTATATGGCAGGGGGTATAAAGTTCTCGGCTTTTATCGCGGAAGGAGAGCCAGCTGGTAGAAAGAGGAAGAGAACGAAACGAGCGCAGGAATGTTTCTTCTCGACGTCCGCTATGTACGGTCGCGGCAAGTTTTTAATTTTTACACCCGACGCTCCCTCCTATCGTCGCCTCGCCAGCGGGCCGCCCCTGTCGTTTATGAACTTCCGTCTCAGAAGCTGCCGAGTGACTTTTTGTGTCACGAGCTTTCACGAGCCCGGCGAGCCTGCAATATTAACAAATTTTCCGCGGAAATTCGTCCCTGATGTGCGATTTCTGCGAGATCAGCCGGGGACAGAAGAAAGAGGGGTAAGAATAAGGGAATTCGTGGGGGAGGGGACTTGAAACAGGCAGAGCCCTTCGGCAAAGTTGAGCGTCGATACCATGCCAGAGGCATCCCGAGGCGGGTTGAAACTTTTAACGCGTCTTGAACTCGGCTTCGCGCGAAGAAAAGGACGCGATGCTCGAGCAGAAATCGAGTTTCCAGAGAAATTTCGCCCGGTATGTCCATTTCTCCTAAGCTTTTGCCGTCTCTTTTTTACGCGTCGTCGTCTCGTTTCGCCGGCAAATCAGTCATATTTCATGAATTCTTTGCGACCAGGAAACGTCGTCCTTTCGGTCTCTTTGCTCTTTGAATATGCTCGAGAGTCTTTTAGCTCGACAGCCGCGCTGCTGCTGCTGCTGCTGCTGTTGCTGCTGTTGCCTCCACGGTAGTCCGAAATGTCAAATGAAAACGTTAAGCGACGAGGAAAGAGGAGTATTTAAGCGGAGCTTGCGAATTGACACGGGCTAGCTACCGAAGCTGTGAAAGTCCATTTTACACGCTACAGGATGTACGCGTAATCTTGCGAAATCCGAGCAACCGCGGTGAAGCTTCAACGTTTTGGTTTCTGCTGTTTGCGAAAGCCTCGCACGTCGTGAAAGAAATTTTCCTTTTTTAAATATCGAACCGCTTCTACGTTGGTGCAGTGCGCGTTTCTCTATTGATTTATTACGTTTTACTGGTCAACGATCTGCTACTTGTCGATATTCATTGTACAATGCGTTCGTTGGAGAATTAATCGTTCACCGTCGTACGTGGCCTTTCCCTTCTCTACATTCTCCATCGTTAAACGTATCATAAATCGCAATACTCGAAGCAGTATTTCCAAATGTTTTCGAATCTCATCCGTTACAGAAAGAACGACGGTAGAAAATTCTACTCGTAAGAAACGACGCGAAACTGTTCACTAACGCGAGTAAAACTTCAGTAATCAAATTTCGCTGTCATAGCTCGAAAGTCAAACCTGTACACATCGTTCCATAAACGTCGCTTTTCCGAAACCCAGCTCGTACGCATTGTGCTCGAAACAGAATCAGCTCTGAAAATCCAATTTCATCCAAAAAAAAAAAAAAAAAAAAAAAGAGAAGAAAGCAAAACGGGGAGAATCGACTATTCTTACCTCATTACCATAAACGATCCAGCGAGACCATCGCGTAGAACAGCGCACGCATACACTCACACAGGCACAACCTTTGCCATATTAATTTGGCAGCTACCTACTTCGAAATTCAATTTCAGGATTCTCTTTTCACGTGGCGTCTGGCCACTTCATATCGCGTGTTTTTTTTTCTTTTTTTTTTTTTTCCTAGATCGATGAGAGAGACAAGTTCCAAAAACAGTTTTCCAATAAAATTGGGTTCCAGCAAAACGCCAGCGGTTTCCAACCGCGGTGCAGTGGCAAGAAATCAACTGGAGCGCGTTTCCTCTCTGGCTGGAAAATTAATCGCGACCACCGAGCTGCCCGCTTAAGATGGGATTGTAACGTCAAGGGGTTGGCTACGTGCAATTCTGCTTGGGATACGAATACGCGAGGAAAGCCCAGGCCGGGTGTTGTCCGCGCCCCGGCCATCATGTAACTGTCGTTGCTGATAGCGGCGTTGTTACCGTTGCCACAATTTCCAGCGTGTTTCACCGTTCAACCGACGCGCTGTGTTTCTCCGTTGCAGGGCTAAGCCGCCCTTTGACCGAGGATCCGTTAATAGTTCGACCGTGTATCGTTATGATCTCGCTCTCCCCACCGCCGCCCTCCTCTCTCTCTCTCTCTCTCTCTTCTCCACGTAACCTTCGTTACTCTGCTTGTTGTTGGAACTATAACGACAATTACGTTACTTCGCTGTTACGTTCAATGCGTTTCGTGCGAGCCTGGCGCGCGTCAACTTTTCTCTCGACGATAACACGATAACGAGATGCGAGACTCGAAGAATCTGGCGGAGAAGAGTCTGGTAGGAAGCAATTCTTTATATTGAACGCAACTGTAGTTGACGATGTGAATTGATAGTTCGCGGCGTAGGTTGGAAGAAGTTTGACGTTTCGATGATAATACGCTATAACGAGGCGCAAGACTCGAGGAGTCATAGAGAAAGAAAGAATTTCTCTCGACGAGTAATTTTGAACGTTTGAAATGCACGCGGTGGGAGGACGTAGACTCTGTTGGTTCGGAGGATAAATTGAAACGAGGTTTTAACGATATTAAGGTAACAAAGTGGGAGATGTAAAGCATCCGAGAGAAAAGAAGAGTTTGAACAGTTTTTAATATTTGAAATTTTTTCAAGCAGAAGATGTAAATGGATAGTTCGGAAGGTTTGCGCTTGACGTTCTGTTGCTCGAGCTGCAGTCGAGCGTAGAATTTATCGATTGGGGAATTACGCGGTGATTTATAATGATCGACAAATTCCGTGTTATGTTGTAAAATACGATAGCCCTGTCGATGTTAGTAATTACAGGACTTTTTAGTTTTATACTTTCGTAAGCTTGTATGTAATTAATTTTATCGCGTCGATCTCTCGCGTTCAAACGTGAAATTTTTAATCCGTATATTGACCGACGAGTTTACCGTAATTTATTACGGCATCGAAGTACATTTTTTTTTACAAAAAACGAAGATACAAACTGTTCTTATATCTATGTTTGAACGATACAACGTTCGCACGTATAAATTATAAAAAATCCAGATACCGAAAGGAGCGTTTTCAACTTTTAACACAAATCCACGTCGTTCATGTCGTACGAACGTAACTGTATAGTCTCGGAGACTTTCATAAATCACGAACGACCACGAATGACCACGCACGCTATCGCTCATAAGAGTCTGGACGCTTTGATACTTGCGGTAATATATAATACGTATATGAATTTTATCAAATTCTTAAACTGATAGCAAGTTGACGACTGGAAGCGATACTCGCCAGTTTCTTATGAAATATACCAACGATACTCGTCGACGATGTTTGTCTTTGCGTCGGTAAACGAAAAATGTTTTGATTTATAATTGAAAGAATTAAACGATCCGAAGGTAGAGAGCTTCTCAAGAACAAATGTTCTGCAAGTCTCGACAAATGGCAATTTTATTATCGTACGCGTAATAAATTTCAAGAATCAATTTCATCGCGTTATAATATTTTACGATATCTACGTATTTAATTATAACGACGATAAAGAACGAAACAACTACAAATATTTTCTCGTAAATTCATAATTGAGTTACATTTTGTCGAAGAGAAATAATTATCCTGATACTTTTCAGCGCTACCGTACTTTAAGCAGCATCCACATTTTAGACGCTAATATACCAATACAATATTAGGTTGTCCCATAAGTTTCTATCGTCTTGTAAGGAAATTACGGATGTTTCTCTGTTTTATATTATTTTCGTCGAAACACGTATGATCGTAATGATAGAAATAGAACAAAATGAATCGTGGATAATATAAAGCGAAAAGAGGTTGTGCGTTTATTATTTCCTTACAAAAGGAAAGAAACTTTCGGGACAACCTGATACTTGTAATACCAACATTAATGTAATACTTTCGTATTTCAACGATAACAGCGATTAAAGTAACGTTCTAATTTCTCAAAGCGCCAAAATTGCTTCGCGTAGCTTCACCGACACGTTCGTTATCGTAACGCGTTAATATCCATACGATTACGTTAACGAACTTCAAAGATCGCCGATCCATTTGGCATCACGGCGTTAAACACAGTTGCGAAACGAGTAGCGTACGAAAGGGAAAGTCCGCAGCGGAGCGTTGCATCTTCGCGGTTATAGTTGTTCCATTTGCCGCGGCGGTGGCTACCGAAACTATAACGACAACCGCGCAATTCCGGCATCCTGGTCGACATGCTTTATTTGACCTCCTTCTCCTCGCCGCTCTTTGTTCCGTCGGTGCATCGATCGACGAAGCAAAGAGGAAATATACGTATAAACCGCGCACGTAGACGCGTTCAGAACGGCGGCCATGGAAATTGCGTTTCCTGCGCGGCGATCGGCCAATGCTTTAATTACCAGTCTCGATATATTCCTCGATATCGCGAAATCAGAATGGAATAGACCGGGTGTCGCGCCCATGTACATTCGGCTAGTCGTTATCGTCCGTTATCTGATACGAATATTTATTGTAAATAATAAACGTTCATATTGCCGGCCCACGTACCGCGAGGACACGCGATAATTCAGTTTCGCGTTCGATTACGGAACGGCCGCTCGCTATTTCTACTTCGTACGAAAGCTTTTTCTATATACGAGTACAGCGAAATGGTAAAAAGGATGAATCGTAACACAGGCACGAGACAAAGGGAGGAGGAATCAGCCAACCAGGAGGAAAAAGCAATAATACGTCGCGGTCGACGTACATACGTTCGTCAAGAATCAATCGTCCTGTGTGCAGCCGTAAGATGCATAACCGTGTATCGAGTGCCTATGGAAATTGCGTTTTCATATACAGACCGATCGACCGTTGGTTTAATTATCGGGCCAGCCATTTGCCTCGATACCAACGCCGGTTAGTAGTGGATGTGAAATGGGTCGAGGGTTCGCGGGAACGTGGCAATGAGGTACCCCGTCTCCTTGCAAATTTAATATCCGCTTGTGAATATTTATACGCGATACATAAAAATTCATTCGAACGAAGACTCTACGAAGTTTGAAAGACGCGACGAACGAATCGATCTGTTCGATTTCATGCTGGGTCTCCTTTTCACTCGGAATTCTTTCGCGTTTCGAGTGCAGCTTCGTATCGGGGCTTTCTGAGAGACGAGACGCACGCGACTCTGTAATTTCTCGATACTCTCGCCGCGACGGACAAATCGTTTCATCGTAAACGCATCGAATTTCTGTGTGGCTAGATACAAAGGAAATTCAAATTTTATCGTGAAAAATATTTAATCGTTCCACGACTGTCTCTCGGATCCCTTGAAAACTACGTTTCAATGTAAACGAGTATTCCGTGCCACGATGTCGTTCGGGTAACGCGAATATAAGCAAAACGTCGATATTAAAAATCCAACAGAAGCGGCATTTTATTCCAATTAAATATCTTCTTTCGCTTCGCCTTTAAAATTCTTCCCACGCATTACCAGTCCCGATGCTTATCGACGAAAACGTATGTACGAAAAATCGATGCTTATCGTTTCATCGCGACGAAAGCATCCGCGTAATACGGCGATAATTTAATAAAAAATAACGCTGTGCCGAAGTCGTTCTCTCGGGCTTCTTTCGCCAAAGGCTTCCATTAGGCGGTGCTACGACTAACTTTGATCGTGCACGCAACGTCGATGCGTTCCACGCTCTCGTTCCAACCAAAATAATAGTTTCCAACGACAATCTGTACTCGAGTCGAGGCGGCTTGTTAACGTCGATGAGCGTGCACCGCGCCCGTGTACATCTCTGCTTGCCAACGTTCGTCGTCACGAGAAGCCGGCACGAGGAGGCCACCAATTAGCTACGTAAATCTTCACGCTTTCGGATATCCGGGAATCGTGCGTTAAAGCTGTTGCAATTAGCGGTGCCAATTAAAAACGGAAATGCCACCCACCCCGCCGCGGATCGTCGATGCGTACGCATATTAAAATCCGTCGAACGGAAGAACGGCGACCTCCCGAAATATTGCGCGTCGGAAGGTTGCGCGCTGAAAACTTCGGTCAATTATTAGTTATCAGGACACACGGCGGTTCGCTTGGAACGACCGCGTGCCAGCTCGTTGCAATTATCGCAATTATGGTGGCAATGTGGTTTTGCGTGTACCGCGAGAAACACGAAGAGGGAGGGGCGAGGGACGGCTGGTTTGAATTTTCTCCTCTTTGTTCGAGGCGATTTTCAGATTTTCAGATTTCGATGACATTACGCGTAGCGTTTTATCGGTATATATTGGTGGCATATTTCTACGGTTTGACGTTGTAAGGAGGTAGACATCGACGAAGTCTGATATAATTACTGGGTAATTTTCTGCAGTATCTGAACGTTTGCGTATTATTATCTTTTTTTTTTTTTTAAAGAATGCGTTTTAATTTCGAGATTAAGAGCCTGGCTCTGAGATAAATCCCTTCGAACGTTAACCGCGGCAGAACGTTTTCGAAGATTGGAATTTTTAAATATTCTGAAGTATTAAACGCCATTAATTGAACGTTGCTCGCGATTTAAATTTACTTAGACGGAGTTATCCGAGAAATGTTGCGTCGGATTGGAGTATTTGAACTTCTTCGACTAGAGAACAAGTTTCGTTTAACTTCTAAATTGAAAACGTTCTAATTGAGGAGGTTTCGGGAAAAAGGTACCATAAGTCCAAACGACGAATCGAGTAAATTGCGGCAGCAATTTTCCTGGTTACCGAGCAACGCGACGATGACCAACCAAACACGAGTAAACGAGAAGCCTTTTTCGACAGTTAGTCGAAAACGACTTGCCGAAAAAGGGCTCATAACTCTATAGACCCTTTTCGCCAAAAACGTCCTCGATTGTAAAACGAACGTAGGACCAATGTAAAAAAAAAATCAGCTTTATGTTAAAATATACCAAGAATATACGATACAAAAATGTACCTACTCGTTAGTTCATATTTAGTCGATCGAACGAAATTGATTCCACGTGAAAATAGATTTGTTTTATTACGTCCTGCGATACTGCAGCTTTTCGAAGTGACATGCGCACGTATTGCAAAATTGTAGAGGGAACAGTTCGTTCGAAGTGCGCCCGACTAAAATTTATTTGTTCGTCGGATGAAACCAAATTTTCATTTCGCCGTGTTTTCAATTCGCTCGGTCTAAACGCAATGGATGTGCATAGATTAATTTCGTAGCCTGACGCTTCGACGCTATTTCGATCGAAAGTATCTTTGTGGCATGAAACGTGTAAACCATTTTATTCCTCGAATTTGCGTTTTTTATCTGGCGTAGCGAGCGCGTTAAATATACAAACAGTATCGATATCAAAATTTAGCAAGCCGTCAGTAACATGGAAAATATCAGCGATATCATTGGCAAAGTAAGCGAAAAATTTAATTTCCTCTCGTGGGATAAACGAATATCGTCGAACTAATGGCGCCGTGTTCTGAAAGCGTACGCGAATCTAATAAACGATTTATGTACGCGTTACGCCACGTTCTTACTTTCACGTTTATTTCGATAGCCTGTTCCGTTTGAGAAAAAGTTTATTTCACGATAAAAAAAAAAAAAAATATGAATATACGATAAAGATACACGAATGACGTCGTAAACAAAAGAACTTGATGTTTGTAATCGGAAATCGATACTTTTCTGCTGAAGCGCGAATGGAGAAAAACAGGTGTGAAACGTTTTAGCGAATGTAAACTTGCTTTCGATATTTCATCATCGTATAAACGACAAATTTAAAGAATTATTTTACTGGCGGTATTGATGCAAATTTTCTCATTGCCATAAAAGGAAATCCAGCTTTCCCTGGCAAGCGATAAAGACGGCAAGATTCGCTTTAATCGCGAGGACACGATCTTCGTGCATCGTAAAATCTATTCCTTGTACTCGCGAACGATTTTGAAAGCAGCGAAGAAACACCGTGTCGCGGTATCGACAACATTCTTTCGTAAATCTCTCTGATCTGTTTGTCCAAGATCCGTTCACGACTTTTACGAATCAACTCCTTAGCAGACCGGTAAACTCAACGATCCTTCTAAGAAATTCCTACTTGTTTTGTTTTTTTTTTTCTTCATAAATCGATTGGATATCTCGTTCGAAGATAAAAAGAAGAAGTAGCAAAATTTAGACGAAATTGAGAATTACAAATCAACCGATTGTACCAGCAATTTCGAAACAGTAAAATTATGAAAAAGAAGCTCGACGAAGAAGATAAATAAATATGGTTATACGAGGGAGTTCAGATGTGAAGCGCTTCGCAAGTTGTTTTTCCAACACTTGTCAGTCGTTGAGTATTTTACAAACTTGACAGCGTTATTTTTCGATAAAAATATAGTATACTCGCTTTCTTTTCTAATGCTTGCGAATGAACGTTACGCACGTTAATAGGATCACGCGCTTAACCGCGTTGATCCGACAAATACCAGGTCGATAATAAATAGCTTTCATTAATAAGGCGGTACCATCGTGAAATACATAGTACACGTAAATGGTTTGCTGGCTGTTCGCGACTGCCGTGATAAATACGACGCGAAGTAATCTCTCGCTCGATTATAATAATCTGGAAATTGATAATGGAAATTGCCGTAAATTCCAGATAACTCGTATTACATATAATTATTTACTATTGTATATCGTACGTTGTTGCTCGGTAGTTATTAGACCTGAATCTGTAAATCGACACGACAAGCCTGCTGTTCTTTCTTCTTTTTTCTTTTTTAAAGATGAAAATCGTTGAAATACTCGCATTCGTTCATAAAAGCAATCATTTTTCTGTCTCGTTAATGTACGAAAACGACTCTACCAGCCCTTCGTGCATAGTTCCTTACCGTTCTTTCTAAAATTTATAATTCTGGTTTATAGTATATTTACTCGCAAGGAAATTTAGCGGAACACTTTCTGCTAACCAGTTGGCTTGGAATTTAATAGGCGACCACCTGAGCCAAATATTTCTTCCGCACGATATTATCGTAGCATGGTTAAGTTATACCCAAAATAACTGTACGTTTTAACGGCATCTGATAACGACAATAAAACACGCGTAACGTAGTTGTTCAAATAAAAAGCTTAAAACACGAGACAGAGTGGCAGGATACAACTCACTTTCGGCTCGCGATAATCATCAGGAATAGGACACGTTATTTAGAACCATGCGCTTGATCGATTTACGGATACGATACTATTAGTTGACAAAGCTCTTGCACGTTCTTTCCTTTTAATAGGTATTTTTTTTTTTTTTTTTTTTTTTTGTTTAAGACTTCGACGTAGAATTTTCTTCCTTAAAAGATTTCACTGCGACTCGTCACGCTATAGCGATTCTATCTAGTATAAATAACAGGTTCGCACTGGTAAATCGTTCTCAAAGTTGCTCGAATGCAGATAATTTCGTCAATCTGAACGATGAGTGGTCGATTGGAATTGTTTGAGTATTTTAAGACGGTTCGATTAAAAGGTCTGGCGATTAAAATTGCCCGTTTATTAATTATTGCAATCCGGTAAGTAGTTCAGAGGGTTTTATGAATTCAATGAGGTGAACAGACTTTAGCGGGTCGTTGGAAGTTTAAAACGGCCGCTAAGCGCCTATAGCGCGAGCTTAGGATCGTCGTAATCTCGAATGCTAACGCGCCCTTTAAATTCTATCGTTGGCCGCGAACGCGGCCGGATAATTTTTGCCTCGTGGCCCACGCCGTTATAACGACCGTCACAATTTCACGGTTAATTTGCTTTAATGGCGTCAGCAACGAAAATAAACATTACTGAAGTACGTGTTACTTGCTTAATTGCCATCACGTACGAAACAGCCTTCGTTGCAGACCGTGCTACAGACTATGTATTTGAAATTAGTAATCTTAGCTGCACTATAAAGGAAAAATTATTTGGCCGGGTGTAATTTTTAAGTTAATAATTTGTTTTAAACTAATATCTCTTATCGGGACAATTCAGACGTTTGATTGGAGCTAACCGCCGAAGATTTATCGGAGGTCACGAAGTATCCGAAAGACACGCTGATTTCAAATCTGCACCAAAGTGTTGATTAAATTAAAAAGAAAGGCAAGAGACTACAAAGATACACGAGAAACGTTTAGTTTTATCAATTTGGCAATTGTACGGCGAATAAAACGTAGCACAATCTGTGCGGCGGCTTGTATCACGTGGCTTGATTATTTAAACCATCTCCTCCTTCTCGCTATTTCTAAATTGCACTAGAATTTGCTCGTTGAAAACTGCAACATTTAACAGCAATCGCCAGCGTAATTAACAAGAAGTATGTAATTCTCTCTGGAAATTGATTTCCGTATGGAATATAGTTAATCGTTTTTCTTTTTTTTTTAGAATATGACGAGGTAGAGATGAAAAGGGAGAGGACGCGATTTACCGCGAAATCCTTCCTACATTGAAATTACAAACACACACCGGTCCAACTTCAATTTCATCTATTGTCACACACGAACAATACCGTCTGCTAAACTGCAAGAGCAAGCAGGAATTGAGATCAAGTGTGTATTCACTTGTATGTTTGTATGCGGTTAGGTGTATCCCGTTGCAGCCTGTAGTCTGATTGCGTTGCATTACGCTATGTTTATCGCGTATTTTTGTCGTTAAAATATCGTAACGTTGTTTTCGTTTGGATATGACAAAAACAACGGTGTGAGGTTCCCCTACGTTCGATCGTCCACGCTCTTATTGTTCGTATGTGCTCGCCAGTGTTTCATAAAACTATGCAATATTATCGCACGTGTTTCCGAGTAGCTTCTTTTACGTTGTGACTAGATCTACAAAGAAACGATTCTAGCATTATTCTAGCAGCATTTTAAAGAAACGACCAAAAATTAGCTACTTTCGAATCGATGATTGTAACAAATCTCGAGCCACTTAATTTTGTTATATTTACAAAACAAATAAAAATTTTGTACTACGCTTACGCTGTGGCTAGATCGATAGAGAAACGATTCTAATTGAAATGTATTTCTTTGTTGCATCGAAACTCCTCCATCGCTGAAATTTTTTATTTGGATTTTTGGATGCACAAACAATACAAAATACCTGGACAATACATGCAACAATGTTTAAGAACATTCTTCGTTCGTACCTTATCGAGCAGCATTTTAAAGAAACGGCCAAAAATTAGCTACTTTCGAATCGATGATTGTAACAAATCTCGAGCCACTTAATTTTGTTATATTTACAAAACAAATAAAAATTTTGTACTACGCTTACGCTGTGGTTAGATCGATAGAGAAACGATTCTAATTGAAATGTATTTCTTTGTTGCATCGAAACTCCTCCATCGCTGAAATTTTTTATTTGGATTTTTGGATGCACAAACAATACAAAATACCTGGACAATACATGCAACAATGTTTAAGGACTTTCTTCGTTCGTACCCTATCGAGCAGCATTTTAAAGAAACGGCCAAAAATTAGCTACTTTCGAATCGATGATTGTAACAAATCTCGAGCCACTTAATTTTGTTATATTTACAAAACAAATAAAAATGTTGTACTACGTTTACGCTGTGGCTAGATCGATAGAGAAACGATTCTAATTGAAATGTATTTCTTTGTTGCATCGAAACTCCTCCATCGCTGAAATTTTTTATTTGGATTTTTGGATGCACAAACAATACAAAATACCTGGACAATGCATGCAACAATGTTTAAGAACATTCTTCGTTCGTACCCTATCGAGCAGCATTTTAAAGAAACGGCCAACAATTAGCTACTTTCGAATCGATGATTGTAACAAATCTCGAGCAACTTAATTTTGTTATATTTACAAAACAAATGAAAATTTTGTACTAATTTGGCTGTTCTACCAGAAAATTCACTAGTACCCTATAGTCTCGTATAGACCTTTTTCAGAAAGCTTTTCAGCTACTGTATATCTAGATGCATTTGTCGGGTATTGTCGCACAAAATAGTCATTCGCATATTTTTCTATTAAACAGCGTTTCTTTACCTAGTTTCGAACAGTTTAATCGGTCCCTGCAACGCTCCCTAATTCTTCCGGCTTTAGGTAGCTCTAATACCGCTACCTACTCGCTTCTAATTTTCAGATACAGCGAAGCGCCTTGTCTCTGCGCGCGTGTTTTCCATTTAGCTTATAGCGACTTTCAGAATTTACCTGTTTCACCGGTTAGAGTTGTACACAGCGGACCAATAGTTTTCTTTTCATTTTCAATTACGATATTCCATAGTAAACTTCGTGTTTGTTGGAAGTAGCTTTTTCAAAATACGTAGCTAGCTTAGCTATCTTGCGATGCTACACGTATGCGCAACACGCGGCAATCGAAGTTAAACAAAAGACTCTAAAGAAGAAAACTTTATTCGTTTCCAAGTATAAGAATGCTAATTTACTCGAATATATCGATCGATTTGCTCGTATCACCGAATACGTTTTAAACGGGCGAGAAATTTTTATTCGACGAACAACGGTGGTGTCCAGGTCGAAAGATCAATCATCCTCGTGATAAAAACACGACGAATCTAGTTAAAATGACTTACGCGCCCGTTCAATGCTTAGTGTCAGTTTATACCACTCGCTAACTTTCTCTACGTACGATCGATACGCGTCGACCGAGAAACAGCTATCTGTTTTAAGCTTTTTATGTTACTACTGAGAGTCACTAAGGTGTGATCCTTTGTAAGTTTATGGGTACTTAAAAAGAGTTGACTGTCCTCGGAGAGCGCGATAAGAAGCCGATCTTCCGGCTAATTAAGTGCATTTTAGGAAGACGACGCACTCTTCCTCTGTGGAATTGCAAAAACCGTTGCCCTGTAGTAATCTCGCAGTCGCGAGTCCCATTAGCCGCGTAACGAGACCTTTACCCTTCAAAGAAATCTTCTTCAGGAATTCACCTCGAGGTTATTGACGCGTAAATAAGCCAGCTCCGCTTGCTCTTTAGCTCGAAAGGTAAATGCAAATAGAGGATACGAATGCACGACCGTGGAAGGTCATGAAAGTGAAACCCGCTAGACCCGGAGGAACAGTGCGCAAATACAACATAATATTTTGCGAAACTTGACACGTTTCATAACGTAAGAAATCTTGGCGCAGTAATACGTTCCAGTCTGTTACCATGTCCAGGTACTCTATATATACCACCTCTATATATTTTCGCGATGGTCAACGCGTTAACTTTTGACAACGGTAAATCCGAACCTAAACGACATTGGCTGAGCTAGCAAACGGACAAAATATTTTCATGGTTAAAGGATTTAGTTGTTGATAAATTTTCTATTTCGGTCTGTTTATTCGAGTTTCCTTGAGAAATGTATCTTTCCTAATCGTGTCATTCTCGCGTTAGAGTCTGCGATATTATTTCGCCAAACCGTAAACAAAACATACTTTAAATCATCTAGATTCGACGATGTCATAAATGGTCGAATCATCGATGGCACTGTTCGTCTTTAATTCATCCCAGTAACGGATATGCCATAATTTATGTTCCAATCCGATCGAATCGGTTCAACCCTTTTCTCGCGCGATGAAACATCAGCTTTCTCCCCGATGAATCATTTTTCATTGTAGACGCTTTCTTGCTTCACGCTGGCGTGGAAAAACGCCGTGTCATCGTTTACTTGGTTCCCGCGAAAGCGGTCGATGACATCGCGCTACCGTCGCGAGCTTTCGAACTTTTGCCAACGCGCAGCTCTCACCGGTCGCTCTCACTGTCGTTCGACACGGAGCGGAAAACGATTCGCGAAAGCGATTAACGAGACGGCGAATCCGTGTTCGACTTATTTAGAGTTACGACGAGTAGCTGTTAGAGAACGCGGTTACGAGATTTCCTCGGTGTCGTTATTTCGCGTGGTAATAGGGAGGTTCTAAAATCTAGAAAGTATTACGCATTGGTCAATATGTACGCTCTTGTTCATAGGTATGTATACAGACAGTTTTAGCGATTTTTTAATTTGGTCGCAGTGTATAAATTAGCGACGAATCGATAAGCGGAAGTAGTAGTACTTTCTATCGTTTTATGGAATCGACTAATTATAAATCTAATCGTGATGTAGTTTACTATTAACTTTATACATTGCTATGTAATTGTCTCCGTTTGTAATTATCAGCGCTTCTTATCAGGACATTTATTTCGATTAAGAAAATCGACTATGGAAAGAATTGAAAATATAATAGAATAGAAAGAATTGTCTAATAGCGTTCTATGGCAGGTACAGCAGATATAGCGCGAATTCCATCGTCACCGTCTTGTTCGAAAAATATCTCTCTCTCCTTACAATTTTGGTAGCATGGAAAATTTAATTGCAATTTCCTGACGAAACGTTGAAACTAATTTTCTCATTCCTTTCTCGCATCTTATGAATGTGTAATTCAGGACAGGTTCGGATCGTTATCGCTTGTATTTTACGAAAGAATATAAGTACGTGTAATTTCCATTCTTTCGTAAAATACAAGCGAAAAGTATTTATAAGTACGTGTAATTTCCAAATACTTTTCATCGCCACAGCGAATTCTTCTTGAAAACGCTTTCTCGTGAAATCCGCTCGATTTAAATGTCATAAACGCTCTTTGATAACGCTGTATGTTAGAAGTGTAAAGTTCGGGCAAGGTCTACCCATCAAATAGATAAGCAAGAAATTGTAGGCTCACGAGGTTTGCGTTGCGTCGAGACGGACAGAACGTTTCATCGTCGGACATCCTCGGATGTGTAATTTCCGGAGCTATTTTAATTCAGTTTATTGACCGACGTGGCCCTTTGCATCCGTCCTTGCCTTCCAACTTCCGTATTACAGGGCAATCTGCATCGACCGAAAATAATTTCCTTATCTTTCGCACGAACGGAGTTGAACGTCTTTGAGAGTTTGCGCACTAAGATGAGCTTTTAATAGGAATGGAAAGATAATTTTCTTACGAAAAAGAGAGAGAGAGAGAGAGAGAGAGAGAGAGAAACGGAAAGAGCATTACACGCAAGCAGATTAATATCGTTACGTACGAATGAACGTTCGATTGATTCTCTAATTTTGTTAATACTGTATATTTGTGTTCAATTTAATAACTTTACGACGCGGCTATCGCAGCATATCGTCGCTTTAATCCAGAGCGAAGGAATTAATATAGCCGAGCTTCGCGTTGCTCGCGACCAATTCCCTGTATCTCCCTCGTCGAGATCTATTTTCATAGTAATTTGCCTGCCGAATTCTTTTTCCCTTTATTCCACTGAAAATCCTCGATCTTGCCGACGAGCTAACTGACCAGCAGAGTATCGTTACGCAGCCGGAACAACGGAAATCCTTCTTCCGGTAAATCAGCGTGTATCTCCAGCGTGGTGCGCGCGGAAACGCGTATAATTCTTAATTTTTTCCGATGGAAAGAAAATAGCGAGACAGAGGGAAGGGAAAGGGAAGTCTGGTTGTCGTGCAGCGGCGAAAGAATTTTTTCCCGGACAGTGGAGGTCGCTCGCGACCGGAATATAAATCTCGATTTCCTCGGAGCGTCGTCCGGGGGCTTAGAGCACTCAATGCCTTCGATAAATCCGCAGTGTAATCGAGTCTTCGCGTCGAACATCCCGGATTAGCCACTCGTCCGGTATCTACATTGTTCCGTCTCCGGGCGACGTGAAATCCGCAGGAATTTTTGGCCCTCCATCCGGAGTACAGGGAAGGTCAATATTGTCGGAAGAAAATTGGCCACGTGGGTGAGTGTCGCTCTTTCTCGCCACGAGCACGTATTCTACCGGCGGCTTTTGACAACACAACCCGGGATACCGTCACCGACACGGCAGCCCGTGCGTTTCGACGAATCGCGACGTTCCTCGATTGAAAATAAATCTCGCCGACCGGACAGCGTCTTCGATGTCGCACCGCTTTCGCCGGCGGGTTTACATCGAATTCCTCTTTCTAACGCAATGACCTCGCTCCTCTGCTTCGCAGCGTCCATTAGAACTTGTGAAACGTGTACTTATTTTTCCCTTTTTTTTTCTTTTCTTTCTTTTTTTTTTTTTTAACGTATCCTTTTCCGGGCTAGTCGTCGGCGGGAGGTTATTTTTAGAGCCAGCGAGCTGGGAATCAATTCCATTGCGACGATTGGATACGGCGTTGGCGATATTACGAAATATTCCGATGTACTTTAACGTGCTCGATAATATACTTTGAACGAAATTGAAAAATGAAACGATTTCCTGCACTCTGCTCGATAAGAATTAATCAACGAACGATATCCGATCGGCGCTCGAAACGTTAACAACGATCTTCGAAAAGATATTCAAGTACCTTCGTAAGTCACTGTACGGACATAATTTGCGATTTCAGAAGTAGTGCGAAAAAGAAAAGGACGATTCAATTAGGACACGTCACGATATCTCCTGGTGTGATTCTTAACGACGTTCCCATACTTGGCAAATTAATTAGAACGTCATCGGGAATCGGTTCGCGGGCTCTTGCGCGCGTATTAATTAATTTAGCGTTAATTTAACGTTTAGTTTAATCTGGTAATTTACGCGTGTCCGAGCGACACGAAATCTAATTTAATATTAACGACACTTTGCTAGGCGCGCGTTTAATTGCCTCGGAAATGCGCGTCGCTGTTAGCGTACGTATAATCGAGGCGCTTGCCGAACCTTCGCCGATCCGCGTATTGTTCGATTTTACCTGTAATTACGCTTCCTGTAGCCTCAGGCAGACATCGCTGAACGACGTTAACAACACCGAGTTGTCAGTTTATTAACGCGCTATTCTCGACAGAGTCGCGAGATGGTTACATCTTTTCACTCCTTGATTTACTTATTATTTTGTTAGACTGCGAATTTTTATGCATTCATGGGACAAGATACACGAATGCGTAGAATACATACAGTATGGTACGTAGAAAATTCTTCAAACTTTAGAGCCTTTTACAATATTTAATATTAGGTTGTCCGAAAAGTTTCTTTCGTTTTGTAAGGAAATAACGGATGCACCGCGTTCTCTGTTTTATATTATTTTTGTCGAGTCGTGTACGGTCGTAATAATAGAAATTAGAACAAAATGGATCGTACATGATGGAATAAAATAATATAAAACGAAAAGAGGTTTCGCATCTGTTATTTTTCTTAGAAAAGGAAAGAAACTTTCCGGACAACCTAATTGATAAAACAGTTTCCTACCCAAGTTTCATTTTGTAAATTACATTTACGAGAAGACGAATTTGCGTAAATATTCTATTCGCAGTTTATTTATTGAAATAACATCTTGATCGTTTCAAACAATCACGAATATCTTATCCCTATAACCGAATAACTTCGTTCTCGTATGAGAGAATATTTTCTGTTTGAGATTGTGATAGAACCACGATTCGTGGAACGATCGATTATCGGGACATTGATTAATGGAAAATTTTGGGACGATCCCTTGTAAGAAAGATTGGAACACAGGAATAGATGTTGAAAGGAATCGTTGCATTTCTATCCAATATTGTTGACATTTCTCGTTGCGATTCTCGATCGTGATTTTAGAGTTTAGAAGCTTCTTCGAGTTTTGCGTTTAATTTGTAGAAAATTAGATCAATGGCGATTAAGTTAGAGAATCGCGGGGACAAACACTCTTGGTAATCCTTACAAACAGTTTCGACAAACTTTTGTACCGTCACTCGTCATGAGTGCAAAGTCACGATCGATCGATCGTCGCCGTGATAATTTAAGCCAATTGGCATATTTCGTGTAAAAGCAAGAGTTGTCTCGATAATAATTGTATACGCGAGTGCATGTACAATACGTTATTATTTTCAGAGGCATCCGAAATAAAGCAACAAATTGAAACAACATAATTAGCAAACATACGGATAAATAATTTCTTGCAATTAACTGCACAAAACGCTATGATATATAATCCCCATATATATTCAAATAGCAATCGGTAGGTTAATTCAAGCATCGTGCTCGGTAATTTAGACAGCGTGCTTCGTACAAGGTATTATACATTCATGCGTTCTAGCTAATAGATTTATAAAATACTGATTTATTTTAATAGGATCGTTATTATCGATATACAATAGAATCGTTACTCTCTCCTATCAATTTTCATTCCTCGTGCGATCTTTCTACTTTTCCTCTTTATATTTCTATTTAAACTTTTCACCTCCATACGCCACATTTTTGTCATACTTCGTTCTCGTAGATTCAAATTTCACGGCACGCGCTGTTAAAGCTTTTTATTCCGCCAAAATCTCGCGGTGGCGCGTAACAACGTATTTTTCCTCGCCGACGCGTCTGGGAACAGTTTCACAGAACCGGGCCTGACTCGTCCGGTTTTTAATAAAAAAATCTTCATTCACATATCGCGTTTTCTCCATTTTATTGTTCACCGGAACTTGCCGTTGCGTCGCGTGCAATTAAACCGTCATCGTTGCTCGACGTCGTCTGAAAGTTTTTTGATTAAAAAAAAGTTTGAAATCGCGCTTTGTCCGTTGGCCCGGCTTTCCCATCGCCCCTTTCTCTATCCACACAGAGTTTCATTCACCTTTTAATAACATTCCCAAATATTTGTCCAATTTCAAGCTAAATCGTCGTTCGTAACGTTTCCCTTCCTTATTTTCTTTCTTTCCCAATTCTGTATTAGGTCGCTACATAAACTTGCGTGGTTTTCATTTCGTATTAAATGCGAGTATTTATATGTAATATTTATACGATCCCTGGCCGTGGAAATCAATCGTCGCGAAAGAATTTCATTTTTCAAACTATGATACCAATAAATAGCTGATAGTAATAAATAGCAAGTATCTCTTGGCTATCCAAATTATTATTCGATACGTAGACGCTCGTATACGTTGATATAGCAATTAATATATTTTGCATTAGCATAGCAATTAATTCATTACTATACAATAATATCGTATACCTTCATCGAAGGAATTCTTCCAGTAAGAAATGCAAAAAACTATAGGAACGTTGTAAATAATGTTGCAAGATATGTAACTGATTAAGTCGTCAAATAATCGCGAAGAATTTAAAATTTCTATACTTATGAAAATCACACGAACCTATGGATCAATAATACGTGACGTTATATCAGATTGATTAGTAAGTTCGTTCACGCTCTTGTTAAAAGAACACGTTGCAAGTATCATTACCTTCGTATAAAATTTATCCAACCAAGGGAATAATATATATATATATATATATATATATAATAATATAAATATATGCTTTTCACCAAAAAATTCAAGTACACGTCCCCTTGCACTTTCCAAACAATTTTTACAACACTCGTCGAAACGCATAAGAACTTGTTACTCGATCCAAAATTTGTAGCTCGCATTTTCTTGCTTTTTTCTCTCCTTGATATACATCCGAAAACGTTAGAGCTGCGACATCACGTGTCTTTATGGGTTCCATCGGCAGGCGAACGGTATTGGCAAAACGAGGGAAAATTATTTATGATTTGAAACGACGGTCCCAGAATAACGGCACGTTTGCATAGCAGTGTGCACGTGCACACATGCGGGCTGGCCTCGTACGTCAGATTATAGATCGCTGACCCCTCGAAAAAGCAGGTGGAGAGAGTTGAGAAATCGCATTATTATCCGTATCCCGGTGTACTATGATACTCAAAGAACTCTCAGACCGTTTCTGCCGGCATGTCCTGATGATTCTAATTGTGGTAACTATTAGGTTGTCTGGAAAGTTTCTTTCCGTTTGTAAGGAAATAATAGATGCACAACGTCTTTTCGTTTTATATTATCTTATCGAATCATGTACGATCCATTCTCTTCTATTTCTATTATTACGATCGTACGTGATTCGACAAAAAGAATAGAAAACAGAGAATATGGTGCATCCGTTATTTCCTTACAAGACGAAAGAAACTTTCCGGACAACCTAATACTTATTAGACAGGTAGAACGACGAGATACGAATATTTGTTTCATTAACAGGTTTCAGCTTAGTTTTCCGAAAATCGTATCTCTGCTTTTTGTTTCAATGGATAGTCGTCGTTGGCCATCTGTTTGCGCAGGCTGGATGTTTTTCACTCTTGTAGATCTATGTACCTATATATACACGAAATTGAAAGGAAAAATTTAACGTCGTTTTATCGAACACGTTTAAACGTCGGTAAGGACGATACGATACTTCCGTGTCTACTAAATTGCTTTCAACCGCACGAAGAAGCACTTAATACGCTGTCCATATCGTTGTCAGATTAGTCGGTCATTAACGTAGAACCACTATCGTTATTTCAATCACCGACGTCCGTACTTTGATGTGTTTAATGTTGATTAGCTGTCTATTCGTTGTACATGGGAACGAAGCAATGTGCTCTAATACCGTGCGTATGTGTTTCCAATGTAAACTCACGCAAGCAAACCAGTTTTGATATCTTCGCCGCAATTCAATATTGATCGCCCCAGTCTTGTCAATTCATCAAAATCGATAAATATTTGTTTTTCATATCGCCCAAGTTATTAACTCGAATTTTCTCGCTATTTAAATAACAGATATTTGCATCATTTATCGCAGTGTAATCGTGGCAACATGCTACTGATAAAGTTCACGAGTAAATAAAGGGGACTTTTCTAACCAAAAATTAAGTCCCATCGGATTTTATCGGTCCACGAGTCGTTTCGATTCTCGGGTTCGCTTAATTTTCGCATACATTTTATATTACTTCCTTTTCTCCTAACGCATTCCGTACTTGTTAACCCAACGAAACAAGAAATTAAACGCCTCGTTATTGCCGAACGTTCACGCAGCTATCCGTTATCAAGTATTTCCTGAAAATTCCATACAATTCCACAAATTTCAGCTCTGTAGTTCTTTAACAGAAAAAAGATAGCAGCATAAAGGAGTTAACGGGATACCATTGGAATTAATGAACGTCGCCCGTGAAATTACATCCACGTCGATAGGAAGCATTGTTTAATCGATGCGCTCGCTTCTTTCCATAATCCTGATAATCTTCCTACGTGTTCTCGTTGCGTAGCACTCGTTTCAACCCCATCGTGCACGCGAACGAAAGAGAATGGAAAATGGAAAGAAGAATGTCGAACGAACAACGAAATAGACGCGGCAGTACGTAACGTTGGCGACATCGAATTGCCGGGTGCGATCGACGTTCTTCGAAACGTATGCGATCGTTATTTCGTCGAGTCATGCCGCGTCGGTTCGTTGCACCGTCGTAATAAATATCACAGGGGCGACGAATCGACGACATTTTTTTCTCCTTGCAACAAATAAGCCGGCGATGAGGCGCGGCTCGTCGCGAATGAAAATTTGCATTTCATTTCGCGCGGAAATATTTACCTTCTAGTCGGCCTACGAATCTCTGCTGCTCGAACAGCGACAAAACAGAGTCGGCAAGACACGACGCGGTAAATAATATTTCCGTTGAATTGGATTTTAAAAGCGTCCCTCTAACCAGTTTATGGCGGGGCCCGATGATTACGAGCTGTCTGTCGTTTCGCGACCATGATTGACATCGATGAAAACGTTGAAATACGCGACGAGTATGTGAGAAATGAAAACAAACAAAAAAAGAAAAAAAAAAAAAAAGGAAGGAAACAGGTGGGGAGAGAAACGAACGAACGAATGGCAGCGAGGATTTTTGTCGCTGGAAAAGCCACGACCATACCGACCACTTGACGTTCTCGTCAGTGGCGCGCGCCTGTCTTTCATTCCTTTTACCTATATTTCAATATCGCCTATTGGCTAAAGGGACACCCTTGTGCCAGCAACGTGAAAATCTATGGAAAAGTACGCGCAGATACGACGCGAGTATCGAAATGCGACCGAACGCATCACCTAATTACGTCGATCCATGTCGATCATGTTTCGCGAATTCGAAGCTTGCTAACGAGTATCTGGCAATCGTCGGCATGCTAATTAATCCCGTACGATTCGCGACGACCCTCGCACTTATTTATTTACGCGATCGTATTTTGCCGAAACACGTTCGAAGAACGCACGTTTCTGCGCACAAGTGTATCTCGTGCGATATCTTTTAAACAGGGGAAATTAGAGTCATTGCATTTTATTAAGGAAGTTTATATAAAATCGATAAAGATTTTGGGAAACTGAGTGGCGAAGAGACATTTGCGTATAACGATTGTCAGCGCGATAATTAATCTGGCACGATTCGCAATTAGTCTCAGACTTATTAATTGTTATGGCCATATATATTGAAACATGTTTGCATAATCGAAGAGTATCGTGACACGGAGTATCATAAAACGTGCTTGCGCTTGTTCGTCTTTTTCCATGAAACCGATAGAATATTCTAGTATCTTTAACTTCTGTTCGGTAGATCTCAATTCTTCTTATATGTAAAATTAAACAAATGTTAGAAAATATTCATCACGCTGTGAGCGTATCTGTAATTATATCGTAGAAGAATGTTATTATTTAATTAAATCATAAAGTCGCGCGATCTTGATAAAGATCGTTCAATTGTAAATTGATATTTTTTAAACCGTAGAGGATGGAATCACCGCAGTTTGTTAAAGATGTCAGTGTAATGGAAGTTTATATAAAATCGATGGAGATTTTTAAAAAATTGACTGGGGAAAAAATATTTATGTACGAGCGTGCTCATGGTTCTTCGATACATGGAGAGAGATTCGTATTTTATTTGTTTTAAATCCAAATTCCTATAAATCGCCTCGGTTGCCAATTGTAACTGTTATAAAAATAAAAACAAACGTGTTTGCTTTGTACAAAACACGTAGTATAAAGCTTTGGAAGGGATCGAGAGGAATTTGAAAATGTTTCGTTACTCGCTTTCACCTGTTCTTTGTGTTGTTTTTGCGAATCCTGTTGAAGCTCGAAACTGTTGGTATCGTATACATTTTTGAGATATTAAATTGATAAAAGATAGTAAAATATCAAGGAATATATTTCGTAACGTTCGTATCTGTGTCTATCATCTCGGTATAATAAGTACCAGAAAATATCTGGTTACGATTTGCCACACAGTTGAGGATTAAATACAACATTTTTTCACAAATTTTACATTGTTAAATAAATTGACGTTCTCCGGCCAATTACCAATAAAAGTATACCCCTCGTGCGCGATACGACTGTTAATTTCAAAGAACCTCACGGTGAAAGGAACTAAGTGCATCTTTCGATACAGCGCTTTTACAATGGCGTAGTTTATCGTCGACAAAACCGTCTAGAATATCATTTTCGTGAAACTTCGAAACACACAGAAACACGGAAGATCGCGTTCTTCGTCGTTACGTTACGAAATTACATATCTCGGCTACGAATTAAATATCATTTCTTACATATTTACCTATTATCGTGCATTTATCTTTACTTGCAATAATTACCTTACACTTGCGAGCAAATCTTGATGGCATTAATGCGCATTGGGCGTAGTATGTACGTGCCACGTACAATACGATAGATATACGCTATGAAACAGTAAAAGTGATCATAGGTATAGATAACGAGGCCATACACAATATATATTAGAAATCTTGCACTGAAAGTATCTCAATAGAACAATTAGTTATAGAAGGAAATTCCCTTGCTTTCTTTACAGACCGAAACAAATTAAAAGACTCAGTGTCTATGAGAAATACACCACGCGCGTAGTTTAAGTAGAATTTTATGCGCCAATTGGACATAAGATTGGATAGTGGGAAGCATAATAAACAAAATCATCGATCTTGCCTGCCGAGTGTTATAGTCTCATATTTTCGCACGCTGAAATAGAACGGGATTTTAGGATTTTTTTAATTAGAATTTTTTCCTATTTAGATACTCGCCGCTGATATGTATTCGTTATAAGTAGAATGCGTTTGGACGACGTTGTGGAAATATCTGATAAAAATGTCAACGACCCTCTTTCCCTATTAATTCCGCCGCTAAAGCGAACACGTTCTGACCAAGCAAACAACCTGTGTGTGTGCAGCCTTTCGATTTCTAACTCGTCCAATGATAAATGCGATTAGACGGACGATTGTAGACATACAATGTCCACGAATGCGATACGAAATGTTTTCCATCGTGGCGCATCTTCTTTCGTGGAACAGGTTTCGGACGGTGAAAGTCGACCTCTGGAGAACTTTCTACATAGGCCACGGATGCAGTTTCGAGAGATCGTGACGCGAAGGGAGCCTCGTCGTCGATCATTTTTCATTAAAATAGACGGCACTCTCTCGATTTCCGCTCGCGATACCAAAGCTTCGTCGAAGAGAGTTTTAACCAAACGTTTTCGTTTAAATCCCACGAAACTCGTTCGTCGTATCTTGTCGTTAGAAAAGGAGAGTATCGTCACGCGAACAGCACATGCATTTCGATTTGGTACCTGGAAACCACGATACTTGGATGGATCACGCTAACTAAATAGAACTTAATGGTCGTAGATCGAGTGGTGTACGATGTTCTAGGTGATTTCAACGAGTCATCAACCTTTTGGATACTCTTCTCTTCAGCCTTGAAGAACCGTTATTCTTGTCGCATTTGGAATTCGACCCGTGTACCAAGTACTCTCGTCTCATCCTTAAACGTCTACTCTGCTCGCGAGGCTTTCTAATCTCAAGCGATACTTGCCTTATTATGTGTTATATACGCGCCACAGTACGTACAGTAGGTACATTTATATACGCGTGTTAAAGATTCGTAATTCTAATTAAATAATTCATTTAGCGCTTACACGAACATCGAAGGAAAATTTCATTGGTATTTAATTTGTTGACGTATGAGAAAATTTCAATAATTTTTCTATAAAAACAGGATTTTCTGCCTCTCGGCGCATATCTTTATTACCATGTTTTTAAACTGCACGATAATACGAATTCAGTGGCCTGATAACATGTATTATATTAATTTCCTGATATTGCGATAATATAATTAATATAGGTAGACACCACAATAACATTATGTACATTTTAATGTGCGTGTAAATTAATTTCTAAATTACAGTTTCTAAATCCACAACTTCGTCCCCGATACATAAAATTAATGACCCGTAAACAAATAAATTTCCAACACCACATAATTATAGTATTCGCCCACATAACAGTAATTAGAGCGAATATTCGAATTATATTCTACGTTCTATCGAAATCGGCACAACCATTGTGGCGACCAATTTGCGAGCCATTCTACAAAAATTGCGAAATTATTTAATATTCGGTATTTAGCATGTCTGATATAGCATCGGTCGTGCAGGAATTTTATCCCAAATGTTTCAAGGCACGCAACATTTTATGTACCTAAATATATATATTTGTATCATGTTTGAACGATAAGTGGATGATGAATAAAGCATGGCAGATGATACAGACTCTCGCTTGAACTAATCGATTTAACATAGCATTCAAAGGATTTTTGATGCAACGACTTGCGTGCCGAAGATTACACGACGAACTATCAAAGTGTGCAGTCAAGCAGGAAATTATTTCGCAATGTTCGACGCTGAAACGTTCAAGGCCTTTCGCCGTACAAACTAGATCGACGATGAAAAAGGACGAAAAAGCGTTGTATCGTAACGAGACGAAATCGCTGAAAAGCAACGAGGGGAGTCGCTGTTGCTAATCGAAATCTAATGCTTTTAATCGACAAAACTCGTTCGAACGATATCACGCGGCTAATGCAATTAACGTATAATTAAGGACCATTAAATTAGCGAAACGACAAGCAGTATCGTCGACCAACGAGTCGATTTTACTGATTTTACTTTGTTACGAATTTAACCAATCGATTTCTTTCTTTTTCTAAACTAAATAATTTGATGTTGTAATAAGATATTCTGTATCAATATGGGTGGTTTTTAACCTTCTTGTATGAACTTCACGCATTTAAATACACTTTTTCCACAGGAAGATATTTTACGCGTTTTATATCTGTAATGTATTAGCGATTAATATTTCGTTCGTACTTTTTGTCAATTTCAACAAAACCGTCTGTCTGCGTGTACGTAATATCTTTAAAATTGATCGATAAAGACGATGCGCTAGGCTAAAATTAACCTACTTTGAGAAGAACTGTTTTTTGTGCCACTTTGATTTTCTTAAAGCAGAGACTTCTAGAGCAAAGGTGGAACGACTTGTGTTATCTGGGTTTAAGGATGGATTCGAGATCGAGCCAGAGTTCAATGAACTCATATAGACTATGACTATATTCATATTTTAAGTCGAACGACGAAAATTCGATTCCATCGCTACGAAGTGGCAACTTACGTCCAGTAATCTCATTAATGTATTTTTCCCGTTTAAAATCTTAATCTTATAATCTCGAATCGTTAATCGTAAGTCAACGATTCTTAATGTCCAATTTTAAACGTTAAATTAAAATAAATCTTTTACGCGACCGTAAAAATCACAGAATTTAAATATGTACGAGCGAAAGCAACACGCACGAACGTATTGTACAATTCAAGTTCCAAGTTCATTTTGGAGACAACGAATTCGCTCGAACGCGGTCGCTGTTTCAGCCGTGGTGAACCGACTAAAAAGATATGATCTCACGGGGAGATTCATTAATCACTCGAACAGCCAAGTAAAAAATAATGCACGTATCTCCGATGCTTCGTGGAATTATCGCGTCCGGTAAGCGTGGCTTATTTCTACGCGCGTTTTTCACGGGAAATATAGCAAGAAGAATCGTTCGCAGAGCAGAGATCTATTCAAGTAGCTTTTGTTGTCTGCCTAGACGCGATCATGTTCACAACGGTACCGAGTACGTTCACACAGGTTTCTGGGATGCGTCGAAACGAACAGGACGACAAAAGATACTAAACGATTCTTTTTGTTATCCGTTGTGTTCTTCGTTCCACTTCCTTTCTCTCTTTTTTTTTTTCATCTATCGGAATAATTTTTTCGGTTAGTGAAAATTCGTTTCCAAGGTAAATAACACGTTGGGAAGCAAGAAACGGCTACTGTAGCTTTATTTCGAAATCAGCTACGAAAAAGGAATCGAAAGAGGGATTCGAGCCCGACGTGGCCGATTGTCGTTCGTGATATTACGAATGCCGCTATTTCTCGTGATTATTTTCGACTTTGTAATAACGCGGCACGCAACAAAAAGCTCATTACGCGATTCCACGGACCGGGAGTCGAGAAAGGAATTCGGGAAAAGATTTTAATTTCGCAGCCCGAATCGTTCGTTTATTCCGGCCGTGCAATATGGGAGTTCTGTTTTCAAACGTCCATCGCGTGATTAGTCCGTTCGTATGAAAAACAATGGGAACGCAACGAATTTCAAGCGTGATTATCATTCGCTTCTTTATTGCTCGCAGGTCGAGAATGTTGATATTCATTTCGTATATCGTCGGCGCATAATAGGATTTTCAGCTTCTTTTTAAAGCGACCGGAAACTTTATCGTTCGATTAATTTGGATTCTAAATTGCAATTTAGAAAATGTTCGCATTTATATATAGAGTAATCTTCCCTTTTTTTTAAAAGCGATAAATTTAATCCTTAAAAGTTACCACGGATAACTTTTCCGCCTCATTTTGTTTTCATATTATTGTTTCGTAGTAATACTGCCGACATACGTCCATCGCAAACTACATGTTTTCTATATAAAATCGAATATTGAGTAACAATGGAACATTTAATCGCGCTTGCTTGATTTTATCGATATCTAGAACAAACGTGATGGATTAAACGTGATTTTCTTTGACGATAGCTTTTAAGAGTTATAACGTATAACACAGGAACTTGTATAGTTATCAAATTGTCGAAAGTTAATACAAAAGTATGTTTGAATACATTGACTACGTTTCGTAACAAATAATTCAGACGCGTGGAAATAAATTAATAACTATAGCGTAGGTAACTGAAGATTAAAATTCAATTAAGGCACGAATACAAAGGGAAAAACAAGAACAGATTTCCAAACAGAGGCTGCGATGTCACGCGTGGCTTGACCCGCAATAGGGAATGCCATAAAAAGTGGAGGAAGTTGGTCAGAGTATCGGTATAGAATCAACGAGTTGCATTTAAGAATTATTCTACCATTCACACAGACTTTGCTCTGAATTTTCCAAAATTGCAATACGTTTTATCCGCGCGAGCAAATCGATCAAAATTGTACAATTACATTGAAATTGAATCGTTTGGCCCGGTGCGATGCCACTAGTCTCGGTAATCGTGAGTAAATGCGAATTAATCTAGGCAGGAAATGAATCAACCTCCGATTGCGGTTGAGTTACGGAGAAACGCATGTTCTTGGCGCCGAAAGGTTCAGGATCCCTTGACCGAGTCGGAAGTAGCCGATTGTTTGGGCTAGGAATGCCAAACGGTACTTCGAAGTTTCTGTAGGAATTTCAAACGTGTTCGGTACACGTCCAATTCCCTCTGACATCCGGTACACGGAGTTCAGCCATCGACGTTATCGATAACGGATGAGAAGCTTGGCCCACACCGCAAACTCCATTACTATGGTTAGCCTCCCTAAAATTAACTGGCGAAATTAGCGATCCAAATAGATCCGCATTCCCGCGGGGCACCGCACAAATTTCAAAGCTCGCGCGCTCTCGCAAGAATTACAATGGATCGATATGATCCTTTGGTCATTTCCATAAGAGCTGTTCTGCCTCGATCTGGCATTCTAGTTTTCACCTGTTCATCGACGAGATTGCCAGAGACCGTGCATTGTTCCGAACTTTGAACGTCGCAAAGGTAACGGCACTTTTTCGGTACTAATTAAATATAATAAATTTAACTGATAAAGAAATCTTGCATACGTTTGTTATGGAATAAAAGAAAGGAAAATCGCAGAAGATTAAAAATAAAAGAACGGGAATATTTGTCATAGTTGGGACGCGGATGCTTACGCATTCGCGAAAAATTGAAAACCGAAAAGATACACAGTATGCTTAGAATATGCCAAAATACAGAAAATATTTAAAATATAGTACTCGTACCATAACGATATTTAATAGACGAGACAAATTTGTATTTAGATTGCTGAATTGATAATTGGTTTATCATTTAGACAGTGTTGTTCTTAATTATTATATATTGTTATTTCTTTTATCTCGGTTGCGTTACAAAAAATTTGAATTTGTATAAACATCCGCGCTCTACCCACAGAAATATATATCCGTATCAAGGATTTTCTACCATTTAAGAATTTCTACTGTGATTTATGAAACTTTAAGTCATCAATCGTATTTAGCTCGATATATATATTCTACTCTTGAAGTTTAAGTTTATTCAACACGATTTCCGCGAGATCGAGTAGTATACGGCCATTCATATCTCACGTTATCCTTCCACGAATGGTTCCAGTCACAATAACATACCTGTACAAATTAATTTCCATAAATATTCGATCGCTTAGCCCGTTGAATGTGAGTGGCAAGCAATTCGAAATACGACTTTCAGATCTGTGTTAATCCCAAGTATAATGTTAATATTGCAGAGGCGTATTATTTTCGACATGTTAGCGCGAATATTAAAATTGTTATTATTGACGATAAAAATATCGCCATCCCGTACTGGGAATTATTCCAGTGAGATTCGTGCTTGGCATGTATTTACAGGTCAACCGTACCCTTTCCAGGGTCACATCGAAACTGTGAAAGGAGAATCGATAATCGCTAGTTTCTAAATCGTTACACAGAAAAGCTGCGACAGAAAATTATGCGAAATAAAAAATTCCTATCAACACGAAACCACGAAACTTCGAAATCTCTCTTCAACACTACAAGATCGTTACTCCGATGATCTTCAGCGTCTTCGACCATAAACATCTCCCAGAAGCGTCATTTGCAAATTCAGTCTCCAACCGTTTTGCCCCGAAGGGCCAGAAACATTCTCACTAAGAAGCAAATCTCGGCTATAACCGCGTTGCAATCGTGACGAATCAGTTCCTCGAGTCGTTTCCCGGGGTAACGTACCTCGTGTTGGAAATTCTAGCAATCGAGTAGTAGTCCATATTGCCCAGAGGGTTGCGTTTAACGAGCAGCTTCTTGGACACTCGTAGAATTCGTCGTTGAAATTGTTACGAATAGGCAAACAAGAAATTAATCGATCAGGCGATATACGACGAAACTGGTAAATTCGCGACGAGATGTATCGAACAGTCGAAAGTATGTCAACGGCACGCGTATCGTTGACACCTTTGAATATCGCGTAGCGCGATCGAGCCTGGCACTGTCTGCCGCAGACGCTTAACAGTCGTCAACATGTTGACAACGTCGACTTTAGACGATGATAAAGTCGATAAGCCTGTTGCTAACGACGCTGCAAAACTTCTGCGATGAACGCGTTTGCGCCAATAGAAAAGGGAATACTTTGATAAGTATACGAGATAAGTATATTAGTATAAGATACGGGAGAATTGTTTCTTGTATGAATTAGATTTGTCGCGAATACGAGTAGTTGTAGTACGTAGTTGTTTCGCGTTGACTTTATGAATCGCATTGACCGAGTTCGAACGAGATCTTGAATTTTAATACTGTGTTTAGCGTAATGGTTCGTGATAACCAGACGCGAAGAAATCTAAAGAGCACGTCTTATTGTAATTGGAAACTCAAACTGTGTATTTGATTGCTTCGTCCAGAAGCAGAATTTCGTTTCTCATAAGCAAACGAAATTTCAGTTACGCAGAGTTATGTTAACCTCGATCGTGCCTCTAAAGTTGCGAATTAACCATATCTCGACTGATTTTACCGTATCGTATCCTCTGTATAAAATCACGCAACGAGAAAATCAAATCGAAAGACGCGTTTCCACTTCTGACAAACGATCGAAAACAATTGTTTTCGCATGCTGAATACGATCGAGCTTCGAAAGGGTTGAAATTATCCAAAAGCAAGCATAACGCTGAGTTTCGCGTCTCGCGTTATCAAGAAACGTATTATCAAGAAAGTAGCGATTGCCAGAAAGGGAAGGTAACTCGTAACGTGACTCAGGGTTGTGTAGTCCATCTGACATGTGTGTATCTGGCTAATTGTTAATATATGTAATGCGTAACGCGATAGAACGTTCGCATGAACGATCGAGCACACCGCAGCCAGCGATATTTCCCTTAACCTCGAACTCATCCGCGGACAAGAGTACCAGTTTAGTTATCTCCGGCATTCAAAGTGGTTGAAGCTCGCGTTACGTACGCTGCTGCTTTCGAGCTTTCCTGTCGAAACTACGCGCGTTTAGCCAACTACCAGTGCCCACTGGAAACGAGCCGCTATTAAGCTCGAACCATTTGCCGCTTAAGCGCTCGTGAGATCAGGCTTCCGCGGCCATTCTCGCGCGTATAGCCGTTTCATTTTCAAATACAAGTAATATCGATCACCAGGATATCGGAAAATCGGGCATTAAGTGGCGAACACCGCGGATCATCGCGGCGTCATCTTTGCGACGCTTCTTTCCTCTCGGATGTATCCGAGAGTTTATCTCTTTTACTTTTGTCGAAGCTCTTTGTAACAGCTCTTTAAGAAACGAAATAAGTAACTTGACGTCCCTTTTTGTAAATTAAATCGAGCGTTGTCTTTGCGTGGATAGCAACGTAGCGATATTGGAAGAAACGTATGCGGCCAATGTAAATACGCTATCCCGAGTGGTTACATTGCGCGTGAAACGAAATCTTAGCGCAGGAACGAGAGATTTAGGCAGGTATCAACCTCACGGATAGCGCTTTGAACAAACGGAATGAAAGAAAATGGAGCGTGAAATAGGGAGACACAGTGTCATAGAAAATAGACAAACGTGATTCACAAGCATAAGACACGTAGTAATATATAACAGTGGTAGCAGCAGGCACGACATAGATACGAACGAGCTAATCTGACAGAATACAGACAAGAATAACTGCCACGCGATACGAACCGAACCAAACCGATCAAACAAGCTACGCGATATCGAATTCACTGCACTCGATAGAGGCACAACCAGAATAATTGGGAAAGTACACTCATCGAATCATGTAAAACCGTGATCTACCAGAAATAGAGAATCTATCGATATTATTATTATTATTATTATGAGAAAGTTCTTTGTACGATTCTTTAAATTTATAAAATGACAAGCACGCGCTCCACTCTGTTTTACGAGCAGTTTTTCTTATTGATAAATCTAATCAACGAAGGAAGACCTTGTTACGTTCAAAGACACGATTCCTGCGCGCTTTGAGTCGTATCACTTTCATAGCACGAATCTACCTACGTAAGGAGATTTCTCTAAATCTTCAATTTCATCGGCGTTTTTCCATGTATGTTCAGCGTTCTTTCGTTCGACCTGGTTTACAATTACCGGCTTGTATAAACACGTTATTTTGCTTCTATGCAACACACCGCGTTGTTAATCGTCAATTATCTCGATCCATATGATTACAATATATAAGTTCAGATTTAGATTATCTATCGAGATACTTTAGAAATTTCTCGAAACGGTTAAAGCTTATCTAAGCGGTTAAGGCGATCGAACCGAAGAAGCGTTTTAATATTTGATATCAAACTTTAGACACTTGTCGTTCGAAGTACATGCTTTTGCTCGTGTCGACACGATAAATAATAATAAAATCGCATTGTTTTTTCTTTCTTTCTACGTTTATAGTATATCGCGCGTTAATGTTTCGACAAAAGTTTTCACATTTCGCGTATGTTAATGCTCGGTATTCCTAATAAACAGAACAAATCGTTCTATTTGTGTTTGCTTTACTATATCGATAGCGGCGGGACAACGGCGGGACAACGGCGGGACAACGCTGCTACCGCACTAAATCGAACGGTATGCAGCAGGTAGGTACGTATAGAAACGGCGACGTGACGCGAATACGAAAATTCCTTTGCCCCGAGAATTCGCTCCAACGATACGGCCTTAACTGTCTGCGGAGATTCAAGGAGAGAGGAGCAATGGCCTGCGAACCGTTATTATTTGCCTAATGCCGCCTCCCGCCTCTCTAACGACAAGAAAATAAACGATAACAACGCTCTTTCAGAATCTGTTTGCCATGTAATTTGCAAAGCGGATAGCTTATGCGCGTAAAGAATACGAGGACACGGAATCTGTTGATCCAATTGTGACAAGATTCGCGAAACACCGTGTATTTCGATGTTTTTAAATTACGAACAAAGTTATATATTGTACGTCGTATCGCGTACTTCGATGATTTTTAACGGACGTTGATCTTTTACGAGGGAAGATAGTATAGTTGTAAAATATTCGCGCTTCGAAGATTTTTGTAATAAGATCGGTCAGCAACGTTAGCACACTTTTTACAACGAAAGTGTTGGAAACCAAGAATTTTTCTGCAGAAATACAATAAATATTTGTAAATTTATCTATGCGATAGCTCTGCACTATCTTCCATTTCTTATCTCGTACGAACAATGTAAGAAACGATCTCGTGTTATCAGTATCATAGCGGTGGAAGGTAAAGAGTTAAAAAAGCAAAATAATATCAAAAGTATTAAATCATTCCGTGCAATTAATGTTCCATATATTTCAGATAAACAACGATATATTCCGTCTGCTCTGCCATCGCGGCTTCGCGTTTCGTGTACCGTTTACTTTGCATTTTAAATTCAGCGCACGCACGAAAACACCGGAAATTTATTCTCGTCCTTTGCGTAACAAAATCTACCGTACACCGTAGGTAGACTCGTTTGATTTACTTGGTCATACGGCTAAGACCACGATTCTAAGTTTAACGCGAAATAAATAATTCGAGTTTGCGCACCATAGAAATTTCTCTGGAACAATACGAAGTGTCTGTCGCGGGTAGGCAATTAATTTGCCGCGCTTCCGCGTCATAAGCGGGCGCAGAAATTTTCAAGTTAAGCGGGTTGCGTTCGCGCCGGATTAAATGAACCGGTTCCATGTTTGTTTCTCGATCGTTCGTTCAATTCGCACCGGTACCGTTGCGTCGCTGTATAATCCACGAGCTGAGTTATGTAGATCCAGGGCTTATCGCTCCAGGATTTCCATTCTGTCTCATTATTAATTTCCATGCGTTAAGCAGCCGCGACTGGGATTAGTTGGTAGCGTCGTTACACGAGCCAACGAAACTACCGCATTTCTATGGGGCTCCATTGATTTCGCGATGTAATTATTCTTGGAGGAAATACAGTGCCGGCTAACAAATGGTTTGCACCAACTTTTCGCGCGTTCGTCATTGTAATATGCCTCGCTTTTATACTTTTGTCTCGGTCTCTCGTTGATAATTTATGTCACACACCGATGATCCCCTGTCATACGAAGATTCGAATAGATCGGGAAGCGAGTTAAATTTCTACGTACAATTAAACGTCTGAAAATAGTTCTAACCGAGATTGAAACGGGAAATTAAAGTTGCACGGGTACGAGTAATTAAAATACGAAATATCAATCGACCGTCAGAAGAGAAACAAATTGTTTCCTTGGAAATAAAGGCAAAAAACGTATCTCCCGGAGCGACGTGTATATTAAAACCACGTAAAACTGAAAGTAAACGTCAACTCGACGATGGACTGCAAACATAAATATCAAAATTAATTTTCGTTTTAACTCTCATTCAACGGTTCTATCCGGCATGAATATAAATTACCATAACAGCGCCTCCGTTTCACCTGGAGGTCACTTCCACATTTAACCGTTCCGTAATGAAAGTCGTATGCCTCTGCTCTAATTTCGCCGCGGTTTTCCTCGTATTTACCTCTTTGACAAACAACGGTATGCGCACATACACACACACACACACACACACACACATACGATACTGAATAAAAGACGATAAAAGAGATACGTCAAAGAGAGACGATAAGATGAACTCCGGTCTTGCTATTTCTTCCAAACAATTGTCTAAGCCCGAAGTATTACATCCTATTTCTTGCCTCCGCCCAGAATGGCGCGAATATCTTTACGACAGACCGTAACCGTAGGTTCGTGGAAACGAGCTTATTACCGAGAAATGCCGTATTCTCTGGAAATAAAAGTTGCCGTCGAACACGGCGGACACCGGTTCTCACGATGTTTTCGTTCGTAAGTTCGTTAACAGCGAACGTCGTCAGACAACAGAACGTCGTACGCGTGGCGGACGAAACGAGCAAGTTCCACAGAAAGGTTAGAAGGAACGGAGAATCTTGTCGAACGAACCCACGGTGAAATTAAGTCAGCGTGCACGCGGCCAGGATCGAAAAACTTTCTCGCTTCTCGTTCCCTTTTCGGTGTTCGATTTAACGCGATCGAACGCGATACTCTCCTGCCTGAGGATCGACGATGGAGCACTCTGCGGTCCTCTCCTTGTTCGACGGACTTGGAAACTTTCAAAAGGTCCGGATCCCCCACAAATCACATAATTTGTATGCATGAAGTCGGAATGTAGACGCGTTGCGATGGCGCGACCGAAGTCACGGCTCGCCGAGATTCCTGCGAGCCAGACGCAAATTCACTTCTGGCCGAACGTCGTGACCCGTTCCTGTAACGAACAATCACGCAGACAGTTCAACGTTTCGCGATTCACCCTCGACATTTTACGAGTCCAAGCTTGTGCGCGATTCGACGGACCCAGCTCTCGCGTTTCTTCTTGTTAAAGTCTGCGAAAGAGACTCGTCGTGCTCGTCGACGGACCGAGAACGAATTCTGGCGAACTTGCTCGACAACGTTCAGTGTCCATAACGTGCAAATATCTCGAGTTCTGCATATTTTATGAAATTTGACGTTTCGTTGCTTATGGCGGAAGGTAGGTCGTTCCAATGCTATTGATATCGTCCGCGGAGAGACTGCGATACCTATATCCCTTCTTTAGAGTCCCGAGTCTTTTAGAAACTCGCTTTACGACTATTCTTCGCTCCGCTACGTTCAATCATAAATCAGGGATAATAAAAGTCCTATTTTACGAGTTAACGGAGTCATATCTTTCCCGCGTCGAATCTATCAGCGAATCGCCAATTAAAAATTTCCCGTGAAACGAACGTCCTGCGCGTTCGTACGCAGAGAAGCACACGCACGCGTCGGTAACGTAACGATAAACAGAGTGCGTGTGTTTATGGAATTTCATATTTTTATAAACACAAGCGAAGGAATAGAGTCAGCGTAGAGACGCGTTCCATCCCCTAAATATATTATAAAAATTGAAAGAATCGTGTAAACGAAACTAAGCTTGGTGGCGACATGTTCGATAATTCAGCGAGACAGCAATTTTAATCTAACGACGCTCCCATTTTTTACTTTCAAATTACTTCCGCAATAAAGCGCTTTCATTTATCCCGTTTCAACAAACACTCGAAGATCGTTTCTTTTCGCGAGCCACGTAAACGCGCGATTTATGATTCTTCGTCATAACCCGTTTAATTGCGTGTATTTAAGACCGAACGAAATTCATGTAGAGCAGCGCGTTTCGTCGGATGGAGGCAGGAAAGCAATTCTGAACTCGAGTTTTCCGTTTCGAGGCCGCGGCGTCATCGTGCTCCGACGAATCCCACCGATGAATTAGTCCTTGGACGAAAAGAAGCACGTGAAACGTGCAAAGTTACGAACGTTGCAACCGAAACGAGTTTATTCGTGATAATGTAGAAACTTTACGAGCCGTCGCGGTACTGTAATATGTACATTGTACACTACCTCTCAAAAGTGTAGCGCGTAGCTGCAAAGTTGCGAATACGATTATTTTTTGCCGAAGTCGTTACGACGCGACAAAATCTGTTTCTAAATGTCGACACGCGATAAAAATGTGATATCCGTAAGTGTCAAACATTATGGAAGTAGTTTGTTTGGTAGTCGAGTTACGGTTAAGGTAGACAAACTTTCTTCGATTTAATAGAGCGACAATTCCGGTCGATTCTGTCATATTTAAAATTCAGTACTATTTGGTAGCTACCGGTTGATACTGATGCCGAGTCGCGTATTTAGTTTTAACATATTACCGATAAGGTTTTAAATAAATAATCTAAATCTCGTAGGAGATATCTTTGTTGGTTTCGAGAAGATCAAAGCGTCGCTTTTTGTCGTTAGTTTGCTGTTTTCCGCCGGTATCAACAATTTAATAACGACATTAAATTTAACGTATGGACACGTATGATATTAGTAGAAATCGACCAAAGTGTCCACGAGAATACTTATGAGAGATACTGTACGTGAAAGAAAAAGGATAGCAAGGATTGATCGTACGAGAAGCGTTCGTGACGAACGTTTTAATTTAACACGCGATTCGGCAAAATCCGCGCGATTCGAATGTGCAATTTGAAACGATCGGCACATGTCGTTGGGTAAATAAAAAAAATAGTATTTCCGGGGATTAGAATCCGCAGAATATCTAGATAGACAAGTGCTTGCTTTCGTGGTGGTGGTGAGCCAATATTTGAAACTGGAATTTTTATTCCATTCTTGATCATCGTCCCTCGTATTTATTCAGAATAGTCGGAAACTTGTATAGTACTGGTTAGTGTGGTACGCGTAGCTTTTTGTATTGTGTATTTTATTTTGCGTTGTACGCAGCATAATATACAGGGTATCCGATTTTGTATGGATTTTTAATTACAAATTACTCGTAAATTGCTTGTATGAAAAAATTGTCCAGAGAAGAATCGAATGGTTTCGAGAACGTACACCATAATCCGGTGCAATTATATTTTATATTTATATAATAATTTTTAATGCGTCGATCGATGCAGTTCGATGTTTCCCGTGACAATGAACGAAACGATTCACGTCGGAAAACTATTAGTCCAGCAGAAGTTCTTAGCATCGATATTTCAATGATCGGTATTATGAAATTTCTTGCCGATAAATTGCGTTTCGCTTTGCGAATAATAAATTCTGCTTTACACAGTGGAATTGTCTTCGTTAATATTTCTGCCGATATGCAAAACTAAATTATCTCTGATTGGGACGAAATTATCACGAAAGAGGATTTTAAGTTTATTTATATAACGAGTTTATTTTACATGACGTAAAACTTGACAATCATCGGCCAACACTCTGTAGGTATAAATTTATATTTGATAATTCGATGGAACGTAAATTCATCACGATGGAGCGGACGTACCTATGGAATAATTTGGAATAATTTGTCAGGTTTACTTTCCAACAAAATAGAGACGATCAAATATTTTACGTCGCTTGCAGCGAAATATTTTACGATGAATGCTTTGAAGACATTTTTGATAAATATATAATATTGTTTCTCCCCAAAGATATATTGATAAACGTGTGCATATTTTTCGATGATAAAAAATATTTTGCTTATATCGTTAGCGCAACATATACAAATTCCACATCCACTTATGTATCGTAAATGAAGATACGTATCTTCCTGATATTTTCTTGTTATTTCAACATTACGTGACATAAAGGAATTAATTTCAAAAGTATTTAGAGTATCTTTTCCGCATAACAATTAACCCGCGTAAAATTCGATATCTTGAAGCAGAACGATCTCTGACCAATAATCTTTAATTATTTTGATAACTTACATCGACGATTCGATTAAAGCCTCGGGTTTTTCTATGTATTGACTTTCCACGTAAAATTTCCAGCACAGCCCTGTTGCACATCATTCCACGTCGACGCAACTCTCAAGAAATACACTCGGCACGAGTGTTGAACAGCATCAATTGAAAACTCGTGGAAATCTCGAAAAGATCGTATCGCCGAGCCGTGAAATACTAAAAAACAAGTCGAGTGTTCACCGAGTGATACTCGTGCGCCTAATTTTCGCGTATAATTCGCAAACCTCGTTAATCGGTAGGATGGATTTCTTGCTGCTGAGCGACGAGACGCAGCGAGGCGTTCGCGAGTTGCGAGATACGCGTGTAACTTTGAACATTGCTGGCAGCATCGGTGCACGCGGTTCCGTGCAAGAAGAGACGTATCGCGATGTTGCAATCCGCTTGGCTGCGGCTGTGACACGGCTGGCAAACGAAGAAAGTGGGACGGCGAGCAGTGTGAAAGAGAAAGGATTGGAAATGGACACGTAGTTACCGAACACGCAGAAGAAGACGATGAAGAAAACTTAGAGAAATAGCTGTACACGCGTCATAACGATATCTGTTGCATGGAAACGAGCGGAAGAGCAACGAAAGACGCGAGAAAGAAGAAAAAAAAAACGACGACGATGTAATGCCAAAGAGAGCAAAGGTATCGCGCGCGTCGCCAAGGTGAAGGGAGCCCAGAAAGAAGAAAAAAAGGATTACGTTCGAGGAAAGGAAGAGAGTTTGAAAAGGGTTTGAACGAGGCTTGGAAGATGCTGCGTGAGGCTGTCGGTAAATGGGTAAGTAGGGCGGGGGGCGAAAGGGGTTGAAAAACGAGTGGACAAGTAAAGAGAAATTAATTACGACAGCGACCGGCAAGCTGGCGGAATTGTTAGCGGAGACGAACGTCAACGCAGTTTGTTTTTCTTTGATGTAAAAGTTGCGCGACTAACGTTGGAACTTCTGTCGAAGACAAAGAGCAAAGTACGGGAACGATAGTATTTCAGGTTGTTCTTTGTACAATGAAACGAAACAGCGTTCGTTATTTTTCTTTTATATATATATATATATATATATATATATATATATATATATATATAATACCACCGTATCCTGTCGCAATTCGTTTATTTCTACGTTTATGGTTTTAGGGGGCTTCAGTCTCGCGCGTTGGAGAAACTTTGCGCCGTTTCTCTCTACAGTTTCGATACATCAACGATAATTGCGTAGCTTCCTACGTTTTGGTATGTGAGGCGCGGTTCCGTGGACGCGGTTGATCTTTGTTTTCGAGATACTTGTAAGAATTCTTATCGTCTTTCGGAAACGGTAAAAATATGCTGTAAAAATTGCATTCGTATTACATTATCCCACGAGGTTTGGTTTCTTTCGAGGAAGAATAATAATTGAAAGAGAAAGATATCCTAATTGCTGGCTTTTCATCTAATTGATCTATATTACCGCGCAATTTTCTTATTCAAATTCTGCCACCCGATAACGCGGAGAATGGCGTTTCTGGGCCACGATATTTCATCGTTTAAAATCGATCGATCGACATGATCCTCTCGTGCCATATAATATGATACTGCTTTGAATAATATCAGTATTATGTAGTACATAATGCCATAATCATGCTACATCATGCGAAGCGAGCAGTTCAAATGCCAATAAAAATCCTTTACCGATCGATTTTCAGGTTTTACTATAACCTGCAACATATTATTGTCCCTCCTATTGCAGTCCAATGGCGCGTGGTACGATACATTGGAATTTGCGCTTCGGTATAACTTCTGTCCCCATAATCTTTGAATATTTCGTTAAATTATTCAATCGCTCGGTAATGAACAATAACGAGAGAATAATAAATAACGATAAACGATAAAGCGATCGCTCGATATAATCTGATTTAGCAAGTGCGTATCGCGCAAGAAATTCCAACCAACGCGTCACTGTACTAACGATGCTCCGCGCTTCTTGTACAGGACCAAGAAACTGCCCGCAAGGTTAAATTACAAAGTGACCCGAATAGAGACGCCATACGAGGATGCCACGAGACGCGGCTCGGTTCGTCGCGAGAAATTCGAAAGACGTTTGTTAGCGCAAAGGAAGAAAGAGGCGCGAACGGTTGTTGGAAAGAAGGACACGCGGGTTAGATTGGAAGAAAGAGAGAGCCGGGATGTTATAGGTATAGCGGCGTAGCCACGGTATGCGTGCAATAGGAAAGGAAGGTCGACATTGCCGAACCGAACCGTGGAACGGAGCCGTGACGAGGAAGAAACAAGGAAAAGACAAGAAGGGACTTCGCGCGTGCGAGTGAGAGAGGAAAGGCGCGAGAGGAAGCGTTTGGCTGGAGGGAGAGAAAACGAGACGGAAGGGAAAAAGGAGACGCGAGAGAGGATTGGAACGCGCGAGCGTAGGAGGGAAAAGGAGAGCGAAAAAGAGAGTAAATGGGAGCGAGGGAGAGGGAAAGGAAGGAGGAAAAGAGGCCGAGGCAGAGACCTACATATTTCGTGGGGCCAATGAGACGGCGCAATGTGGCGGCACGGTGCTCTCGTCCTTTTCCAACGCGTTCGCCTGATCTCGGAACGAAGTACAGCGCAGCCAGCGGCCAGAGGGAGTGGGAAACGAAGGTAGCTCGGTGGAGTAGAGCGCTACACCGACTCAGTTGCTTACGAGCATTTGCCAACGAACGAACCGAATCATGGCTGTCCGTTTAGAAAATAATAACGCGGGTGTCGTGCTCGCGACGTGCCGTACGGTGCTTCTCGTGTTCGTCGCCGTTCTTGTTTTTGCGAATGCCGATCAGAACCAGTCGGGACTGAAGGTCGAAAAGCTGTACGTACCGGAAGTATGCGACGCAAAATCGAAGATCGGTGACCAGCTGACGATGCATTACACCGGCACACTTGTGGACGGGACCAAGTTCGATTCAAGGTCAGTGACACTTTACCGACACGATATACGCGTAACAGAGAAACAGAGAGATTTTGCGTTGGATTCCACGTGCGATAGAACGTGATCTTTTTGTTCCGGTTTGTTTGGTCGTCTCTCGTTGAGAGGTTAGTTCGACAGTTGGCGGTACACGTGTCACGGAACGCGACGTATCACGCTGATTACGTGGCCGACGTATTTGCGCTGCCATATGATTTCTTTTCGACGCGTTCCTCGTCAAACGGTCAGAGGGTTCTTTCATTCGATAAACAAACATGTGTTTTAACGGTTGGGCATCTGGTCCCGCGAGTGAGTAGGCTCTGGCATGCCAGATTCAAACGCAAGCGTTAGTACGTCCATGTAGATTACGACAACGTCAACGATGAAAGATCAGGGACAATTATGCGATATATGATTCGTAAGATTTTCGCCGCCTGTCGTAGTCTCCTCCGTTAGGTTAGTTCCTTATAGTTTATATAAAACGATATCTTCGTGAAGCGAAATGAGATATATCATCTCGTAACGTCGCGTCAACGTGAATCGTATGTTCTATCTCGTAAAAGATTATAATATAGAGAAACGTAGAGAGAAATGTATATTTTTAGAATTACGTTGCTTCGATGTAATAAGCTTCGTATATCATTCTCTGTTTCTTCTGGAACGTTAAGTCGCGCAAAAAAGGTTCGCGCTGTCGTCATAGTTTTTCTCCGCGGCGATGCTAAACTTGACAAACTATCTCGAATTAATCATGTTTCCATGAAGATTTTTCCTTCCGTCATGACATTACGTAAGATATTCATTCCAACGATCGCTATACAACAATTTGATATCGGAGCGCTTTTCATCGAACAATTAGGTTTTGAAATCCTATCGACAAATTGAAATAACTACATGTAAATCGAAATATCGTATGTAGCAATATTTTCGCTTTATTCGCAATCCTTGAATAACCATCTCGTCGTATAGAAATAAATATTAATCGTCTATTGGTATCGAAAAGAACGATCAACCTATATTAAATACCAAACTAAATACACAAAGCACTTGCGTAAATATCAATAGTCAACGAGCAGTTTTAGAAACCCTACGATGTCTTATTAAATATATTGTCAGACTGATTAGATCTGACGAGAATCTTCCATTAAGTTTCCTTGCATTAACGCGAACTTGCATCGCAAACCCTACGCGAAAATAATTAACTAGACTGCATCCCCCGGTAGATATTACATAGAATCGATGTCACGTAGTACAAGCGTCTCGAATAGCTTAAAGTTAGAACGCTCCTAAGTCGTACGCATTTCGGACGACGTGCTTGGAATTTATCTCGTTCCAGCGAAAAGTGTTTCGAATCGATTCATAGCCCTCTTAAAGTTCCATTATATTCGCCTGCATATTTCGATCGCCCGTTATCGCTATACGTATTTACGTCGATTATGCATTTACATCAAGGGATTGGCAAATATTTACGGAGAGACTAATCGGATCGTTTAATTCTGGAATCATTAAAAAATGTGTTTTCGCGATCAAAGTTCATAGTCGATGTGGCTCCGTTCGAATCTCCGGTATCGTTGGGCGGGAAAGGTTTACGCGTCGATGATTCATTCGAACGCGATTGCACCGAACGATCTGCCAACGCGGCGTCTGTACGAGAAACACGCACGAACGGACGATCTTAGAAGTAATCTGGTAATATTCTCACAGAATTCCTGTATGTAGCATATTGGTTATTATTTGCGACGTTATTTGACTTTATATTTATCAAAGTTGAAGAGGCAGGAATACACGGAACGTAGATAATACGCTGAAATACATAAAAAAATATCCGGCGCAGGTATAGCGATTGTTATAATCATTTCACAAGTAACGTCGTCTCTTATTCTGCCTGATAAAATTAGAAGGTAACTAATTTAGGAAAGTTACGTTCAACGATTGAAAAGATTGTATTTGGTATGGAAACGATCGTTAACAACGAATCAGGAAGGAATCTCTTTTCTTACGTACGCTAATGATTTTCCTAAAACAACGAATTGCCTTTTTTCGGTTGAGATTCAAGCGAGATTGAGATATAGAAAATTCGAGAACCGCGACAGAGTTAACTTTCCCCAGAAATAAAAAAAAAAGGAAAAAAAAAGAACTATCGATCGCGACATATTGGAAATAAGCAGCTAATGGAAATTATTTCAAATATTTCTTTTGGAATAATATGCGTCGAATCAAGTTTCCTCGTCGATGTAACGTATAATACGTGGAATGGAAATTCTATGCATTAATCTATCTGTAATCGATACGTGCATGTAAAGCAGATACTATATGTTTCTATATATTCGCGATGAATTTGTATTTAAATGAATTTAAATGTAACGAATTGCGTGTAATAAAATCCATAAAAACTGAACAGAAATTCTTAACGAAGGGCGAGCATCGCGGATTGTTGCGTAGAGGTAAAACGCAAGTAAATGTTAATTAAACGTAATGTTCTGATAATGACGTTGCTAATGTTACAACGGGACTAGTTCGCGGTTCAAGTATTTTTACACCTCTTGTTTTCTTCCCAACGGTACATAACAGGCAAGCATTGAAAAGCAGCGGCGAACGCGAAAAGTTAATTACTCTGCGAAAGCGTGTTTCGCCGATTCCGTTATGATAATACGAAACAGGCGCGTTCCCACAACCTAGAATAGAATCTTAGCTGATTATCGGTAGTGAGAAATCTCGATGGAACGGCCTCGTTCGAATTCAGGCCCTCGACCGTGTCAGAAATCGGATTTGACAGTCGGTTTACTTACGTGCTCCGCTGTCCGATCCATGAAGTCGTTCGCCAGAATTAATTGCTCCTCGATCCAGAGGTGACAAACTCGCTCTCCAGCCGGTTGATCGATGACAATTTCGCGAGCTAGTGACGTCTCCCGCGGAACGTCGAGCGCTTCCTAATAATTGTATTTTAGAAAAATTAAAGAGGCGAACTTTCGACCAAGAAAACCGACAGCCGCCCGTTCTCAGGCTACTTTTCAGAATACGTACATACGTATTTTACGAAAGTCAAGAGTAACTACTTTCCTTTCCACCAACGAGTCCGACAGCCCTGCCCTTTGACTAGCGTAAACGATAACTATTTCGATAGACGATGTTAAATATATTTTCGCGAGTAAGTAAAACCTGTTATGAAGTTCACCGACGACCTCCGTTCCATGATAAATTAAGCAATCTCATTTCCTTTCGTTGCTGGTTATCTGTCGAGCGATTGCCAGCGAAATGACGGATTATTAATAACGATGACCCCTACAGACTGCAGAAAAGAAAACGAGGATAGTCCTTGGATTAATCGAAGAGTAGAAGAGTAGTAGACGCAGCGTGTTGGTATTTTATGCAAGCAACGGATATTATCAGATTAATTCGCTGTTGTTGGATCAATTAAAAGATCTATATTTGACTTTAGACGTTGGTTAAAAATGGCAAGCAGAAGGTCGTAGATTAGTCATGGAAAGATATCTTAATGCAATGTTGTTTTTCAATGGCCCCGACGACCTCTGATAAATGTACCGATACTTCGATATCTGCTGATAAAATTTCTATTTCAGTCGGTCGTGTACAGATAATATGACACGAGTTATTACGTACGAGGCGCCTTGTTATTGAGCATATCTACTTTGGCAATGAATTCAATGAGCATTAATAAGAAGAATTACATCGATATATTACACAAGTTACTTGTTTGACATCGGTTCCGCAGAAGTTCCTCCTTGATACGCGATTCTCTTTGATCGATCTTCGCGATATCTAGCAACGAACAGACGCATCCGAGCGTCTCTTTCTTTCTATCTAGCGCGTATTAATCTCGCGATTATTTTCTCAAATGATACTTTCTGTAAGTATTTAAGAAGTACCGTTGGAGACATTAGATCAGGTAGATTCTCGCAGTAAAATTTTTGTAGTAACGTGATCAGTGACGATATTCTTCCTAGTTTGACGAGCGAATTGCAACGGATTACGTGCACAAAGTCGCCTGTATGATGGATTGCACGTCGTCAGATGCTTAAAACACGTATTTCCAAGAGGATCTGCTAAAGAATAAAGCCAAGTTAATCGTGCGTTTATTACAGAAAAACACCGCTTTTACGATCTCTTGCGTATTTTCTGCTCGGTCGAATGTTAAATCCAGAGACAAATATCGTTTCAGTATCGGCGAATCTTCCTGTATCTCGAAAGATACCTCAAGGAAATGTCGTTTTTCTATATATCGAGTTATTCGCGCGAGCGGGCATCATCGAACAGCTCTTTGTGATCCAAATTCGATATTGCGAGGCAGTACTGGCTGGAAACAGATCCTTTGAGCTTGTAATATGTCGCAAAATTGTATCGCGATTGGATAAATCTTGTTGACGGGTTTTAGCGTGTTTTCATAATCTCGCGGATCTGAAATCATCGCTCGTTAAAAATTTCACGTTGGCTTCTCGTCGGGACGTTTTCATGTCCCGTTTGAACGTTTCTATTTCTTTCTTTACCCGACTGGTGCTTCGAACTCGCTCTCATGCACGTTGCTTTGATCCTCGTATTAATTAAAACGTAAAAAACTGTATACGCCAAGCAGACGAATTTCCCTTTGTACGCACGGATACTTTCCCGAGCGTGACGTATCGCGTTTGAACATTTATCACGTTCAACTTTCTTCGGTATGCGTTATAATTTCAAGCGTTTAAAATGAGAAACGTGACACGAGCTTGAGGATAATTTTAGTACGAAGAAAATGAACAGGTTTGCAATGTTTTTTTATTAGCTGGTTACGATTAGTTAGTTGTTAGTTAGTATTATCGTACATCAAAAAGTAAATATAATTGCAATTATAATTTTCTTCAATTATCGTACAATGTATTTGTAACGAAGTTACAAATCGTTACTGTATGTTTTGAGACTAGAGAGGAAGAGAGAAATCCATTTGCTGTAATTTAATCGATTTAGAGCTTTGCTAATTGGAATGAGATTTATGATTGCCCGAGAGAACTCTTCTTTGCGAAATAGTATGTGTTTTACAATTGGATTTATAGCAACTGATTGAATCGATTTTACAATCTACAATTATTCGAGTTGCATAAATTTCACGACACATTATACATATACCCAATTATAATGTGATACTTTCCAACAAATTGTTTCATTCAAATTAATGAAACAGCGTAGGTGGCAATAAGAATAACTGTGAAATAAAAAGAACGGCTATTACCCTTAAAAGAAACAGGTTAACATTTACATAAATAAGAAATGGTAATTTCTTCCCAGGTTGAAGATTACGCGCCCAGTAACCGGCTCTCTTGATGATTGCGATAGATCAAACGATAATGATATTCGACCACGCTGACCGTCTTGACGTGTTTTAAAATTGTTTCGCGGGGCCGTTACTGTTACCGTTAATCGCGAAGTCAACACATTGCGCCACGAAAAGTTAATAGCCACTTTTGAGGTCAATATGAGGAAAGACGATGAATCATTTCGCTGCATATGTATGATACCTTGAACACAGCATATCTTGCTTATAAAAAATTTCCTGCTTCTATTTAATATTCGATTATACTCGAATCTAAAGATAGTTTATTCCGTGGTATGAAATATTACATATATTACATACGTAATACATATTTTTCTACGCAGTATTTTGTTAATTTTTAAAAATTTGTTACCGTACGGTTAGCGGTTCGGGTGTCACAGGTGACGTTCGAATAATTATGCGATAAGATAGTAAATTCTCAGCGCCTTATCGCGAGTGACCACCGGGATAACATCCGGTCACACTATCCGTTCTCAGAAAATATATGACAAGTGCTACCAAGATCTTTTCCCACTCCAACGAATAAAGAATATAAATTCTCCTCTCAAACTCACCCCAGTCAGTTCGAATAAGCCCGACCCAGCCTGAATATCAAAAGAGTCTATCGTTTAATTATTGCGTAAAAAAATTGAGTGGAAATAAAGAACTCGACCTCCTGTTTAGAGATCGATATTTTTTTTCTTTCCTTTCGTCACTTGTTGAATTTTTACGTGACACGTGCGATGTCGGATATAGAATTCAAGACTGAACGACTTTATAGTTTTCAGTGTTTTTTCTAATAGTTTCTATAACGCGTGTCTTAATGGATCGCGTTTCATTGCACGAATCATTTATATGATTTATTTTTAAGTCGTATTTATTTCGCAAAATAAATCAGCCGGTATATACAATTTTTTATAATAATCCCTGAATTGATAGCAACGATAATTTCCCCTCGAATATAATACCGTTTAATTCGACGCTCAATTCCATTTAATTCAAAGTCTAACAAACGTTTAAAAAAATCCTTCGAAACGGGGAAAGTTTCACAGATACTTTTCAATCAGGTTGTCCGTAAAGCGTTCGTTTACAGAGGCATTACGATTAAGCCACGCGATAAAGGCGTTCGTCGTGATAGATTTTTACTCTTTTGCAGTTTCCTACCAGGCAATTCCATTAAAAGTTCGTAAAAATTTGACGGGAAGCACGAAAATGAAACTGTATAACATCTGTGATTACTTCGCGCACTCGAATTAATTCGTTTATACGATAATTCATTCATTCCGTTCAATATATATGCAACGTTCACATTTTATCGTGAGACTCTTTAGAAGATAGCGAACGAGAGATTTGCGGGGAACGTATGACGAATTCATTTGACTTTTGTTCACGGAATAATTCCACCTTTCAACAAAGTGTTGTTTGTTTCGTAAACAATGTTACTAACTGCTATAGAAAAATTGGTTCCGCGTTTTACAACCTTATTCACCGGGCTGTGATTCCGCCGGCATTGTACTTATTTTCACGCGTAAACAACTGTTAACGAGAAGTGGGAAAAAGATTGGTCGTCGTTGAATGCCGATATGGGAAATAATACAGGGCGGTTCGTGAATGTGCAACAATACTTCTGTCGTTTTATCGCGAGTCTACGCGATAAAATAAGTAAAAAATGTAGGAACGAAAGGAGTGCATGCTATGCCTTGCAAACGGCGGAAGATTAAACGAGCATTTTACTGTTTCGTCTTGTTCTTGTCGATGAATATTACATAAATGTAAGTCGAATGATTTTAAATTCGTACAATTTATACGGCAAAGTAACGTTTCTGAACTTGAACGTTTAAATTATTACGTTCTTTTTTACTCGTGGCTTTCGATCATTCTGTGGATTATTATGGTTTAACGAAATACGAGAAAAGAAAAAGCTTCGGACGTAGAAGTAATTATTCGTAAAATTGGAGGCTGATAGAACCGTTCGAAAACGAGAGAGAGAGAGAGAGAGAGAGAGGAATAAAAGTAAAAAATGCTTAATTCATGCCTAAATTCACGATGTTCGTATATTTACGGTATAAATTTGAATTTCATTTATCTCCATAGAACATCAACTGTCGTATAACCTTCTCGCCTCGTAACGCATACATGTACAGTTGTAAACTCGTGCAAGCTATTTTCTGCCTTGTTAATTTCCTAATTACGCGTGGCGATTAAACTTCCTTTTCGGGAGCAACGTTCGCCGAATGAAATTGCCAACCCCACCACCGAAAACGTTTTGACGGGATCACTGATTAAAGCTTTAACTTTTCCAATCTTTAATGACGAATTTAAAGCGCGCGCCAACGAATCAGCGGCGTCTTAATAGCCAATTACAACTATCGAATCGCGTAGAGCCGGAAAAATCTTCAATGACTGTCGTTAATAGATATGTTGCAGAAATTATTGCTCTATACGTACTTTATTTGTAATAGCGTTATGAAGTTACTTTCCGATATATTGAAACACTTATTGTTACAATTAGCAGAAAGTTCTGAGCAATAGATATTATCGAATCCAGAAATTCAACATCGATAGTAATTACATTATTTTAGGATACTCGAGACAAACGTGTTTCATATCCTTGTAAGCGTAGATTCGTTCTTTCGGAATTGAATACTTTAAGAATGTTAATAAACTGTCACGGAGCGCCAACGACGAAAATTCTACAAAAGGTACTTTTTCTATCGCACGGTCTAATGTCTTAACTACATTTCATAGAGAACGTCTATCTTTAGATTTACCGGCCTCGCATCAAGCAATATAAACGTATAATTGTCCCAATTTACGTACAAAAGTATTTGAAAGGCAATTTTATCGCAAGACTAGTCTAAAACCTTTCTTAGTTTCTTCGGCAAAAGGAACCACAATTCCGTCGTTTCCACATCGCGACACGAAAAAGAAAGCGAGGCAAACGACGGGTTGGCGCGATGATTAAAAGTGTCGCGGAACTTTCATTCCGGATGCTCTTTGCTCGTCGATTGCCACTCGTTCCGTTTCCTCTTCGTCTTACTCGCGTACCCAAATTCCGTCTCTTTTCATCAATAAGCTTCGCGGTCGCTTCGAGCAGCTGTTTATTGTGCTCCGTTTAGGTGGTTCCTGTCTGTGTACAGGATTTCACGATGGTTGTCGGCCATCCACGGGCGAAAACGTCGACTCCATTTGCCGCGTTTTCGCTAAAGGGCTTAGCTTCTTCGTTCATGAGTCGAGTTCTCGCCCGGCGCAGCGAGTTCTCCGGGCCAGGTTCCGCCATTCCCAAAGCAAATCTTTGGTCGTGTCGGTTTTTGTTCCGCGAACATTCCCGTTCTGTGTCGACGCTTTAATGCACTCTTTCCAACACTCGCTGCCACCCAACTCTGTCTCCAACCCTTCCGCCTCGACACACTCGCGCGCCCGTTCGTTTATCTCGTCCTCCCTTTTCCATCGTTCACGGCGTATTTCTCGCGACGCGTACGGAGCAATGCGTCGACTTTCTGAAGGCGTTCCGTGAATCGGCGCTCGGTGAACACACGGCTAGCGAATGTTGTCGACGGCTATGGAAATAAAGGCAGCAGACACGCGACGCATCGGTCGCTGAAAAAAGTGCCACGGAATCTGCGTCAGTCTATGTTGGATTGCTCGAGTGCTTCTCAGCCGACTGGCAGACGTTTAGATCGCTCGTGTTTTCAGGTTTCGCGCGATGCAACGCGCGATATATTTGGGATGACGATGTTGACGATAGTGAACAACGCCGTGGCTGTGACAGATCGAGGCGATGGTACACAGAGTTCGTTCACAGTTGTCGCATCGATGTTGATGGTATTCTTACGGTTTGATTCGTTGTAAGAAGTTGGTCAAAATCAGGATGATTTTTCTCTCTAAAAAGTCGTCTCGCTGCATTTCTTATCGCACGGTAAAGGGAGAGGGCTCTTTCGAGTTTACAGTTTTATCGAAGCAACAAGTCGAAACATCTTTCAAACATTCGCGAGTGGAAAGCATAACTTTTTCTATATGCATGCTCTCTCTCGGTTACCGCAATTCGAATATCTGCCGATCGACGTGTTTATCGATTTATTCCGAATAAATGCGTAAATTAAACGGTCATTGCACGTGACATCCTTCGAGCGATACAAAGAAGTTGGATACCGAAACACATCGAGGTCTATTCTTTCTTTGATTCCACTGGCGCTACGCTTTCTGTATCTGTTCGTTTTAGTATTGCCGCTTTCTCTCTCTCTCTCTCTCTCTCTCTCTCGTTCGTTTCCTTCTTCCCTATTTGCTCGAACGACTGTCAAGTTAAAGTTCCGCTTTATCGAGGTTGTACCTATCTCGGTTTATACCGCACAGTCGTCCGTTTCTTAGTTCCCTCGGGTTCTTTCTGTCTGGTCTCGCGGTCCGCGCGTATATCGAACGCACACGTGTCGTTCGTCCTTGAGAATGTGTATACTCGCGCAAAGCGTCACCAGGATGATACTTTTAATAGAAATTATCAAAGCGAAGATCGACCAATAGAAACGATTAAAGCGATGTTAAAGCTAATAAAATCATTGAACTCCAAAATCGTTTTATTTAAACGATCAAATAAGCAGTACGCATACGCAAAAGGATGAACCATAATGCCAGTACTGCGTTTAGAATGTCATTTGTGCATCGAGATGTACCTAACGTGGTCTGTAGATGACATCTGTAGACACGAGATGTATCGTGTCTGTCGCGATACGTCTGTATCCACTGTAGGATTTAAACGCGAGCCGAGTATCGCCAGATTTTAATTGTACAAGCGCGTTACTATCTAGTTCGAAATAAGTGGTGAAAATGAAACGCGTCGCGCGAAACGAAACCGGATAACCAGGATCCAGAAGAATCCGTTCGTTGCTTTGCTACTCGTCGAGATTGCTGCGTACGCGACGGACCTTATCTTCTCGTTTTGTTCGTCACGGCGCCACGGTGCGATTAAATCTAGGACGAGATTACATCGTGTAACTAAAACGCGAACCATTTCGAGAACGAACGATTCAATCCGGTTCCTTCGATCACGCGTTTCGAATTTCACGCGCTACGATCGACGAACAGAACAGATTCTTTAATTACACTTGTATAACTTTTGAAAGCTATTAGATTGGCCGAAAAGATTCTTTCGTCTTGCGAGGAAATAATGCATGCACCGCGTTCTCCGTTTTATATTATTTTTGTCGAATCATGTACGATCGTGATAATAGAAATAGAAGAAAATGGATCGTAGACGATTCGATAAAATAATATAGAACGAAAAGAGGCTGTGCGTCTATAATTTCCTTACAAAAGGAAAGAAACTTTCCGGACAGCCTGATGTATCGTTTACGAATCTATATATCCTATTACTCTCTTATTACTTTTGACTGGATTGTGCTCCTTTTTTTGTTAAACGAGTCAGACATTTTGAACACAGTTAAAGTATCATAATCGACGAAGACGATAAGTATTATACGATTTGATGCATTTTTGCAACCTATACCGTGCCAATATTGCTTAATACCGAACGAATCTTTTTTTCATTGTTCGCGAAGAGAATAACATAGTTGTAGCGTGATTTAAGATTCGATAAAATGCGGTAATTAAAATTCCGCGATCAGAAGCTTCTCTGCTATGTTTGGAATTTTGTTGAATTCCTGCCACTCCGAACACTTGCTTATGATCTCGTTACACTTGCATATTTAATTAACGCGTCTCTGTTACGTAAAACATCAAATAAAACAAGGAACATTTTCTACGTTATTATTATCTCCGGCCTTAAAAAAGATACCCACTAGGATCACCTACTACGTTAAATACCTAAAATACTTTCATCGATTATTTTCTTCGTTCTCATCGCGTTCCATCAATTTCAACGAATTCAATGGAAACTGGTCTTTTCAGTAGGCATAAGATAACGATAAAAGAGGATCTTCTGTACTGTTAACTCATCCGTTCCACGATATTTCCGTAAATACTCGAGTATCGTTCCAGCGCACTCTCGCTGCACGACACACGATCCATAGTTTAGATTATTTGGTGGTCCTTCTACGAATATATAATACCAAGTGAAATCGTATAGCTGGGCGACGTATAACAGGAGAATCGAGGCGGATATTAAAGGGAATCCAAAGCTTATTCTGTTACACAATGCACATTATCTGATTTTATCCGGCACGGTTATCGGCCACGATTCGACAGATTAGATCGGATTCTATCCAAAGGGAAGGGAAGAGAGGAGAATGGTTATTCATGGAATTGGTGGGTATCGAACAGCTGGGTGGTTCGTGTTCCATCGAAGATAACTCGTTCTTGTAATTGGCAGGCCGTGTATCATAGAAATTCAGTAGTGATCGATGAAGGTTGACCGCCGCGCCGTTTGGAAATGGGTCGTATCAATTTTGCGTAGCGCTCCCCGGTGGGTTGATCGAGTTGACCAGTTGTTAGCGGTGTTGCCTTGTTTGGGGACGAGCGGTAACGAGGGCTCGCGGTGATAGAAAATTAACGAAGCATGTCTCGAATAATTGCTGAAGGGAAACTTGCAGAGGGCGGCGGTACCTTCGAACAAAGTGTTTCCGGAATTTCGAGCATCGCGTTCGCGGAATTTCCCCTAGAACGAATATTAATTTTCGTTGATCGAGTTCTCGGTTGCGACTCATTGTTGCGTCGTTACCTAAGATTCTACCGAGTTACTCGAGTTGTTCGTTTGAGGCAGAAGTGGCATTAAAATGACAAAAGGCTGATTTAGACTTTAGAAATTTCGATAAAACGGAGCAGGGTCATCCGAGTTAGTTAGTCTCGATATCTTAAAATTTAATTTTCCACTTTGTACGAAATAATCAAATTTTTTTCTATATTGCGAGATGGCGTTAATCTTCGATATCGATAACGAAAGAACGAGAAAGCATGGTGCGCTTTAGTAAGAAAAAGTATCAAAAAATGACGAAGGCTCTGTATAAGAACGAATGAAACAAACGATAATTTGCAGAAATAAAAACGACGTACACATATAGCATACGTACTCTCTAGGCTGCTGATAATTTGTGAGAATATTAACAGGAAATTATCGGTTGGGAACATCTTACCTGCTACTATACTGGAAGCTATATCGGAACTATATATTGGAAGATTAAATTAAAAGTCATTCGTAGAAGGCAATAATCATCGAGCATTTAACGCGTAAGGTACATTTCATTGTTTATCGTGCCATTAACGTCTAGTCACGTACCAGCCCGCTCTTTGATTTACGATATTCGAATTTGGCGAATTACGAGTAAAAACGCGAATTTTTTAACATTACGAGCGACAATGAATTAAGTAGAGCGTCTTAAAGTATAACTCAGTCCCTGAAGTTTCATGCGCGAGCAACTTGCCACGCATGCGCGAGATCATTATCGATAAGTAAACGTGAATTAATCTCTGTGGTCTGGTCGTAATCGGAAAGAATCGCCGACCAGCGCGTTTCGCAACTACGACGGTGTAAGGGGCGGCTTTTCGAAATCGTTAATGGTACTTTAACGATCCGATCTCCGCCGAGAACGTTATAACCGGCGCGCTCCATTGTTCGCGTCTTCTCTCGGGGAAGAAAAGTTTTCGTCACGGAAGATAACGCACGATGGACCAAACGAATCGATGCACGCGAATAAAAGTTAGTCCTTCCGCTACTCGTATTCTTTGTTTTACGACGTAATTGATTATCTTCTTGCGTCTGTCGCGATACAAGCGTCCCTCTACATATTGCACGACCTATTTGCTCAGTGGGTGGTCGTAATGACGAAAGTTTCACGAGCCACGGTCGAACTTTCCTCAAAAACCGGTCGTTCTTGTCGGTCGTTCGATCGAGCTTCGAGTGTCCATCAGAAGTACCATGAAAACATCGAAGTCAATCTAAACAGTCGAATGATGTACGTAGGATGGCGTGACGAGAATTCCATAACTGTTTGGATATCATCGCGCCCCTGCTTTTCCCCTTTATTACTCTCGGAAACTTTTTTCCTCTCGTAATCGTACGGTCATTGCGTTGTGCCAAGTTGCTCACCCCTATATGCACGCCGATATTTCGACTGTAATCTCGAAGACCGTACTTTCGTTTAATAAGAATGATCCTTGGCTTGTGACACGTGTAACGAAGGAAGGAGAAACGAACGATGTACCGAGTCTTTCGATAAGAACGTTATTGGATCTCTGGCGAAATGTATAAAGTTTTCGATTGATTCGAAGGATATGGAGTAACATTTTTTTTATTACGCTTCAGTCATTGAATTATGACGCTACGAGGACAGATTGAAAAGTTGCCGGAATCGCCGCTAAGAGTTGCTTTATTCGTTACTGTTATCGTCATTCCGGAAACTTTTCAGCCCGCCCTCGCAATATCGCGTCTTGTAAAATTCGAGCCAGAATAGGATACAACGGTGATTTTAATACCTTTGGCGAGAATAGAAATCTTCGTTTTCGATTTATTATGGATGTTCTCCACGATTCTACGTTTAATTCTACGATTTAGACGCGTCAGGCAGGAAACTTTGCACTCGGATCTCTAACGATCTTTGCTTCATTAAAGACGCTCCTTTGTTGTCTTTCATATTTTCACTTTGCACTCGGTCTTCAAACGATCTCGACGAAAGCCTCGTTCAGGATCAATTATATGCAGATTGAATCAGTCCAAGATTCGAGGAACACAAGATGTAGAGAATAGGAAAAGCATTTAGATTGAACGTTCATCTGCTAAAACCAAAGCGCGATCGAATTTGAGTATCGCGAAAATCGCGTCGCGGATTACCGATATTCGATGCTTTCGATTATGAGGAAAGATGATTTCAGAGGAAAGGCGATACGAGTAACAAAATCTCTAACTTACAAAAAGAGTGCGCGAAGCGAAACTCTAACAGGGGGAAATCTATGCTTTCGAACAGAAAAGTTACCGAGCTTCCACCTGTACGAACTTGAAAGATAAAACAGACTCTTGGTATTGTCTACGATATAATCAAGTCTGTAACGCGCTACCTAATGATAAGATTTCAGAAATCGTAATATTTCCTAAAAAAAAAAAAAAAGAAAAAAGAAAAAATGAGAGAAATCACCAAGTTTCAGTCTATAGAATGTTGCAACCACCGTTTGCATCTCAGTTCAGAGGCAGTTTCTGAAAAGCGGAGCGTTCACTGGAAGCTTTGAATACATAGCATCCCGTTTGTCAATAATCGATGCCCGTCTAACAATCTAATTTCACGGCGGCGTATCTGGCATCAAGCGGAATTCACGGTGTGTCTGACTGTCTGGTTGTCTGTCGGTACACCCAGCGTACGTATTTTATGCGAACGGCTGTATTCGTCGAGCGTGCACTTGAGAGACAGCCCAGCCGCAGAGAACAGACGTATTCCGCATTAATTTAGCCGCCACCACCGCCGTTGCCGCAGTCACCTCCTCCTACGTTACATATCTCGCGTATTTAACTAAAACACGCCAGTGGCGGCGCACTACTTCCGGAAACTTCAACTTTCCCAGAAAGACAGAGCCGAGGCCCAGCGCCAGTCGAAATCATTAGCGGTGCCCGCGAAATAGAAGCACCGGCGCGTGTAAACGGAACACGCGTGTAGATGGGACTCATAAATTAAGTAAACTGTTTGAATTAACAACATCCTGCCTGCGGCTGGCCCGCAACGCGGCATCCAGATACATTCAGATTAGGCGCATAACAGAGCAAGTGTTACGTTAGGGTAATATTCCTCGGTTATTATTTTAGGGTCTCACAGGAAACGCGATACCGGTATGTCATTTTCCAAAAACAGGATGAACGTAGGAAACGACGCGAAGACAGTAGAAGAATGCGCGCGATAAATCGAATTCTCTATCTTTTACAGGCAAGAATCCTTAAAATTCAGCACGCTGCCGATCTATATTCTGTTATTGCCTTTCTAGTTGGTTTGCAGCAAAATACCTGTCTTTTCATACTGTGCGATATAATGCTCAGGATATCGAGGTATTGAAAATTTTACAGAAAACGAAAAGCGGATAGCAAACGACAATTTATTTCGATAGAAAATTCATGCAAAAGGATACGGTTTTTATTAAATCAAGTTGAATATCGAAACTTCTAATTTTACACGATATTCGACGCGAAATAAGAATAAATAAGGGATGTGTTTACAAACCTCGAACAAAATCGATATCTCGATCGAGGAGTAGCACGCAGCACGGGGACTGTTATTGTAACGTGATTTATGCCCGGAAAGTAAGTTCATTCGGATACACTCTCGAGCATGCAAAGTTGTAGTTCCACCGCACTTTTCTGCTATAACCTTGCTTTTAACTAATAAAACGATTTCGCGGGAGAACCTAAGACTTATTAATTTATTATCAGTTTACTTCGACTTGATTCTTTTGAAATTGACAGAAGTACGTTCTCCAAAATATCTTTTACGAAGGTTCTTGGGTTTCTATCATTTTTCATGCTGTCGCTAATGATGACACTTTTTTGGAATATATGATACGGTTATAGACAACTAACGAGACTATAAAGAGTGTTTGAGTAATTTTTTCACGAAACGATACCGGCACGTTCTATGAACAGAAATAAAGAAAAAAATATCATGTAAATGTAGAGTCACGAAACTAAACGTAAATGTTGAGAATGAATATTATTGAAAAGATAATAATATTGCATTCATCGTTAGAAAGAAGAATTCACTTGAAAGGTATTAAGAATATAATCCTAGTCGTAGCCGTGATAAACGTCCATATTCTCGTCACGTATTTCAAAGCGAGACGAAAACCTAATCCAAAGTCGAAGAAAAAAATCCACTACTAAAAGCGCGGTAGCGTTTTTTGTCTCTTTCGAGAAGCGAACAATACGATTTTGGAATAATGGACTGTCAGATCTTGAATTAACAATTCATTGGGAAACTGGTGGAACTTTCGGAGCTTTTTGTCGAGGTGTCGGAAGAATTTTCCTGAAACGATCCTTTTTTTTTTATATCGGTATTTTTTCTGCTGGCAGGCGTACTATAAAAATTTGACATGGTTTTCTCGCGCTGCGCTGGTACCATCTCCATCAAACGGGATTCGCACAAAAGCGCGACCTTTCACGTTCGAAAGAGAATTCATTTGATTAAACAATAAAAGCCGGCGTTAAATTTCACCAACGCAGCGAACTCGTTTGTTGTCGTTTTCTTTCATTAAAATATTCCTTTCTTTCTTGATAATTCCATTGTATCTTACAAGTACAATTGCGAACGAGAGTAATAAAAGTGAAAGCAAGCAGAAGAAAATATGCCTGGTAAAGAGTAAACCAACTGTTATATTGCAGAGTACTTTTAGCCATTTTTACCTTTCGTACGAGGCTCTTCACATATTCATTATACAGTGGTATATTTGGACGAATGGTATACGTTATTTCGTATTCTCTTATCATTTTTAATAATAACGTAAATGCCATATTTCTTTAAAATACACGTACAAAAAAGAATTATTTCTGCTTGTTAAATACATAAAATCCATGTCTTTACCAACTACAATAAGTATCTTTAACACGTTAAAGACAATTAATACTCGATAATACTATTAACACGAATGTATAGAGCGACAATGTCTCAAACAATGTTCAAATTAGTAACGTTCAAATATTGCCAAGAGCCACTGTAACTTTTATAATTGCAAATTCTACGCAAAACTGAACGAAAGGAGAAACGTTGTATTTTCATCACTCGTAGAAGTCGCGTTACCTCCGTAGTCACGCAGCAGCATTAAAAACTTCTCGGTTACCCTCTCGTCCTGGTTGCATTAGGAAACCGATGCACGTAACCCCGTTCCCATTCACGAGATCAATTATTCGCGCGCGAGCAAGTTGGTCGACGCAGGCCCATAATTTTCCCATGTTTGTTCTAACCGCAACGTAGCCGAAGCAACAGCGTGTTCGAAGGGTGGCGTACGTGCGCGCACGAGCTGTTTAGCGTGCAGACCACGAGTCCCCTAGTCGATTACCTTGAAAGTTCATTCGTGAACGCAGGGGTGGCGGCTCCGAAGGGCCGATAACGAGGAGGCAAGGTACGATAACGTTATCGTTCTTAGCGAACCTTCGGCCTCGGTGGCGTGGACTCGTTGCGAAGTGTGCTTCGTGGCGTGCACCCGTTATCTCGTTGTGCACGGCTTCCTGGCTGAAGTCTAGCATCGACCACCAACCACGTGCCGATACATTGCAGAAAGCTGGTCATCGTGTCCTTTATCGATCCGTCACCTTTTATTCCTATCTGGTCCCTCCTCTTTTCTATTTCGTCGTAGCTGACATCTGTTTTCCTCCGATACCGATAGCAATGAAATTTATTCTAACGTTAGTCTTTTCTTAGCATATTCGCTGCGCTATTTATCGGATTTGTCGACAATACTCTGTTCATCGAATAATTAATTTATTGGTTTCTGGTTGTTTATAAAAATTGCAAGGTCCGCGATAAAAATGATTCTCAGTCATGTTCGTTACCTGCCGAGAAAACAAAGCTGGTGTCTTTAATTTCTGCTCAATATATTTGAATTTCTTGAAGAAAATATCTATCGTATTGTATAATCGTCGTAAGTGTATCTGTAATTGTATCGTAGGAGAACTGCGTTTAATTAAATCAAGTATACATGACAGTAATCCCAACGTGCGATAACGGTTCTCATCTAGATACATCATGCATCGAACGACCATTCGATGCACTTTAATTCGTTGTTGTCGATTCGGCGCAAATTTCAATTAACCGATCCGTGGCCGTCAAGGAGCGAATGTCGCGATAACGCACCGGCTATCGTGCATTATGATCGTAATACTCCGGCGAAACAGAGACATCGTTGCAGAAATTTCCATTTTACGAGCGGTAAAATGGAAACAGGCGTTATTTGCCAGTGTGCCGGCTTTCACATTTATGAAAGACTGGCGTATAAATGTGTGTTTCAAATTGCGCAGTCGTGTTCGAACAGTTTGTCAACGTGCGTTGCATTTTGCAATTAAACGATATAAACGCGAGCCGTCTTTTTGTCGAGCGGTCGCCTTGTTGCCGGCATTAGTCTCGCAATTAATTTCTCGGTTGCTTACGATGTCAACGTCATGCAGGGGCTAATTGTCCTTCTATCAACATAATAGAGTACCTACGTAGTAAAGCACGGGCCATCAGTAAGTACGATCGTCAGAATATTCTACGTGGCAGCACTGTGTACTTTACGACGTGTATTCCGCTCCCAAGACCTAGACCTGAGGGTGACAAGATAATTACAACGCGATGCCGTGAAATGAATTTACCTAATCTTCGATTGTAGCTAACTAAAATTCCTACGATCACTTGTTGTACTAATATTTCATTGCCATTGAATCGGCCACGCGGTAACATAGGGGTGTTTCGTTTTAAAGAAAATAATTGAATCGTTTGCAAGCTGTAAATTTTGTTACGGTTTATAGATACAACGACTATGATTTGGATACTTAGAAGATAGTGGAACAAACAATCCAACTTTGAGGAATTTCTCATTGGAATAGCATTTATTAAACATTATGAATCGATCTTTTTTGTCATAAACGTAAATAGAAGTCATAGAATAAGTATTTACGACGATGATTGAGTTGTAAATTTTTAGGATTCGTTTATACCGCAATCGCAACGAGAATGATCGGAAAAGCTTATAGATACGAAGTAAGATGCTTCGGTGTTTACCGACTTTTTGTTTTCTTTTCTTTGCGAATCATATAATTCTTTTTTTGTTATCGAGTTTGAAGTTTTCCAATGGATTAGAACGATAAGTTCGTTCGAAGTGTTAGTTAGAACGTTGTGCGATCCCGAAATCGGAAAGTCCTACTTTCTATGGGTCGTTAGAAGCCTTCCTCGCGATTCCGACGCTAGGAAGTTCTCACGGTTAAACTGTTTCTCTACTGATGTTTATTGTGTGCTTCGTGGCTAATCCCATAGTTCTAGAGCGAGAAAATTTCAGATTCTACGATATCAGACGGACTGCATCAGTTGCTGTACATTTCTTACGACAATCTTTCTTTCTTTACGACAATCAAGAACTTCAAAATTAAGACTTCATTGTCTCGTAAGAGTTCGCATCACCTTAATTGAACATCGTAGTTCGTTTCAGTTTTAATTGTTTCTAGCGATTTTCCTCGACCGAGCGATCATTCTGTAAAGTGTCATTAACTCTTATCAGATATTCTTTCGGAAGAAGAGTGGCCTTTTTTTAAGGAATTTATTCCTAAAGAACTACTCGATGAATGGATATCATATTTGTTTCGTCATAAACGAATAAATCCAACGAATTAATTTCCATAAGTCGCGCACTGTGCAAACATTCGTAGCTGCGTCGTCGGCATGATTTTGGTGGTATACCAGCTTATTGTTCTAAATTCGTGACTCGACCAAAGTTTTCTAACTTAACAGCGCATGCGATGTTGGAGATTTGACTCTCCTTAGCACGGGAAAGGATATGTTTTACGGCGGAGGAAGGGCGGAATTATTTATTTATCGCGGCCACGCGCGATAAAATTTGCGAATGCGAGCTGACCTCGCTGCTGAGTGGGTACGTGGTGGATAGGAACGGATTATTCAATATGATAATCCGGTCCGACCAAGCTGTTTTGTATTTCGAGAAGCAGTAAAGTTCCGCGGCACTGGCGAATTTGTAGTATTTCCACGGTGATAAGACGCGTTATAGTTTCTAATTGTCGAGGAATAATCACGAGCATCGTTACTCAGACGGTAATAGGGCGGTATTGGCTTAAAGAGCCTATTTGTAGTCGGAAGTGCAGATGTGATATTACGATACGTTTCCATTAGTATGAACTGTACATATTCGCCTGCGGTGAGCGTTACATTAAACGCAATTTGCAATATTCATTCGACCCTCTCACCCCACCAACAGAACCCTTTGTCGACTATGCCGCACGCGTGCGCTCGCGATCACGCCGCTGTTCTTGATTTCGCTCCTTGAAATTTGATTTCGCTTTTTCCGCATTATATCCAGAGATTCGTGCAGCGTGCAAAGACTGTCATCGATATTGTAGACGTTACCGAAGAATTTCTTGCGGCTGTTGCGTTAAATAGAGGAATCTAACGAGATGTAAAATTTAGATCGACCATGTTTCTGAAAAATAGCGGATTATACGTTGCAACAGGCTCGAAATTAACAAGCGAAGATCGTTGCTACGCGAGCGAAGCACGCGAGGTTACCAAACGTCTCATCATCGTTAAAATTAGTTTGATGGACAGCGCCTAACCTCTGCAACCATCGATCTTTGCAGACCGATTTTCAAGAAAGATAATTTTCAGCTGAAATAGATTTAATCGTATTTAATGCATTTTATCGTCTCACCGCACATTCACCGGGGAAAGCTACAGCGAAAGATCTATATAGATACTGAAGAGATATTTTTCTTATATAGATTGAAATGACGTTTAATTATTCGCAGAATGCACGACTCTTATAATCTTATCATTTGTAAAGTACATAATTTTTTTACTTATCGTATATACATCTTTCATCGCCATATTTTTTACGTCGCATTAAATAAACTTTTCCAATGAATTCACACAATATCCGTTAGGTTATGTAATAAATTCTCTCACCCTTTGACGTTATACGTACATGTTGTATGGATAAAATATCGCTTGTAAATGCATCGTGGCACAAATGCACGCTTGCATGTAAAATTCCACGATCTTCTTGAATTCCCAATTGTTAGAACAAAATAATACATACATTCTTGATACTTTTTAATAGAAATGCTAATAAAACTAATTAAAGCTGAAACCCGAGCTAATATATCCGTTCGCCGTAAAATCAATGTTACGCTGATAGATCAAACGGATCAGCGTGCGTTGAAATTCGTATCGGAGTAATCTAGAATTCATCTGCGGGGCGGTAGAATTAATCAGATGGGCTGCGCGAGGTCGTGCGCAGAATTTTCGGTGTTCGCGTCTTCGGGAGTTGCATCGCAATTTTCTCTCTGGCGAGATTATGAACGTCCGTTGTAACATCCACCGGGCAGACTTGGTCCCGGGCAAGTGCTTTTTCCGTTATTAACGGCGTCGGAAAATACTCGACCCGACCTCGATACCAAGTGAAAACTGCGCGGTGTAAGCCCATAAACAGGAGGCAGCCAGAACCGCTTGCATCCACGGCTACGAGGTCCCGTAAAACTGTTCCAGTATTTCATTCCCCGTAACCGTGCTGCCCGGTGCCACTTTTTCTCCTAGCCAAGACTGTTCTTGCGCGAGAAAATATTCTTCCGCGTCCGTAGGCTCTCCGGTTACACGTGCCTCGTTTGCCATGAACCTACGTTCTTCCTTCTCTATCCACCCTCTTTTTTCTTCTTTTTTTTTTTAACATTGAAATCTATTTCAACCCGAAGAATCATGAGCAACGAGAGAGAAAGAGAGAGAGAGAGAGAGAGAAAGAGGAGGGGAGGCGACAGACAGAGTGAATTATAGGGGTGAGGGGGAAGGTGAACGCTTGCGAAATAATTAGGAACCATACATTCTGACCGCGCTCGACTCTTCAGCCCTTCAGCCTGTTCGTATTTTTACCAGTGGTAGCTTGTTTCCTTTGCGTGTCCGTTTCTACTTTCGGCCTTTCTGGCTTTATACGAGTTCGTCCAATTACATTTCTGGCCGCTGTATTATTCATTCGGTGAAGCGAGATAAACTGCCCCGGCTTAGAGCCCGATTATAAGGGTCGTTGCCACTCCCACCCTCCTTTCACCTTCTCTCTCTCTTTCTCGCGCGCGAGCACGCTTTCCTCATTCATCTCTGGTCATCGACTTTTCCAGCATATTTCGGAAACTTAGTCCCCGGCTCGAGTTACGTATTCGCCTTTAGAACACGTGTGCACGTTTGCACGTGAGCGAGGAAGCGTGCGTTACGACATACCTTGGATTCGCGAAACCAGTCTCTTTAAACGATCTAGTGGGAAATCTAAGGAATTGTACGATTTCGTTTTCGGTCTCATACGAAGTGGTAGTTTATCCGTTCGTAGTTGGATTTGTCTGACGTTATTCTTCTATAAGCGACGTTATTTTTCATTGGTCTTACTCTGTCATTCTACGCTCTGTACATTTATCTTTGCTTCGTCTGTTCGTATCGCGTTTCTTCTGTCGTTATGCAAATTTCGTATCTTAAAGAACGAGCGTCCATCTCGGATGTCCGAAAGATTGTATCGATCGAGGCATTGGTCGATGGGCTTTAAACCTTTTATTTGCCGTATTGTAGAGCGATCTGGCGTTCGCAATCAGCTTGGGGTAATCGGGCTTCGTTATCCCCGTTGACAAGGGGTGTCGATTCCGGTGTGTAATCGAACGTCCTCCAGCGCACTGTATTTTTAATTAAGAAACAAGGCTTACGTCCCGTAAGCGGGGTCGGTAGAAAAATGCGGGGACGTTAGCTCGTTTCCTTGCGCAACGGTACTGGATTTAATTAGTAGTGGCTCTCGTTTCTCGCTTTCTATCTCGGGTAAATGAAAAAAGCCGGTAGAAGAAGCCAGGGGCAGAATGGAAGAAGTCGGGGAAGCAGGCGAGCGAAGGGAAAGAAAGAAAGGGGGCGGAGTAAGGAGAGTGAGATCGTTGGACTGTATAGACGATGGTAAATGTTTTTTCTCATGGGGAAAACTCGCCTAAAAGGTTGTCGTGGCTCCAGCGGCCGGCAAGTAGAGAATAAAAGGAGATGGAAGGCGAGTCGACGTTTCCAGCGTGTCAGGCCACGTGCGCTTGTCGCATATCCAATGAGCCTTAATGAAAAGCGTATAAAACGCAATTTAACTGGCCGATAATGGTTCTAGAATGCTTCTCGGACTATAAAGTTGACAGATTTGACAGGCGAGCGCTGATATTTATATAGTTTTGTCTGGTGGCTCTTTCTCATCGTCCCGATGTTGTTAATGGGAAATGAGATTCCTTTTTGTTGAGACAATTTGAATCTCCATAAAGAGATTATTTCGCTACGCTGACAGATATATATATATTACTAGATCTATAGAAGCGATAATGTTGATAGAAAACACGGTTGGAACAGTTTCTTAACAATTTAGAAGAGTACTTGAATCTACAAAAATAAAACGTGACGATGATCTTTTGGAATATTGGCCTATATGATATAATGTTCAGCTAAAATTCTTTTGAGATGTCTTAGGTTTTATATTTTATCGAATATTGGAATCGTAATGATATATTTTCGTAATGAAATATTTTAACCTTTTTAAGTAGTCGTATCTGCGTAAGTAGTCTAATCCGCGTAAAATATTCTCGAAGAATACCCGTTTTGATTTCTAAAGGAATATCAGTACAGAAATAGATTGGTCCTCGGATTCGATGGAACTTGCACGGTGTAAAATTGGTCGCGTAAAGCAGGTTAAGTGAATTTTAATACCGCTGTATCTCGGCGATATACCCTACGGGATAGGATAGTTCCAATTTTACAGACTTCGCACGTGTCACTCGCGATAGACCAACTGTCGTAAATCAGACGCTTTTACCTTAGAATATGATTTCGTATTTTTGCAGCTGTTGTAAAATTTTATGGCGCGTTATTTCACTGTACGTATATCGATGAAGCTCTAATTTCGAATAGATTTGTAGAAGCTTCCATGAATTCCATAGCCATCATGATTTTGTCTATGCCAAGAACTCGGGTGTTTAAACGTTAAAAGGTAAATAACGATGTTCGCTTAAACAACATGCCAAATAACATAGGGATGATACGCGTGGCACTCGTTTTCAAATACCGATGGCTGTACAATTTAATTTAACAACAAAATAGTGTAAAATATAATGCACAAGTTGATTAGACAACCCCAGAGGAGTAAGTTTTACTTGTCTCGAAGTAAACGCATTAGCTTGCTCGTATATTTCTAACCTTTTAAAAAAGTGCAGTCTCTAAACGCGTAAAACGTCAAAAAAATCAATCAAATATAAAAAACATTAACACGACGTGTCAAATGCTTCGTAAAAAGGAATTTTTTTTATTTATTTTCCAAGCCACGCTTAAAAACTCGTTTCCATGAAACCGTGCTGTAGTTTGACGCAAACTTGCAGCACGACAACTGTGGATTGTCAGTTAAACGCGTAATTGTTTGTTAATTTCTTCTCGACGCTATACCATATTCTTTCTATCTCGATTCGTATCTTGTTCAGGATTTAATTGGAAAATGATCTTCAGTCTGTCGAAAGCAAGTAAATAGAACCTCGTGTATCGTTCCCATCACGAAGATTCCTTTTTCCATATTTAACCTCGATATGTATTTACTTGATGCTATTACACGCGGCCATTGATTAGCATACACTCTCTTACACCGCCTAAGTTAATTAATTAATTACACACGTAATAAACCTGTTTATAACTTGGGTGGTTGTTCTCGTTTAGAATAGCTTGTTCCAAGTATCGATCGAACTTCGTCATTAGCATAACAGCTTCGTCGTTCTACGTCGCCTATCATACGTCGACTCGAACGTGAATCGAACTCGCGTATCTTTCATCCGTCGGAAGAACCTCGCGCCTCGTAAAATCGACGTTGATACGAATTGACGGGTATAGGTAACGTACAAATGTTACTGCAATTATGTAGATTATTTGATTCGAAAAAAATGATCGATTTCCTATAAGTGCACGTACGTTTGGAACGAATATGAAAGGAATGAATTAGAATTTTATCAAACGTCGAGAATGTTTGAGGAATTAGAAGTTTGGAATATCTTTCGTCGAAATTACTACAAAGGAGAATTTTTCAGAAAATATGATACATCGATTAGAAAACACGTTTAACATTAAAACACGTTCAAAGCATAATTTTTACAATCCCGTTAGAAATCTTGACGTCTGCGTTTACATTTACGTTCATCACTGCAACTCTTCGATGCTCGACTCCATTCATAGATCGCCTCGCACGATTTCTCGATCTGCCACTTTTCCGAGTCGAGTCGAGGTCATCGGAAACGCTCGCCGACGGTTTCCGTCACGGACTTTCGAACGCGTCCCAGAAATCAGACATCGCATCGCGTGTTTATCGCTCCGTTGGAATCGCATAAATTTCCTATTTCGTTCTCGAAACGGCACGCGTAGACGAACGAGCTTGTGGCAGGTTGCGCGAAGTATGTGCGTTCTCCGATTAAGCCGCATTGTTCGCGATGGCGCGGAGCCTTCCGCCATTCAACAAGTCCCTGACGTTCTTGAGGCGAGACATATTTCCATCAGCGGTGTCTCCCGCCGCCAATTTACGCCCTCCGGTTCTCGGCTTTGCCCGTCCGCGAAACGCTCAACATTGGACGAACGTGCCGACGAACTAGCTTCTCAGTTGGCCGTACCGACCCTCTCAGACGCTAATTTACTCGCCTTAACGCGGCACTTCGCGCCACGGCTAGACAGACTGATACGATTAATGCTCGTACACCCCTGTTACCACACTTAGGATGATCTATACTCATTAGGATGAAGCTTAGGGTCAGGCGACAACGTTGCTTTGGCGCAGCAAACATTTCTCGATACTTTGGGGGATAGGTACGTACTCGCTCGATAGCGATATTTTTGTTTCGGTGAAATTTTAGTTTGTTGGTTGTACGATGATCAGACTGCGGATGTTTATGTACTTAGGGGAGAGTATAGATCCGTTTGGAAAACAATTTTCTAACTATGTCAATGGTATTAGCGAATTTTATGACTTTTATGACTTCACAACTGTGAATTTACAACTTGTAACTTATCGACTTTTTCTTTGCAATTTCCTTGACAGATCAAGTCGTTATTTCGTATCTAAAAATTTGGAGGCTTATTCCGTTTGTTGCTTATCTTATGGATAAAATTCGAATATATCTCAACTTGTAACAAAAATAGCAAGTGTTTATTCTATTTTTCTTTTAAGACGAAATAAATTCAAATCTTGAAACTATTAAATAGTCTACGAATTTGACGTTACAGTTAATAAATTAAAAAACTACGCGTACAAGCTTCGCAAGGGAGATTTTGGCAACTTCGCGTTTCCATTTCCACTCTTCTTCTTTTTTACTTTTTCTTTTTTTCTTTATGTATACGTATCTTTTGTTGGCTCGTAATATGCAACATATAGATCGCGCGGTTGAAAATAGTGCAGGCAACGAGGCATGGAATTTTATGGCGGAGGTTCTACATTCCACGAAAAAAGGCAAAAACAAACGGCGGAGTTACGCACGTAAAACCATGCTACGTGAAATCCATTTTTGTCGCCTGTAGATATCGGTCGCATAAAGGGTGGCTCGTAAACACCGTTCGATTTTTTCGACAAATGCATACAGCGGCTCACGATCAATCGTTCCGGAAATACGGACCTTTCAAAAGTAAAGCTAACCTGGCACGGCAAAGAAAATAAAATTGTCGTATTCGATAGACTTGACGAGCTTTTCAATTTTAGAATCGTTATCGAAAAAGAAAAGGAAAGAGTACCGCGTCGCGTGAATCCTCGCACGAGCATCTCGGTTCTTTGCGATCAGAAAAGAATATTTACGCAGCCTTTTACTTATCAGATACCAAATTCTTCGTTAATCGCAAAAAATAGATGTTTCCTTGATAATAAAAAAAAAAAAAAAAAAAAAAAAAAAAAAAAAAAAAAAAAAAAAAAAAAAAAAAAAAAATAGAAAATAAAACAAAAATATGGATGAAAAATATGGATGAAACTTTGGGAAATTCCATTCAAAACTGTAACTGCCCTTAACGTTTTAACAAAGAGAAAGAAACGCAATCTATAAATAAATTCATTAATTTTTTTGCTCGACGCTACGTTGTCTCGACATTTTTCGCCCAGACTACGCGAATCTAGAAGTCGCCTACTCTCCTTTAGGATCATGATTCACCGCTATATCCTCGCGAAGAAATAAAAAGTCCAATCCTCCGTGTCTCGTGCAACGAAGGCGAATGAGATGAAGCTACGAAAGCACGGACGCGTGCACGATTCAACTGCATCTAGTATGCTTTGATATGCAGGACGAGGGCTAGTCTAAGGATGCAACGTGACCTCATCACCCGGCCCGTTCTTTTTCCCCTGTCCTCCAAACTGGAAAACATTCGCAGTCGCGGGGGAGGCGTTACGCGAATCGTCCGTTGGCTAGCAGCTCTCTAAAACGTTTTCCTATGCTCGAAACGGGAACGTTTCGCTCGCGTTCTCGTAAATCGTGCATTTCACTCGGGTCGTGTACCGACTGTCCAGGCTAGAATCCCTCTGGCCACTTGCAACGTCTTCGGTGTTATGGACGGCGTGGCAAAATGTTCTAGAAGCGGGTTGTTCGTTTCGAGAAATTGGTTTTAAGACGTTGCGATCCTGGAGCTAAGTTTCCTTCGGTGTTTCGCGTTCTTGAATTTCGTAATCGTTTTTAGTCATGTGATTCTGTGTGATCTCTCTCTTGTTTCGCGTATTAAAGCCGAAAGACCATTAGGAAATTTTGGAAACTTTGTAAAGTTGTTTCGCGGATTGTAACGAACCTATATATACCTATTCGATATAACAGACGGTCAATATCGAAATAATAAAATTAATCTTCTTTCGAATTATGAAACGTACGATATTGGATCGGCCGGAAAGTTCGTTCCGATTTACATTTCGATTCGATATACATTTATTGAACTATATAGGTGCCATTTTGTACCGCATACTTTCTTCGTCTTTCGTGCAACTCGAATATTCCTTCCTTGCAGAACCTCTCAGGTTTTTCGGTGAAAAACTTTCCGATATGATCTTTCACGCGGACCAAACGTCTGAAAAAGCGGAACGAACATTCCGGGCGACCCAATATCATTTAACATGTGACAGGAGAGTAGTCATCGGTTTTCAAGTAACCTCATGTTGGTAATTCAACTTGCACACGATCCAAGAAAAGTTCAATTTCACTGGAACTTGCACCAGGTATGGAACTAGATCTCAAAAGGTATTATTGTCGCAATCCAATACTACCTATTCAAGCCACCTCGATACGTACTCGGTAGAAAATTGTCGTTCGAAACGAAGGCAGCGAACAGGCCACGTAATCGCTATAATTCCTACCAAATCGTTTTCCAAGCCTCTTTGTACCTTCGGTTCATTATTACACATCCTACCGTTCTCCGCGCTTCCGTTTAATTAAACCATGCTTCGCCAGGTGAATTTATACAACGATACGCGTAACTTCAACCAGCTAATTGACTCGGCACAGTTGATACGATCAACCAAGCAGATATAATAGGAAACGCGGTGGGTAAAATTGATGTTGTCGCGCTGGTCGTCGTCCCGGTCCAAGCTTTGATTTTTCACGATTTCGATATCTCGGTTTCGCCGACAACCAGAGATGTAACATTTTCTATTCCCCGTCGTCTTGTCAATTCTGTAACAACGAGGACGTCGCGTCGCTTTCGATCGGAACAAATCGGACGTCACGTCCGTTGCCAGTCGAGGGCCACGAAGAGAGGATCGTTGCGGGACACGCGACTCGGTGGTCGAACCGAGTTCGTGCGGAAATGTCGTACGATAATCGATTCGTACCGATCGACGGGGATCCGCATCGAAAAACCGTCTGAACGAGAGGGAAGCTTCGTGACCTTCTTCAACTTGCTCCACGAACGGATAGGCTATGCGACAAAGTGGAGCGGTACACGAATAAAAGATTCAGTCGCCTTCCGTTGGAGAATCGAGGTATCTCGTTTCTCCCTTCTTTTCGTTTCTCATCTATTTCTTCCATTCCTTTAATTCTCCCTTCCCACCCATTTCTACCGAAAGTCTCTCGGCGTTGCCGACGTTCTCGGTTCTGCACAAAGCAGATGTCACTTTGACTTTAGACGAGCCGGTCCTGCAGCACGTATGCGGCCAGGACGATTAAAGTTTAAGGCTCTCACGGTCGATCCACCGACGAAGGATACCATCCGCCACATGGTGTCTCTGTTAGCTTTCACGAGGCGAACAACTCGCAGCGAAGCGATTCGAGACACGTTTGCACGCGTTACTGAAACTTCCGTCCGTGTATCTGCTCGTCGGCCACCGCAAGGAGGATCGAGAAAGTTTCTTTGATTCGACGAAAGCTCCTTGTTAATTTATGTGTCGATGGCTGGCGAAACTGTACGAATGGACGTAGGACAGGAACGAGAAACGAACCTCCTCCGGTCGATTTCCGCTGCTTTCCAAACTCGGTTGAGCCGATGATCCGCCACTTTTGGCTGGTAGTCGATTCGCTCGTGCGCGGTCGTCGTTGAATTAAAGTTCGTGGTCGCTGCGCGTGAATGTTGGATGACAATGTCGATTGAAGCGAACCATTGAAATTGAATTTCGAGAGAGTTCGCGTCGGGACACGAAACTCAAACTGTTTACTTAGCTTCCCTCTTTTCCGGTGATTCACGACCGTGAAGCTTTCGCGAAGGGACAGAGAGGGGCAGAGCAAAGGACAGAGTACACGCGGAATCGAGGAGAAAAAGTTGGGAATCGCGAGTCACTGTTGATTTTGTATGCAGCTGCGAGTGACAGTGCTTCTTAAGGCTCACCATCTCCTCGGCTCATAAATTATTAATTTTTCTCTAGTCGCCTGCGAGGGCCGCAGATGCGCGCCAGAAAGTTGATTATTCGGGACAACTTGCCGCGATAAATCAAGGGGAACAATTTCTAGACTTTGATGCTCAATTGGCTACTCGAGAAGATTATATTACCTCCTCTTCTTGTAATTTTTGCATCTTGAAACGGCGTGCTCCAATTTGAATTTTCAGCTTTCGCGCTTTTACGATAAAAACGATACAAGCTGGACGCTCTTGAGAGAAAAGAAACGAAAGACAAAAATTGATTCGATCTCCGTCGATTAAATAATTAGGCTTCTTGTCTCTTATCGTAGATTTCGCTAATACCCAAACAATCGATTTATAGATAGAATTTCTCAGGAAATAAAAGAATTTTTAAATCAAACAATTTCGAACGACGGACTGACGTATGGAATTTTTAGACTCAAGATATCAGTTGTAAGAGATTCTGTCCGAAAGACAAACTTCTCGATTCTATAAATCCAGATGGTCTGAATTTCTAGAAATCCGGATGCAAATTATTCAAAATGCCATCGAAAAACCGCTACCGTTTCAATAGAACCTTCGTATTCACTGTCAGCAGCTTTCCAATCTTCCAGCTCTTCTCTCAAATTCACGATTAACCCTTGGGTTACACTCGTCAGCCGTTTCGTCGTTAATTCGTGGCGTCACCCGATCTAGTCACACGAACTTTGAGCAACTTGCTTCCCAAATTTCGTGAACCTGATGTCTCGCGTCTGTCGATCGATTATTTCGATTCGCGATTCGTTGAGCTGTGGATTCCGGTAACGAAGCATTTTCGAGAGAGGTCAGGATCGAAGGGCTCTCGAAACGTTCTCCAGGCACGATGTGTTCGACGCAATTTTTCACGTTTGCCGTCGCGCAACCAGTGACAACGTGCTCGGCGAAGGGGAATTAGAAGTGGCGGCAGGATGCAACGGCAGCAAGAATTGGCTGCGAGGATCGAAAACAGAGAGCGAGTTAACGGTGGCTAAGATCGGTAACGCGGAGGAGGGGGGAGTGGAATAGAAGGAAACGTCGGGATAACGCCGGTTCAGGTTAAGGAAGGAAAAATAGCTGCGACCCGCTGAGTTTGCTCCCACGAGATATCCAGCTTCGCGGCGAGTTTATAACGTGATCTTTCTTGCTGCGTCTTATCGATTCTCCGTTTCTTCGATCATTCCTTTGGCTACGTCCTCGCTGAAGCAACAAGCACGAACTTTTCGTTGCCTGCATGTTCGAAACAGTAGTGAGCGAATATGAATTTGCGAGAACCGGGAACCAAATATAACGTTATAACCAAATATAGTTATTAATCTTTACTTAAATGGTCGCTACACTTTAGAAGAGACTTTTCAGAAAAATTTAACGATTAAAAGATAATAATTCTTGAGCGTTCCGATTAATCGTTACGAATGATCAAAATTCGTTTGGTTTCCGGTAACCACTGTCGACGACGCGATTGTTGTTTATACTATAATTTCTCTGATGTCTGGTAATGGTGTACGCAGTATGCGGCAACAAATTGCAATCACGCAAATGCGTTGCGAAGTACGCAGTAGGTATACACTGGACGAGCATTTGTTTCTGTCGCGACACGTTTCCGCGTATTTCGTATTTTTCTTTGATCTCCACCGTTTCGAACAGTAGCAGGCAACGAAAACCCGAATAAACGTGGAAGGAACTTTTTCAGGAAATACGAAACATGGTCATAAAGTTGCTCGTTGTTTCGGTGCGACCTCGGCTTTACGTATGCGAACGATGTTCAATTGTCAGGTGAAAATTCGAATCGGCAAATTGGTGTCTCTTATTTCGGCTTCTTTCGGTCGACTTATCCCGGCCACTGGAACGTGAATAATTTGGTAAAGCGTTGACGAGGGAGAGAATGGCCGTCCTCGATTTGCTCGACAGTTCGATGCCTTCGTCGTAGGCGAGTACATAAACGGCAAGCTCGAAGCTCGTGATACGTTGTATCGAATCGCTGTATTGTTGTTCGACCAAAGTGTTGCGTTAGTGTTAAACCATAACATTATATATATATATATATATATATATATATATATATAAAATATATAAAATATTAAATTGGAATTATATTCCGGAATGCTCGTTCTTAATGTATTTCCTATACGCTAATATTTCTTTTTTCTTTTTGTACAATCATATATATATATATTCATCGATGCTGAAAGTTCTCAACTAAAAGTGATCGTGATCGTGACGAGAAACTTGCCAACTAAGTATCTAGGATGTCGTGACATCGTGACTCGTACATTGAGAAACTGAGTATCAAAAAGTATAGTAGAAAACAACGTATTTCTGTTACTTTTCATTGCAAAAGATCGATTCAAAGAAACATCGCTGAAAAAATTCATCCCAAGGTCTTCGTCCGTAAGATCGAAGCAATCAGAAATGCGACTCCTTCGCGCTCATTCGTCGCAATAAATTCACCCAGCAATTGACTGTTAGAGGCGAGCGAGCACGCTTGTCGCACGGTTAGGTGATTCCACGCGTGTTCTCGTTGGTCGGGTTTGCCAAGAGCAACGTGCGCGTCCAGAGCAGCTTGTGCGCCGTAACGTTGCGTTGAAAAACGCACGAATGCGCGATGCAAACGACGCACGGCCATCGAAGAGGAGAACGAAGAGGAAGAAGGGCAAGGGTCGTGGTCCTTTTGGTTTCTTTGATCGCTGATGCATTGAGAACCGCTTCGTGGAATTCGACATTTCGATGCAACCGAGCACCGTTGATCCTCTGCTTGATATGTGCGCTTCCGCTTTCGTTCACCGCACATTCGACGCTCCCTTGGCTCAACACACGTTGCCAACGAAGTAGGCATCTCTGGTGACTGTGGAACTCGCGTGAAATAATTAACAACTCTCGTGCTTGGGACGATCCACGCTTCTGAGAGAGCCTGAGCTGCTCTCGAAATTTTAGCCCGGCGTTCCGGCCACTCGAAACTTTCGTCCGTGATGATTTCCAAGTGAATCTGCACAAACAGGTCGTCCGTGCGGAAATTTAATCGACGATACCGCCGTGAAATACCTTCGATATCGGTGGAGAGGAATTTTTGAGATTCTTGCGGTTTTCGATGCTGGTTTTGAATGGCAGAACGCTTGAGTGAGTTTGTGTCACGGTTAGACATTATTGCTGTGGGCAACTGCTGAATTAGGGGATATTGATGTTCTTCTATGGTTATTTATAACAGTCTCTGTATATGTTTTTAAATGGTCATTTTTATTCAAATAAAATACTAACAATTTCTATTCCAAAGTCACTATAATATAAATAAATATATATATATTTCCTACAATAGCTCATATAAATAAATGTATTCTACGACTGTTGGCATAGAACGGCATATATACGTATATGTTTTTACATATAGGCTTATATTTGTACGTATTTTATACGCATGGGCTTTTTTTTTATAAGCTGTACGAAGTTTTTTGTCGGTAAACGCATATCGAGATATTGTTACGTTATTTGAACGTTAAAACGATTATAAAGGTTCTAGAGAAACATTGTCAAAACGCGAAAAAGATAGACACGAGTACTCGCTGAATTTTTCCAACTTTTATCATCGTTTTAAAAATATGAATACGAGTTAATTTGATACAACGAGGTAATTGAATGATATAATTACGTAAATTAGATGGATACAGAGTAAGATACCACTATCTTACCAAGCGAAACTGCAGTTACAGTCACTAACGTACTTGTAGAAATTGTCTACTGCTGCGAACTAGTTGAACAAACTATTTATCTTGTTGTTAGTGTAGAAACTTGTTAAGACTGTAGTAGAACTTGTTGACAGATGAAGAACGCCGTTGTTTTAGACGTGGCCCGTAGCCCCTAGGTTAAAGGGCAAAGAACATCGACTCTTTAGTTGCAGATTCCGTCTTAAGAAAAATTAACAAGCGAAGTGTCAGTTACGCGATTGAGTTAGTTTCTAGGTTACTTCATTAGCAAACCTTCTCTGAAACCGTTGCTTAAGGATTTTAATTATAATATCCTTAATTAAAAGGTGTATATAGTTGGCGGATCTAATGAATTTAATTCTGATATAAACGAATTTAAAATTGAATATTTTAAATCCATTATTTGAATTCGCGTACGATTAAAATTATTGATATTCGTACGAATTTTGAAATTGTAACTCACACGCTTTACGAAGGAGACGCGGAAAGATCTTTTCTACCGCGTCGTCGATTTTCAGTAAATTTAGTAACTCGGGTAATTTTTTCGTAATTTTATTCACGGATAAACAGATCCATTGTTATTGCTTCTATTATATATTGTAGTCGCTAAATAAACGGACTGTGATTCCACAATGTCTGATTTTGATAATATGACATCGAATTTCGGCGACAATGTTTATTTATTATAATTAAACGCAATATCGGTTGAAAATCCGGTTGAAATAATTCTTCGGATTTATACATGTACGCGAAATGTGAATATATTGAACTTTACAAATATGTGTTCAATTTACAATTTAATGCTTTGCTCTCTTGAATATAATATTATTTTCTTTCGGTAACAAACAATTGTATAACTGCAATTTGCGATTTATTATAAACGAAACGTTTCGAGATGTTTTTATTTTATAAGAATTTCTTACGTAAATATTAAAGAAAACATCTTTGAAATTATAATCACGATTTTGAATGACGTCCTTCGCGAAAGTTTTAGCTGTTTAACTACATAAATCCATTCTAGTCTTCGTACTAGTTAACTCGAGTTTCCCTATGGTTTCAATATAAGCCATCCAAGTTACTACATCCCATTAAATTGGTATATCCTGATATACTGGGTCCCACATCGCGTTGCAATTTTAGTATGAACATCCTAGAAGATCGAACGATAATAATTTTCACCTCTGTTGAAACGTAGCTTTAGGATAACGGTGCCGATATTAGGCAAAAAAAAAAAAAAAAAACGAGAAATTAATTTCTTAACGATGAATCGACAGAAATTGCTATATCAAAAAATGATCGTTAAAGTTTTCATGTACATGGTACATATATATTTCGTCGCTTAATATAAAATCGTATGATTGATCTACGTTACAATTTTATTATCAACTACTATAAAACACATGCTCCTTTTATATTCTTATTACGATCTACAATTAATACAAATAATATAATCCCTACTCTAATTGAAGCGATTGTAACAAACTTCCACAAATGCTCGAACTCTTCGTAGGAAATTTAATAAAGTCTACGTTAGATCCTTTATCTTGTTACCGTTTACCAAAACAGCAGTTTTTCAAGTACTATAATATATACGATCTTACGCATTGTATTAGCAAGAACAAATAATGCAACGCCTAATGCAGACACGTAGATTTATACACGAGGGAAATCACTTTGAAGAAAGTATCTACACATCCTTGGAATTGCCACTGAATATTACACAAACGGTATCACACGAAATAAGGTAAAATTTTAAAGAGCATATCTCGATATGGAGTTCATCTTCCATCAGATGAAAGAAATTTTAACGAATCGCTCTGTTCCATTCGAGCGTCCATGCCGTTAAAAAGAATCAAGCAAGATCCTAATCGAACAGACCTCTTGCAGACGTTTTTATGATCGAAAATATCCGACTAATCGAGGACGCGATAAAGAAGCTCGTATCTACGTCAGCAGATTTCACGGGGACGTCGACCGTGCACCGAGCATAAACTCTTCCCGCCCGTAAAATCGCGAAAGTTAGAAGCTGTTCCTGGTAGCCGAGTATTTTCCATCGGCGACTGCAAACTATGGGACTTTCCCCAAAGTTCCCTCGAATCCGACACCGGTCGACTATCTAACGAGGGGAAAGCGTCCGTTGCCGTAAGATACACGCTTGAAAGCTGGCGTGTAGGGATCGTGTACCAACTGACTTGCAGCGCGTACACCCGGGCAAAAGTCGCGTCGTCACATTATACGTCGCCCGATCGGAATTATTTGAAGTTTGATTTTTATTAAACATTACCAATATATGTTGTTCGTCGTTATCAATATGTGTTGCATTTACTCTTACTGCGTTAAATTAATTCGAGGGACATTTGATACAGAATGTGATTAATAATTAGGTAGACTTGATCGACACAACATTTCCACCAGTTTCTAATAAATAATAATTCTATTTAACAATGAAATCTAACAAATGTTCGATGTCGAGCAAAGTCTATTTCTTTTGCGAAGGAAATAGCGCGTAATCACAGATCTTCGGCCCTATGGTTCCATAGCAGTTACAACAGCACGTTGAAAATTTCACGGAGGGCGCGCGCGTTGCTCTTACCGGCTTTAATCGCGATAATTACAACGCAGCTGCGCGGTTCACGCGCGTTCGCGAATCTCAAAACGTCCGCGAGAACGAAAAAAGTAACGAGCAGGAGAACGAAAATTCCGTGTCTTTCGGACACGCTAGAAACCTCGGTTATGGATAGCCAGAGTGAAAACGCGATATGGTTGTAGTTGTAAATGATTCCGTGACGTAGAGGAAATAGAAGAGGAGTATACCGTGTAATTAGCGAATGACTTTGGAGGTTTGTCATTCATGAACGACGGCAAATGCGAGTCACTCCTCGAGAGAAAATACCGTTTCGCATATTAAATAAAATACTTTCTCCAGGAAAGCTGATTTAATCGTCGTGTCTGGGTTAATAATTGTTAATAAGTACGCGGACGGTTCGCTTGATTTATATTGAAAATATTATACATCAATGTTACCAAAATGTATGAATTAATGGCAAACTAGCGATCAAAACCAGCGTTTATATTTTTATGCAATCAACAGATATAAATCTTTTTTTTTTCTTTCTAAAACTAGTTAACACTAAATACAAGATTTATCGAAGTTCTCTATCTTATTTATAACTTGACAAAGAAATATACCGAGAATAACGAAACTCCTCGAATAACAAAATTGCTCCATAGCATTTAGCGCTTATGGTAAATTTTATCGCGTCACAAGATTCTGCGACGACTCTAACAAATAATAAAATCGCCCTTGGTCTCCACGTTCTAAACTAAATTCGTAATTTCAACGTGTAACTGTGCCGTTGTCTTACGAGTAATGCGGTTTCCCTGATAGTTAAATTTACAACAATAGGAATTGTTTCTGTGCGATGGAAGTTTTATAAAACTACAATAGAAAACTCAATAGAAAAAGATAAAAAAATGATAAAAATCTAACACCGATAAGTTACCAATAGGTAAGTTTTTATCTTCGTCCAGTGTACGAAAACTAACGACCACGTTAATTACGAGACGATCGAATAAATTGCACGATATCGGAAACAAGCAAAAGGCTGTATGCTTTTGAGCAGCGGTGTAGGTAAATACGTCTGGACGCGTTTCTGGGTCGTACACGCGGGCACGCTTTCTACGACGACTCAAAGCCGGTCGCACGACCGCCTTCCGGAACTTTCATTTTTTCTGCTCGTTCGTCCGTGAATTAGGATAATCGAGAACCGTTCAACCACGCCGAGAGACTCACGCGCACCTGCGACCCATGGATCCGCATTCCTTGTTCCGCTTTCACATTTCTTTTACGGTCCACCGTGCGAGTTTTCGACTAGTAGTCGGTGACGTCCTCGTGCGTCCGATTGGGATCGTTGTTCTCATTTTCATTTATAGTCATCGAAGAATGCGATTGCGTTTCTGGAGCACGGCCGTGTATGGAATGTGGGGATAGAAAGTTTCACACAATGAAAACGTTGGCCATTGAGAGATGTTTGTTCGTTATTCGAAATATTCGGTGTGTTTTTCTGGATGATGTTGGTAGACGATAATGGAAGACAGAGTTTATATAACATTTTGTGTAAAATACGACTGTTGGTATGAATATTTGGCTTCGAATCGGTTTAAAAACTAGTTGCTGTATCGAGTTCTTTGATACAGGTGCGAGCCTTTTCCTCAGGCCTAATTATTACACACGCTATAGGAAACTCATTAATTAACGACTTTCTTTTATCTTTTGTTACAGGTGAGTAAGCAGTGCGTCCCTTCCATTTGAGAATAAGAGAGGGTGAGTGGCCATAATATTCGAAGTTTATAATTTACAGAAGCCCATTATACAAACCAGAAACGAAATTTTGTTCACTTAGAAAGATATATCTTTTGATCATCGTCGTATCATCAGTATCGTAAATACGTACCTCGATTTTTTCGAAATTCCATAGAATCGTACAATCTAAAGAGGAGAAGAAATAACGACGAGAAAAAAAAAAAAAGAATTAGACAAATCCTTGATATTCCTACCTACAATCATAAAGCGAAGCAACGAAACTAAGCAACTTGGGTAAAAAATATTAGAAATAAATTACCGCGTTGACGCAACGTTGATCCTTGATAAGTTAAGGAACATCGTACCTCTGACAGATATTTAAAACGAAGAGTCGAAACTCAAAGCTGCCTTTATCTCACCGTATCATCGAATTACTCTCCTTGCACCCTTCTATCAAGTTCCACGATTGATCTTCCCTCACGAGTCTGCTCCATTCAATCTCTCCGCGCGCCAATTTTGACGAAGCAGCCAAATGTGCAATTTCGCATGAATCTTCGTTTAAAGGGAAATTCGGGCTGCAACGTAAAAGACCGGTTGGCACAGGTGTCGCGATCGGACCGGTTAAGCGCGTCGCTTGGCCATCTTCATCCGTATTCCGGGCGCCGAACTCGCGCAGCCATGGCAGATCTATTGCCAGGCTGGCCTGACACATCGGTGCACCGCATCTTCGTGGTTGTTGGCCCGTGAGCGTGTGTAACGTGCGCACCTGCATATTATATTATGAACGGAGGGAAGGGAAGGCCCTTTCCGGGTTAGGTGGGACGAGAGAAAACGGCGCGAGAGCGCGGAGGAAGCGGTTGGGTGCAGGGTCGAAAGACGAATATTCCCCGCGGGGGTGAGCGTGTCTACGCGGTTCCATAAATTTTACGCCTAAGCTCCGGCGACTCGCGCGAACACGATGCAGTCGCGGCCAGAGGAATGTCGTTGCCGATAAAAAAAATTGCCGCAGATTAATCTGGATTAGCCGCTGATAAACTGGCCATAACTTCTCGAGCGAGCCGCCTTTTTACCGGCTGAAAAGATATTAACGTTACTATATCTATCCCGTATAACGTTGCTATATCACCGTGAAAATATGCTCGCCACGTCGCCCTGACGAATCGTGGAAACCTCCCGACCGATATTGCGCCTCGCTCCTTTAAAAAGAGAGAATGGCAGACGATCTTGAAGATTCATTTCGAACTACCCTCGCTGGCGCCGTTCCTTAGTTGTGTTCCTTCGTTTCTTAATAAAGTGAGAAACAAAAACCTGTACGATGGATTGCAAAATCCCGATCAAATTTCCTCGAACAGAAATCCTTCTTCTTCTCGCGCTTATTATCATAGATTATTTTCGAAGTGCACCGGACGAGAACGGTTCGATTCGATCGGGTTCGTTCTCGTACGTTCGTCGTGGCACGCTTGTCTCTTCTTTCTTTCTCTCTCTCTCTCTCTCTCTCTCTCTTTTTGGTCCTCTTCGTGTCTCTTCCTTTTTCCCTGTATTTTTATATTGATTTGACGCTCGTTGAAATACGCGGGCTCGTGTCCGACCATAAATTATACGTCTATCTATCGAGCCATGACAGAGATTTATCACGGTTATCCCCGTAACGAAATTTACTGGACGTAACAACAATCCATCAGGGGGCTGACTAATTAATTAAAGGAAGAAACGCCTGTATTATCCTATCCAGCCTGTTTGGCCAAATAATACGATTAACGCTTAATAGTTGCTGGATACGAAACGGAAGTTTATAAATAGTTATCATCGAGAGGCCGGTTATCCGGTCCCGCGTGATCTAACGCAGCAAAATTTAACTTGTAATTAGTTATTTATGACGGGCAGTTACAAAGGAGTATGCATAATCTATGCAGTTTGCCGGAGGGTTTAATAAATAACGAGATTTATCATCATCGTTGGCCGCGTCAATATTATGTTTACCTTGAATCCCGACCGACTGTTAAACACGGAATATTATGTACGATTTATTCGCTTGTCCCGACAATTCACGTATGTCACAGGCAATTATGAAGTGTTAATCCAATGTCGCTCGATAATTATTTACTCACCTATGACAATATATGCACGTGTTCTCGTCGGAAATGCGATAAACTTTTATTTACCACTGTTTTCATCACCGTTTAACAAAATTATGTTTGGCAGTTTATCGACGCGTTTGCCTCGTTAAATGTTTTTCGATTTTATCCGCTTTGCGAAAAATGACGTTCTCGAAATGTAATTTATTTTATAAAATGAATTCGCTATTTATATAAACATCATTACGATAAGGTATATAAATATATGGATTATATACATGTGTGGAATTTGAAAATAATTTTCATTTGGAAGTTGCATGTTGGAAATTTATTAATATACCCTTCCTATGCTGCATTAAACTTTCGTGTTTTTACGCACGCGAGATGTTGGAGTTGATGAAACTCTTTGAATACGAAATAAAACTTAAAATGTAATTAGCTATAATTCTATATCCCATTGTTTCTTTCGTTCCGTACAATTTTTAATTTTAGCTAATTCCCGAAAAAATGTGTTTTCATATCGATGTATAAAAACATCGTGAAACATTTTCTTCGTATGTGATGTAAAACGTAAAATTTTAAATCGTGTTAGACACGGAACAGGACACACCGTCTGTTTCTGGTCGTTAAAGCTTCCAGGACAAATTAAACATTCTGAAAACGTTGAATTTTCATATTCACGTATAAAAGATAATACGATAGAATTATCGATCCTTAACAAGTACAATAAATACGTTACAAATAGTTAATTAGAAGCCAAAAAAAAAACAACGACGAAAAAACCAAATAACTTCCAACAATGTGTCCGTCTCGATAAAAGCGAACATCAGTTTTCAGTTACGGCAAAGACAAGAAATTTAATTAAATGTCAGTCTTTTTAATCGGTTGGCTAGCTTTAATATCAGAAAACATACAACACTGAGATCCTTTATCTAGAAAATAAAAGTTGAAATTTTTTCAGACAAACAACAGTATCACGTTCCATCGTTCTTTTCTTCTCGCACAAATTTCCAAGAGACAAGCCAAATGCTAAAAAGCTGTCGATTCATCACGAAACGATGACAGAGACACGTTGAGGCAATTTCGTGACGAGGAAAATTAATAAACCGGTGATCGGTGATCGACAATCGTTCGCGATAGATACCGTAACTAAATCCGCTGGATAAGGACGTCGTCTGGTGGTGATGGGCATAATATACTTCCTTATATCCTTTTCCTAGCGTGAACGCGGACAGACGGCCACGTTACCAGGCTAAAGAAGAAGAAGGTAAAGGATTTCGCTGGGCTAGACGCGCCGGATCACGTCGTGAGACGGGTTAAATTGACGGGATAACGGGCGATCGTGTCTGAAAGCTTAAAGTCTGCCACGAAAGTGATTACCGGCTTGCTTCTCGGTATATACATATACCGTTTGCTGGCTTCGTATACTCCTCGCCTATCGTCGAGCTCGTCATTAATAACCCGATTGAAGTTCGTAGCTTGGGGTAAAAGGTCGCCGTAACGAAAATCCGCAAACCTTAACGAGTGTCTACCGCCTGGAATTAGCGGTCGAATTTGGCCACGATTCGTGGCGCCGCGGCTGTTTCGCGTCGAAGGTTCGAGCTGTCGATACACGTAGCCTTCTTAATTGTTCTTCTGACGATCAGCTCCGTCATAAAGATGTTCTTTATCGATGACGTGCTGAGAATCGCAGAGCAACCTCTTCGTTGTTGTATCCAGGATAGATGGGAAAAATTGTTTGGAGATATGACGAGTTTGGGTTGGATTGGATTGGATTTGGATTTGGTAAGACTGAATGCTCGTTGCGGATGTAAAAGTTCGTTGTTCTTCGGAGAATGGTAGTTCGATTATTTTGACGAACGAACGGATTTAACGTACTCGCGCGTATTTTAAATCTTCGGGTATAGACAAGATCAGACCAGTTTGCTACTGCTGCCGTTATCTGCATTTACGTGCGGCGATTGACACGCTATCACGTTGCAGATTTTCAACACCCATAATTGTCGTTTTACCGATACTATGCTTTGGATATAGACAGCAGTCGAGTTTTTCATTTCGACAGCATTATAGATGCGTAAATATGCACAGGATGTGTATGAAAATTATCGCGTAATATACTTTTACATATTACCGAAATACATATTCAGCTAACTACAAAATCGCAAAACTGTTATAACTTGTCATAAATTATTTTCAATCTCAATAGAATCCACTTTGACGGTATGTTATAAATTAAACTGACGAGCGTATAAATAGAGAAAGACTTGCTCGTAAATTCATGTAACACGAAAGTATATCGTGTAACGTGTTCGCGTGTCATTGAAAGAATTCATGTAATATCCAAAATTTGATGTATTTCTATTCTTCTACAATAATATTATACAATTTTATATAACGTAGGATTTAGAAGTACGTTTCCCGTATTTTAAAACACTCTAATAAAGAACGGTTTCCACGTTTAAATGATAAATTAAATTAAATCGAATTCGACGCGAGGACTTGTCCTATTTTATGTACGCTTTATAATATACACGATACATATATACATGAAAATTTGTTATAGGAGATATCCAAGTTCTTTCGTCAGCCATTATAAATAATTTCATGTAAGATCGCGAACTTTGATAGATATCGACGTATGCAGATTCGGTACGGCGTTCAATTTATTCGAATTAGTTAGTCGGTGCAATTAAGAAAATATCAATATTAATTTATTATAATCACTTTAAATGGACAGCGCATAGTCTTGATTAGTTTGCCATGTGCCCGTTGTGTTTGAAGTGCACTCGCGCTTAATTGAATCGGCCGATCGATATTTCGTGATTGCGCGATTCAGATACACTGTCGACCGGATGTCCGCCGGTGATTCTTAATGCCGACGGCGTCTCACTCGAAAGATTTCGCTTTCGAACTGGGAATTACCTGTTTATTATGTTCTCTGATACGCAATTCAATCCGTATTCGATGCTACATCGCACGTTTCGATTGCCTCGCGTGTTGCCAGCCAATGCTTCATAGTTATAATTTCATCATTTTTCGTTTCTCATTAAAGAGAAACTCGAAGGAAATTGAAGAGAAATCTTGGTCATTGTCGGCGATTTACATTTGCGACGATTTTGTCTCGTTAAATAATTGCTACGTGGCGAGGCAAGCGACGGCGCGACGTAAAATCCAAATAAAAGAAGAGCAAAGTACGATAACTGTTTATCTTATCGTTTAAGATGAATTTCAAGCCTGGAAATTATTATTCTACAAGTAACGAGAGTTCGTTATAAAGCGACTGTTTTAAACAGAGGAATTATAAGTTGACGGTGTTTGGTTAAAATGTATGCTTCGCAAAGTTTCTTACAGATTACAAATAAACTGTTTTTCATGTTAATTTATTCAAAGTGGCGAGGGAGTTTTGGACTATTTACGATGTAATAAGAGCTGTGTGAAATCTGAAACGCTAAACGTGCAACAGTTTAGAATCTGTTCCGTAATCGTCGCGATGATTATTCGAGGCAATCGATATTGCCATGAGCATCGAACATTCTATTAATAAATAAATTCAGAGTCAACTATACGGAAAAGCAAAATAGATATTTCATTGTTATCTATGGAATGCATTATGCCAGTAACACTGGGTGTCTAGAGATGCGATAAATTAATGGGAGCTGCGTCTGAAACTACTTGGGGTCGATAACAACCGGAATGTCGAAAATTCCTATTCACGCTCAAATTTACGTAAACTCGATGCAGATAGTTTGCAGCGTGTCTAATATGTATTCCTAACAAAAGCTATAGAAGTCCTATCGCGTTAATTGCATTCCTCGCGTTACGATACTTCATTTAACGTTGTCACGTGCTTCTGGTTGACCCTCTTAGAAATTTCGAATGACGCGCGATAAATGCTTGCCACTGCTTCGTTGCAGCATTCGCACGAATAATCTTTAAACGAATCGCTTATTATCTTTAATGGTTTATATATGGTTATATGGTTTATAATCGACTGCGTTTTAAAGTGTAATTTAAAAGTTAGAATTAATAATATAATCATCGATTATACGAAGAAGACTTAACGGTACAATGACGTAATATGATGGTTTTATCCCGATGATTTTATCTTCCACATTCTCGTTTCAAGTTTATATATAAAACATCGTAGCGATAAAAGTGACTTTTAAAAACTCATATGTTATCGATGATTATGCAACTATCTCGTCGTTTGAAAAGTTCTTTCTCCTCAGATTGCTTAATTTCTAAATTATGAAGTTAGATAAGGAGGTTTATCCAAAGTGATGCAAAGATTCCCAATTATTTCAAGTACTGGTATCTGTTACACTTGATGGATCCGTTGCACGTTATCGTGAATCTCATTGCATACAAAAATATTAATCGTCTGTACTATCGCTAATTTTTAATAAATAATTTAGATTTATAGTCTGTTAACTTTATAGGGGAAAGGCAAGTAATAGGTTTTAATTATTAACTTGCAATTAATTTGTACATTTTGATAAAGTTTGTATTATTCCAACAATGTTTTCAAAAATTTATGGACGGTAGTGTATTATTTCACTAATTATTAAATAATAGTAATAATAATAATAATAATATTAAATAAATACTTTTAACGAAGCTTAAAAGAAACATCATTGCTAAATAAATTCTACGCTAAATCCATTCAATCAATGTTGCATATGAAACGATGCGTCAGTTGTTTTCTACAAACTTTCGTCATGTCTGTACATAGCAAATCCAAACTACTTCTGTGCCATAGAGTTTGTAAAATCGCTCTCAGCGTTATTTGAAATTTTTTCATTATCTTTTTTGCATGTAAAAATAGTTAAATGCGAAAAGTTTTGGATTGTGAGCTTTTTCTCGTTATTCGAAACATTCTCTAGGAGGATAGGAAGAACGATGAATGATGATGATAAAAAGAAATTTCCATCGTATACTGCTCGCATTTTTCAAAACTGATTGAATCAAGTTTCTGATGAGAATAGCTTACTGTCCTGGACGCGGGCTACACGAAACGCGGCATATTTTACAGCGAAAATTTCAATAAAAACGATATTCGCGAAGCAAGAAATAACGCATCATTTGCAACCAAAATTACATTCTTTTTGCGCGAATATGCAGAGGATTTAATTTGCTACGACGATTCTTTAATCGATCTTCTTCGATCTTTTAACAGCTTCGTTCATTTTGATCAAATGAAAAAATATCTCAAAGTTTTATCTATATCGTTAAATAAATCTATCTCGAGATACAATCGGAAGCACGTGTTTGAATGGCGATAACTGCATAGAAAAAAATCCTCTTTTTCACTGGAAACTAAAGTCAAATGTATATTTGGACGCGGTTAGCATGTAGAGTTAAGCGAAGACGAGAACGCAGAAGAAACTTTCTGATAGAAACTCTCTTCGTATTACATCAGCCTGTGTTGTCTAACTCGATAAGCAAGGGCTGCATTAACACGCTATAACATTCCCGAAGAAGGCAATTATAAGTTCGAAAATTATTATTAGCTCGACGCATCGTAATTTTCTAATTAAAATATATCTTGTCAAAAATAAACGAATCTTCGCTCGCTTTCCACCATAAACTAATATAATTACAGCACATACACGCCACGCTTGTACGATCAATCTCCATCTCCAAAAACTCTTTATCTCTAAACACTATAGTATTTTAATTACACTCTAGCCAGAAACTTCCGACCTTCGCTCTATACATATACATCGAAATGCAATCTGGTGTATGACGCAGACCCTGTAGACAATCTCACACCACTAAAAACAAGCATCGTAGTCTGGCTGTTCCGTCGAGCTTCAGCCACTCTCCTCGACAAGATGTTACAGCCACGAACGTGGTCTCAAAGGACGTCCGACCGATCTTCGTCATCTCGCGCCACTAGACCAACTTCACGGCGATTAATCTCGACGGCAAGGGAGAGCAGATCGTTCTCAAAGGACGCGCGTTGGAACGCTGACCGATCAAGTCCTAAGGGAAGATCCGGTCGAAAGAAAGTCGCCGACGAGGTCCGCCTATGGAAGAAACCGATCGACGAAACGAAAGAAAACGAAGGGCGAGCGAACCAGCCGCAGAAGCTGGCAAATCGCGTTATGGACGCGCCGGTGGAGCTGGATTGTTAGCCCTCGGGCTTCCACGTCCCTGGCAACACCGACTATCGGAATAGCTGATGGAACCAAATTGCGAGGAAGCGCTATTGGCCGTGACGAAAGTTCGCTTTTCTCGATGACCATGTCGTTATCGGGCTTGTTCCTTCGTCGACGATGGAAAAAAGTATCAACCATTCGCAGTATTCCGCTCGGGATTTTGCGCGGATTTGCTGGACGATGGTCGCCCGGGTCGATTCGTTCCTTTACGCGTAACTGGCATTCCGACATTGACAGTTTTCCACGCGACCGCTGCTCCTGTTGTATTTCGCTTTTTATGCCGCAATTTTGCGGTAGAACGCGGCCGAGGTTATTCGTGGTTGTAATGAAATGGTCGGTCTTATTGGATGGCTACATCGCATCGTTCCTCCTTGTTCCCGCTCCGGATTACGACGGTGCTCTTCCAAATATTGATAAGACCACGCGGAAGGTTCTGCTTTCTGGAATCTCCGATTCCATGTTTCTGTCTTTTTAAATTCCTTCCTTATCGAACGTTCGAAACCTCGGTGGAAGTTTATTTCTGTTTATACGAACGTATCTACGTTCTAGTTTATATTGTTTTAGGTAACGAGATCTGAATAATATCTAAATGAATCTAACCTGAAACTCAAATCTAAATAAGAACTTGAACATTGAAAAATCCGTAATATTCTTCACGAGATCGTAAAAATACAAGAAGGATGATAATAAAAATCGCAATGATACCGAATTTTATTTAATAACGATAAAGGCGATGTAATAGCGGTGAAAATAAATTTAACTTGAAGCGCAAATGTCAAGGAATTCGATCAACCTCGTCTCGAATTGAAATTGAAATTCGAGATTGTATTCAACCCTTTGACAACGTTTGACATTTTACTTGTATTGATTCGTAATCGATAATTTCCGACGATCCCGATTCGAATCTCTATCAACCCACCACTTTTCGTAATAACGAAAAATCATGTCCTGATATTTCTAAAAATACAGCCTTCTTTCGCTTTCCATCTTCTCGTATTACGTCTTGTCGCATTAAAAACGCAAGATAACAACGGTATCAGGACTACAAAAAAGTATATTATTATATAACCAAGAAACGATCCCGCTAAAAACAGACACGCGCGCGTTTGGCCGGTTAGATAGACAAAAGTTAAGGGGTTAAATCCAAATGTAAAAGCCATATACGATTTGCATCGTCGAATTCGACGCCATGGAAATCCACAAATCCTACAACGCCGTAGTTTAAACACCCATCGACCGGTGACGGGCGACGATTTCGCGTTACGCCGCAAAAATCTCCGCGACACTTTGGCATCGGCGTGCTCGCGGCTATCAGCGGGGAACAGTGGAAACCGGTCGCAGCGTATTTCGCGGTGCGCAAAATTTCCGCGTAATTGTCCGCGTCGTAAACAGGGCTATGTGTCGGCTTGCGTGGGTACGAGAGACAAAAATCGTTGATTCGATTCGGTTAACTGGTGGCTCGCGCGATCGCGCGAACGGAAAATACCGAATCGACGCGACGGCCAGGATTCGACAAAACGGAAACGCGTGTACGGTAACAGCGGGGACCAGACGATTCGTTTGGCGAGTGTTCGCTACCACCGGGTGTCGTGGCCGAGCAATAATTTTCGTTGATGTTCGCGCGAATTTCCAGCCACGGACCGATATCGCGTCGCACGCCGGCTGCCGAAATCGAACAACGTGTCCGTGTATGTACGCCATTATGGTGACCTGCCGTTTGATCCCCGTGAAACTGCGATTCGTTTCATTACGAAAAACTACTCGTTTAGCTCGCTGGTAACGTTTGCTTACGCGGTAACTCGTACGTATATGTATATATCGTGGTGACTTGCGAAGAAGAGTAGAAACGTTAAACGTGGAATTAAACGTAGTTTTACGTATTGTATAGAACTGTTTGAAATTTTCTTGGCACCATAACGCGACGCAACTGTTACGGTTACATCGATGTTTGAAACTAATGTAGGAATGCTGCTGAAGTCTTAAAAAGATTCGTATAAGGCGCACGATACGATTCATTCGTAATATAACGATATATTCAAATACTTGAGCCAGTCACCGTATCTCGGTAAAAGTTAATGTTCTCGTGGTCATTAGCAAGTGCTTTTACCGAAATGATGTTCGATTCGACGCGTTGATGAGTTTAGCGCGTACTGTTTTATAAACTTTTCCAGCGTGACCTTTAAATAATCTAAAATTGGCAGTCGCGATTCAAGAACATTCTCGATATCTTTGAAGACGATAATGGATATCAGAAAGCAATAGGTTGAAGTAATAAACAAGTATTACACAAGTCCAGCATTTTATTCCAAAAAGTCTAAAACAAGCGTTATTACGATTTCTTTAATCTCGTATTACGAAAAGAATTTTTCCAGCCTTTGTACGTACTTTTCTGTACAGCTATATATGTTTAGTGGAAGTTTCGAATAAACCGAATGCTTTAAGATAATCCCCGAACGACGTAACGTTGCGGGCAAGATGTACATTTGTGTAATTTGCAAAACTGATTCGCCAGCGACTTCCACACACGGCCTTTCAAGTATTGCGGGCTGCCTGCTACCAGGCGCATTTCCATACGAAATGAAACCCATTATACTTTTCGATAAGTTGGAGATAATTTGAATCGCGGCAAAAGTTCCTTCGCGGGAAAGTTATTCGGATCGTTAAACATTTCCGAAATATGTACACATTAGCAATTCCATTAGTAAGTTATCACGTTGAGAAAGTTCTCGAGTCTGTTTGAAATTTTCTTCGAGAATGTACGACTTTGAAATATTTCATCCATTAAAACTCTGAATATGTTATTGAGAACTACTACAAAGTAAACAGTATTCTCTTTCAGTTTTTCCTGTTGCTTTATTTCTTCGATATTCTACGTACGTAAAAAAACTCCTAATTATCTTAATGTACAGATAGATGGAAGCTTTTAAGTTGTTTTGATTTAAAGTCTTCGTTTCTTCCTACTTCGTCATGTTAAAAATTAAAGAGTCAATAAAAATGAATACAGCACGGATATACTGTATAATTATCCATGTATATGATTAAGCAGCGTTTTACAGTCGTATCATAGCAACTTGTGCCAATGTCTGTATATTATATAAAAACAACTCAGAAATGTCAGTCTGATGCAAGAATAATACGATACCAATGATTTCAAGAATCATTCTTTTCGATAACATTTTGACGACCCTGTATATCTGTGAGTATGTATTATGATCGATTGTTTCATCGTATTAATCGCTATGGTAACGTTTCATCCGAAAATAATGGAAGCGCTTTTTGCTTCGGGTATGTATATCGTGCTTCGCGTTTTAGATTCTTCGTTTTGTTAACTCGAATCGAACGTCAAAGGGCGCTGTCTGTTTGTTTGTAAATTCTAACGTTATTTTCGATAATCAAATGGCCAGAATCGAAAAGTAACAACAATCGCCAGCACGGAAATAAGGGAAGCGTATAACGGGACTGGATCTTTCCTGTCACCGAGATTTTTCCATTTTCATGGAAATTTTTGCGATTTTACTGATATCGTGCGTATCAGCTCGTTGATATTTTCCTGCCGTTCGCGAATATATTTTTATAACATCAATCGTCAGAAACGACCGAGAAGAATTCTTCCATGGTGTGAAATCTCTCCATCTTTCTTCCACTTTTTTTCTCGATCGTGTGTCTTTCAACGCGATGAAAAATTACTGATCGAACGGTAGAATCGTTGAAACGACCGAAGATAGAAAATGACACATACTCGATGACTCGAAATGTCATCTGTTGCGGCTGATACAAATTTTTCATGTTCGGTTACGCATAGCTATTTATGCGTGGCCTTGTCCCAGTAATCATTGTTGAATTGTTTAGCATCCAGGTGAATTCGATTTTGACCTACTGCGACTAAATTCTGGATTATTCCATCCTCGATTCCAACTATGATAATCGTCGGTTGGTTTGCAGAACTCGTGTTTCGGCATTTTAATACTAAACACTTTGCGATATCGATAATATCGATACATTGTCAAACGCATACATTATGTACAAATAACAGAGATCCTTTCTTACATAATTAACCCTTGACCCTCAAATTTTCATGTTTCAATCACTCCGATTTTTATTCTTGTTTGTACAAGAAATTTTAATATAATATTGAAACAGGAAATCGCGCGTACCAGTAACCATCTTACAGATTTTTGCATATTAGCACTTGTAACACACACGCACGAAAATCTACAGTCTACCGATCACCATTGATTCATCTCAACCTCCTGCACTCCACATCGCCCGTAGTTTATCACGCTGCACGTACAATTTCGCTTAATCGCTCGCAGCTACCCTTATAGCAGTTGCTACACGTTACAAATCACGCACGGAGTTCTACTTAATTAAATACTCGGGCTTTAATCAAACAAACACACGTACGCGAAAACAATGTCAACCGTCCCTCCGCGTTTCTACCGGCTCCGTACAATTTAGATAATCGTTGGCGAATGTCATCGATGCGCGTCGCTTCTTTTCGATACGAGACAAGTTATCGTTGGAACACCTGACCAGATAACGGTCGTGATTGGTGAAAATCAATGGCGTTAATTCGTTGGATCACGGCGCGAAGCCGCTGCGAAATCGAGGTAGCGCACGATCGAGATAACGCTTGTACGAATACATTCGGATGGCGTTTTACTCGATGCAACAATCGCGTTGATGATGGGAGCAATTGAATTTGCGTGAAAGCGATCGAAGTTAATTGGAAACAAAAACGAGGAGGGGGGGAAAGGATTGATAGAGTATTTTTTCCTTCTTTTTTCTTTTTTTTTTTTGTTATATCGTTTCCAGCGAGCAACGCGTTTTTCTCGTTCCCAGTGATTGCCAGTTATCCTTAATGGCTTCGGAAAAAATAGCTGGCCGATTAAGGGCTGTTAACGAAGAGGACATCCCGCGCGAAATTTTTGCTACTCCTTCAAGGTATAATGTCGTCGAACCTGACGTAATTCACATGGAACGAATCAGGAAGTACGTTTTAATCCACGCTAAGATGTTACTCGATGACTTTCTCGCGCGTTAGTCTTACTCTTACTTTGAATTAAATAATTGTTATCCTTGTACGTGACTATGATCGATATTGCTTATATAAAGTGGTCCATACAAAATTACAACGCAGAAATGCCAGGAAAAGATGAATGGTCCAAAGAGTACTATATCCTTAGGAGCGTGTTTCATTCGTAGGCGCAACGATTCGCATGTACTCGGTAATTGCATTGTTCTTTAAAGTGAAAATACAGCTGTTCCATCTTTCTGCTTTTATCCTTCAATTTTTTATCGGATGTATGCGCCCGTCTAAACACCTAAGCGGCATTTTGAAGATTTTCGTGTAACAAATTCTACGATGTTAAAGTTAAAATGTCTTGCGAGCTGATCGTCTTCGGACGCTGCTACTTCGACGAAGAATAAACAGATGCACGATTGTCGTGTACAAAAGCTAATAGTCTCGTTTAAAAAGCTGACTTTAGAATCGTTGAAGGAGATACGTACACGCATATCGCGTAATACACCGATCGAGACAATTAAAATTCTTCTAACGAAATCATCGTCGTTCATCTTCTACCATCTGAAATTATGTTTGGTCCAATTGCGAGAGACAGCCTGTGTTCATCCTTGGAAAATCTTGTATTACGCGATTCAGCATTATTTTTTTAGTACGCGTTTACCATTGCAAAACGGAATTGTTCGTTAACGAACAATTAAACCCGACAAATCATTACATCGTCTTTCTGAAATCTGACGGAAAATCTATGTGAAAGAAGATTGTACCGCAACCTGGTAATCGCCGACTGACTTATGCCCATCGAGATTTCCTTCGCATATCAACCCTCTCATTATCCTCGCGTTGCAAGGAACACGGTGTTCATAATCGTATGGCCTTGTTACCGCATGTTTCGCCGTGTAATTCAGCGATCGGTCGAGCGATCGCCTTTCTCGGCTCGCTACGCGTCGGAAGATCGGATCGAGTCAAAGTATGACGTTACAATCGATCGATCGACTAGATATATGTATGGCAGTATATCGTGCGGCGATCGCAGCTGTACAGCCGCAGTTGCAGCTGCAGCCGCGATTAATGTTCCCATCGTGCGGTATTAATTTTTCGTTGCGGGGCTATTTCGAATACCGACGCCGGCGCCACGCCGGAATTTATTTGCCATTTAATTCCAGTACACACGCATTTGTAATTTTCACAACTTACGAAACTTTCATTTGTCGCAAATAATATACTTGGTTATCGATTATTAAGCAAATAACGTGTTCAGCTATTAACCCTCTCGTGATTACACGATTTTAAGCGAAACATTTTATCGATTTCTAAATTAAATGATACGTCGAGATGAAATTTCTTTTTTTATGCTTTTCAAGTAATATTAATTTTGAAGTAAATAGCACGTTTCACGCGAGGTACGAAAACGAACGTTTCTGATTTATACGCGCGTTAAGGAAAAAGGAACAGGTATTTAATTTATTTTCTATTTGCCTTTAGTATACCAGATAAATTTATTTGCTCTTTTTCTTCGATTAAGTTTAATCCCACCGATTCGCTGATTTGTATGCCGATTGAAGAGTCTAGCGGCTGATGATCAAATTTGGAAGAACCTGAAACCGCGGATGGGGAAAGTAATACTGGATCTTAGAACACGCTAGAAATTCAAAGGTTTTGACGTTCGATCGTCCCCTTTTCTATCCATTTGCAAATTAATATTCGAGGATTGCTGTCTGCCACCTGGAATTCAAACGAGCTAAGTGCTTAAAAATTTATCGTTCCCAATGCAAACTTCGAAGCGCATCTTTCAAATATTGATATCTGTTTTAAATGTTTTACTGCTATAGAATTCCTCTGCGAGCACTGCTTTAATATATCGCCGGTTACCTCATACGCGTAAAATTACTTGTTACCGAGTTTTCGAAATTTATACATATGTAATATTCTATAATAAGCTATAAATGGTAAAAGCAATTAAGAACGTCGAGCATATTTATTACGTATCCGTTGATCTGTGCAGTTGTTAATTATAAAATTGGGCTCGAAAGCTAACGTTAGTAATTCGTAATGAAAGATTAACGAACTTTCCATGATATTCGTTTTTAAAAATGTAGATATTCTATATTATTTGCGTTAATTCAAATAATTCGTACTATTGTTAGTCGAAGATCGAAAAATGTCATCTACGTTGCAAAGGCAGACAAAATTTTCTCATCGCTAAATACTCGAGTCGATCATTTTCGAACTTTCTGCTTTCGACTGTTGTCCTGGAAAAAGCTTCCCCTAGTTGTATCACTATTTTGACAATGATATAAGTTAAATCGAAACAACGAAAAATGCTCGACTTTACGTTTATTTCAAATTCGAGTGCATTTAATATTACGCGTATCTATTCGAGACAGTTATCGATGCACGCACATACTTCTATAGGACTCAGTACTTCGGAAACTTTAAAATTCACTTGGTACGCTGGGCTGCCGTATCAAAATCACCGCGAGTACCAAACGACAATAATCGATCGAATCATTAAGCGGACTGCGTAGCTAAAGCGAATCAGCGCCTTCGGGTAGTCACGTTTCGTCAATAATTGCTAACGAACGCATCTGATGGCAGACAGTAATTAAAGTGTAATACTACAAAGTGGCTGACTTCTGATGTCGAATGCCAGAGTATACCGGTATCGTTTGCATATAAATTCGATATACAACACCTAATCGAATAAGCGTATAAATTACATCGTGCATATGGTCATAATGGAAGAAATGAAAGGGGGAAAAAATGAAGGCGAGAAAAGGCAAGAGGAATGAGTTTCATTTGCCGTAAGATCTGCAGATGGACTCATGAGTTAAGTTTCCTGGCAAGTTCGTGCTACGGGGTAGCGGAGGTCGGGTCAGAGGTCGTATTTACATAAAAGGAATAGTTGGATAAGGACTTTCGAGGATTAGTGTCAGTTTCAGTCCCTCTAGCGACCAACGTGAGACAACTATCACAGACAACCAATCGAAATTCTATGAATTTCTATTATTTTTCAAGGTTTGAGCGCCGTTTATAATCGGGATTTTTTCATACTTTGTGCATTGTTCACTGGAAACTTTCTTGGAACCTCTGTAAAACTCGAAATACAGATTTTACGATAACGATGGACACGCGAGTCATCGAATTCAATACGAAGTATAAGAAATATAGACAAACGCAACGACGACGTTGCGGTGAGAACTCGTTACAGAGAGCTTTGCAAAGTGGTAGGGCGACGCGTGAACGTTCCTTCGTCGAAAACATTGCGTTCCTTACCGCGTAAGTCGAATGAAATCTCCAAAGGAGTAGAATTTCGCGGAAAGGATTCTCGGCTGACGCATTCGACTACTGGTTCAACCAGCCTCCTTTGAGTAACGCGTTGAAAACGAGCTTTCGCGATCGCACTTGCTTTCTGTGCTCTGTCGATCCGTGAAACACGGCCGGTATTTGAGAAATTACGCGACTTTCTAAAAGATGCAATGCTCTTTAAAACGTCGAGCAAAGGTTCTTTCCTTCTGCGTTAGGTATTCTCGTCTTTCCTTCTTTCCTTTGCTCGATTGATCTTCGTGCAGCCTGTTCTCGTCTTTTAGCCGAGCAGCTTTACCAGTTATCGATGGATTTTCGAACGCTTTATTCGATGATTCATTCCTAATTCTCTATCTGTCGGATCTAGTTGTACGTCAAAACCAACAGGACTTTGTTAGGTTAAATACGAATGATAATAATTTGGCGAGTGATAATTAACTCTTGCACGATATAATAAAATACTGGTTTTAGCGCAGACGTCTTAGGAAATATTGTATATAATTATTTCTTTATCGTTCAAATTTCTTACGCTTCTCATAGCAAAAGATACTTACTTTCAATCCTCTATGGTTAATAAATTTCAACAATTTCCTCGTGCGCCATAACGGGACTAATTAAAAATTTCGTTCTTAAAATCTTTAACGTTATAATCGGAGTCAATCTCGAAGATATTTGCATATATCTCTACATATTTTTTGGTCAATTAAAATGATTAGCGAAGGAGGTTGTAAGCATTTTACGACGTTCAGGGAACAGAGATTGTATGTAGCGCAATTCTATAGACTATGGAAGATCTGAATCGTGCTTTCGCATATTGTGCTTTCAACAATACAACATTGTTGTCCAAGTGTATCTAGCAGATTCGGGATACGTGCCAAAGACTGTTGAGATTCGAGTTTATGCACAATCCGGTAGTTCTATGGAGACTAACGGGGATTTTGGATGTCGCTTCTGTTTATGTTCTACGGCTACGTCTTAGAACCATGACTTAGGTTTATAGTGTATTATGGAACTGCGGACGCTGTGGTTCCACGTAACTGAGACCGAGGGGAGATTATAAATACCTGTCTTCCGTGAAATTGCATAATTAATTAAATGTTCGTTTCTCTTTTACAAATTTTTCATTACGAAATGATATTATGAGAGAATGCGAATTGTACGTTTGTCTTCTAGCAGCATAATACGAATGTGTTATTTTCGCATATATAATCTCTCAAAGGATGCAACGAATTATTACTGCGTGCATGAACTCCTGCTTGTATGAATAGTTAACTTCGTCAAAAGTTTAATGACTGGTGCGCATATTATTTACGAATTATTACTTTATCGTGTTGCATTAAATTAATTTTTCTTCCTCTTATGATATGAGTTCTATAGATTCGTCCCTCAAGAAGGTAAAATTAAAAATAAATCATACATCGTACGAAAATAATCTTGAATTCCAAGAAAATCGATACCAGTTCTACTTTTTAAAGTGGATTATCTCCAGCAAACAATTTTCTTTTCATCCTCAATGCCCACTGAATTCGAACTTACGACCCCGTAGAGCGAGATGCGGCAGAATCCCGGCAGACGGAATATTTCGAGAGAATATTCAACGTAAGAAAAAAAAAAAAAAAAAAGAAAGGAAACCATGTAGAACGGAAACACGAAGAGAAAAAGGCAGGAACGATGTAGGAGCACATCGTCGCTCGGTGTTTCGCGATAGTGTGAATACGTTTCGTTTTACGCAAACGCGTTTCTATTCGGTCATCGAGGTCGATTCATCTCCCGCGTGTATTTCGATAGGAATTCTCGAGGAACAGCAGTTTCGGAACATACGTGCAGCGCGTTTCTTTTGAATGGAAACTGCTCGCACAAAAGTTGCACGATTCCTATGCAGATTGCAAAAGCTGCTACATTCGTCATTAACACTCTTTCCCCAACGCTTCGCGTTGCTCTTACTTTCATCGATTCCCTCTTTTCTTTTTTTTTTTCTTCTAATTTTTTCCCCTCACTTCTCAGAGATTCTTTCGCTTTTTCAATGGATTTTTTTCTTTCCTAGCTCTTGCCCCCTTCTTTCCTTTTTCACTGGCACGGAGAACAGAAAAGACGATAATAATCGTGATGGAGGGTTAGGTTTACTGAAAAAATTATAGACGGTAAGTGTACTCGTCCCCTGGCGTATCAGTTTGAACTGTTGAGAGGCACGCTCATGATTCTCTTAGCAAGTTTTGAATCGTTTATGGTCAGTCCGGAGTGCCATTCGGTCGACAGATCTCGATAAAGAAAGTATCCGTGGTTGATCTTATTTCAATGAAATTTCCATCATTCTATAAATCCTCTGTTATAGATAAGCCTGTTGTAAAGCTTAAATTAACATCAGACCATTTTTATACTTTATCGTTCCAATTTTCCATTACATTTTCTACCTCGACATAGTACAAAAAAGAAAGAAAAAGAAAAATTACTTGAAATAGAAAATAAATTCGAACGAACGATCGGAGCACATGATCGCGTTTCAAGTAAATCGTAGCAAATCGCGATTACGTGGGATTGCCAGGTTGTCGTCGCGATTTTGGTATCCGGCGGTGTTAAGAGAAGATGGCCGGTTTAGCAATCGTCGTTTAAAAGGCTGGCTCAAAGCTCGGTGGACATCAATATCCTCGGGAATATATGCTCCCAAGAGTCGGAAATCCAAGCGCACAACAAGCGGTAAACGATGAAGTAAGGTCGGTGGATTTCTTTTTCCGGCTATCCGCGGAAATTGCTTTCTCTCGAGATTTCAAAAGTTCTGCCGGCAAACCAAGCTATCGGGGTCGAAATTTTCGCCGCCAAAACCACGTTAGCTCGGAGACAAGAATTTGTACTCTCTTGGAAAACATGTTTTACACTCTTGGCGAAACACGTTGTCTTCCAACAACGAATGTGGGTTAAATGTACGACCATACTTTCTTTCATGTCAAATGCATTCACACGCAAACGAAACGTCAGACATTGCGACGAAGCCGACTGAACGAATATCCTTTAATTGGTAGTAAACGACTTGTCGACTGTGAATAACGATTTAAATTAGTCCAAATATTAATGTAAAAATTTAAGAGGTTCGGTATATTAGAGAGACTCTGATTATTATTACGTATGTTGTTTGAAACACTTACACGCCTTACTTACTGAAATGTGAAATGAATCGTGTTTCGAATTGGAATGTGTTTCGCATAGAATATGCTTCGTTAAGATGTTACTGCTTAGGAGCAATTACTTTTTGAGATGTATGTAATGTATTGTTAATACATGATGTACGTAATTGAAATTTATAACGAACTATGATACAACTGCATAATGATCTCACTGATTCAACGTTGTATGCTTATTTCGGATAGAGGGTTACTTACGTATCTTCATTTTCCCAATACTTCTTCAAATTAGAAATGATAGAATTATATTACCAATAAATATATACCAAGTTGAAATATTACAGAATCGTTACTTTCTTCTACATTTCATAATCAAGTAAATTATACGTTAACCAACACCGAGCTTTAAGAAGTAGGTAGCTTGTCTTGCTCGACATCAAAGGTTGACCTACTTTTCGTTGAGCTCGATTTCAAACGTCCGTTCACTCATGAACAACTTTTACGTATCGTAAACCAAAGCGCAGTCGGAAGAAAGTACGCAGTTTGCCACTGATATTTCGTAGATCGCATCGAACCGAATGAGAAACGGACAAACTTACGGTCTGTACATAATTCCCGACTTTGACAGACTTTTTAAAACGGAGCTCCTTCGTCTCGAGGAATCGTCGCCGTTTTAAAATTCAGCGAAATCGTGTCGGGCGATTCGACGAATCTTTCGTTCGCTCTCTGTTCTTCTTTACATTCCACGAATATAAATTCAACGCTAACGCGAAAGGAAATTCATATTCTTGTACGAAGAAGTATTCCTATGTCCGATTAGCCAAATTAAACCGAAAGTTGTCTTATAAACTGGAAAACGCTTTGAGAGCGTGTATGTAGTTAATCATATCGATCGTATTATAAAAAAGATTGAAATAGATTCATTCGGTGTTAGTGAGATGGTGGTATTCCGCTTTCTTCGAACAATAATCGTAAAACGAACGTTTAGCTGCAGTTATAGAAATTATTTCGGTCGAATTTTCGTGAATTATTTGACGCAGGCGACTGCATTTCACCTCAATTTATCCAGTAACAGCGATATTCCAATTTTTCTATCCAATATTTCACTGCCGTATTTCTCTTCGATAATCAGTCCAATAAATCGCCAAAATGATAGACACTATGTTTTCTCCTTGCATTTATTCGTTTCATCATTCCAGAACAGTTTCGTCGTGTTATTTTCCAATAAAAGATGTCCTTACTACGTCATATAGCTACGTCGTACCTCACTTTTGCCAATATCAATATCAAATCTATATTTACATTTTCTTTCCTTCGTGCTCTCTCGATAGGTCGCTACGATTTTATTATATTACTTTCTATCGGAAAACATCTTTATCGTTTTTCACACCATTTCCATCAATTTCATCAGCCTCGATATAAAACCTATATTCGCCATGAAAGATCGTATCACGGATAGATATTTTTCTATCAACTTTTCGACTTTCGCTGCAAGCGACCATTCGGGGCAATCAATCCAGCCGGACGTCCATGGATGCATTCGGCAATGCAATTACAAGTTGAATGTCCAGCGTGACAAGAACGCGTCTACCGGACTTCGGCATTAATAGCTGTCGAGCCGCAAGGAACGAGACGACGCATCAGCAGGACGAAGTCGACGGAGATCGATTCAGCCCTCTCAACCATCGCTATTGTCTTCCTCTCTCCGTCTCCCTCTTCCTTTATCTCGCTATCTATCTATCTATCTTTCGCCATATGTCGGAGCGAACGACAGCCGCTATTGTCTTCTCGTCGACAATCCACGATCTCGCACCTCCTTTACCGAAGCGACCGCTTGGTTAATGGCCGAGAAATTATTTCCCTGCTAATTAACCGAGCTGCACAAACGCGCGGCAAGAAGATTGACTGTGCTTGTTCCACGTTCCAGCTCGTCTCGTCTCGCGTCTTATTCCAGCCCCTCTCTCTCTCTTTCTCTCTCTTTTTGTTCCCTTCTCGTCTCATGGATCCAGCGGCCCTAATTAAGGTGTAGTAATTCGATCATTTTCGGGCCGCCACCTTTTAGAAACGAATTGCTCGCTTCGCGGGTACAAAGGTTGGCGAACGATCGCAGCGAATTAACGCGCGTTTAATCGCGACGCCCCCTCCGAACCATCTGCCCTCGAAAACGGATTTTCCACTTTGCTTTCCTCACTCTTCCGATCTTCTTTTGCGTTCGTTATGACGCGACGGAAAGTTGAATCGACAGTCAGGTGGAAAGTTAAATTGAGAAGTTTCGACGGAGACCGGTCGAGGGTCTCGAGATGAACGTCGAATTGTCGGTACTCGCGAGACTTCGTAGCGGAAACTAAACGCTCGTCACGCGACCCATCATACCGTAGACGAGACGCTCTTCCAGTTGGAAATGAAACGCGATATAAAGTTTATGCTTTCGAATAAGAAGGGACTCGATTGCCTCTGGCACGATTAGCTACGGATGTTTTGAGATAATTTCCAGTTGGGGTGCTGGAATCTTTGCGTAAGACTCTAATATAAATTTTTCATTCTGTTGATAAATTTCCATGATAAAGACGTTACTTTTCCGTGCGATCTATTATTAAGTTGCGTCGAACATTTTTACCATTCTACCATCTTGGATACTAATACAATCTCAATAATCTCTGCTGGCTTTTGTTAGTATCTCTTAATGTACCATGAGTTATCTCTTAAGAAATGTCGTTGCTTGCGTGTGAAATAATACAACGTACATACTAATGATATGCGATGTACGTAATATGGATACGATGCGTGTAAAATATACGTATACGTGTATATATATGTAATATGTGCGTGCAAATGTTTGCTGCAAAATTCTCAACTGAAACGCAAGTATTCGAAAGAAAATGTTTACGTTGGCATCCACCCTCTACGTGAATTACAACCCATCGTTTTGTAAAAGCACTTGTAATTCGGGATAAAAACGTGTACCGTGCTCGTATCGTTACTCCTCCTAGCTTTCAATGCAAATTACTCCGGCCCATCGACAACCGTAAAACATTGCCGTTTCACACGCGAAATTTCGCTCGAAACGCACACGCTAGCCGTGACTTTTCTTTGCCTTTCGAACAGACGTAAGAAAAATATTTTTCTCTGAAATTGCATTACCGATCGTTTATGGCAACGTTTCACCCGCGAAACGAAACAGCGAAACTTCGCCGAAAGCTTACACCGTGTTTCGAACAAACGTAAGGGACGATTTTTTCATCGAAATCTCATTTACGATCGGTGAAATTTCATCCGGGACAGACGATACAAAACAATAAGTTGCGAACGCGAGGAGAAATTTTTTCGTCGAAATCGCACTAACGATGATCGACGATCGGTAATTTTACGATTTCGCGCGAGAAACATCGAAATTTCATCGAAAACGCGCGCCACGTTTGTAACCGACGTGAGGTAAGATTTTTTTCATAAAAATTCTGCATTGCAGTTTAAAAACGGTACTTCATATTTTCCGACGCTCGTGAATCTTAATGGGTCGATTATAAAATTCCAGCCACGCGTGCGAAAGCCACGCTTTCTAAAGCGGCTAAATGAACTCTGAAACGGTGAATTCTGGTCGTAGAGTGAAACAGAGAGAGATAGAGAGAGAGAGAGAGAGAGAAGAGAAAGGAGAGAGGAATAGGCGAGTCGTTTAGAAAACTGCGATGCTCGTGTGTGGACGGAAAGCGAAACGATACAAAGCACCGTTTAATCCCGTAAAGTTTCTATGCTGCGATTTACATTCTACGTTGGGCCATCGGTGCACTTATTGTTCGCAAAATTGCAGATGACAAAAAATGTTAGCCAGGATATAAAACATCGTTCGTTTCTCTCGTAATAAAGCGACGCGCAGAAATAAAGCTGCGAGCCGGCTACGCAGAAACGGCGAGCTTTAATGTCGAAAACATCGTCCACTCGACCGTTATAATTTATTTCAATTCTGTTGTGTTATTCGTCGACGTCGAGTGTCGGCGAAAATTGCTTTATTCGGCCGACTATGAAATTAGAATTTTTCTACAGCCATTGTGCATTGTCCACGATTTCGACGAATAGTACGGATATTATAGGACATTTATACGATATAAAATTGTGACGTTTATTTATGAGAATTTCGTAACTTTATAACGATTGTTCTCTAGATTTCTAAAAATATCTTAGTACGTACATATATCGTAACATATTCGTACGAATACTCGTACAGTATAATTGTACAAAATTGACGCAGCTCTTTCGTTCGTTTACTTACAATTAGTCGACTTGCCGCGAACATGATAATCGCGCTTGATCGCAAGTTGAGAAAAGACGCAGCTGCAACGACCACGATGTCGTTGAAAGCAGCGAGACACTAACTTAATGGCCGCTTCTCAGAGCTCTTCGTGTCCCACGGGGCGTGTGAAATCTTAATATCCCTTATTACCGTATTCCTAATTAACGGTCCTTGGAACCACTCGGATAACGTATTTCTCATTTCACTGGGCTAGACTACGGTTACGTTATAACGAGCCTTTAAATCCAAATTCTTGAAGTATTCTGTTTTAGACGATGTCGGACGATCTTTGATATTTCCATATGCTTTCACGGCTTTAAAACGAACGTATGCGGTTTAACAATTTCTAGATTATTAGCAAAACGCGCGAAATTTCATCGCGTTGGTGGAAATCGTTCTGCGCTCGACTTCAATGAAATCTTTTACTCGGTTTGTTAGATTTGGATCTCGTTCGAGTAACAGTTATACGTAATTAAATGGAACTCGAATTTTCCGGTCAATACTGAAATTAATTGATAATTTAATTGAATGTAATAATATAGAATCAGGGCAATATGTATTTATTGACAATACCGAACGAAGCCAGCCAAATGTACATACGCGGTTATGCGTGTACAATTTAGAAAGAATATTCGGTAGTTTAATGTGAAATAGAGAATTTTATAGTAAAATTTCTAACCCTCTGTTCTCGTAACTACTTTAAAACAATATTCGGTATTTTTTAATCTGTCAAACTCTGTCGGTATTCGGTACGTATTTCTCTGCTATACCTTTCCTTTCGAAGTTTCATCGCATACATCAAAATCATGTCGCAGATTAAAGCATCGTTCTTTCCGGATCTCAAATATAACAAATAGTTTTACTCGGACGTTTTAATAAAAATTTCTTCAAACAGCCTATGCCCATGTATCGCTGTCTTTTTTTATTTATACGCACACAGTACATTTACAAGGTTTAACGGAAATAAATTCTGTTCTGATCTATCTTTGTACGAGGCTTGTCAGCAGACAAAAGAAACTTTAAAAGACGGGAGAAGGTACAACAGAGCTTGGTAATTCCACAAGGTGAGATCATATTTTGCAAGAACTGGGCATTACCGTGGCATACATTTTACATATGTGGAATTATGATCAAATATTACCACGGTACCTTACGAAAATTAACGATACTCTGGTGGCACAGAAATACCTACCGATTTTAATTTTACCTTTGTCTCTACCACTACGTATAAACTAATTCCATATATAACGCACTGGATTACGAATTATCGCTAACTCCTTTCTATTGTCTTTTTGTTGCAGGTAAGCTCGGATTTTACGCAGTGATTCCTCGTGCCGCCTTTTGGCGTAAGTAATGATCCAGTGGCTGATCATTTCGAACCCGCGTCCAAATGGTCGTTCGTCACCGTCTTCAGACCTTCGCTAGAGCTAATCCTTCAGAGGGTACAATCAACTCGAGTGTCAATCGGAAACGTACTGTCGCCTCTGCGATCCATCGACAAGAGGCGATCTATCGTTTGTACGACAATCTTCGTATTATTTTTGAACGCTACGATAGAAAGCGGGCACAGCTAGAGAAGGCAGCTCCCTCGGAGGATCGCGATTCTTACTGAGTTTACACTATCGTCCATAAATATTTGGAGACTGTTCAAAGGGTCGATAGATATTTTTGCTATATTTTCAAAGTTATGACCGAGATGCGTTTCTCTAACGACGATCGTCTGCTTCTTGCCATAACCGGAATCAACTGCTCTGCTAAATTTTAACAAAGAGTATATCTTGCGTCGTTTGTCTAGAGAGTTTCGCGTTTGTCTGTAAGAAATAGCTGAAACTTCATTGCCTTTGCGAATAATAGAGAGGTAGATTACAGAAGTTCATTATACAAATTAAATTTTTATATTATCAAGCTACCCAGTATAAAATACTTCGGTTCATTCAAGTTTCATAATATTGTAGGATCTAGATCCAGCGGACTGGAGCAAATTCTTTCATAATTCCACTATTCCTAATTTCAACGTGGATTAAATAGAATTCGATAACGCGAATCGTCTAAGAAGAAATGACAAATGAAATGTCGGCTTTCAATGGATCGATATTAACTCCTCTTTCGATCAGTGTCTACTAATTGTGATATGGTTAACTGGGCAAGAACAGATGCCGAAACTAGCGTAAAAGATTTCACGCGATCAAGTACATTTTATCGTCTAAAGTTACGGATATGAAGAGCAATATAAAGTTCACCTCGAAATCTCGCAGGCACATCCATCTTGATAAGACTTACGACCATTACCCGCTGCTAGTCTTATTTATCTTATTGAAATGTTTCTTGGGACAAGAAATAAATAAAATAAACGACAAGATTCGTAAAATGATCGAGCGTACAGTTTCAAACGGGACGCAACGCCCTACATTTACAATAATTAAAAATTGTCCACATATTTACGAACGATGGTGCGCATGACCTTTTCCCTTTCTCTCTGCACAAAATCGAATTTATATATTTTAGCTTCGTCTCTCGTCTAGATCGATTCCCTCGCGATTATTACCCTTTCGAAGACAGAAGCAGCTGCAACGCACCAGTCTCGCATCCATGTCTGATACACGATCTCCAGGGAGATTTCATACGGCAGAGGTTGTGCTCGCTACCTTTTCCCGTCGGATATTCCGCGAAAGTCCCTGAGAATTGCAAATGTTTCACCACCCTCCCTTCTCCCTCTACGACCATGCTCTTCTATGCCTCTGGCCGTTCCACCTACCTCGTTGCACTCTTTCCTCCTGTCTCTTGTTCCCGGTCTCGATCTCTCGTTTCATTCAACACGATGCAATGGCACTTTTCGCCGTGGATATGGAAATTTCATATACGCCATACTGCACCATTTTGGTGGAACGATGTCGGTACTACGTACCCGGCACCTCTTCTTTAGAGATAATGCAATTTCTTGGCCGACTTATCGCGTTCGTATCGCGGCCACCTTTGATATTTCACGTTGTTCCATCGACACGTCCTTTTCTAGCACGATGGACTCGTAAAGTTTTCCTTGCCGTTTCACTTCGGGAAGGATTTACGATGTTTGAGGGGAAATATCTCGAACGGTTTTCGTAGGATATCCCGATCCGTCTAAGTGTATTTTTCGATATCCAGGTCCGCGATAGAAGTCTTATTTGACATCGTATTTATAATGTGATCTTACGTTATGGATTGCCGAGCTTGTGAACAAATATTCTTAAACAGATCTAGTTTTATCGGCTATCGGTTTAACTTTCTTACGCGTGTTAACAATTTCTTCGACTTCCAAGTCCGTGGCTTACTTGACCTACTTATTTCATAATACGTAGATTGCGAATTTTTCTGCGTTTACGGGAAATCTAAATATACAAAAATAGACAGTCTCTCGCACCGTATAAAACTGCCGAGCAGGAGCTTTATATTCGATAATATCCTCTTTTTCCCAAGATCTTCTCGTACAGTCGGTTTATGTACATCTTCTCGAACATTGTTACATTTAAAATGAAATCACGAACCCCAAACATGAAGATTTGCGAACGAGATTTCGAAATAATCGCCGACTTTCTTCTTTTACTCTGTAGGAGGCGCTGCAAGAACATTTCGGTCTAAGAAAAAGGTTCATCGATCTTAATAAGTCTATAGAGAGACTCAAAAGGAATGAATTTTTCATCGTAATTATCACGTCAAGCATTTAAGACGATTGTTTCAAGAAATACCACGCCTTAACGCCTTACGAAACTATAAAATGCGAATAAACCTTACTATAATACCATTTAATTAACCATGGCAAACAGATACATAGTTATACATCTTCCTTCGTACATCTAAGTTCGGTTTTTAATTATCGACTTTCATTGTCGAACGTAACGTTAAAATGCTTGGCTGAAAGGGTACAAAGAGTTGATCATTATTTTCGATACGCTCTTCGCGAAATCGCGACCACCTGTGAATTTGCATGCGTTTCGACCACGGAAGAAACGTTTGTTTTTGCCGTAGTAGCCGTGGTCACTAAACGAACGATCGTTATCAGATATTGAAGGTCGAGAGACGGCTTTATTCCCTGGCCACGCGGAGCCCTTTCATCGAAGTTAATAACGAGCGCGTGTCTATCGACGTGAACGTATAGTTTGTCGTAAGATCGGCTATATTAAGTATCCGTATATCAGACGAGGCGTTCGCCAGATCGCGGATCCCCGGTTGAAGCACGGCCGGCAGTCCCCCATAAAGCGATTTACGAGCGTCGCAGATTTACCGGGCGAAATTGCGCCTCGCGTTTCCCACGGATACCTTGACTTACGGCGTCTGGAGGAATATCATTTTTCGCGCTTAAATCGCCATTGTTCCGGACGCGCGCGCGTTCGCGCGCTCCGTTTCGAACGCGCCCAATGGTCTTCACGGATATCGGCAATATTAAACAGAGGTTATTAATATCCTGTCTTCTACACTGGCGATCGTGGCGATTTCGTTAAGACGATTCGCTTAAGGAAGAATTGGCGATTTGAATCTCCTGGTGGATATTCTTATCCGCTGTATGGGTTAGAGACGAGTTTTGCTTGTTACAGTGGCTACAAAACGTATTGGCGCAACATTGCGTTTGATAGCGTGAAAGTGCAACAGGATACGAAGAATGGAAGAACTGATAAAAGACGGCTTTATCGGAAAGAAAGATACGCGCGAATACTTTTCGTAGCTATTGTCAAATGTTTCGTTTAGAAAAAAGTCTGTGGAACGATTAAAAGTGCTAAAGTATTCTATCGATTGCCTGGAAAAAGAGACAAACCCGAACCGCAGCTGTTTTCGTTATACGTTCTTCAATTTCTTTCTTTTCAAAAATAATCCTAGCCTAGTCACAAATTTCCAATCGTCTCGTCAAGAACCTGTACTGATCGATGTTGCCAATTAAACTACACCAGTTCATCGTTATATATCAACATAATGATAATTGGAATTTTCTATTCATATAGCTACTGCAAATTCAGTTCGTTCGTGGACTATAAATTTTACCTTCCATCCATCGTGGTTACGTTTGTAACGCACAGTTCTGGTCACCATAAATAGTGGTCCATCCTGAACACTACGTTGCGTCATCGAAACACGCCGAGCGGCCACGCTCGCGTTGAATTGGCAATGATCATTTGCTTAATTGATATTTTGAAGGCGACGTAGTTCGGTGAAAAGGAAACCTTCGCGATAGACACGATTTTATCTGGATTTTTGTTCGATCGTAATTCAAACGCAGAAACGTTTGCGAATTACTTTGAAATCAGATCGGCAAGAGACAAAATACGTTCGATTAATAGTCACGGCCGTAAGTGGGTCGATTTACAAGATTATTATTTTATTTAATCGACGTTTCGAATAGGAACGAGCGCACAGCGATTAAAAACATTTCAACGATTCTCGTTTAAACCGCCCAACTTGTATATATTATCGTGATATATACTAATTAATACGAGTTGCCAGTTTCTCCTATAATAATATTCGCTGGAGGCGAGGGAGGCAGAGGAGCCAAGGGAGTGCGTAGAATTTATTCGATCGCTATTCGGTTTAACGGTGCGAACGTTTAAAATTTTCACGACGCTCCGTTTCGAAGCGTGATGCATTGATTATGGGATCTATGCAGCGGCTTGATACATTTCGTTTCAAACGTTCTCTTCTCCCGAAGATCGCTGTTATCCATCCGTGATAATTGATTCGTAATTTGCTCTCTGCTTGAAGAATCATACGACGAAATAGTTCTATTCACGAAAGATTAATAAGTTTCTTTTCATTCGATGAATTTGAAATTTCACGCGATTGGAACAAACAAATCCGACCAACTGAATAACTGAAAAATATACGTTTCTATTTTTCTACTGTCGGCTTGTCCGATAAAGCTACGTTGCGATGCGTTTGTACTTTTCATAATGTGTTTCTATGTGTATTTAATAAAATGGTTGAAGGCGTTCAAGAGGAAAAGAATCAGAGAATAATAAGAATTTTTTATCAACGTTGGTTTCTCTTCGTATTGAAAAATTAGAAGTAAAATAAGTATTTAGTTTCGACAGCTCGTACGTGCACAAACTTTATAGAGAAAAAAGACAGCACCAGTTGTTATAAACGATGTTCGTGTCTTTCACGAAGGAGATATTATCTGGTACTTGTACGATGTTCGATGAAACGCTGTCGATCGTCGCCAGATAAGACAAATACGATCAAATTCTTTTGAAATGCTTTCGCAGCGTAAGTATACGCGCATCAAGTGACGATATGGTATTATATGCATGCGGTCGTGCATATATCAAGCAAATTGTGTATTCAACGCGAACACGATGTTTGGATTCCGGTGACGTGGGGCTTGAGAAGTTTTCGTAGTTACAGGACAATTATTAAGGCTTCTCGCAGTTTGGCGGTCTGGTCCGTTTGCGTGAAATACTTGTAGACAAAAGTCAATTTTCGAATGTAAATATCTTGCTATTGCTTGTTGTAACTTGCTGTTATCTGTTTAACTATGCAATGAAATTATTGCGTATAATTATATCCGCAAACAAATTTGAGTAATTAGTGTATCGCTGTTATTTGATCCTACGTATTATTCCCGTTTGAAAACGAAGCTTATCGTTACAAATTTTCTTTATCGATAAAATACGATGTTTTTCTTTTATTTTGAAGAGTACATATTTCATTTATTCGTTTTTATTATTCCTACAAATATTTTTTTAAATCGAATCGAAGATTGAACAAACACGATGAATTTTATGAGAATCATCCTCCCCGTTCCGATCGAAATGTTTGCAAATTTCACGAAAATTGATATTTCATTTGTATAAATGAAAATAACTCTACTCATAACACGATCCCCGACAGATCAACGCGCATAATAAATACGCGGAGCAAAGCCATGGAAATACTCGTTCTCGCCAATTTCCAAACGCACGATTGTTCAAACTCGAGCGATACCGATACAATTGCTAACAACCGAAGCATCCGTAGTCAAAAAACGCTGCACCCTATTGTGTCCTATAGCAGCCATAAAGCCAACACTTAGCAAGGACAAAAGCGAGTCAATATCATTTCGCGTGTCGCCATCGAAGCACGTTATAGTCGGCCGTCCCAGCCGCGTATCCGAAAGGTCGAAACATTCGCTAAAGCCGAGCCTAGGCGTAAGAGGAAAACACGATACGAGGATGTAGAGGAAACGTAGTTTTATTCTGGGAAACGAACGCGCTGGAAACGAACGGCGCGGCTCGCTTTTCGGGCGAAAGCCAATGTTTGGCCCGGTCTGCAAACCGATCTCGTTTGGTGGCCGTTTCGTCGCGTGAAAACGACGTTGCACAGTTGCCTTCCTCCTGTGTGGTCATCGGGGTAAATATAAATTTAATGACGCGATAAAGGCTGACGAGGGGTTGAAGTTGAATCGGAGAGGAAACCACGCATCGTCGGTCAGCTTTATGAAATTGACCGGCTGTTCCGTTTCTGCCGTAGCGACGCTACGGCCCAATGGAAACAAATAGGCGAAAGAGTTGTCAAATTCTGGAAGCGCGCGCACGATTCGTTTTGTGAGAAAACGAACGCGAGCTTTCTCCGGTGCCGGATCGCGGCCGTACAAATGAAAAGGGGCTGTTTACCAGCAGTTTTTCACAGCGAGTAAAAATTCCACGCGTTTGCCTCTTTGCGTTCTCGTACGTTCCGCGTTTCACCGTGTTATGCGAAATTTATCTTCAAGCATTCGAGAAATGTTCAATGGCAAAGTTTACGAGCTTTTTCGAGCGGAAAATTTGAAAGGCGTATTGTGTTCCGCGTTTTTGTGTCAGGTGCAGGTACTGTTGTAAATCGTGAAATATTTGTTGGCATTGTTAATTTCGAAAGAAACAGAGATTCTGATTGTGAAATTTAACGCGACTTTGTGGTGAAAGCGAAATGATCTTATATAAAAAGATTATTATATTGCATGTAATAAATATATTATAAATATGTATTAATATATGTATATGAATATAAATATGTATAAATATATATTAATAACAAATAGGCGTGTAAAAAGAATATGTGCCATTTCTCAGCGTTAAATTTAAAATCGTGTATCGTGTTTAACGTTTCGTATTATGAGCGTATTTTGTAACTCGTAAAGTATTTCTGCAATAGCTATTAATCTATTTTATCAATATTGAGAACGATAGGAAATTTTATGCGATTCCATAAGCGCTAACAAATAAAAAAAAGAACGTTCCGATGCTCTTTCAAGCATCACGGTTAAAATAAAAATATCACGTTTGAAGTTTTGTGCTAAATGTAGGCTGTTGCCATTGTCATATATTTACGATCTATAGTACTACAACTCGTGAAATATTTGTTGGGACGTTCCGCTCTATAATTTTGAACAACAAAAGCTTTCAACGAGTGTGGACAAATCTAAAAAGACTCTCTTGCAAATCCAAACCATGCAATCTATATTTTCATCGAGAATACACGTGCACGCATGGAATACAGAAACATTACGGATTTAGATTTGCAATTCACGATTATACGTGGATAATCCGCTAAAAATTCAAGTTCGAATATTATTATCGTATAATAATAAATAAGAAGAATTTATAAAATAAATTATTACGCAAATAAGGAAAAATACGATACGAATGTAATATTTGTATAAGAGGAATTTACACGTTTATTTGTATTAAAAGTAGAAAACCGTGTTTTATAGACTGATAAGTGCTGTCGTTTCAATACACTTTTATGAAAAGCAGTCCACGAAAGCTAATAAATTCAAGGTTTACCGAGAAGCGAAAAGACTTCCGTGAATTGAAAAAGACTTGGAATGGATTCATTCGTATTCATCCCCGATAAGCTTGAAATTCACCGCGCGATATCGACTTTTACGGCTACAAAAGATGAGCACGTTTCAGAATGTAACGAGGCGTGATCGTAAATTGCATTCACGCGTGGAACAATAAACTATCAAATTACAATTCAGGAACTCGCATATCGTACGCGTATCAATTTTGACGTAATATGAAATCAGAGATTCGGTCGTTCGAGAATACACCTTCAAATTGTTCATCGCATTCGACGTCGTTCTCTCTTCCTTTCCAGTTATACGAACGATCCTTGACCTCTGTTTGTTCGAAACTCGTTTCGGTTGAAACGTACTAACCGATAGATAATTAAATCGTTCGACAAAAATTCGCAACAACGCAGTTTGACTAGGTTTGTTGTATCGAACATGTTGATCGAAAATCGGTTTGCCAAAATGTTTCTGATTGTACATTTTCTAACATGCATAGTCGCTCGAAACGAAATTCCGTAACACTTATTAACGCGAATTGAATTTCAAATATTCATGGTTGGAAGATAGACTTCGCCAGGGCGTCGAGCAATCTCGTTCGAAATTCATGGCAATAAATAAGCGACAAGAAAATCGAGTTCTTGAAGATTTCTGCGACCGGAAGGTAGACGCGTTTGAAACGTTTGCACGCGTGAATTCGAATACAGATCTTTACCGCGTTGAAAATTGTGTCAACAGTTAACGCGTAACACGTAATCTTTATTTTCAATTGCGATATAAGGATACTAATTTCTTTCAATTACAAACACGTAACTAAATATCGCGAAGCGCAGCGTCGAAAAAATTCTCGATGCTCTACGGTGTCTCGCAATAAATCAAATATACTGATTTCTCGCCGAAGGAAATAAATAAATAAATATCTAAATGTCGAAAATATTAAAAATTCCACGCTGCATTCGCGTTTTAATAAAACCAGCTGTCGCGAAACGTAGTAGTATTATTCAACGCGTCACGTATCCCGTGTCACGCTGTTCGTCTGATCAAAAACGGCTCGTGCTACTGTCGCGCCGCCCCTGGAATATCTGGCGTTCCCTCCTTTACCATATCTCGCCTCTCGTCTTTTCCCAATCGTAACCGTTCGATCGGCCGACGAAACTTGCCGTCTCGGATTTTTCCTTCGCCGTGAATGAGGAAAAGTTGCGCGTAGCTCGCACGGGACCCATTAAAGAGCCACTAATTCCGCGAGTCGAAACTTGGCCCGGCGTGAACAAAGGCCTCCGCCTGCCGCTCCTACTCTAGCTTCTCGTCGATGGTAGGGCGGAAACTTTTCAGAAATCCATTACCGGTTCCCTTTTCTTCGCCGGAGCCGTCGTTACAATTTGATATCGAGACGAAAAGGGGGCGATGATCCCCGGGGAAACGTAGCTACGAGATTCTCGGGCCGCGTCTCGAGCGGCTTCGATTCGCCGAATCTCCGGCAACCGCTTATAAAGAGGCTACAAGATTACATTCAATTGGCGAGATTAAACGCCGGCACGCTCGCGTCGTAAATTCAACGAAACCAACCGAGCTTTCCTATCGGGGGCCGGCTATCGTCCGTCGTCAAGACGAAGCTAGAAATGCTTGGCCGTGCTGCGTGTGAAAATTGGATCTCTTGCTCTCGATTTACCATGGGAAGCATCGTTTTACTTAAAGAAATCCGAGTGATTGACCTTCGCGTGCCGCCGCCTATATCTTACCCCGTTACTTTAAAAGCACACGGGAATCACCGGCAAAGGGACAAAGTAAGAGGGGGGGGGGGTACCAGGGCTTAGAATACGTTTAGGGTCGGGGAAATTCGGCTGGAAGTCAATTGAAGGTGTTTGATCATTGTTGGGTTGGACAAAAGACGCTGGGGGTATTGTGTAGGGCTGTTGAGTGGAGAAAGAGCCGAGTTTGGAGACAGTTTGCCCCATTGTGGCCGTGGAAATGCGATATTGCGATTCCGCCTTAAGGATGAACAAAGCGATTAGGTTTAGTCGGAGTTGGTATTGTGTGCAATAAGGGCAAAGTGTAACGCCGATCTTTAGGCCGTGTGTTTTGAGCAATCTTTTCAAATCATTAACAAAGAACAAAGTCACGTAACGTGTCAGAAGTAATTTTGCATCTGATGTAAATATAAGAATTAGTTTTGGTATACGGTAATACAGGATAAAAATTATTAATCAAATAATCGAAGTACAAAATAATCAGTGAAATAATCAACGATCGGTTACATCTTTGTATATTTCCAAAGCTGGCAATTGGCGTTTTATTGTGTAAATTTATCATTTCTCAATTGACTACCTAACTTGTGGTTATTACTGTTACAAAATTATGGATAATTTGCGTAACATTGTTCCCTATCGTATATCTTCGTTATACCCTCATTTATATGTACGATATATATAGTAATCGTCATTCACTGTAATATTACATAATTTTGTTACACATAAATTACAGTACATATACTCATTTATATACATTTTTCTGTATTCATATATATTAAAATACCTTTATTACCGTTGAAAATTCCTGATTATTTGCAGAGTTCTATTTATCATACAAGAAGGGAAATATTACGCGTGAACAGGTAATATATCTTTCAACGTATTAGTGACATTAATACTTTTGCGATCCTAAAATTTACATTGACAAATATAACGTTGTAACGACACAAGCAATATAGCACTCCGATCGAACTTCCTAATCTGAATAACGAACGCGCCAAGTATCTTACGTATTTACTCATATCGCAATAAAAACTATTTTTAAATTCAAATTAACCTCATGAAAATCCAGTTCGAGGTATGAATCTCACGCAATCTATAATCATGCAACCGCGAGCTACCTCGCCCAACATCAATATCCCTGAAAAATTCTTAGAAAAACTTCGACGGAAGTAGATTGACCTACGGTGTGTAGACGCGTTAAAGGGAACAAGTTTACCAAGTAAGCAGGTAGATTGGTATAAAGTTCACGCCGGCGTTCTCCGCAGGACAAAACAGATTAGATTACGGGGCATGGCGATGGAAACTGGGCATCGCGGCCGCGTTAGGATTTCCCATGCGAGGCGTACATTACGTTACGGTGCACCATGAAATATGCAACGCTATCTGCTGGTATGGCCGTAACGCTACGACGACGGTCCGCACCCTATTTCCGAGCCGACTGCTTCCTATGCACGAGCCACTTGGCCGCGTCGTGGCTTTGAAATCGACGATCCAACGCGATCGAGAAACCGTATCGACCAAGATCGTTACCATTTCCCCCTACTGCTTCCTTTATCGATGTCGGAGAATTTGACTCCGGACCAAAATTACCCGTAACGAGGTACGCGACGGTTTCGCGGGAACCGACCAATTTTCTGGTATTTCTCTATCGATCGTCGACTATTCGTTTTCAGGATTCGTCGTCTGGATCGATACGGAATAACGAACCTCATCTATGCTCAATTTCTTTGTGTCTTTCTTATCGTATTTGCGAGAATTAATGGTTGGTTTCACGGAGAAGGCGAGACGTTGCTTCGACTTGTATAAATTTTTATAGCAATTTGTTTATTACAGTGCAAGAAGGAAAGTTGGAAGAGATACGTTGAAATTATTTGTAAGCGTATTAATCGTTCGGTTGTCAGCACGTTCAGTTATATAGCACCACACATTTGACATTTTAAGCGTCATTGTACGTAACACGATGATCAATATTTGTTTCTTATAGAGGATCGAAAGTATGTATTTTTTAATGTGATATCAAAAATACAGGAAAATCGATTGAAACACATTTTTGTCCGTTAATTACAACCTCGTAATTATATTGAAAGAATCTCACTGTCATTTTCTCTCTTGGACCTTCATAACTTACTATAGTTACTCCAATTAGTATTCAATTCTTCAAGGCCATATTTATTCGAAACATCGTACTTAATTACTCGTTACTAATGCTCCTCAAAAAATGTGATTCAAGAAATTCTGAACGACCTCCGCACGATGCCACGAGAAAACCTTGCTAAAGGAACAATAAACCTAAGACGCCTAAGAGAAGCGAGGGTCTAAAATGCTTTTCATTCAAACTTAAACGCCAGGCCAAAGTTTAAGTAGGTCGCGTCCAGGCCAGTCTCCTCGCCAATTAAAAACTCAATTCCAAGAGCTGTGCAGCCACGTTCACACCCTCGTGCTTTCCTGTGTTGAGGCTTTTGAGTAGCTGTTTTGCCTGAAGCCAGTCTATCCGGCGACGTCAAGATTCACCGAGGAAATTCGATTGCCCGTAGGACTGACGTCGTTCGAAATCCTTCCCTCTTTTCATCCGCTTCCACTTCCTTGCATCCTGTCGTGATACGTCGACATCGAGGCACAATTATATCGACGGGAACGAGGATATCGCCGTCGTCGTCGTCTAGGTCGAACGATAAACTAAATCGTTTGCTCGTGTGTGTACCGGTGCGATGTAATTAACAGCGTTCAACGAGGAGTCAGGATGATCTAACGAGCTTCGTTACTTAAGGCTTGTCACTTTCCACTGCAACGCCAATAATCGAGAAATATTAAAAGGGACCAGTAAACGTTAGATTGACGAAAACCAGTTAAATCGACGAATCTCTCGCCTGGTTTATTGTCTTTTTCGTACACGTACGTACACTGGTGAACATATATGTAAATTATTATAAGAAGTTCGGTTCAATTTGGTTTGCAATCGAAACATTGACTCATCTTTTGTGGAAGAGCAACTTTTTAATTCAACGCGTTGTCAATTGGCTTTTCAACTGTTGTCGTTTATATTAAATGTTTGTATTAAACTCGTCGTCGCAAATGAAAGTAAGGTAACATATGATAGAAAGAACGAAAGTACTATGAGTTTTGATTTGTAGAGTCTAGTTATTGTAAATCTGACTCAAGCACGTTGACGCGACACACAAATTACTCTCAATTTAGTACTAAACATGGGTATCGATTCGGTCGAAGATAGCAAGAGATATCGCAAAACAGAGATATAATCGTCTCCATTCGATTTACCAGTGAAATGGATAGATTCCGTCGTTTAACTTGTCCATTAAGCGTTAAGCGATCAACAACATTGAATGTTACTCGATTGCCATTTTCTAGAATATCGTTTTCTAGAATATACATACGTACATAGAATACACATACAAACTTGAATTTGTTTAAAGCTCGATCATTATACACTATAGCCTTAAAGAAAATAACAAATGTCTGTATGCATTAGTAAAACACGTATGATTAAGTTATTGAAAATATTGAAAATATGATACAGTATCTTTAAAGTATATTTTAAATGACATTAACGTTAGAGCTACGAAAATAATTAAAATAACCAATTCATAATTTTTCATAAAAATCAAATATATCGTGCGCCATGCATTTCTGACAGAATTTTCTTTCGTATAACTCTCATTTTGACTTCTTTAATTTCTCTCTCTCGTACTAAACATTAAAATCACCCCGAGTCTTTGATACTGACCGGACAATGTGAATCTGAGAAGTATGAAAAGTTTCAACGATCGAAGTCTATAATTACTCATGAGAAGAGCCAAGAAGTGGAACACTTGAGAAATGCATAATTCCGGTAAAATCATGCACAATCGTCGACGGGCAGTTTCCACCTACACCATGAAACGTCTATTTCAAACAATTTCCATGTCTAATCATCGATTCCTTCAGCTAGATCACTGCGTTAATAGCAGATACCTACTCCTACATCTCAGGCACGAATCTACTAGATTTGCCGATAAATTCAATTATATTTGCCTACAATCAACGTATTAGAACATATACGGTAGTAATACAAATAACAGGAAAATCATAACTACCTACTGAAAATATATTTTACACTTATCCTTGTGATTAGTGGTTAGCCACAGCACTCTACGTATACCTCTTTTTTTATCAATGAAGTTAGAAATTTATTAAGAAAAAAAGAAATGAAAAAGTTCTCATAGACATTGAAATACCATATTTTCTAAATACTATTACTAAACAGCATAGATTGGAAGGAGGGTATTTTTAAACGAGTCAGTGAACCAGGAATCGGATTTAACAGGTGACAATCGCCAATCAACTAAGACTAGTCAAAACCAATTAAATTTCTAGCGAAACCTGGAAGCAATCGGGTGTCAACAGCCTTCTATTAATTCAATTCACCGAGAGAAGCCTCTCGTACGACTTCATCCTCTCCTAAGCATCGTTGCTAAATGCAGAAAGGTGGACACGTTCTCACGTATAAGAATATAATCTTCTTACACGTACGAAGGAAACCAGGAAAGATTTTTTTCTTTTCTAGTTTCAAAATTTATCTCCAACAACGCTCAAACATATTGTATAAATTATCAGAATATCGTACTTAGGAAGCGATATCTTATTGATGAAACTGTCTCACGAAATTGTTTCTTTTAGGACTATTAAAAGCCCGTATTACTTTCGCATCGGTCCAATATTTATTCGTTCGAACTAATTTAATTCTCTTTGTATTCAAAATCTCATTATCCAAGAATTACTTCTCTTTGGTACACGGTCCCATCAAATTGTTATACGATTCTCGCGCAACTTTCATTTTGCACGCCATACGGACTGGTTCGTCTTGCTTTCAGTAAATAACTGCAACAAAATCCAGCGAAAGCACGGATGGACGGGCAACGTGCCGGAATTTCTGGTTACGCGAGACACGTTCCGTCGAAGGGATGCATCAAGCTGGATGTTATCTCGAGGGGTGAAGTGGGGGCGAAGTAACTGGTACGGTTACTTCACGGAGGACTTACTTCGTGTGCCCTCTAGGTTGCAGGTTTCTTCAGCGTCTACAGGGTGTTTCAGAAACTTGATCCTTCGATCGAGAGTCGTGTTCGGGTGTCTTGTAATTCAGCTTCTTGGTATATTCAGAATAAAAATTATATTTGCGTCTGTAGATTTATGCTTTTTATTTTTAAATTAAGCGGAGACCATAAGAGGAAAAAGTAAATAATGCTGTAATTAAATTGTTATCTATACACGGCGGAGAATGATCAGATACTCGTAGATAATTATGATATTTGGACTCGTGTTCGTTACGACTTCTTTGTCAGTGTGCAAAGTAATACATACGTGTTCGCCAAGTTTGGTACCAAACTTCTAAAACACCTTGTATATGGCCGCGTGTTGAACAACGCGATGCAGCTGGCAACAACGTCGGCAGCAACAGATAAGGGAGCAGTCTATAAATTAATTAGGCTAAGTCTCCAGGACCTGAAAGCCGCATGCGCGCTCGGTCGACCTATCTAAATCTGCATTAAACCACCTACCGAGCGTAGGCGAAATTTACAGCGTGCCACTCAATCGTTTGCCCAGGCCTTTGTCTCTTACCGCGAGTTCTGCCGCAGTGCCGTTAACTGCCTGCCAGCTTTTGCTAGGCTACTTTCTCCTTTTGTTTTTATTCTGACATTTTAGATGGGCTTTTCCGACTATTCTCTCTTTATGGGTAGCTGCTGTTTCCGGTTTAAGATTCACTTCCCAGAGGAAGTTGGGAGAATTTTGAACTCTAAGTTCCTTTAGGTAGGCCACTTTGTAGGGATTTTCGTAGTATAGGATCAGTCACGGAACTGGAGTACGACGGATTGTTTGCTGATAGGTTAAAGATGAAACGTGGTAAAGTACAGACACGCATAGCAATGTATTTACGAGAGATGATTATTTTTTAATTGACACAGTGTAATGTGGTATATATTGTAGTATATATAGTATATATAAATTTCGCGAATTCCTTGCGACTTTCAAGAAAATCCATAAACGTGTAGGTTTGTTTAAAACGAAATTAAAAATTCATGCAGAACAAATTCCATTACCCGTGGACCAACATTCGCCGTTGTATGCATAAATTACTATTCAATTTAATTAAAAATGCAGCACTACTTGGTATGAGAAAACAGTATACGCGTAATTAAATTTCCCACGTAAGTCTTGGTTCTTAATTAAAAATTATTTTTACCATATACAACCGGCGGATTCTTCAAATTTCTGTTAATTTTTAAGTCCTAGGTTCGCGTGACAGTTACCTCGGGCTTAACCTGACAGTGACAAGCTGCGCTCTTAAAAGATCGATCGTAAAGACGAAAATATCTGTGGTTCGTCGAACAGAACCAGACAAAGAAACACGACGCGAGTGTTTTTCGCCCGTCGCGGTATCCGCAATTCTTTATGCGGCCATCGAGATAATCATAGGTTCGCTTTTTGTCGGCCACGAGAATCGAGACGACGCGCTTATGAATATCTTATAAATACATAGAAGCTTCTACCACGGTTATTACACGGTGTCGCCGTTTCAGAAGTCTTAGCAGATAACAAGGGGTGGCCGCTGAGAAATGGTCTCTTTTTCCTTATCCCAGCAGTCCCTTGATAGGACCAATCCTCTCGACGCCTGAGATATTTTCACTTTATCACGCGTTACAGTTAATACGAGGTAGGTGGAGAATCTAATCTACGCTTAACGTCAAGCCAAAGGGACGAGAGAAGGCTTCGCAGCTTTGTCGTTATATTAACGCGAAATTCATCGCCATCCAATGTGTCGCGACTGAGCGGGGAGGGGGGAGGGGCGTTATAACGGCTCGGCGTCTGTTTTATTTTTCATCGCCAGCCGGCGCGGAGCGTGCTGAATTTTTACCTGGTTCGCAAAAATTAGCCCGGTTTAAATTATTAGCGGTCTTATGGCGGCTAACCGACAGGTGACGACTTATATTCGATTCGTCTGACAAAATCTTGCGTCTGCAGGTATATTGGTATGGCGAGGATTATTCTGTTATAACTCTCGCGGTTTGAGTTTTAAGTACGATGGTCGTGTGTGTTTGAGAAAGGACAACGTATGGGAGTTAAATACGAATGAAAGTGACGCGTCAATTGCAATGATCTTGGATTTTAGGGCGAAGATTTAGGATGGAAGATTTTCCGATACTCCGAATGATGTTTCATGAACGAAGAACGATACATCTTTGGCGATTATTTTCCCCCTGGTTGATATTTCTGATAAGGCAACTTAGAAATCGGATGAATTCAGATATGTGTTTATATATTTGACGAGGTCTAATGACGGTCATTTATTATACACTTTTGCACGATTCGTTTGCTTCTTCCAAATGAACATCGCATGGACAGTACGTCGTTTTTCAACAGTTAAGAAAGATTTTTCTACAAGTTTCTGCCGAAACCTCGAAATTTGTCCTCTTCGCTCCGAGCACTTCGAATTTTCTCAATAAAATCGAACTTAACTTCCGTCACACAAAGAATTCTCTTCTCAAGCACGAGGAATTCACAATGAATTTTTAATCGTATCGCTTAAGCACTTGGAACGTTAAATTACCGTAATGTCGTCTAGATTCCCAAGATCGCGTCCGTAATAACATTCCCCGACGATTTCTTCGCCATTACACATACGCGTTCGCTGCGAACAAATGTCAGCAACTCGAGTGTACGCGCGTTTACTCGAAACGGAGCAGTTAATAGCGAGCTTGAGACGGTAGCTCAGCCCGCTAAGTTGTATTGCGACGTCGTGCGTGACTCGCTAGAGTCGGTATTCGAGGGTTGAGGTGATGATAAGTATTTCTGTCGTACGGCCGACGCTGAACGACCGCTTTGTGACGCACGTCAGACGCGGCGTTGCAACGCAATATTCACGTACGACTTGCAGATCCGCGAGCAACGGCATAGTCACGTGGAACACGTACGTCAAGTCTGTACGAAGCACGCGTGCGAGTTTCCTTTTCCTGCAGGAAGGCGTCCGCGAGCAGAAGGGAACGGCATAACAGCTGGTAGACGCTTTGCAAATGCAATTCAGCTTATACCGGAATGCTTTGGAAGACCGTCTTTCTTTATATTGGAAATACTTCTTGGTGTTCGTGGCATCTGCCCCGTCTTTGTAAATGGTGGATTTTATCGTTGGAATTTCCTGCAGCTATTGTAATCTGATATAGGGACTAGAAATGAGTGGAAAGGATAACGTAGAAGGTGGATAATCTTGGAATAGTAAAAGGAGGATATTTAGAGGTAAGTAAAACTACCGAACTCTTAAACGTAGTAAGAAACTGATCCGTTTATTGTTAGATCATCGGAAGAATATATTTAAAAGTAGAAGAACGTTTGGCACTCGGAGATAATAGAAAGCAGGTAGTTATATCGTTAGATAGGCAAAGGAAGATGTTTAAAAATAGTTGAAAAGTTCGAAATTAAAAGTAAAAAATAGATGATATTATTGTTAGACCAGCGAAAGGATACGTATATTTCAACGTAGTAAAATAGATGAAGGAAGACATTACGTAGGAAATATTTCTTAGGATGGAGTTGGTCGATGTCATCCGATTTAAATAAATCCCTATTACGTTCCCAATCCTCATGCCCATTATCCGTTCGCTTCCTACGCGTACATAGGTTCCGACAAGTGCGCTTTGACCAGGTCCAAAAGCTTCATCCTCGTACGTCTCGGTACAGAGACCATCGTGTCTGTCATGTGTCCGCGCGACGTCTGATTCGAAGCTCACAAAGCCATCTCGCCAAAGCAAAGATGAGAGAGAGAAAGAAAGAAAGAGAGAAAGAAAGAAAGAGAGAGAGAGAGAGTTTCCGAGCTTCACGAGCGCGCGACGTTGTCATCGGCGTAGAAACGGCGACTTAAAATTCGTTCCATTCCCTTGGGGGGATGATTCTGTTTCCACTCCACTGGCGGTGGATCCACCAGTTTTCAGTTTCTGCGACTTGCCGCACGGTTTCCTGGGAATCATTCAAAACTCATTACGTTAACGCGAAGTTCGTAATCAACCGCTGTGTGGCTCGTATAATTACTAACAAAACTATGCTGCAAATCGAATTTTCCCACCACTGCTCGTTGCGAAAAAGGGGTGCAGGGGGTAGAGAAGCCTGCAGAACTCGACTCGTTATTGCCGTTCGTTAATAGCTCTTTCCTTTGCTATATTCGCCGGTATTTGGCAAAGATAAATCGAATAATGAATTCATCGCCGTATTCAGACTGCGCTAACAAATTCGTTGGTCGGCGATTTTCCAGGCGCGCGCGTTTCGGAACAGGTGTAAAAATGGGTCCGGTGACGAGCGCGGCGAATGATTGTTTCCCTGGCCTGCAGATATTGATTGAAAAAAGAGAAAAAACTAGAGGGAAAGGGAACCGTGAAGCGTTAACGTCCAAGTCTCGCGATATACACAGCGGGTCGTTCTAAATCCTGTCTCGCAATTTGTCCGACGCGACACGGGAATCGAAGGTATTATTCAACCGGGTCAAACGTCGAACCTCGGGCACGGCGAATGAAAACTATTTTCAACTTAATTGCCGGAAAACTCGATAAGTTACGCTTCTCTCGCCTCTCATCCTCGCAGTACGGTGATCGTCACGCGTTGCATTGCTTTTTGCGCTTCACGTCGTTGCGATCGACCGATTCTACTCGTGACTGTCGTCGTCGCGGTTTTTCTTCGTTTCACGAAGTTTTCATTGCTTGTCATTTCGATTTTGATATACGTTTTTGAATATTGCCGGATGCTTATGACGTTCTTGGATAGGATCGTCTTGCTGAAAAGTGTTTATAATAAATCGGAATACATAATTATGCCTTAACGATTCTATTGGAAAAGTTTGAGACGAATTAAATAGGAAACGTACAGTTCCGTATCGTAAAATCGTTTGTAACACGTGTAAATACAATAATAACGCGAATGTCGAAATTGGTCTAAATAACGATGGACATATTTAGCAAGAAAAATTATTATTAATTGTTATTATATTAAAATTATTATATATTGGAGTAATTGTAATTAGAATAATTATATGTAAAATATTATGACCATTTATGGTCTAACATTTTAAATCGAATAACAATTCTGAAGCGTTTTTACAATTTCTTAATAATTTCTCGGATTTACTTCAGTTTCCGCGAATGTGCCAATACTTATCAAAAGGAGCGTACATTATTAAGTTTGATCCTGTCATTAATTCCTATACAAGTTTGTCCTCGTGAAAAAAAAAAGTTTCCGATGGCTGGTCGTCGTTGAAGGAAGTACGTTGGAAATTATAGGAGAACAATTTTTCTTTAAGAGATTCCAGCGACTTTCTGCGATCGAAGAGCATTAAGAGAAATCGACAGCCTGCAAGAAGCAGGTTTTTTTCTGAAGACGATCGTTATAATGTCACAGAAACGGTCGATGTTTTCATGGGGCTGTAAATTAACGATGTTTATCCCGATTTAATATTTATTCGGTTTGTCTTAACCGTTTCAAGCAATCCTGATTCGTCCCGAAATTACAGAAATTTAATTCTTCGCTGATTTTGCTCAACACGACAGCTGTTCTCAAAGAGGATAAAGGAAGAATCGAGGAGAAGGGGAATGAAAGGGATGCATTTAGGTGGGCTCTTCAGGAAAACTACTTAGCCAAGTGATTCTATAGTTGCAGCGCCAAGGGGGGATTGATTCTAAGGGATCGTTCCTATTTAAAGAAATTCTGAGTCATTTGAGAACTCGTGGGTACAGAAACTAATGGATGGCTCTTTAGCGACGAATACAAGATATAGAATCGCAAATTGTTCCTTCCAAAGCACGTTTCTTACCCTCGGCTATATTTCCGTCAGGATTAAGCTAGCGCGATGTTTGCCCAGACAAGTACATCGCATTACATCGGTTGATTACGAATGCAGTTTGCTGCGCTAAGTTTCTGTTATTGCCATTTAAAATATACTGACTCCGAAATTGCTTGTCATTTTACGAAAAGTCATTAGTAATTCGTCGGTCATGAACAGAGTCGATCCAAACAGATCATTTGTCGCTATATTATTTATTTGCCTTTACATTGTGCGCTGTGGCCTTTCGTCGTGGAAATTTTAGTACTCTAACTGCAATAGCGCGTGATAAATAGCAAATTGTCCGTAGCTGTCCGAACTGATTCGATCGAAGAATATCCGTGTATACATATTACCATAACCAAGCAATTCGCTCTAGTTAGACGCTATTGATAACGGAGCTGATTCAAATCACTTACGCTGCTCATTTCTGATCGCCAATTATCCCATTTGAAAATAAGATTGAAAATGTTTGGCGAAACAACGTGGACATGTTACACGTCCGCTAAACAACGCATACTAAGCATGTCGTTAGGTATACGAGTTCCAATCAAAGCAAAACGAGTGGAGAATGGTTGGAAGAGTGGAAGGTGGAAAGAGAGGAGAATAATTCATATGTATATGTACGACACCTGAATAATAAATACATTCTGCTTATACACGGAATTCGTTCATCGATTCGACAAAAAAAAAAAAAAAAAAAATTGGAAGTTGCGAGAGAAATCTCGATTCGATAACCGAGCATTACAAAACTAGCCATCCTAGAAATAAAGCGAGAACAATTTTTATTCAAATTCATCCGAATCGGCGTTAGCTTTCGCAGAGGAGGAACGGTGATTCTCATTGCCTCTAAAATATTCCACAACGCACTCCGGCAAAACACCGACCGTTTGCCGTGGCAGTGTAATTCTACGAGTGACTCGTTGCAAAGAGCCGGCCCGTAACGACGGGCCATTATTCTAATCGTGTGAAACGCAACGACGCCTCACGACAGAATCAGAATTTTAATCGAAAGCGGTAAGCGAGAGACGTGCGGTCGCCGAGCGATGCGTCGTTGCGGGGGTGCTCTCGAATGTTAAACGATAATGCGATATTACACGAGCGAGGAAATTTACGGGACATTCGACGTTAACAGTCGGACCGTCTGGAAACGTCAGGGATCGCGGCCTACGCGAGTTCGCGGAATATTTTCCAAGTCCCGCGGCCGGAAAGGCGGAAAGCTTGATGGCCTGTACCATGTGGCGTTATTGGTCGGCTCAGCATTGTGCGCGACACTTAATGGCGCAGTAAATTCCTTCGTTGCCGGTCGTTTCTTGCTGCGAAGAACGGTCGGGAACCCGGGTTCCTTAAGGAAGTCGATAGGCTCTGGAGTGGACGTTAAAAATGATGTAACAACGCTCCGGCTCGTTGTAAGCGATATAACCTGTTTAACGTACGTCGGATGACGTCGACTGGCGTTAATTATTCGCCTTTATTTCGTTACACCTACCCCGCAGCCATCGACGTCCCTCGGCTGTTTCGAAGCTTTTAAAATTTCGAGCTCGTTTCCGTTGTAATTGACGACCGGCTGAAATGCAATTTCTGCGTGCAGCGAAAATACGCGCGACCAACGTTGCGCCACTTTTACACGCGTTCAATTTTCGTTCGCGTCCGTCCTACACGCTTCGACCAACCCACGTCCACCGGTATCCGTGGATGCTGCTTGAAAATAATTTATGCCGAGAGGCGAGACCGTGTTCGAGAGGGGAAATACGTGGCGCAAGGTGTCTAACGCAATGTAACAGAAAAAACGTGTACACGGTAATGTGGGATAATTGAGATCTTGTTGTTTTTTCTGCTTTACTCTTTTTTCGGGGGTAATTTAATGTTTGGTAAACGTTGAATGCTTGTAACTCGATGAAGCTGGAATTGCTCGAAATTGATAATTATTGCAATAACAGCGGTTGGAATTTTTGCCGACTCTTTATTGAATTCGAGTGGTTTTTAATTAAACGATTTACGATACCGCGGAATGGTTATAACGATTACCGAGTCTTCGTTAAAGCGTAAAAGAGAGATGTTGTGACGGACGAATATTTTTCTCAGCGTAAATAGAAATATAGAAATTGCCGTTTCTTCAACCGTAGCACGTTGATATTTTCGTTATTATCAAAGTCCTACTAAAAAATATACGACCTTTTAGATTTTGTACGCACGTGTCCGTTCATATTTGTTTCGGCAAGCTTAACTCCCATTGAAAATATCAGCGAAACGTTCCGATTCTCGTTACTTGAATATTTTCATATCGAAATATTGATAAGTGTTCGATGTTAGAGCTTCAAACTTAATTATACTCTCGTTGGATAACGACAGGAATTTGATTGCCTACGTAAGAGTTAACTAACGTTACAACTCAAATCAAATACCTATGTGTTACATGTACGTGTGCCAGTATCTATGCAAAGTAGGATATCCTGGCTTTATAAAGTTCTCCGTTGAAAACTAAGCCGGAAAGTCGCAAAAAACGAAGTTCTTCCGGGTTTAAAAATATTTCGAAGATATGCAAGACATTTTATCCGAGCTTGGAAAAAAGAGAATGCACGAGATAGAACACTTGCCCTCGTTTCCAGCCAATCTATCATACGCTCGAGGACAATGGAAAATGCACCTGGTCCGTTTCAGCCGATCCGCACACACGAGTATGGTGTACGAGGGGGTGGTATAGCACATAGGGTGAGACGAGGGTTGGATATCGCGAGAGAAACGAGCTTTCGGCCGAAACACACTGAAACCGTTTGGCTCTTTATGAAAAGCTCGAACGTCCTAGCCATCTTCCTATGAATATACCGGCCAACTATAGATGCTTGTAGCATGCTTTCGATACGTAAGAGCATCGAATGGGGAGCTGTATACCGTAAACGGGTGAGGTAGGAGGAATAAATTTAAATATCGCTGCAAGCTCTTTGATATGTTAACAACGATAGTCGTAGGACGACCAACGGATGGCCCGACACAACGGAATTCTTTGGTATTTTTTTTTTCTTTTACTTTCTTTATTCCTTATCGTTTCGTCCCTTACAACTTAAGATCGTATTTCGTAATCTCTCCTTTTTATTCGGCACTCGACTTTTTTTCCTCTTTGTTCTTTGGCTTCTTTCTTTGGCTTCTTTCTTTCGTTTCTCACAATCCTTTGTTCTTCGATTGTAACTTTTAACGCAGCACGAGGACAAATGCGAGTGAGCTGGAGGAGCGATTCTGCAATTTCTTTCGAACAAAAGTATTTTAGCGTCATTACGTGGATTTATGTATTGAACGTACACACGTATGTATGTTGCATTAGATGAGTCTGACGTTGTTATATTTTGTTACATTACAGTAGTGACGTTTGGAGGGATTGTATAATCTGAACTGTTCGAATTTATACAAACATTCAAAGAAATTCTGTCCAAATTTTTTACCTTCCATATCAAAATGGTTATTGAATATACGAATACAGCAATATCTTGCAGGGGAAAGGAAATTATTGAGTTTCGAATTTCTTTTCTTTTTTGCATTTTTACATGGAATTACCGTATGCTTAATAAGTTGGACTGGCATACTCACCACTATGTACGATATCTAAATCAAATATCAAAAATGTCGTAGAAACATGGAAGGATTACGCACTTGCAATACCCATTGTAAAGTACAAATACGTTTAAATCCATTCTCCCTTCGCCCTTTGTCCTCTTTCTCTCTTTTCTGTTCTTTCGTTTCACTTTACCTACGGTGTAATTTTCCTCCTTCGACCATGTACGGGACGATTTATGTTTTCCGAAGCGTTACACGGTCCACCTGTGCGCACGAGTGTATGCAAATGCCATCGCAGAGGAACTCGACTGATTTTCCGCATGTTCGTCCTTTGCCCCTCTTTCAATATTTCTCCGCGACTCTGCGACATTGTCTCCGCTCCCTTTTTCCCAACTTTGCCCGGAAGATGGTCAGTTGTTTAATCGTGAAATTAATGGCGACGCCATGCGTGCGGCGAAGTCCCGTTGTAACTGGGATTTCAAGCGAAATGAATTCACCATGCAGAACGAAGCGTATGCGCGTTCGTTCTTTACGTGCGCCCACTCGTGGACGTTGAAAACTTTGAAACGTAGATACGATATACGTCTGTACGTGCACTGAGAAGATGCAGTGGTAATTCGAGCGTTTTTTTAAACATCTTCCTTTTTCTGATTTAAAAATAATGTTAATCGCGATGCCAAAAATCTTTCTAAAGGAAAATAAGAAACGAAGAAAATACATTTTCCTAGAAGAAATAGTAGAATGTACGTACATGTTACGGTAGAATGTGATCTTCGATCGAATTGCGAACGTATTGGGTAATTTCGAAAAATCATAAGACAAGGGATTAAAATTTGTCTTGTAATAATTATCTTGTCTAATACATGGAATTGATTGAAATATTAATTAGATGAAAGAAGATCATGGTACGATAAAAATAAATGCTCGATATTAAAACGTTCGCTTTATTAGTGTCAAAGTATACATAGGCAGTAAAGTGAAAACAGTGCTTGCAAGTTCTGTTCGAAAAGTCTGTCCGTATTTTAAGGGATTTCGCGAGCGCTTTAATGCCTGAATTGTCAGAGCGAGTAAGCACAGGGCTAAGAGTTTTTGCGTCTTCGTGATACGTAGTATTCGCGGTATTTGTGTACGTCTGTCTGGAAACAGACTTAAGCTACTTAGGCGACGACTGTTTCAGTAGTACAGCAGTTGTATTAACCAGACTGGTGTCTTATTGTTAGTTTACAATTGTTATTAACGAACTACGAGCTACTTAGTGACATTTTATTAATCACCGTTCTACAGCAATTGTCATGAAAAATATCGCTTACGAGGTTATAATATTTTTGCGTATTCTGCATATTTTACATTTCTGTTACGACTTCTTAACGAAGCATTTAGTTCCACGTTTATCTGCGAAACATACTACAGAACTCCTGCAGCACGTAAATGGACAATTTACTTCGCGTTCTAAAATCTTCCAAAACAGCATATTATAAAAATCCGCTCAATTAAAATTCCACAAAAATTTAATCAATTTCTCAACTTGCTATCGCTCTCGCCTAGCAACTAGTACCATATCGATCATCAACTGTCAACGCGTAACAAAACTCGAATATAAAGCACGAATAAACTGCTGCAGATATGAAGCTGGGAACGAGTTTATCAGAATTATCTGTATGTTTCTCGTAGAAATGCATCTGAAGTTTGTGAGTGGCACGCCGCACCATAAACACCGGTGTATCGCTAGTCTGGTCGATGTCATTTGCAGACTCAAACAGTTCTAATTAAAGGGGGTGGGGGAGGGTGAGACAACGGGTTTACAATGTATAAGGAGAGAATTAGGTCGAGCGCATTGACGTTTTTAAAAGCACGACATTCCCATCGTTAACGACGATTCCATTTACCGAGTTGCGTCATATACACCCACGGTAAAGTTGTTTTTATGACATACTTTTCCTCCACTCTGGTTCGTATCAATGCTGGTAGGCGCAACTGAATCGCGACGACGCTTCACGATTCGTCGAGAATAATTCGAATACCGCTTCGTATTTGTTCCTTTTAATACTTCCACGTTTACGGTAACGCGTTTCTTCTTTGCCTGACTCAGAGAAGAAGAGATTCTGTGAAATAGTAAATGGATATTCACCGAGCTAATTTGAGTTATAACGATGTCATTGGAGTAAAAACATTTTTACATACATTTTCATTGTCTGATTGTAAAGTAAGATTACGTTAAAGTAGAATTGGAATAAATTTAGAACGTAAAAATTCTGAGAATCCCGGTGGAAATAAATTCGGTTTCTTTTATAATTAAGCATTTTATTATATGTATATATTCCAAGTTGTTCGCAAATTATATTAGAACCAACCACTAGTTCAAAACAATGATTCAGTCTATTCTGCACCGTTCCGTAAACTTACCAAAACTTAAAAGCTTATTTACGCTTAATATAAGAATTTGTTACCGCGTCCATAATTTACTCTTAATTATAATCTATACTTACAAACGTAGCATAATAACAACTTCACTCGCGAAACATAAATACCAATTTATTTCCCTCCATTTAAAGCGCAGTTTACGTCGATCATTGCAATTGTTTGCCAACTATTTATATTATTGTTTCCCGCGTAGTCTGTTGAAACTCTGAATAAAACATTCCGAAGCTACGAAGAATAACTAAGGGTACGGGCAAAAATATTAGCTACCTTCAATGGCCTCGATATTTAATTTCTGGTAATAGAAAACATAGTAAGCTACGATTATTTGAGCCACTAAAGCCTCAACCTTTTAAAATTCAATCTCAAATTTCCAAACTAGTTTCAACTTTTACTTAGTTTAATTAGTGTCTCGTTACAGTGCCACTAAAATTTCAAAATGTTTTACATAACATACGCGATCTGTACACAGAAGATTTCTACGGTATTTCTACATTTATCCGTTTTCCTGAGCCAATGAACGCTTAAACTTAAATTTACTATTCCTGAGCTTAACTGAAATATCCTTTTGACTCGAATAATCCTATCTTACCTTAAAAGCACGTAGCCATTTTCAAGTCGCTGCCGGAAATAGTCCATTAGAACGCGTCTAATCTCGACCTATTTATTATTAACATCGATTCGTGTAAACCGTATGACAGGGTCTGATCTCGGTGAAACACGGCATGTCGGGAAAACGGCAGTTTCGAAAGTTTCGCGTGAAAAACATCGAGCGTCTCACAGGACTTGCTTCAACGGATAGAGGGTTTCGTAAACTGGCAATATCCCGTTTATAGCAGCTGCTAGCGGTGCTTCCATTTGAATATTTAAAGAGCGTACCGCGATACGCGGGAAACTTTTCTATCCGCAGGAGCCCATACGCAAAAGGATATTCGAGGCGAAGCGAAGGACTTCGTCGAGGGTTGATTCTTGGATATTTTTTGTCTCTCCTACGGTTAACTGTCCCAGAGCAATTGTTTCTTCTTCTTGCTGAATTTCTTCGTCTCTCGCCTGTTCCTTTTGCTTCTCCCTTCTCTCTGTGACTTCGCATAGCTTGCTTCTTAGTACACCCACCGACAAGAAGGATGTTCATTCGTTGCACGTCAAGATCTTGGACGTGTCTCGCCTTCTTCCACCTTTTCTTGCCTCTTGTACTTCGTCCTTGACTGATGAAACTCGACTCCGTATAATTCTCGAATGCTTAAAGGTAGGTAATATCTGTATTTATTAGTGGCAGAAAATACGACCATTGCAATATGCAGTCAATCTGCAACTTGGTCTTGGTTAAAAAAAAAAATGCAGTTTCTCTTATTCGTCTTCCATGCACGGATTGATTATTTTGATTAATTGGAAGATTATTTTCCTGAAGCGTTCTTCTCGGATGTTGTTGTATGTTCTCGTCATATCTTGGAATTGACAATTTTAGGCTAGTTTGACGGTAATGATATTAAAGATACTCGACATGTTAAATATTAATGAACGTTAAAGCACCCCGATTGAAGTACATACACGGATTAAATACACATAGATATATCGTATCGTAATCCTGATGCACGTAATACCAAATTTGCGTACGTATGTCAACACATTTCGAGAGCAAGATACATAATTTTATTACGTGCACGTTATTTGCACGATAGTGTAGATGATTTACAGAAGTTTCAATCACATTCAATTCGCCGAGCAAATCGACAGAAAAACGGTTTCTAGCGTCGATTGAAATGTTTACGATTTTTCATCATGGCACACGGATGAATCGTTGTATTTTTCATTTATTCATCCACCAATTGCTACCCTTTATTTTTTTTTTTTTTTTTTTTTTTAACGGTCGAATCGTCGTCGTTGTCGCGTGTCAAAGAACAATGAACCTACGTGTGCGTGTTCATACAGAATTCCAATTACTCTTGAAATCATGCATATAGCAGATACGTCGGTCGGCTATTAATCGTGCTACAGTTTTAGTAACTCGACCATTCGATCAGTGAGCAATGGTGTAATTATCATCATCATTATTACTATTACAAATAGACAGTAATCCAGTATTTCTAAACATACACGAAAGAAATTGTCGGATATATCGTACATTAACGCCTGCACGATCGTCGGTGGACTGCTTTAGATTTAGAAATCGGATACTTTTTATTTGTTTCCTATTTCTTGATATTGAAGATGCAAAATATCTCGTGGCAAAGTGAAAGAATATATATAAATTGATTATTTAAAATTGCTATTAGAAACGACATATAAATCGTTAATATGACGGAGAAAACGCTTGGAGTATATGATATCATTGGTCAATTTACTTTTATCCTCGATAAGTCAGAACATACAGGATAAACGTAATTATCGATATCAATGTCGATCGCGTCGTCTCGGTTGTCGTGTCTCGAAGTGAAACGCATGCTCGATAGAAAGAAGTCGTAGAAATTAGTTTCGAGATATTTGCTCCTCGTTGAAACGTAGTTCTTCGTTTCCGCGATTCCGTCGTGGTTTCTCCTTTTCTCCACCGTCTCATTGTATCCCTTCCTTCTCCCTTTCCTCCTCCATTATGACTTTCCCTTTTCTCTGCAGCCCCATTGTCGATCGGACCCTTTTCTTTCTGGCTTCATTATTTTCCATTTTTCACCGACCGAGCACACGGTGACACAGTGTGCGTGTGTCTTTGGGTTGTCTATTCTCATGTAGAAATCTCGTATAATTAATTAATTATGGTCTTGTCGCGTTTTACAGTTCGATTGTCCGTGACCAATCCATGGTTGGATTTATCTAGCGATTAATAGACTATGGACGTTTATACAATTTGATATTTTTATGAATGTTAATTAACACGCGAAATGAGATTTATTTATTTAATGTAATAACAAGAGATAATATTTATTGAATATAATAAGAAGGGCTTTATTTTGCACATCTTACGTACCCTTTGCATATTAACCCTTCTTTGAATTATTTTCGACTCAGTCGTATTCTTTCGTCGTCCAAAAATTTCCGCGCTTTCGGACGAACATAAAAAGATCGTTGATGATTTCTTATTTGACACGTAGTTGATTCGATTTACATATTATGCCGAAGTCTTTCCTGAAACAATCAATAACTTTTTATCTTTCACGATGAAACGGTTCACATTGAGATCAAGATTGGACCATAAAAGTACGAAGTCACGATGATGTGAAATTGAAGAATCCTTCGGAACGTTAACAAAAAACACGAGCAAACTCATCAAGTTTCGTCGAACATTCAATAATTCCTTTCTCCAAATGGAAACTCCTTAAATTCTTATTTGTCCGTCGGATCGGTGTTGTTTCCAAAGCAATCGTAATAGTTCCTATCGGATTAACGAATTCAAACCAAAACCAATTAACTCTGCCCAAGAGAAATATTGCAAATAGTATAAAAAGATTTCCAAGAACCTCGCTGCGAGGAAACAATTTCAATATTCGAAGTAACGTACAGGGACGAAAGAAAAATGCCATTCGGCTATCAGCAGCCGAACAAGGTTTTTCTTTATAACTACAATTAATGTTCGCAAATATCCGAATACTTGTTTATTCTTGAAGAGATATACTTTATTGTTCTGTTACTCGACAAATTCATCTTATTATATAAATCTATCCTCAGACCCTTTAATTCTTGATAAGACGAGCGAAAAAGGGTTTTCTAAACTTACAGAAAAAAATCTGATGTTAATACAACCAATGATATTGGAATAAAAAATTTAGAACACAGCATTAAAGTTTACTAATTTAAATTTATTCTCCAACTTATCTTAGGATTTACCGTTATTTGTATCATTTTTTACGATAAATACGCTTATGGAAATCAATAAGTAAGCTTTCCCATGGCAATTGGATATTAATCGTGCACTTACGTAATGAAATTGAGAAATTAATAAAAGGTTATCTTACGTGTATGCAATAGTATACATATAGTTGATAGTAAAATTAATTATCGTTAGATCACACGAAAGTGAGTCTAACTACTTGTTACTCAACGGTCGCGGAGAGACGCGATCACGACGATGGGCGTCAGTGAGAATTGTAAGTTCTCACTATGACTACGATAGTCAACGCCGCGGCACCGATGAGCCCCTGATTTCGTTTGAGAGAATAGGGGTGTTTGAATGATTGCGACACACACTTAACGCGAATATTAAATATATTTTCAACACTTTATACACTAATACACAACGTCGTAATTTTGGAACAACACACTGTCGACGTGAGACATTTGACAGGTCTGTACTTCAGTCCGAGCCTCTGTTGGCTTACGCTTTTTATAATGAGCGAGTCCGATTCCTGGGTGTGTCCAGGAATCGGCGGAGAAAGCGGATTTGCCGCCAAAATTGGCGTGGGAGAAGGCGAGGGAACCTTGGGAAAAACCAGTCCGGTCCCGGTTGTGTCGAGGACGAGAAATAACGCTAATTGTTTTATGGTATAATTTGGGAAATCTGTATCCGACCCACTTGACCGTTTGGGTGGTCAAGTCAATGGGGGGTAGAGTTCTTAAGTCTATTGCTCGTCCCATTAAAAAGAGGGTCTCGCGCATCTGCCGACCATCTTGACCGTCTTGGGGTGCCGCGGCGTGCGCCCTACGCCGTAACACTACTGCTTCATCGTTATTTTCAATACTTTGATAAAATTCACATATCACGATATTACGAATCGATCGAAGCTTCTCGATATTTATAGAAGGTAATAACGTGCATCGATCCCCAAGGAAGCTCTAGTTTAAAATCGCTTCGACGTTGCTTCAAACACTTTGCTCGGTTTCACGAGCTTCTTCCTGCGACGCGACGTAACAACTCCCTTAAAGCACGGTTAAGTGCGGTTTGACGTTCCACGGAATTACTGTGTAAAACGCGGCAGATAACGACAAACGTGACCAGCGAAATCGTTCAATACGCGATCCGCTGTCACGATAGTAAAAGTCAGTAATTACGGACAGCACTGTAATAAACCTGTGGTGACGCTCTACTCTGGTCGAGAGGCCGTAAAACGTTACTTGTTAATGAAATAATTAAGCGGTCGTTGGTACTTGAATCTGTCGCGCCCATTGGAGTCCGACGATCACTGAGCAACTTCCTGTCGTCGAGTAACGGTAACCGATAACGTGCTTTCGACCAAATTCGTGTTTATTACAGGAAGTGGCGAACAAGATTTCAGTTACATGGAGGAATTGTTGGGTTAACGTATCGCATAAATATGTACGATGTGTGAGTGCACACAGCGAATGGTGATGAAAATAATTCAACGGATTTTCTGTCTGGTGTTTGCGAACGGCAAAGTGTTAACAAATCGAAGGGCTCGAAACAAAAACGAGCCTTCCAATTTTTGGAAATAAGACGTTCGTTACAATTGCTACGTATCTTGTAATTACGTCGCGAAAGAAGCGTATCTAATTAAATTACGAAGTTGTGGATCTCGTAACAACGATCGTTCTCGTGGGATATTTGTAGTTATTTTTAGTTTAACTTCGAGAATTACGATAGTAGTCTTTGATAAACGAAATGATGAAAAGTGTGAGCGGTTAAATCACTCAAATTCTATAGCCAAATCCGAAGCTCAAGTATCGAGCGATGCGAGCTAGGATACAGTTTGTACATCGGCTTAATGTTTATTAAATTCATTGCTTGAACAGGAAATCGAAAGTTTCGATAACGCGCTAGTTTTATTATCGAGAGACAGGAAGCAAATTATTAGTTTTTCATGGAAATCAGCTGCCGATGCAAATTTAACACGGCGATCGATGCATCGCGCTGATAAATAATTACGAGTATCTTGGGAAGCTACGTTTATTGCGTATGCTCTTTAGTGAACCATTGCGCACAGTATTAAAGACGATACGTGTCACTCGATTTTTGATAATATACGTTCGGCGTGAAACTCGTGTCTCCCTACGATGCAACGTAAAAATTTCTCCTGTTCTTGTTTGTATTATCATCGGTCAATATAGAGAAGATATCGAGCGAACAAAACAGTATCAGGAGTCAGATTCATTGGAACAATCGAGTATAATAATTGTACGAAAATGTGGAAGCCATTGATAAGATTGATTCATTGCGAAGGATTTGAATGGTTAACAAAATGGGGAATATAATTAAAGCCGTACGAGAATCGTTAAAAATTACGTAATTAACGTAATAAGGTTTCCTGACTAACGAGGAATAAATTTAAAAGAGCGCTATTGTGCAATTTTAAATACATTGCATATAATAAATGAATGAATTGCACATGACGTAACTCTAATTATTATCTTATCTTGACTGACCATAATCTATCTTTACTCAAGTTGTACGTTCGTAGTAAATCGTGTTATTTTGCTTTGTGCGTTGAGCTTTGCACCTTCTTAAATAGATGTTGCTCCTGTGTTCGTAGCAATGACTGCTACCCTTTGCGATCCCTCCTTCCATATATTCTTCGCGCGGTTGTATGCATGAGCGCACGCTGTTACGACGTGGATGTGCGAAAGTGCTGGAAACTTGAAATTCCCCACGTGGCACGGTGTAATTACCCTTACGCAACATAATTATCCTCGAAACTTGGGCCACATTATTCTGCACGCCCGGCGTCGCGACGCCGAGCGGTAACGAGTTGCGTTAGAAGGATTCCGACTGATTGTGTCTCGAGCGCATAATATGTTTGTTCACGCGTAAGAACACCGACGAAATATCGGACGTGGTTGGTTAGTAGAACAAAACTTTCACGAATAAAATTACACTCCCTAACGAACTTCCGATAATTTAACCCCCGAACGTTGTTTCGCGAGTGACTGGCAATTCGTTCACGCGAAACCTGTATAAAGCCTAATAAGCAGAAAATTTTCGAGGAGACGTTGATTAATGGTTTCTTTTTTTTCTTTCGTGTTAAAGCAGGCGATTTTGACTTTATGAAAAGAAGGATCGTTGTTTCAAGATCGTACAACTATTTCGAAATTATTTGATTTCATTTGAGAAGATCATTCGTTTAAGAGATCAACGATTAATCGCCAACTACATAAATTGCGAAATGGTGGAACGTGATAAGGTTACAAAGACTATTTTTTTCATTTGTTTTGCGATGTACGATTATTTATGTAATGTTGACGCGATAAGTAATCTTATGGAAATAAGTCACGAATTTTTTAAGTAAAGAAATGGAGTTCGGATGTGGGATCAAGGTTTTACAGGAGAATTTTTGAAAAAAAAAAAATTTATTCTGAATTCTAATAAAATTCATCGAAAGTAAAAGTTTCGGCTAAAATATGGTTCACGTGAATTTATGATTTCCATAAATATTGACCAATTCAAATTTTGCACGAGTCATGTCGTAATGGAACTTCGTGTAAACCGTAAATGCTCATTACTGTTGATATTTGCTCTTTGAATTATTAATAGCTTCCAGTGAAGCTGGGCTCGCTAATTAACAACGATAGTAATATGCAAATAAAGACAAGAGCGGCAGAATATAATCGTTTTCGAGCGTGGAAACTTTTAGCTTTCAAGTTGACACATATATAATCACAATATATCGTTGGATTTTGTTTTCTGCCTAGAAGGATCGACTTAAAGATTATTTCGTTCTAGTATTCGGATATCTTTCCAATTTTTCATTTTCATTTCATTATTTCAGAGTATATTTTGTCTGTACAAATTGATCACCGATGTATTGGAAATTTTGCTAGAATTATGTTTGTTCATAAATGAAATGTAGATACAAAGGAAGAAAATACTAAGAATTTGTCGGTCCAACTTGTCACATCAAATAACCTATTAATGTCTGAACCAAATTGTCTCGAATCTTCTCTCAGAAACTCTATTTTCCTCGCCGCTAAACAGAACTTTCGACGCATAAGATCAACCGATCTCGAGGTTCCTTTCATCGAGACATTCTTTTCGTGTCACCTACTTTTTACCAGCAATAAACGCGTGCTATCTATTCTTGCCCAGCGACGTGTTCAATATTTTCTTTTCGGTGATACCTCGATTCTCCGATAATCAATCATGTTTCGCTGTTCATCTACTACGTTAGAATCGATATACGTGATTTTATATATTAAAATTTCCTTAGCGATTTTGGAATACCGAAGTTGTACAATTATTATCGTTATATCATTAAACCGTCATAATTATCCTGCATCGAGTAATTCTATAAGAAAAGAATAATTTAATTTTTTCTTGCACTTGGACTGCAATTTTCACAAGTTCGATGACTGTATGTTATAAAAAAATATATAATAAAAATTCTCGATTATTAGTGGCGTACTTGGAGATTGCTTTATACTTTTATCATATCGGCGTTTATAACACTGCTTTATTCTTCGCAAAATGACGGTGTTTCTCGATAAAATGCAGCCCTTATGACGAATTTTCGTCGCTTGGATAAAACTGTAACATTGTGCCTAACGTTTCGAGCTTCAACCTTCTAATCAGGATATCAGGGAAATCGGAAACGTTACGATCTCGTAAATCTTGTGGATCAGAAAATTCATTCCCCGACAGGATTAAGCAACGAAAAGAATCAATATCGTTCCAAATCTCGCGCCATTAGTTTGAGATCGAAATTTTCGATCTTTACTTGGATTTTCGTTTAATGGAAAAGTGCAATGCAAGGCTAGAAGTAAACGAAAATCGAAAAAGAAGCAAACAGCAGACACTTGACGCGATTAGTTTTATTTGAGCTCGAAGAGAGTTTATATGGAAGTCGTGTCGATGATCGAACAACGTTTCGACTCGATGTAGCTCAAGTTACCGCAGTAGCGATAGTTGTCGTTAGTATGATCGTAACTTTTCATTGGAAAGGCAAGGTAAATGTGATAATAACGATGATTTGATTGATCGATGGAGATTGAATGCGCGTAATGAGGATGGAGCTTCGTCTAAAATTTGTTGAACGAAATTTAAATGTCGTCAGATCGCTGGAACATAGACTGACATACAATCCTCAAACCTCGTTTATTCAAATAATTTATCTGCTCATAGAAATTCCAAGTATATCATAATTCGATTTATAAATAGAAAGAAAAATTGTATAAAAGTGTCCGTTTCTTGATACTTTCGTCGAAGTTAATTGTTATTTGTATTCTTTATATGGATCCATCTTGTTATTTTTAAGCCTTCGGTTATTCTGATATCGACGATAGAGTCGTATTTAGAATATCGTTAATTTATCGGAGGAGCGACGTAATTAAGAAAAGTGAAGTTTTCGGGAGATCGGTCTGAAATATATCGAAATAGAAAATTTATTGGTAATTCGAGAATTCTTGTTTCTTTGTATAATGTCGTGTAATTTCTTAAAAGCCTAGTTTCTTCTTGGTTAAAACTTCATAAACAACAAGGACAGAAAGAGGAAGAGAAAATAAAGCGGAAGAAACATCGCTGAAGTATTTCCAACATTATGCACGCGTGTGTGGACATTCAGCTCGTAGCGACATATCTGCATATCAACGTGGTTCTCTGCTTGAAATTCTTCTCGTGACACAACATAGTTACTCGTTGCACACAGAACTTCATCCGCATTCGCGTGTGCGCGCGACGTCGTTGCAACCCTTCGAGTCAGTGGCAGAGACGCACGTCGAGACGCCTCAAACGAGTCCGAGGACGTGTTCCTCCCTTATGTTCCATCGATTTTTTATACCGAGCTCTGTCAACCTACGCATTTCTCCTCCGTCTTTAAAATTTTTTATCAACCTTGTTGTATCGATATTCGATCATTTTTCTCGATTCTTTGTACGTCTTTCTTTGTCATGTTTTACACGGAAAATAATTCGAAGACATTTTTTACGTAAATATAATACGATCTATGGAATTATTAGAATTAATCATCGCACACGTTGTTCGCATATTCGAACGACATTTCACGCTCACTCGGATTTATTTCATATATAATTTTCATTTTAAAAGTAGGCTCCTAATTTCGAATTTTATCGCTATACATAAGCAGTCGTGTATTAGTGAAGACGAATTATCGCGAGACAAGTTCCTCTTTTCTTTTTTCGCTAATAACGTATTTTAATATTAATAGCTTTCGTTTTTTTCGCACGTTACAGCATCGTTACCTCGTTTTCCGCACAATCGTTGCGTTCAGTTCTCCTGTTCGTTTCGACGAATTTCTCTCTTCCTCGTACGGTCCCCCCGCTTTTCTATTCCGCTTTTTCCGCCTTCCTGCGTCAGTCGGCCGATGAACTTGTCAATTTTCGTTGCCGGAACGCGTGAAACGATCGGCTGGCATACGTGAACCCGATTTTACGAGACTGCATCGGATTGCACTTCCACGACGCGATCTCTTTCACGCGAAATATCGATGGTAGACAGGCGTACACCTGCCTCCCGGGATGGAAGACCTTGAAATTCAGCGTAAATTCAGCATATTATGTTACTATGAAAATCTATATCGAATCTCCCGTGAATATAATCCTAAATAACGATCGTTATCTTTAATCACTTTAACCACAGGATCGTTGTCGGTATGAATTTTTTTTTTTTTTTTTTTTAAAGAATCGAGAATAATAAAAATGATTTTTAACTTTTCTAGAAGAGATTATAGATATGAAATTAAGCCGGTTACTTACTTTTATGAACCTAAACGCGACCACCGCGCAGTCAAAAGATTAGAGTGAAAAATTTACGACGGGTGATGTTAATGAATATATGGCTTTTGGGAAGTTCGTCATATCGATCTGAAAATGTCATTAATGAGTTTTACGTTAATAAGAGTTACGAAACAATGATAAACGAGCTGAGAAAGCCAATGTGTTCGATTATGACTTTCGATAAAAAGAGTCGTTCGCATTCTGTCGTGAGCGAAACAGTATTTAAAACGTGGCTCGTTTATTGTCTGTTACAGCTTGGACAGAGATCAGCCGTTCACATTCCAGCTGGGAGTTGGCCAAGTTATTAAAGGCTGGGACCAAGGATTGGTGGATATGTGCGTGGGCGAAAAGAGGAAGTTGACCATACCGCCGGAACTCGGATACGGGGAGAAAGGAGCCGGAAACGTAATTCCTGGAGGTAAGATTGTTTCTTCGACGATGTTCTTACGACGTTCCCTGTGTCTGAAGTTTCTTATTATCTTCGTTCTATCGGATAGAAATTACTTTTCTCGAAAGTCACGATAAACAATCGTTTTAACGGGTATTCGATATCTAGTATGGGAACTCGCGCACGAATAAAATACATCGCGAATCTAAATTCCTGATACAAGCGAAGTTAGAAAGATTTTGGGGGCGATACAAAACGAGTGAAAAATCAGATGTAACGAAATCGTGTTGGTAGGTGCATTTTCTAGAAAACCGAGTTTGAAAATTTATCGGGTATACGTGAATTCGCCTAGTTCCAGTAAACACGGTTTTTATTGGAACAATTCAGAAACTTACGGAAACAACTAATGAAGATTGTCGATACGAAAGCATGTAAATTTATATATCGATCACCTTTCGAGTCGTTCGACGGTAGATAAAATAAAAAGTATCGGGCGCTCGAATTGATTGCGTCAATTCTATCGTTCAGAAATTCACGATAAGGGCTTGTCAACGAGAAACAAGGGCGGACATAAAAAGGACGAAATTGCAACGGTTTCACGGCGAGAAGTTCCAGTTTAATGTTAACTCTCCTCAAATTATCCGTGGGTTCCATCGATTCTCGGAGGTAAACGAACGAGACCAACGAACGACGAATCGATACAAAAGGGGATCGTTAGTAACGAAATCAGACTAAAAAATGCAATTGCACGGAAATCCAATAAAACGTCAACCATTAAATCGAGCACTAGCTATCCCAGTTGACCTGGCTGGATCAACAGCGACGCTCGTTCGCTCATTTTTCTTCTTTTTTTTTTTTTTTTGCGAACGTTTTCGCGTTAGATAAATCGAAAGTTAGCCTCGAATATGCATATACCTCCGATTTTGATCCCATGTTTTATGGAAGGCTTTTATTGGTGAAGAATGGAGTTCACTCGATGATGTTCGGTAGGAAAGGTTTCGATGCGGATAGATAATTCTTTTGCGCAGTAACTATCTTCGGTGATACTGAGCTCATTACATGGAAAAATATTTCAAAATTTAAATTCGTCGAAGCGATTAGAAAAATTCAAATTTAACTTATAATGGAGGCAAAGTAGAAGAAGGATGGGGAAATGGGAAAAAAGCCAGGGATGAAGTAAGGAAGGAAGCAAGGAGAGGAAGCTATTAGGGTTATTACCGTGGTTCCTGCTCATTCATTAAATCTGTTTTATCATAACTCGATCGAGACTTTTAACCCTAAATGGCTCGTACTTCGCCCGAGCGTTTTTACAACTTTCTAATTACTAAAATAATTATTTAGTTTTTATATTCCATTCACAATGTGTATGTATATATATATATATCAAATCTGTGTCGCAATAAAATACTTAGATATATTTTATTTAACGATTTATGGATAAAGACTACAAAAAAAAGGAACGTGGAAAGTCACATTATTTTTTATTTTTTATCGTCCTATATAGAGTCCTATTATTCTGATATAAAAGAAAAGGTGTATACTCAATTTCGAAAAAAATGACAAAGTGGAAATGGTTTGTTCCGACTCAAACGTGGATATATTTTATATCGTGAAAAATCACTGTTTTCTTCTCTTTTTCGTATTTTATATTTTAGATTTCAATAACGAAAATTGAAAGCGTTTCGTAATCGTTCCGGAAACGGCGCAGACTCCTCGTTCATTTACCACGCGAATTTTTCATGGTTTCTCCCAGTCAGACTGTTGTCTGTGGTTCTTTGTTGCGGAAGAACGTGTAATGAGAAGTTACAATGTTCGAGGGCTTTGCAACGCGGGTGGGTTAACTGCGGTTTATGCGTTTTATGGTTAATTAACTTCTTCACCGGCCAACATGGGTTCACTTGTCTCCTTTGTGAAAAATATTTGCGTAACACGACGTTTACGTTGGCGGCATAGCAGGAGGAGACCGGAATATTTGTCGAACCTCTTTATAGTCGCTTTGTTCCAGTTTTTCAACGTTTCTCAATATATTCGACACGGTTCAATGAACATTCGATACGATTATCTTTTACCGAAAGGGAAAGCTAATTAATTAATTACCGCAGGTAGACATGGAACAAGTGTCGCGATTAATACTCGCGATTAACCGATTCAAGGAGATCTTTTTATTTCGAGAAGATTCATGATACTATAGTAATATCAAGGTATTAAGTAATAAAAGGTATTAATATTTTCTTGTAATAACTAAAACAAATATTAGACGTTCTACATTTTTCTATGACGATTAAAAGTGAAGGTTTCATTTCGAAATTTTGGTATCGTTGTGTCTCGTTCGGATTAATCAACTTCTTGACCAGTTTGGATCTATCATTTATGTGCTTAAAAATTCCTACCGTTTGTTCTCATTGGTCGAATCACTTTTCTGTATCGAGTCGGTTTAATCGAATTAACAGCTCGAAACTAACTTTGCTAACGTGAACTCGTTATTTTAATCGATTCAAAATATCCGTTCCTTCGAGCGAAATCGAGGTTTTATTCATCAATACCGATACTCCAATAAGCACCATCTTCTTTGGCACGATTTCAGGTTAATATTTGAACTAAGTTCACCTGAATTCAAACAGTTTGATTCAAATTACTTGACTCGTATAAAGCTCGAGTTCAGGCAACTTGATTAATATGAACGAGGCTTTACAATCGCCGTTGCAGAACGACAGGATTGTGTCATGTCAGAATGAAGAAAAGCGTCTTCATTGGAATACCGATTCAATGACCGAAGCGAATCTCTTGGATCTCTTCCGGAATCCTCTTAACAATATGTAGCTGCGTTGGAACAACAAACTTAATCACTGTTTTATTAATTGTTCTCGCGTAAATACACGTATATAATCTAAATACTATGAGAAAAAAAACGCAACATTACGAACAGTTCTTCACTTTTTATTTTTTAACGACAATCTAAGATTAAACAAAGAATACGTTCTTTGGTCTAATGGCTAGTTTTAAGATTATACGGCAAAGAGGGAACAGGTCGGTATATATCGTTCAGTAGGCTACCTAATTGTAACGCCTGAGGTCTTTCATAAATTCACAGTTCCATTTTAATCTCCAGCCAGGATAATAGCGATTCCTCGTAAATTTTACCACGAGCCAGAGAACAATCCTATCGCAACGATACTCTCTTTTCACGCTGCGATAAAAATGTTGAACAATTTAAACGGCCAGTCGCGCGCCATTGAACGCGTTTAAGCACAGATTAATTTGAACCGCTCCCTTTTTACCTCAGTTTCTTTTCCGTCCAGTACAACAATGGAATGATTAACTTTTCCGTTATTTCGGTCTGGTTATCGTATAACATTAACTTGTATTTGAGCTTTGCGGGGGTCTGAAAGCCGCGAACGAAAATAGTTCGCCCTAGTATTGTTCGGAAGGTAAAAAGAGGTTTCAGATTTCTTGGATTCAGAAAGAAAATAGTTTTCTCCCGGCAGGAGGAACGCCGAAGGGCAAGAACGAAAAGGAGGAAGTTGCGTACAAAGAGAAGGAATTTGATTCCATCTGTCGTCGATGTTGCGGCTACAGAAAATAAAAGCAACTCTTCGAGAGTTTACTAGCGTTATGTAGAAAATGGGCAAGGATTTGAAACTATCGTTTCTCTTAAAGAGAGAAAGTGTCTCTTAAAAATGTAATTGGCGTTAGAAAGCGTTCGTAGAAGATTGTGTTGCCCGTGGAAATCGTATAAGGCGTGGTACAAGCTTTTCGATGAAATTTTATTATCGAGTGGACAGTAAGTTGAGAAAAATTTGGCGGATCTTATTATGATCTTATTATGAGAGTGAATTAAGAATCATTCGAGTCTCGGATATACGTTTTTTTTTTCATTACATGTACTTTACATTATTTGAGTCATGGGAGAAGCAATTGCTAGCAATCGATAAATTCTCCTTGAGCTCTAATCCATTATTTCGCTAATTCTAACTGATCAATCCGCTCAGTCGCTAAATACTAAATTTCCACGGGGCTCGCCGCTAGACGAGATACATTGTCTGCTGTATTAATTACAACCAGTTTAAGTAGTGAATAATTAAGCGGTATATTTCATTAGGTTACGGTTTAATCACGATGGGACCGTGTATAATTAATACGAAATATGCGCTGATGCAGGCGAGTGTACTGCGTGCTGGGTGTTCGTTGAATTTCGCGGGAATTCGCCGCATAACAGATCATATCGTTATCGGTGAAAATACATTACCATTCAGGACATTATATATTTATATATTTGTCTAAACGCGTTTATTGCGAAAAATCGTTCACGTTTATTTTTACAATATGCGGTCGATCTCAAGTACTTCAAACGCGTACAGTTGAAATAAATTTACTGCTCGAACTAATGGCTCTTGTAGTTATAAATCTTATTAACCGATCGCCGGACTGCCGATGCTTATGCAAATTCCTATTTTTACCAGCAATAAAAAATGAAACGTAACCAGCGATTCGTTTCACCTACGAAATATTAGAACGTATGCTTTACTTTGCATATCTGATACATTTCTTCGTATATTACGTCCATTCTGTAGATTTTTGCACCTCTAAATTTCTCGTAAGTGCATAAACGTGCACAAGCTACTAATTACAAATTATCCTTACGTATAATCTTATTATACACACAATCGTTATAACGTAATAATGAGTAATCGCAGCACTTTGTCAATTTCAGAACGTTGTATAACACGGACAGATTTGTCGTTCTTATCGCCGACACGGTTCGCTCGGGTCAATGGTGATTGCGTAAGAATCGTCAAGATGAAATTGATCGGTCTTGTCGTTCTACTCTGAGAATTAAGTGCACGCGACTGTTAACGAGCTCATTTTCCTTTTCTAATATCGGTTTTATTACATGATCGCGTTACAGCAGGCGATCTCGTAAACGGAAACGTTCATAAGACGTTTCATAACCGATAGGTTATTTATTGAGATATAACGATTAAATGTTCGGAGAGGGTAATTTCTTATTTAATAAAAATGCTGCACGTCGTAAGTAGTTTAATCTGTAAGTGAACGTTTTGACGCGTTGATAATACAGCGTTATGGCTGGACTGCGGATGTTTATGTATTTGTATAGAAAATTTGAACGTGCAAAAATTGTACAGGATCTACGTCCTATAGATATTTGGACGCTTGGAGAAAATGAGGTCAATTTGGAAAACCACTAGCGGCTTATTGAAAGCTTCATGATTATCTTGTTACGAAGAATCCATAGCATATTCTACGTTATAACACTAATTTCAAAATAAATAATAAAGTTGAATACTTTTCTGGAAAATATATTTTTCTCGCTGTTCCAACTAATTTTGGCATCTGTATTTTTACACGTTCCATTGTATTCGTTGTTATATATATACATATATATCAGTCATTTAAAGTTCGATCGTCTTTGCCTATTTCTGCTTATTCGCAAATAATACGTCTCGTTCGACGTAAGGTCCCCATCTATTTCTGAATTTGCCTTTGATCTTCCTTTGAACGAAATTAGTACCAGACGTCAACGATAAGATATCCGTTGTACATGGTCCGGGGAAAAGAGACACGAGACAGATTTTTCATCCACGTGGAAGCGTATAGATCGTGGACGAACAAATAATAGAAAATCCACGGCAATCGTCTTTCGTCAGTATTGACAGAGACGTATTGGATTTTTATTGGGTTTCGGTCAATCAATGCGGTCAAGGTATGTCGGTGATTCCACGGGATCAGTGAAATATAATGGAAGATCAACGCGACTGATTTGGAGAAATCTCATTTCTCTTTCTCATCTTCTACTCTCATCGTCTTCCATCTCTATCTTCGTTTTAAACGTCGAGAATGTTTAAACGATATCAGCCAAAAATTCGGTATCACGGATGAGAATTTCGTCGATAGTTTCCGGTGTCCTCGAAACGGATGCTACCGTCTGCCAACGAGGCGTTTGCAAGTCTGAGTGGAAACCTCTTGGAACGTGTTCGACAACGAGGGCTGTTACTCTAGCAGTATCGTGAAATATTTTATTAGCAGGTCTGCGCTCTATAGGCTCGAGGAAAGGAACTCTCTGAGTGCAGTGTCGTATCGAAGGGAATTTACAGGTTCCAGTCTCGGAAAATAGTCAAAGTCCCGGTTTTATTTACGAGCAACTGTTTAGCGTTGTGGAGGAGTTTCTGCTTTTTGCTTGTCTCGTCGTAAATTGAAGAAATTTGTATATTTGAGGGAAAATATGGTTAAAGGAATAATGAAATGAGTCAAAGAAATTGAAATAATTAAAGGTTGATATTGAATTAGAGGAAACGGAACGTTTCTCGTCATATCGTCGATTAGCATCAACCACGTTAAAAAAGAAGAAGTTTGCTACAAATCACGTATGTTCGACGTTAAGGAGATTTCTGATAAAAATGTCAGAACTTCGTTATTGGTCGTCATAAATAATCAGAACGTTTAAATGATTTTCTCGTGCGAACATAAAATCGGCTATTTATTGTATTCGTTGAATCGGTGAAGACGACAACGTGTTATTTAAGAAAGGAATCGATATCTTTTTCAGTGTGTTTGGAGTGTGAGCAGCACTTTGTGAAAATTTCGATTGATCAGGTCACGTAATATATCTTTAACGAAATCATTTATTTCTGACTGCAGGTGCTACTTTGCTATTCGAAGTTGAACTGATCAATATCAGCGACTCTCCACCAACGGCAAACGTGTTCAAAGAGATCGACAGCGACCATGACAACCAATTGTCCCGCGAGGAGGTGAGAGCAATGGCAAGATCTCTTTTATTTTTTCTAAGGGTTATTCATGGTGATGGCTTCAGTATAAATAGAATAAAATATTTAACGAATCTACTAAAACTCTAACGACAAATTCAATTTATATATTAACTTCTTAACGATCAAGCTCGCACTTCGCGTGAACTACATAATCGGTATAGTTTCGTCACTGATTTATTCGTTCTATTCGTTAAAGTAAGCAACGTGCATACGATATCTTGAGATAGTAAATCTAAACTTTAGATTCTTCTCACTTTCCAATTATTAGACCGCGAATGTTTGTGCAAATTTATATTTTTAGATCCAGCTAAAAGTTCAAATGATATTTAACGAGAGATTCCTTTCACTCGCTAAATACTAAAATATCAAATTCTTATATATAATTCGCGATAGTTAATCTATAACTATTATAATATATATGATACTAATATAATACCGAAACCCTTCTCATACTTGTTCTAATTCTTGAACTATAGATCCTGTATAATACGGAATTCGTATAATACGAAACGCGTCTCGAGTTGTATCGGGATCCTACTATAGCAATAATTCGATGGTCGAGGATTAACGAATCCTATTCGAAATATGTCGGACAAATTTGATGGAAAAAATTGTTTTTGCGATTCTACTCGTCTCATAAAATTTGTATGGACCAAAGGCCAATCACGGGGATCGCTTGTTGTTAGCTTTATCTCTGGCGTGCAAGTGCAAAGGATTAACATGTGCGCATTGTGTCGAGGGAAGGGATGTAAAGCTCGTAACGTTATATTCCTTTTTTTTTTTTTGCCCTACTGTTTTCAGCGTGTAACAAACGTGCGCAACTAATCCTTTGCTACCTTTTTTTTCGTATTTTATTCCCTTGCGTATAGAGATACGTTTTAATCATTTAAAAATATTGTGCGACTGACAACTTTTTAGCCGTGGATATATTGCGTCAAAGTACATTTAAAAACATAGTTCCGAGCATTTTTCATCCCTTTTGGCTTATTGCAGAAGAAAAGAGTTTTTAAATAAATAAAAACACGCTCGCGCACCGAATTTATATGCTTAGCCTGTTTAAGACAGCTTGAAATGCACTGTTATAAAGCTTCGCATTGTATTTTATGTACAGAAATGTTGGAACGAATAAATCCCTTTGACGACTAACAAATTCTCCTCTTTTCATTTATCACTTTGAATTATTTTTGGTACGTATTAAAATCATTAAATAGCGATAAAAAATAAAAATTCAATCTTCGAAGAAAATATCTAACTTAAACGCAAGAAATTCGATATACGTGCTTCTTTCTAATTAAATATGCCAATTTATCTTGATTTCATTTATTAACTCAACATCCGCTGGGAACATTAGCTGTTTTTGGACATGACACGTTAGACGATTTGGAAATTGGAAAATTAAAACGTGATAAATCAAATTTTACGTTTTTTATAGAAGAAGAACTTAGAATTCGATACGCTGTCAATTCACATTCCGTATTATCAATTAAAATTAAATATACATTTATCATTCTCTCGAACGTTCCAAATACATTGATTATATTACCACGTTTAATTGAAATACTACCTTTTAGTAATCAAGTAATATAAAACTCGTGAAATCGATAAAAATAGACTCATCGGCCTCATATAACAAATACATTAAAAAAAAAAGAAAAAAAAATCGAGACAGAATATCGATCACGTGCAAAATAGGAGAGTAAAGAAACATAACAACGTTACAAGTATTTAAACCAAATTTTGTTTATTTACCTTGGATTTTATTATCGCTTACTTAAACTTGTGAAACTTATAAAAAAAATAGAATTGATCGTTTTAATTTCCGACTGAGTCGTACGTGTGTAATATCAAAAAGAACTTGGCACGATCGTTTCTCTTTGCTAATATCGCAAAAGCAAAATAGAAACAGAGTCTAAATTACCGCGTTATCGTCCGATGCTAACGTGTTTGCTTGTGTACAGGTGAGCGAATACCTGAGGAAGCAAATGATCGAGGCGGAGCAGGGCGGAGCCGGCGACAACGAGGAGGTGAAAAAGATGCTGGTTGACCACGACAAACTGGTCGAGGAGATCTTTCAGCACGAGGACAAGGACAAGAACGGCTTCATCTCCCACGACGAATTCAGTGGGCCGAAGCACGACGAGCTCTGAAGTCTTCGTGTCGCGTCGCCGCGTCTCCGAGCACCGCGTCGCCGACGGCGTCGTGTCTCGCGCCACCACGTGTTCACATCCGCGCGGAATCGTCTCGTCGAGTCTTGTCCGATCCGCGAGGAACACTTCTGAACACGGAACCCTTCGCAGCCGTGTCATATCGATCGATTGATCGATCGTTTGTCCCGTGGACTGTGTTGAAACACGAACATCCGCTTTTTCGACGCGTCCGCTGCGCGGTGCACACGAATCTTACAAGCTTGAAGAAGAAAAAAAAAAGGAAAGAGAAGCGCGGACGGATCTCTTCTTCGCTAGGGAATTTCTCTCGTGAAAGGAGGACAGTGGCCAGTCGTCGATCGAAGGAACGAAGGAAAGCGTCTGAGAACTCCGTATCCATAGGAACTCCATAGAGGGACTCGACCGAGAAATTGACCGAAAGAGTATCAAAAGTGCAAAGGCAGTTCAGTTCGTCTCACTAAGATTCCTCTTCTTGTCCAAGGAAGAAACTCGAAGATTGCGAGTCGGTACGAGCTTGCTCGAGTAATTGGAAGGATTGCGAGAATTAATCGCAAAGCCAGGCTTAGAATGTCGCACATTCTTTCCACGCGAACGAAACCAAGTTCTAAGAGAATCGGTAGAGAGAGAGAGAGAGAGAGAGAGAGAGAGAGGAGGAGGAGGAGGAGGAGGAGGAGGAAGAACTACCTCTTGGAATGTATCGATTATGTCCTCGAACGTTTTCGTATTTTCAGGATGCTTATCCCTCTGTCGATGAACATGTTTCCTAAGAAAAGACGAAATAATCTATTAACGCAATAACGACGCGGGAGTACAAGAATGGAAAAGAGAGGAAGGAATAAGACAGAAGGGAAAAGGACAAGCGCGTTAAGGATGTTTTCAGAATGTTCTGGCGCATTTTTCATCGGAGATATACGGCTTTCGGGGACACGTTCCAACTATGTGAACCGGGAATTTACGTTATCGAGAGTGATAACTCGCGAGTGGCGTAAAGACATGACTGGTCGAGCGATCGAAAACCTGGCACGAAGCGAGGCTGTTCTAACGTAATATAATTATACGAATATAGATAGAAAGAAACGAAGGGAAAGAACGGGAGGGAGTGAGAGAAAGAGAAGAAGGGTGATATAATGTGAAAAAGACAGAGAAAGTGTTTTTTCTACACGACTATAGATGTTAGCGTATTAATTAAGAGCATCGATGTAACGGTGCTAAAAATTACACGCGAAAACGTTCTGTCCCTCTCTCGAAGAGCTTCTTCCTTTTTGTCCATTCCCGCTCCTACCTGCCTTCTATGCCGTATCACACACAACACAATTAATTGTACGTACACACATACACACAGTTACCTCCTTTTTCACCAGCATCGACAAGACCCGCCGGCATTCTCAGCCACGAATTTCACGCGAGAAACGTATCCAGGACTGGTGGAGAGGAACTCGATAGAGTAGAAGCCGCGAGATAACCTCGAGGATGTTACGTGGTGGATATGAGTGGCGGTCGCAAAGCAACGCGATCTTTTTTCTCCCATGATCGACGATCTATCATTATTACACTTTTAACTGATACGTTTTTATTACTACATTATATTGTATATTGTTAAAGTTGGACGAAGGTTAATAATAAATCGTGTGTCTCGAGCACAGTTTGTTATATAAAATAATTTGTTCGATTCGTATACCGCTCCAACCTTTCCCTTTTTCTAGTCAGTAGATTTTAGCAAAAGGGCTCGTAGTTCGAACACGGCGAACTTTTCGAAAATTCGATTCTCGATTGCGTCTTATTTCGAACGACGAATCGAATAAAATTATCCCTTTCTTTTTGTTCGTTTTTCGTTTCGAGAAATTAATACATTTTTTATTACGAACGTTATGATTATACAGAAGATTTTTGTTAGTACGTGTTTGGAAGTATCATAGAGCTGTTCTGAAATTATTTTTAACTCGTCCGCTTTTGAAGCTAAATAAGGATAAGTAAAGTACAAGTGAAACAAGGATAAATAACGATAAAGAACGATTACACGCGAAGGCAGAATTATTTTTAACATGCATGTTTCGGGGACTAGGACCATACAATGAAGAAACGTTACGTAAACATTGATCTCTTTTGTTGGAAATAAAATACAAATTAAAACGAAGTACTCGAGAATTAACTAACTTGATCCAAACCGTAAATCATCTATTGATCGAATCGTATACTACGTTAATCGAGGGTCAATTTCGCAAATTGTATGAAAGGATAGGAACAAAAACGGGGAACACCAAATTAACAAGACGATTCGTTATTGTTGCTCTCAATTTTATTTCAAGAATCATTTCCGCAGAAAATTACAGTAATGGCGCATGCGCAACATCACGCAGCGCGATAATAAGGTGATGATTAAATTAATTAAGTTCCTCCTCTCGCCGAACAAATCACACCGTTTACAAATTTTCGCCGTCTAGGTATCCGAAATTCACTACCTACGATATCGGCAGAAATAAAATCGCTATTCAAGTTCATAAACTCACTTGTTCGTTTCCTAGTTTCTTCCTTCGTCGACAGAAAAAAAAGATACGGTAAAAAAAAAAAGATAAGAAAGATACGGTTTCGTATCATCGAATGGTTCATTGATTTTCGTTCGAAACTTTCTTTAAACCTGAAGAGAGAACTCAAAGTTTTTCATCGACGGATCAAAAGTGTCGTTTGAGGCACGTTTCGATAAGATTGTTCGATTTTTCATCGCTGTCGTTCGAACTTTCAAGTGTTTGCTCGAATGCAGAAGCATCTCGGCGGGTATTTCGATAATCTTCTCGTTCCGTGTTGCAAAAGCGAATTGCTTCGAGAAATGCTTTCTCCTCTTCGCGTACGAGCATTTATTCCCGAGAAACTGTCACCGCGGAAGATGCATCTGAAAACTTCTCTCTCCATTTTTTTCCCTCTTTCATGCCGCTTTTTTTCCGCGCAAAGAAGATGGAGAGGATATAAGTTTCAAAAGTCGTCGCATTCGTTCGCCGTGCGAAACGCTGACCCGTAAGCTCGTCGCCTACAAGCCAGCAGTCGTACCAAACGAGATGCGAGCCGTCTGACTGATCATCCCAATCTGTTTCTTTTTCGTTGTGCTACTCCATCGGTCATTTTTAACGATTGCGAAGAGTCGAGTGCATCAAATATTTCTCGATATGTGTACATCTTCTTAAGGAAAATTCCGATGAAATATACACGCGACGAAAATGAAACGATTTACCGCTTCACGCGTATCAACTTGCGTTACCGACGGAAAACTTTTTACTGTTGTTCGTCATCTTTCACCATTCGTGCAATCAAACGCCTATTAATTAAATTGATAAAACTCGACCAATTTGGTTAGAAAACACCGCGTACCTTCTTGTTGTAAAAATTGCGAAATTCAACTCTGATCGTTTGTAACTTCAAAGGTTTAGGCCCGTACGATTTATTCAACTACGGTATCTGATCGTATTTGGAAAAGTACGAACGACAGTTCAAGCGATAAGATCGAAAAATAGGATGGAAGGCCTCGAGTTTCGTCTTCACCGACGAATTTGATAAAAACGATAGCTTTCTGCCAACGTACAGAAAGTTCGATAGAAATATATATATATAAGCGTGTATATATATCTATATATGTATATGTATATATAATTCTTTTAACATATAACCTTGGTGTATGCGATCTCCATAGGGAGGCTTTTTCTTTCTTTTGAGTTTCATCGTCGTGTTCGTTGGTCGCGCCTCCGTGAAATCGCAATGCTCTGGTCGTGTGATCAACGTCCGACCGAAGATTCGATGATCGTGTTACTATCCTTCCTTTCTTCTCGTGGACGAGCTACAGGTTTCGAGTTTTATCACAGTCAGTAACCCTTGATGTAGGTGGCGATGTGTTTCTTCTCCTCTTCCGAGAGGCCGTTCTTCAGCGTTCTACGCACTGTGAATTATACACAATTGATATTTGTCTACATCGAAGTGGTATCGTTAGAAATAAGATCAAAAGATGCAGGTGATTTTAAACGTTAGAACATTTCGTGTAATTCTTTAGTACACATAGATAGGTCGATGGGAGCAACTAAGAAATGATTTCAATTTTTACATTTTATTTTAATAAATTTGCATTCTTCGAGCGTCATAATTAGCCGAAACATCGGCATTGTCTCGACCAATATCATTCTTCTTATATACTTTAATAGCGTTTATAGAGGAAAAGTATTTTAATCTTACGATACACGTAATGTTCGTCAATTTAAAACACTAAAATTATAATGCTGTACAAGTCACAGAAAATATCATTCCAAATAATCGTTCCAAAATTAGTTTTGCATGCGGTAGAATCAAAGGAATATGTAACAATTAAGCTAACATTCTGCGCTATTATTTACACCGTGGATCAAAGGCATTCCAGATCGCCGAGAATCCTATCTCGTAGATCTGGTTGAAGTACCTTGCATGACACAAGCGTTTAATAGAAGAAATGTATGGTTATTAATAATACCTACGTGTCTCTGATAATCACGATCCATACCATAGTATGTGCTAGTGCTACAACTAGGAAGTATTATTATAATATTAGATATTTAATCGTTTCACACAATAATTCATCAAGCGAAAATTGATTCATGGTGTTAGTGCGAGTGGCATTTGTTATTAACGTGACGCGAACCGGCAGTTTAACGGAATGAAAATGAACAGCTCGCCCTTGCATATATAATTATGAATACTGATTAATGCGTTTAGAAAATTATGACGCGCGTTCGCCACCTATGAATCGAATAATTTTCAGATTCAAAGCTGACGATTGTTATTATCGAGATATCGCTCGAAGTATTTAATATTTTATCAAAGGAACACGATTTCATCAACTATTCCAAATGTAGGTATTCTCTGAATTTGGAAAATTCATTTCGTACTAGATATATTACAATGGACTTGACGTTAGTATAGATCGTTGAAATTATACGGAAGGTTTCTTTTGAGTTCGTGTGCACAAAATGTTTTAATAATTTTTATCAATTTAATAATAATAGAACTGAATTAACCGTTCGGTACGTCTTTTTTAAATATTCGTCCCACCAGAGCACTAGAATTATTATTGTCATTTTCAAATTTATTCTACTAACGAATGAAGAGAATTTGCTGCGGTACTATGTATTTCCTTTACGACTAAAGACATACCTGTATAATTCCGTGGAAGTATTATTTTTCTAAAACTTTAAAAAAATTTCCAACGAAGATTATGCCCAAAAAGTAATCACTTCCTGAGTATAACCAATTTGATCGATCAACAGTATCTGCTTTCGTTTCTTCGATTCTCAATGCATTGCAAACACGAAATCTGAAATTCGTTTGGTCAAGTCGATCGATTCTATCCACGACGGCACGATGAAATAACACAGGAACTAATCGAATAAAGAAACGAAAGATAACCATGCAACTATCGATAGGTATCTGGGCAAACGCATTGCGTAACTCGAATTAGGAAAATCGAATTTACTGCCGATTATTTACGAATAGAATGTTACGTGCATACGTATTCGCTTTTTCCTACTAGTAAAATAGCTGCTCATTTATAATATAAAAATGAGACGAAACGTTACTTTCTGTCAGCGATCGTCCAATCCCATAAAATAAACTTTTCGAAGCGGAACCATTGAAATTGATTCGGATTCGCGAGTACGCGTCAAGCTCGGACTTTTGGCCGGTGTACGTCAAACAGAAGCTCAAATCACCGCTAACAATAATCGCACGACACGTTCGACAGTGACTTTTTGGAGAGTGTCGATTCGTAGATTCGTTCTTTTCGTAATGATGGATCCTCTAATCGGCCGAACTGGCCGATTTTCGCGCGCCGTTGACTTCCAATTTAATGTTGCTCGGGCGAATCGCTCGCGCTTCGACTGTCTGACAAACACGGGATCCATATAGTTCCGATTTATTCGGCGTGACGCGTGTGCCGCGCGCGTCGGGACGCACCAGAACGCTCCGTGATCACGTTATTAACGAGACACCACCGAACCGTGTTTATCGTGTATATCGGCCCACGGCCGCACTCCATCCGAGCTACTTAGCAAATATTTGTCGCGACAGGGAAGGAGGATCGATACCAACGAAATTAGTTCGCTCGCTGCTTCTTTCGATATGCCTATATGCGCATTCGTATGCGTATGTGTGTCAAAAGTGCGCGCCATCGTATTATACATCGATGGTAATTCGATTGAGTGTGTGTGTGTGTTATATATGTGTGTGTACATAGCACTAGGCGAAAACTCACCGATATTTTACTACGTTCTTTAACAACAATGTGCAATGCCATTTAACGAGGTAATAAGATCGAGAACGCTTAATTTGATATACAGAATACTCGTGCTATTATTTCTCTAGGTTGTTTTCATAGATTTCTGGTAAATTTGCGAGATGATAAATGTTGCTCTCATTAATTTATATATTTTATTAACATTCATTTAACGACTAAAGCGTGCGGATATTTATGACCACTGATCAGACGTAGATCATAACGATCGATCTCTTTGATCAAAGAGCGTAAAATACGTACGATCGGTCAATTTAATTATCGTCTAATTGGTTATCGCGATTTTACAAAATAATTGGAAGTTTATTTTACTTGGTTTTATATTTATTCGAGACGTTTCTCTCGTACCTATACTACTTTCTTCTGGTTACCATCATAAATAAAACTAGTTAAAATTTAATTATCAGTTCGGAAAGTAATTAACACGAAGTCTGAAATTAATAAGGACGCGGATGGCATCTTCGAACGAGATTCCCTTCGCACCACCGTATCGTCGTTGCTTTCGTCGCGTTTCCCGGCCAGCTATCTCCTTTTCCAACGATTCATTATTCTCTTTCGCAACGAATACACTGTAAGGATCAATCGGAACTAGGGATATCAACAGACTCCGTAATATATTCTCTCGGGTTCGTACGTGACGCTTATTACGCAATTCACAAGCAGAATTATTTCATGAAACGATTAGAAGGCAAAACTGATAGTCGTATTACATTGCATATTAACATTGCATAAATATACGAATGGGAATATGAATCGCATTACATAAGATAACTACGTAATCCAGCTATTGATAATGTTAAACCGCATTTACCCTAAATGGATTGATTCACTGATAATTGAGTTCAATATTTGCTTCATTGCTGAAGCAATGTAGCTTATGGTAAAATATAATTCTATATATATATATCGACAATTTGTTCCTCTTGTTTCGCGATGCTCATCGCTGTCGCTGTTGCAACGAAACAACGACGTTATCGTAATTTTCTTTCAACGATTCTTTCGATCATTATAATTGCTTTCTGACTTTCTTCAGACAAACTGAGGCGTCTAATTTGCTTTCTAAACTTGTTACCGCTTTTAAGCGTCGCTATCGTTGTTTTGTTAGAATGAAATTCAAGCAGATAAGTATGTTTTAACATCGTTTCCTGCCTGTGTAAATCAAACGTCGCTGAAAACATCTTCGACAAGCGCGCCACTTGAATTATTCAACATTCCACGGGTTTATCACTTTCTCTTTATACAAATGCATGACAGAAGCGCGTGCAACGTATGTAATCATACGGTGCGACTAAAAGGAAGATGCCATCGAAATAAGAATTCATTACGTACGCTCAGATATACGTCTATAAATTAAGATCAAATCACTCTTCTGTCGTTTAGTTTAATTTGTCCTGTCTTTCGAACAAACTTAATTATTGGAACGTGAAATATCCGTACTCGTATTTCGAAGTATTTCTAAGTACGTGTCTGAACACGAACACGAAGCAATAACGCGTTCGACATGCAATTTACAAATAAATTGAAACGATAACGAAACCTTTTACGACCCCGTGATCAACATTATGATCGAGTATCTTACTTTCGATTAATCTCAGGAAGAAATATGTGATATTCTACTTTGCTTTCGACAGGATTATTAATCAATTAAGGATGTCGAGCAGTTTTTACCGATAAAGGTGAATTTGCAAAGGCAAGAACTGCCTTGGTTAGGACAAAAGTCCGTCCGAGGTAAATGCATTTGGGTTCCGCAATTCCCCGGCAAGCCGAAGAAACTTCTGCCACAAAAGCGTAGGTGTAACACATGGCGGTTGAACTTTTTACTTAACCTTTGAATAAGTGACAGGCTTATTTGTCTTTGTGATCTAAATTACAGGATGATAGGCCTCGCGAGATGTAGTTGCGAAAATTAAACTTGTGAAGCGTGAATTTTAATCTTCAGAAAGTATGTTTTCAACCTAATTTGACTGACAGACGGATGATCGTACGTTACTGAGTTTAACCAAATTTTCGGATATATTTAGTCTTCTAAATGTAGAACGATACGATGAAATTGTAGAAGCGTAACATGTATGTATACGTGACACATGCGAACTATCTCCGACAGAGCATCTCGAATATTAATAGATCCTAAGGTCTGTTCAAGATCAACTGATTTCAATGAACGGTCACGGATAGACCGCAGATTTTCATGCATTTATAAAAGAAAAATGTAGCTAACGCGCGCAATATATAAAATTACAAGAAGACGAAATAAATTTCGATTCCCAGTTCATTTCCTTAATTACGTTTATAAAAAAATATGATATTGCGGTGTAATGCCAATATACCTTCGATAAATATCGCGATCTTCGTTTCTGTCCATCTACTATTGATTTCAAACAGACCTCGATATCTCGATTAAAAGTTTCATTCGGCATGCCCGGCGAAATTATATCGCCATCGAACACAAACCAAACGGAGAGCAACCGTGAATAAATCGCGAGTCTCGCCAAGAGACGTTCCAATCAACAGATAAAACGTCAACCTTAAAATATTGCGTTCGTGTCGCAAGTATACAGCGAGACGCATGCTGCAACGGACAAGCGAAGCATACCCAGACAGAAAGAAGCAAGAAGACATTCCAACGCGAGAGGAAAGGAAATATGAAACACGCGGTTGAAATGGGAAGAACAGATGATAGATACAGAGGCACACGTTACACGCAGAGGATGGAAAATAAAGAAAAAGAAAGTTGCGTTTAATCGAAAAACCAGCGAACCTTCATCGCGTCGGTCACGATCGGTAGCCCTTCAGGGTTGGTACCCTTCTGGCGTGGTGTTGTTCTCCCGGGTGCGCGACCGCTTCACTGTCAGACAGAAAAAAAGAGGAAGGGAAGAAGGCTAGGCCACCCCGTTAGCAACTGCCACCAGTTTATATTTATACACGTACGTACGTACGTATGTTACACACGCGCGCAAACACATACACACGGCTATTTACACGCTTGTATATTGTACATTACGTTGTACAAAAGCCTCAATTCATATAGCGATAGAGATACGGCAGCTAATTATATTTAAGTACCATAGGTGAAAACAACGATACCAAATATTCCGTGTTATAATCATCTGTGTCACCAAAACTGTTCCTTCATTTCGTTGGAAAAATGTATTTTTGTACTGTATCGAAAGTTGCAAAAATGATTCTCTATTCTTAACATTCTTATTCTTCTTCTTAAAATCGAAATCAAGAGACGAGAAGGCGGACTTATCTTGTTCTGTTCTCAAGAGAACGGCGAAAGAGTCAGAAAAAATATTACAATAATTATTCGAATCAACGGTGCTTTTAATGTTTCAAATTATTGCGTTTAACGAGAATTTTTATATCCATTCGGAAAATGGAAATATTTCCATTTGGTAGATTCGAGTTAAGACTTTCGCACAGTTAGCATTTGCGTGCGTGTGTGCCTGTACGTATGTACGTGTAGTCAAGCCATCACCACACCCCTCGCTACGCCACCTTAAACTGGATAATTCGGGACAAAAGGAAGGAAATGAGGAAGAAAAGGGGAAACGAGGATGCAGGTTTCACCGGATGTAAAGCACGACTCCTGAATTACATATACGCATGCTAACACAATGGCAACAGTTATTTGCCCTCAACGCAATTAGTTTCCTCGTTTCATTCTTTTCTGGCCAATCTAACTCTTTTTCTCTACGTAGCTTATTATATCATTTACTTTATTTAATACTCTATATGTACGTACGACAACTAACCCCTCTAACTCTTCGACTGTTAACGCAACTTCGTTGATGCATTATGGACCAAGTCTCTTACATGTTTTTGTAATTTTCCGTGTTTTGCTGCCGGATGGAGAGAATCAACACGTTACCACGGGAAATATATTCGCTAATGTATGTTTCCTCGCATAATGAGGTTTTCAGTGGTGTTTTTATATTACGCCGATGGAGACCGGGCGCAGAAACCTTCGTAAGCTCCGAGCTTAACTCGGACAAGACCAAAACGCTGTGTATTCTAACGACTACTGCTTACATTAAATCGTTGCGTTTTTAACTTCTTATGAGAACTGGTATCGTTGTTATTAAATTTTTCTTTCCAATTTAGAAGCTGGAAATTATATAGAGATAATATATCGTTTTCTTCCTTCTACGTATTTTATGAAACTATATTCATCGTACCAATGCCTTTTGCATTGTAACCGTACTTTTTATGGAATGCTTTGGCTGCTACAATACTTTTCTCTTCAATTTTAAAAATGCAAATTATACGTGTTTTATGAAATTATATACATCGTATCAATGCTCTTAGCGTTTCAACTACATTTTTTATGGAATGATATCGTTGCTACAATACTTTTCTCTTCAATTTTGAAAATGCAAATTATTTCGAGGTAACATCATTTTCGTCCTTATACGTGTTTTATGAAATTATATATATCGTATCAATGCTCTTAGCGTTCCAACTATACTTTTTATAGACTGATATTATTGCTACAATATTTTCCTTTTCAACTTAAAAGCTGGACATTATTTTTCGATGATATATATGCTATACAACTATATGATATTTACTCTGTTGAAAAGGTTATCGCGTAAGAAAGATCTCGATAATTTTTATACCTGTTATACGTGCCATAACATCAAGTGGAAGTAACTGATAAAAAGCTACACGCGTAATAAATGAGAGAAAATGATTCGCGCAACGAAGCGGTATAAAATTAACTCTGCGTTATATTTTCTTTAGGAGCGCATCAACGGTGAATAGGTTAAAGTTCCAGGAACACGTACGTTTAATTTCCGCTCCACTAAACTCTTTTACTTAAGTCATCTAAATATAAATGCGGCTCAAGTACCAAACGGTATTTCTGATTGAAATGTTTGTCGCTTTTCTCCGAGATAGACGGATAAATATTTGTAGAAACGGGAAAAAATCCAAACTGTGCATCTGTCGGTTGCACAATGAAAAAAAAAAAGAAGAGAAAAGAAGAGACAGATCCATAAAGTGTAAATCCTGACTTTATTATGAGTGGCACGAACGAGATTCATTCTTCCATCGATCGTTCGAAACGGCGCGACGTGTGGCATAGGAATTGAAATCGTAGCCTATTTGCTTTCCTCCCGTATATCCTTTCCACAGAAAGCACGCACTACGAACTTCTCTCTATGCCGACATGTCTGTGTTCTTTTTTTTTTTTATTTTTTTTTTATTTTACTGCGGTATGTACGCAATGTTTAATCGTTATCTTCTATCCTTTTGCACCCTTGCGTGCGTGCAGCAAATACCTCGTTATACGATGCAGGAAACGTTTATACGTTCCGTTGGTAAAAATCTAGCCCTGTTTTCGATTAAAAAATCGCAGTATTTCTCGTGATACTTTTCGATCAAACCTTTTGATCGGTGACATAGTAATAATTGAATCTTCTTTATAGAAGAAAGAGAAATCAGAATATTTTTCTGGGGTTACGTCTTTCTATGCACAGTTTATCGTATTTAACGCATTGCTGAATTATCTGAATTTTGAGAATCTTTTATTTTTATAAATTTACTGCTAAGGAGATTTATCCTATATACGCTACCGGTGTTACTATAGCAATATAGATAATGTAAAAATTTTTATACGAGTTTGATTCTAAGTTTTTTTAATTCTTCTACCTAAAGTACGTAGAAATTACTATACGTAAATACTTATTATAAGAATACTAATTTTTACAGTATTTCTCAAAAGTGTCGATGTTTCAACTTGGATGTAATAGCCGAACATAAAAAAGTTGTTTGAAAAATTGCAGAGAATGATATTTTACCAGCGTCGTTCGAATACAAGCGTTAGAAGGAAGTCAAATATTTCTCTATTTTCTACATGAAGTTTCATAAAAATCGAGAATACCAAAAACTGATTCCCGTGGCTAGTGTCACACGGTTATATTCCATTTTCACGGCAAAAATGTCACACCTCGAAAGACATTTTAACATTTTATTCGCCACTTCGTGTTACGTTCCTTTTCGTTATATTTTCTTTTTTTCTTTTTTCGCAGACTCGTTTGTAACCTCGAAAACGAAATTCTTAAAACACCCCGCAATAAACCGAAAAAAGACGTTTTCAACGGAAATACGAGGAGAATTCGGTGGATTTTTCAAACGTTGACGCGTTCAACTATAAAAACGGCGCGACCAGCACGCTCCGGGAACCGTGTGTCCCGAAACTGTGAATGGCCGCAATATAAAATGCAAATGACACTTTCACCAAACTGTGGGGGCGTCTCATTTTCGTGGAAAGTCGTTTAAAAAACTGCCACCGCAGATGTTGCTTGAAAAACTTGCGAAACCTACGTGGCCTGCATGACGCATGGTGATCAAAACTTTGTCGTGGCCGGGATTATTTATTCTCACCGGTGGAAATAGAACGGTTTTACTCGAACTTCTTAACAAACAATTTCTTGGGATTTCTTTTATAATTGGAAACGATATACAGCGGCACACAAAAGTACACTTATCGGCATCTCTTCTAAATATATATATTGTGCGTATTATGCGAAACATTTTGATATTTCATTAACGTTGTAACGAGACCAGACTACAATGACTGTATCGATAGAGTTTGAAAGAAATCTGAAAATATAGATTTCGCAGAGATGATAAAAGTATTTAAACAGTTACTTGAATAAACCTCGATATTCAGTGGGACTATCTTTAAGAGTTATTATATGCCTAAAATTACTATTTATGGCGTATAATAATTTTTTTACTCCATATATATTTACGATAAATGTCTTCTGTATACATTTCTAGATTCAGGTTTCAAACATCGATATAGTCGTGTCACTAAGGAAATTTCAAAATATTTCACGTGATACAATATATATAAAAGTTTGATACTACGATAAGCGTTGAAATTCTTTCACGAGCCAGTGTATCCAGTCAGGGCCATAAAATCGTTCAGTGGTTAGAATTTATAATTTTCGACGACTGTAACAGTTAATTAGAAACAAATATCGTTTCTGAATGGTATTCGTTTCCTCCAATATAGGGTGTCTGCTTTTTAACTCACAACTACAGCTTAGTTTCGTGACTGAATCGCTGCATATAAATACCTGAACCTTTTTCATTACCTCGATGTCTAAAATCACACCTTAATAAATGTAGCTCAATCCTTTTCATACCCCGTATATGTACAGTTACGCGAGATTGAAAGGAAAGATGAAGGAAGATCGGTGCCAATAAGGTGCTCGAAGAAAATTGAACTAACGATCGAAGTTTGTTTAATGTTAATGTTGTCTTCGATCGTGGGCGTTTCGAATTTCGCCTCCGAACTTCCGCTTACAGATCGATGCGTCTCGCGAATCTTTATTTATGGACCGATCGTTCTAGATCGTTTTAGAGGAATTTACTCGAGGATTCCATTTGCAGACGTATAAATTATTCCACGGATAAAGCAGGAATAATACTGGTACTGACATTTTCAGGAATCGATTTCGTTTCTGTTTTACTTCGAATTGTCAACACCTGCCCGCCTTATCGGACGCTTTTAAGGATTAAAAGCTCCGCGTTAAACCTGGCGACAGATTTATTTGATTTCACCAACGGATAACTTTTCTCATGAAATTATTACTGGCGTTGTCTGTTTTCTGGTTCCAACAGAAATTAATTGTACTTCTATCATGAGAAATGTTATTAAATGTTATTAATATTAGAAATCAATTCGTTCCCTTTCTTTACAAGTTGATCTCTCAATGAAAATTGCTCGAATATTCAGAGAAAATTCGTTTTCTGTTAACAGATATAAATATCATTTATTTTCGACAGAAATAAAACGACGCTTAAAAGAATATCTTTAAATAAAAAAAATTATTACGTTCGAAAGATTGGTAATATGATCGGTGAGTTAATTCTCTAGTTAATCAGCAAAAATATATCGAATATAACAACGATACAGCCACAAATTGACTTTCTGCTAATCATGTTAATAGACGTAACGAAACAAATCTTTGAAACGATGACTGGAAATTGCTGATAATTATACGCTATAAAGTTGTCCTACTGCATAAACACGATCAAGAAGAACAATTCAACAGAGAGGTTTTTCTCCAGAGGATACAAGTGAAGGAATCCTGAGAAGGATTGCGAACTTGTATAATGTTTTCTTAATTAATTTTAGTGCAACTTCGAGCTCGTGTCTAACAAATCGACCATTTCAAAAAAACCTTCATTTTCTCACAGATTTCATACAGAAGATACACGAAGCAAAAAAAGAAAAATCAATATTTAATTCTACGTATGAAAACTAATACTAGAAGCAAGCGATATACCTCTTGATACGATCTAGATAAGAAATTTAGCATTCAAATGGATATTTCGTACACATCGTGATCTAACATACGACAAATTATTCTATTTCTCGTTTTTTACTTGACGAGTTATTCCCGTGTTTAAACATCGACGATTATCGATCAACTTGGACAAACATTTTTTGAAAAAATTCCATTTTATTAAAAGCATAATTCTAATAAAAATTTAAGCGTTCGGATTCTGCAATATATTTGATTCAAAATTCACAATAAAAGAGATCGAAATGACAAATGACGCCATAATTCCAATACAACGAGAAAGTTGTCAACGAATTACTGTCTCGTTGGTCGAATCCCGGTAGATTAATCGCTGGTCGCGTTTCCAGAAATCACTTCCCGAACCTGCCAATTATTTATCTGCAAACAACGGTCGATCGTATCGAAATCTGCGTTTTCCGCTAGAAAACTAGAATCTCCGGGAAAACGCTTCTCCAATCCGGAGAGCGATTAATCAACCCAACCAGTAAATCGAGCTTCACGATCTCCTGATGAAAAATGAATTCCCGCTTCGAAAGATTTCCAATCGATGAACCTGCTCATCGAACATTCCGCTCAATCGAACCTCGTAGATATCTTTAGAAATCGCCTGACGCCTCCTAACTCGATAAATACGAGCATGAGATCGATGCTTCGTGAGAGAATTTAAGAATAACACATAGAATAACAACGCAGAAATAACGAGTTTTAAAACGAGATGCAAAGATAACGCGTATATCGCGTAGGAACTACATATCGATAATTTTCGATGAAACTTAAGTTGTTTGCAACTCTACGAACAATCGATTATATAGATAAAAAAAACTATATAGATATCTTTTGCTTCTAGGTTAATCCTTGGAATTAATTAGGATAACTCTTAAGGATATTTGGATATTTTTCAATACAATGAGAGAATTGTCGACAGATTCTTGTCGATCCACGTATAATTATTTCTCAATCGTCATCGTTTAAACGAGTTCGACAATAACGCGTGCACAGTAGAGAAAATATCGATCGTTTTTAAAATAAAATCTCTAGAAGCCAAGTAGTCCTGGAAAAGATTGGTCCATAAATACGTCACGCGAAGACGCCGAAAATGAATCGGCAAGGAACCGATTAAACGATCGATCTTGTTAAGAAAGAACATGAATAGATCGATCAGCGCGGAAGAAGGGAGGGTAAGTGCAGGGTGCGGGGATCACACTTACAAGACTTACGATCGGCGTGTCTGGTCCTCTTGCGTTCCCTCGGCGTTGTTCTCGTTGCCGGTGTCTTCGTTGCTGTTTTCACCAGCGATTCCAGCAACTCGTCGTCGCCATCAGTCAGATTCCCGTTGGTGTTCTCGTCGCGAAGCAACGGGCCCAGCGATGTGCGACCTGCAACGCAAATTTCATGTCCTCTTTACAATCTCGACGTTGGAATTTTTCACTTAAACCGTAAAACAGCGGAATCCGAATTCTTTGTTAATATCTCGCTTGAAGAGTTTAAATTAAAATCATAAAGTGTTTCATATTAGTTAACGGGCTTAAAGAATTGTTGCTTTGTCTATCTGTTGTTACCTCTTTGGAAGAGTACTGGATATAACAATGATACGTATTGATAGTTATGTAATATCAATAGTGGTCGTAAACCATTACAAGTTTAATCTTGATTTCAATCTGTGAAGATTATTTGAATATTATAAGAGAAAATCTTGTGGAACGACCCAAATAATGAATATTTCATAGTAAAAGTAATCTGGATGAAAATTAGATCAAAGGACAGTTAATTTCATTAGTGTAGCAATTTTATCTACAAAAGTTAATTTCCATTTTCTTTAAGGATGAAAATTAATTACACGAAAGATTATAATTTTTTATTACTTTATAATTAATCACGAGGTAAACGCTGCTCCGTTAGTTAGAAAGATTCGGCATTAGCGCACGCGATGAACTTCCGATAGTAAGAAAGTTCGTGGCTAAAACCTCAGGCCTGCGAACTACGTCGAATGCAAACTGAGAATAATCCGATTAGGGAGTGGAATATTTCTGGTGAACTTCCTACCGAATGAACGATGAAAGATAGATTCTAGGTGAATGTGTCACCATGTGGAAAATTACGCCATCGAAACCGGGCTGTTTAAAGATGCAATTATAGAGGAGCCGATGATTTACACGGAAATTAATAATAACGAGACCTTTCGTTCGTCGAAAACAACGCTTAACATGTAAGCTTCATAGAGGTCTAACTGATCGACTCTGCTTCTTATAAGTTTCTCGATCTCATAAAATACGTATAAGTACATCGTTAATATCCAATTCCCGAAATACATTTGTCTTAAGAAGATAACACAAACAACGAGTTCTTAGTCTGTCGTAGTCTGTCGTTCCAATTTTACATTCGTACTACTTCCACTTCCAAATTCTACTGTTAGGAAATTTATTCCAAATCTCAGTTAATACAATACATGGATGATTACAAACGTAAATCTTAAGTAACGTAAATTTATTTAAATTTCATCGATATTTCGATTATTTTTTTTATTCTTTATATTTCTTTCTTTATTTAAATATTCTCGTTGCGTTTACATCTAAAGAAGACGCGCAAACAAACCTGAAGACCTAAAAGAAGGTTCCATTCGGATCATCGAATCTCAAGATACGTCTCGTTTCATGAACATGTCTCAATCTTCGCAATATCGCAATCGATGGAAAGTCGAAATACAAAAGCGTTATACGCCAACGTTCTTACAGCTTCTCTATCATTAACGATTCTCGACACATATTTTCGTCGAACACAGAGGTACCGCGACGTTTACTCGAGCAGTCGATACAAGTGGACGAGGCCATTTTTCTTTCGTAGCGGTTCTCCGGTCAACTCTTGGCGGAACAGTCTCTCTATACTGTCGGTCCACAGGGCAGAAACTTCGGAACCGTCAAAAGCACGGTGAGTTCCTTTGAGAGCTTCTTTGAAACTCGCCTGAAAGAAGCTTCCATTGGCGGTCTCGCCGGCTGTGTAAATCCGATACGAAGGTGGCTCACGAGAAGAACCGTAAAGAAGGAGATGAGAAGGCAGCGGGAATTCCCATGAAGCGGGTTCAAAGGAAGGGCCAAGTTTTGCGATGTGGTCAACCAGATGCGGGTCCTCAATGTCGCAGATTACTGGACTTTCGTGACTCTGTTTATTTGCGCGCAGGTTAAACGATTTTAACTTTACAACTGTCTAGCAGTAAATTGTCTACTGATTCATCGTTGCAGTGAGACAACTGCGAGAATTTGTAAATAACGGTTGATGGTACGTTAATTTTTCTATCACGATTGTGAAGTATTGTACGTGCGTAAGTGATACGTAATCTTGTGATTGTCAAATATCGCATGCATACATGATACTGTTTATAAATATCCAAACGTCGATGAACTTGCGAAACCACTCTGAGAATTTTACCAAAAAGTACAAAGTAACGGCAGATTAGTAATTATTATCGTCTATCTTTTCATGGAAACAGTATCGTATAAATTAAAATTATCGTATTTTCCATTTACCATATTGCTTTCAGAATTTTTTAGCTTGTTCATAATGCTACTTGGAACTATGGATACGCTAAATAGGAGACTAGGCGACTAGAGAATTAGGAAACTAGAAAGCCTCTGGGGCTGATATTACTTGCTGAGCGTTTTCCGACGTCTTGTGTATCTAGGAATCTCGGGCAGCCAGACGCTTCGAGAATCGTGAGATCTCGAACATTATTGCGCGTCCGTGGTCTTAAAACCTTGTCCGCTATAGCGTCTTGAAGACTCTGAGACTTCGATGATCCTAGGATCAAAATGATTCGTACGATACGAGTCTTGGGACTTTGAAAGCTTTAAAACGACGAAATAAAGCATATACGACCGATAAAACGTTTGTGACGATTTGTTTTTCATTTTAATGCGCATTTCTATTCAATTTTGTATCTAATACTTGGGTCTATTTAGTACCTACCGATAGTCGCGAATATTCTGTCCCCGATACTATCAAAAAGCAATTCCAAGATTTAATTATATTGCATAAGAGGTTATTCCTCGCATACACCAGAATACACCAACCGGTGCGAACACTTTCGAAATGGAATCTACCGTCTGTCTCCATTTGGTGACCGGATAAAAAATTCCATATTCATATATTCACGAATTAAATTTTTCGTATTATCTCCCCGCCTTCCTTGAATTCTCCGCCTCGTGTACCGTATTAAAAAATCTCCCAAATTCCTCCGGTCTACCTGCACCGTTATAACCGTATATAGGAGCAAAAGGTATATCTATAAAAAGAGAAAAGAAAAGCCACAGCTGCTACCCTTACCTTTCCCTTAGCTTTTCATTTTCAGCAATCTCGACGTAAATACAACCCTCTCAAGGAAACCGCGGATATGAATGCAATAACGGGTCGGAAGATACCCGTCTAAGAGAGAATCTGCCGCGACAAATCGTGATCCCTGAAGCGGCAGAGGACCACGTGCAAAAATTCACATGATATATCCAGGTGTTCAACTCGCGGGGTCATGGGGGACAGAGGGGATGTTGTCCACGTAGTGAAGTAGCTGCACGACTTAGGTGGGGGCGTTTAGATATTTTATAGAGGAGCATACAAGGGAATAAAAGGAAGGAAAGTTATGATGGCTGCGGAGCTCGGGTAATGCACGGGCATTGGCAAGTTTACGAGCCGTAAAGAGGTGGTTTCACCCTGCAGGACCTTTATACGTGTACAGTTCACCGCGAGCATAAGAATTCCAACGCCTTTTTTTCGAAGGAAGAAGGGGAAGAAGACGCGGCGACAATACGAGATGATTTTCCGTGACCTGCAAGATATATTTGCTTCATTATCCATCGCTTCCCACAAAGAGCATTGCGATCATCTTCTATGGTGTATCCCGAGAGCTAATTTCGTAGCTGAAACGTTGGAAGTTATCATAAAACAGCCGCGCAATCGACACGGAAATGGCATTGCTCGACCCGGTGCGCCCGCAAGGTAATCGAGATTGCTTCGTCGAGTTGTATAGAATCTGGAATTTGTCCCGCGAAATTGCTTCGTAAACAACACATCTGATATTTTATCGGAATTTTTGTGCCATTTCCGTGCGTCGAGAAGCATCGAGAATAAAACTGCGAATAACGAAGTTTAGAATTTTCTAGCGTATACCGAGTATAGTAATACGAAGATGATTAGTTTTGTACAGAATTTCGAATTTGTCACGGGGAAGTGTTTGATAACGCATTTGAAGAATAATTTTAAGAAGCAATTCAAATAACTAGTATGTAGTTAGATAAAGATAATTGGAAATGCAAGTATACGTATAAGATATGTCGCTATGTGGGTAGTGGGTACAGTAACTGATTATTATCGCTAACAAGTATAGACATGTTCTTAGAGCTACGAACGAATAACGTCAGTACAGTATAAATGGTTTTCTAACTTTAATAACGAAACTCTCAACTTGAAAATTATATAAACTGCATTAAAATTGATTGTAGTCTGAAATTAGTTGCCCAAACTATATTTCACTTCTTTAATTAATTTCACTGAGAGGGGACGTAGACAGTTATGTCTCAAAATTACGCTTTTCTACACTCCTCCTGATATAGCCAAATGATAATGTCATATTTGCGGCATCCCTTTATGTCTTGTTATACATTCTTCCTCGTTTCAGCAATGCTAAATTTTACGTGGTTTTATCTACAACTAACTCCGAGTTATTCCATCTCGTCGACTAAGTCAGCTCGTCGTTTCCGTAATATATATTATATGATTTTAAAAAAACTTCATCACGAATGCGACAACCTCATCCTATGCACTTGGCGGGTGTCTAATTAATCTTGCTATTACTTTTGCTATGCATATTTTCTTTTCCCATTTCCACATACGCTAACGAAAACATGAAAATGTAAAAAACACGAAGCTTCTGCGAAGAATTTTTGCAAAATGTTACAAACGCTGTGTATATCTTCGATAAGATAGAACGACAGTAGTATATACCAATATGTAGTCAGGCAAGTGTTATTCTGGCTGTCTCTCGCGGCAGATTTTATCGAACTATACGACACGGGCATTTTTTTGCATATTGCGTTCGAATAATATCTCTCTTATACGTACAACCCTGTACTAAAATCTTACGTGACTCATCGAGAAGCAATATTACACTTTTACGAACGAATCGAGAAACGTTTGTTACTATGTTAATTTTCATCGCTTCGTTCGTAGTTTTTTCTTTTTTTTTTTTTTTTTTTTTTTTGAAGAAGTATTTAGTTAAAAAATCATAATTTGAAATAATGAATACCTCTAACAACTTTTTTATTTGTTTCCAACAGTAATAACTCTTTCAGAAACATCGACGAATAAGTTTTTAATCGCTAAACTTCGCACTCTCTGCCATTTTCTGATTAATGTTTTAGGAAGCCGCTTTCATTTCGCTTCCTTTCCCTCCTGGCTTATCTCCATGCGTATTTTATAAGATTTAGAACGAGGCTCTATTTATTGCAGTAGTTTCAAATTCGCGAATCAGGAGCAACCATAAATAAGCAACACCATAAAGAGAATTTCCGATGTAGTTGGCGTAAGACTCCATCACGGCGCTGTATTTTCTTCCCTCGATTTGTAAGCGCATAAACGCACGATCCATACGAACAAGATATTCTAAACGACAACAAGTTCTACGTATAAACACAAAAACCAATTTTAATTAGGTCAATAATTTCATTTCCAAGTAGTATGTACGAACACGTCCGAAAAGATAATATCACGTAACTCTTGCGAAGGCGAGATAACGAAATTCTGGACAATTTGTCATAAACAAGACTCAGCGGAAAGCTTTCTCGAGGGAAGAGCAGGCAAAAAGGAATGAGACAAAAATGCGAGACGGAGGAAAATATTGAAGGTGGGCAGGGAAACAACGTAAACCCCTTTCACGCGGGATTATCTTCTAAACGCGATCCCCGCCGTTTCTTTCGAGGTGCAGAGTGGCTTGATGCGCGCGTTCTGAAATCTCAATGCCGTTACTTTTCATTTTCCGGTAACACCGTCAAACGAGCCGACGCTATCCTCGAATCTAGCCTCGAGAGCGTTTGCTTAAGGAGGGCATTTATCTCGTGTGCCGCCACCGGTTCCAACGCTACGGAAACGAGGAGAAATTTTCGCACTTTGTTCTTATCTGCGCCGCGGAGCCACCCTTTTAAGGCGACGCGTTATATTTTCGACCGCTAAGGAGGACCACGAGAATTTTAGCTAGCTAGCCTTTCTTTCGCCCGGACCAACTGAATCCGAAGCGTCCCGAAAATGAGAATTTTTTTCTCCCCCTCTGTTTGGAATGCGTCGTTGACAAAAAAAAGAGAAAAGGAATAATATCGAGATGGAAAGAAAAAGTTCATTTTTAGGTAAAGAGGATTGAAGCAGAATTTTGCTTTCTAAAGGTACAGTTTATTAAGAGATGCTAATGGAATTCGTAAATCAAGTTATGATTTCAAAGTATTCCGAAATATATTCGTAAATTATATTTATATTTTAATACTTTTCTGAAATTCAATTATACGATCGTATCTTCCACGTGTGGATATTCTTCAATGTCGTACGAATTGAACAGATTTCCTTGCTCTATATCGAACGAATCAAATCCTCCTATAATTTCTGCTTTACATCGCGTCGATCAAACAATGAAACGATTAATCGTTTATCACAGGAAACGCTGAAATTACAAAGTACCGGGAGAAAATTAACTCCGTAGATAAAATGTACTTTATTTATCCGCAATTACTACCATAAAGTCCGTAAGCTGAACGCCATTCATTCGGTTTTACATTATTTTCCACCTCCATCGCTTTTCAAAGGCATTAATTCGCCATCGAAGTCGTAACGAGCTCGTATGATAGTGCGAGTCACACACGAGCGCAATGAATTTCTCTATCGTACATGCAAATGAAATTAGTAGCTTGTCCCATGGGGCTCGACGAAAGAACAGAGGCGGAAAGAAAAAGAAGAAATATGAAAACGTAGCAGTGATTTCTGCTCTTCGATCGAGCACAACAAGCGACGGTATTATTTCGTTCTATTGCCCCGTTCTGTATTCTACGGTATCACGGAGCCAGACGTCGAGTAATGTAGAAATATGAAACTTGTCGGTGGCAGGATATTAGAATGTTTCGATCGATGAACGATGCGACGCGCAGAAAACGGATTTATGTTGCAAATTGCGCTTTGATGTCCGATGGAAGAACGAATCGAGCAAATATCTCGCGTGATACTACGTTATTTAGCACACGGTCCATCTTTGTCGAACGATATAATAACGGAAATTGCAAGAGCTTTTTCGTAGAACGTCTTTTTCTTTGTTTTTCTGTGCTTGTTTGTTGCATTTTGTTGCTATAGTATATCACATCAATGACAGCAATACGTGTACGAATCGTTCAATCAATTATCAACTGCCAACTTTCAATGCACTTTTCGAAGAACTTTGTTTTCAGATAATAGCGATGATGCGAAATATTGTGATCGTTTGTATGGTTTGGGAATATTATTTGTTGTAAATGGCGAGAGAAAAAAAACAAATATGCTTTTAAGAATTTTGCAAAAAAGATTGAGGAAAGAAAATGCAAGACTGTATTGTTTAAGTATACTTGTCATACAATTCATTTATAGATCAATACATTTTAAGCCTGATAATTTCTTGTGTCTAGCGTCTTAATGATTATTAATCAAAATTACGCTTTGTGCAATTTTAGATCAAGAGAACAAAATATTATAACGTAGTATTTTAGAAATATATTCCATAATTATGTTATCTCATTTTGTAGAGAATGCAATTAGCAAGCAATTTTCTCTTCTTTATTTTTACGTTATTTTTCACGTAGTATCTCCTACATGTACTATTATAACTATTTTTTATTGTGATACGCATTTACGTTACGAAACCAATGGTAGGATGATTTTTTGCCACACTTCAAAAGTGAACATCGTAAAACACATTCATTTTATAAATAACACGTCGTTCCAAAAAATACAATAAACATTTTACGTAATAACATCGTGATTTTTAATGTCCACTACGGAATTAAATAACAGAACTACGCAACAAAAACAAGAAAAGAGATATTTCGAGTGACTCGGCAAATAAGAAAGAAATTGCCGACTTCGTTCGTTTCAATCGTTCAAGTTTCAACTTTATCTTATCCACTTGTAGCAAGAAGATAAACGCGCTTTATCATAATATTACCGATATCAATATCGTTATTACTCGTCGTTACCTGAGATCGGGCTCAGTCTCTTTCGGTAAATTAAACGAATAGATGTAACTTATTTCTATTAAAAATGCGCAACCAGTTTTGTATCGGTGTCTTTGCCTTTCCAAGGCCGATCGTTTTCTGGTGTCTCCTCGTTTTACTGAGCAGTCAGATATCAGCGCGAACTGAGTATGAATCGTTCGAGAATGCGTTCGAGCTGAATGAGGCCCAATCTATGGATAATAAGGAATCGATCGTCGAAAGTAACAAGTATACCGGACAGATATCACCGATACGAAAGCAAAGTTTATCCGGACAAGTGGATGTGAACGAAGATGGAGGTAATCACGATGACAAGCACGAAACGAAGAAAGAGGTAGAAGAAGTTTCGTCCAATGCCGTTAACAATTCCGACCAAAAAAATAAACCTGAGAATGAAATCACACTTTCCGATGGCTTCTCTGATAGGATGGCCGGAAGAAAAAATGGAAAGTACGCGAGATACGGTAGGTGTCTCGCAATTTGTTTTTTTTTTTATTTGTGTAAAAAATGTGAGAACGTCTTTTAAATTTTAAGAGAATTTTGCCGTGAAGAAAAGTTGCACGTAACCCAGGCGCATCTTTCTCTTAAAGGTATGCTTGATCGATAGACGCACTATATGTTATTTTGCTATTTAATTCAATTAACGAATCAAATCTTATCTGATTTATCAGATGAATCATTGGATCGTATCGTGGTCATTTTCGTAACACGCTTTTTCAATCTTCCTTCTACATATATTTCTGATATCCGAACTAAAATTCTTCCGTTTATTTTCTACTATTACAATTGGCCTAATCTACGTGATCGCGTTATGATCCATGCAGACGCGCCTCGTTCGTTAACTTTTGTTTCTAAAGACGTAATAACGGTATTAACAGAAAATTCGCAAAAACTGGTAACAGTATTTTCATTTTCTTGCAAAATTATTAATTAAACTATTAAACCATTCAAATGCTCGAGATTATCGCACGCGACACCAAATATCGATACCAAAATATCGAAACTCGTGTATCTTTACAGATTTATCGAAAGCAGACAGATACGCGCCTCGTCCGGATGTTTCAGTCCGAAATTATGTTTTAACGGAGACCAGACTGAAAGAAATTCGATCAAAATTCATGTATTGGTACTTTGACAGAGGCGGTAACGATGACGAAGGCGATTATCAAAGAGAAATCCAAGCTTCGATGTCACAAGTACACAAGAATTTCAATTTTCAATTACCATTCTTCGGGCTCGGATACAATTACACCAGAGTACGTTGCTCTTTGTCGTCTCCTTATCAAAGCGATCAGTGATCAGTAGCTAATCTAATCTACCAATATTAATAAATCCGCGAGTGTCCGTCTAAAAAATACATCTCACGCTACAGGTATCAATAAATGGTTACTTAGAATTTACCGATCCTCCGATGCATTATACTTACCCTCTCGTGTTTCCGGTCAGAAATTGGCCAAAGGAGAACGATCCTAGTTTTATAGGAATATTTTTCAGTAAATGTCGCATAGGAGAACTTCGACCAACCGATATGGACCAGAGGAGGCCCGGCGTATACTTTAGGTAGGTTAAAAATTACAAAAATTATTAAATAACGCGTTGAATAATGTGGAAATCGATTACGAAAATGGATCTTAGAGTCGAACAAGATTTGCAAAGAAGAACAGATCAATTTGGCGTGGAAATGCGCGAACGTCTCAAATGGGATATTCGCGAAGGAATTATCGGTGCCGAAGCCTTCGAGCCTAAACACGCGATCGTAGTAACATGGAAAAACGTGTCCTTCGTCGGTGGTATCGATATGGCCCTCTACAAAACGAATACGTTCCAAATGGTCCTGGCTACGGACGAAGCGAACACCTACGCGATATTTAATTATCTGAATATTCAATGGACCAGCCACACGAAAGCTGGTGGTGATACTGTGAATGGGAAAGGTGGAATCTCGGCGTTCGTAAGTTCATTCGTGTCAATTTTTATACACGTTTCGCGCTTTAAGTCTGCACTAAATACACATTGATACGTTAGACGAATCTTCTGTTATCCTTTGATATAAAAACTTTGTTATTTATTCAAGAACATAATTGCTTGTTATTTAATGATAGATTTTGTTGTCAGGGATATATTTCAATGATAAAGTGGAACTAGAAAAGTTTCTGTTTTATAATTAATCGATTGAAATTAATTAACCATTGTAACCTACTCGTAGGTCGGTTTTAACGCCGGAAATGGCACAGGAAGCTACGAATACCAGCCCTACTCGCAAACGTGGATGATCCGCGATTTAACCAGAAGGGGATGGGTGAATGGTTTTCCAGGACGTCATATGTTTAAGATAGATGACGGTATAATGCCTGCGGCATTCGGCTCGAGGCCGCAAAGGTCCTGTAACTTGGGCTACTAAGTTAAACGAATTACTAAGTTAGTTACTAAATGGTAATGTAAGTGACACCTTGTATAACATTTATCCAAATAAACATTGTTCCTAAAATTAATAAACATCCACTGAATTATGAAACGGAGTGTACGTAGGATCTACCTTCTGCAAAAATTACGTTTTTGAAAATGCAACTTCTGTAACTAATTAAACCTTCGTGCGGAGGGTTCGTAAAGTTCAAGTAACTCATTAAAAAAAAAAAAAACTCCGATTATTCTTTATATTATCCAGCACGATTGCGGATCACAAACATCGAAAGAATTCCCAGCAAGCAAATAAAATAGCATACATTTATCAAGTAAAAGAAGAAAAGAGCATGGGTTAGCCGGTAAAAAAAAAAACAGAAAAGAAAGAAAGAACGAGCAAGCTCCGAGAGGAAGAAGAAGGAGAAGAAAAAAGGCAAGCAACAGTAGAAAGGAAACTCACCGTCTTTCCTCTGTCTCCTCCATGGTAGGGTACCGTGAATACTCTCGACGTCGGAGATATCGCTTCCGAGCAGTTGCCTGAGCTCCGCGTCCGCGCGATCCTCTTTCGTCCTGAATTTACCAACCTGTAACGATCAGAGTGGATGTCGAATTCACGTGAACAGGCTGAGCGGTTGAAAAACGAGGGATGGAAAGAAGGGGGCGGCAGTTCGGCGAGAGATCCGCGTACGTTCGACGATATCGCGACAGAAATGAAAACGGAGACAAGCGGGATATTAATGCAACGGTAGGCAAGAAAAGAAATTGATTCTCCCCGCGGCAAAAAAGCAATTTATTCCCCTCGCCGGAGCGCACCATAATGCCGTTCACGCTCCGATAACTGTATTTGATGAGAGAGGAAAGTGGGGCCGGCCCTTCTGAAAGATTTTCAGCGGCCACCGTCGCCGCCTCTGCCGCCAGTCCAAGAAAAATACGAGCACCGGGGGCCGAGGTACCGCTTGTAACTCACCTCTGTGATCATCTTCCCCCTGGTCTTATTTCTTTCACGGTGATTGGCTTTTTTCTCCAGCTGCTGTATCACCCGTTCCCGGGTGGTTCTGTACTCGAGCGCGAACTCGGACACGATCCGGCAAAACTCGTTCGGCTTCGTGTCTTGCACCCTGTGCAGCGGGATCCCCAGCCATAGGATGAATTTGTGGAATCGATTTATGATCCGCCTGTGCACGATGCCCAGCACGATTATCCTCTCCGCACAGTCCGCCAGGAAGTCTGACATTCTGCTTCGACAAAGAGCATTCGGAAATCGGAGATTAATGCCACGTGTAACTTGCTGCATCGCGTACAATGAAACAAACTTTTTCTATATTGATTTTATGGGATTACCGATATTGCTATGTTCGCGATATCGATAGTTTCTACGCTTCGATGAAATGGGTACGGAATAGAAGAATTTTAAACAATATCTTGTATCGTGAAGATGCATCGTGGAAGAGGAAAAATAAATTTTAATCGGTACGTGTATATTAATGTATCTATTAATTGGTCGATAGCGATAGAAGCAATTGAACGCCAGAAGTCGTTCTAAATCGCGTTGCTGTGAATCAACGAAAACGCGACGTCGATCGTTTTTACACGCTCCATTCGCGAATTTCCCCGTCCCATCGTTCCGACGAATCATCGTGTTCCGACAGCATTGAATATCAAGGTTCGCAAAAAGGCAATCACCAACGGCCATTTTTTACATGAAACATTTCCATTACTCCAGTACGTTCGAGAAGACCGGAGATCAGCGTAGACGATCGCTTAAACGAGTTTCAGGCAAAAACGAATTAACCCGACCCGACATTTAGGCCATCCCGTTACACTTAATTAACGCAGGGGCCACGTCAACCAACATTAACCGGACGTTTCACCGTTGAACAAAATATCACTGCGATACACAGTAGCCGAGGAGACTACTCGGGCACTTGATAAAGAATGTTTTTATCAATATGGACTTGACTAACGATACGGTGGACTGATCTGTGTTGAAAAACCGTAGCGATCAATCGAATTAGCAATCGGTTGATTTTATCTTCCGGTAGATATTATACTTTCTCAAACAAATTTTTCAAATAAATTCTTATCGTCTCGTATAAAGTTATATCGATCCGTATGAACTCTTATTTCATTTCCATCAATTTCTTGCCTCGCCAGCAACGCAGTAGTTAATAACTTTAGCCAAGGGCAAAAGAAAATGATGAAGAGAGCGAAGAAGAGCTTACCGAATATAACCGACTTAGATAAGGACAAGCTCGATGGAGGGGGATGAACAGATAAAGGCTCGGAAAATCCACCACGAAGTAGAAAAAATAAAAGGAGGAAGAAGGTTAAAGGGGACCAGCAGGAAGCAAGAGTATGGAAGGAAGAAATACGCTTTCGGTAATTAATGGCGGTGCCATTTGGAACTGTGCCAGTTTTGCCACGGGAAAAAAGTCTGCCGCGAATTTATCGAACATTGTACGAATCTTCGGAAACTTCAAAACTTCGTGGAGCGAAGTTTCCTTTTAAAGGCCACCGAGGAAATACGATCTCCCTAGATCGAATCGGTCTCGTTCGACGATGTACAATTCCGACTTTGGTACTTACTTGACTTTCATCATCGTGGAGCCATCGTGCTTCGCGATGAGCTTCAGATGGTCCCAGGATGCCTTGCACTCGCTCTCTAGCTTGCCGATGTTTGCCGCGAGCTCGTCGAAGTCGATTTTCGATGCTCTTGTCACAGCGCCGATCTGAACAAGATTCATAGACATTTCTTGGTTTTGATTTTCAAACGACACAATTATTCTGCATGAAATAAATATGCGAACGACTCGGTGGAAAAGTGATACAAATACATTTTTTCTTAGAAAATGCGCCACATAATAGAAGAAAGAGTTTCAAAGAAAACGCAGGAAAATATTTATCTTCCTTTAGTAATCGAGAACTTGCGAATAATTGTAGCTGGATTCGCTTGCACGATAACGTGTGACTGACGACGTTGGTAAATCGACAAATTATGATTTCTAAATAAAAGACTTTTCTTTCGCAATTTTATAATTGCACAACGAATAGGATAATTAAGTAGTTTCGAATTGATACAATTTTCTTCTAGAATTAATTTTGTTTTATCGTTAAACTTGTCAGTGCTACATAAAGGTAAAGTTAAAGTGCTACGATGCATTGACGCTAGTAATTTGCAACTTGTAATTTATGAAGCTCCGTTAATGACCCTACTTCCATTGCGCAAGGGGGCCTGTAAAAATGTCTTTGACGCATCGAACCAGCCTGGCTAAACTTTTCGATCTTGTTACGTTCGTTTTAACCGAATAAAGAAAAAAAAAAAAAAAAAAATACCGAAGCTACACTCGCGAATACCAGCAGTACTCGAATTGCTTAAAATAACTTTACCTCGGTAACAACAACAAACATCAATTATAAATTATTTTCGACCGCAATTACACCGGAAATCCGAAATTCCTGGGGAGCGCTACAATTTCGCGAAATACCATTCGTAATAGTTTCCGGAGTCGAAGAAGAAGTTCGTCTGGGACACGAAGTTCCCGTTCGCTATTTCGCAAATGTAGCGCTGGTTATTCGGTTCCTAGCGAACGCGCATAGCGACGACGCAACGAGACTAAAGTTTTATCCGGTTCCTTCGACGCGGAAGTAAGCTGCCTCTCACCTCCGAATAGAGATCCGTGGAATCCGGAAACTTCTCCATCACCATGTGGCAAAGGTGATGAAGCAGCGAGTGCTTGTGAACCGTATCCTTTACTTCAGGTACTTTGGCGAGGTATTCCAGCTGAAAGCCCTTCACCTAAAAAAGAACGAAGCGACGTTTCAGCGTTACGCAACGTACGGAATATCGTTCTGGCTAACTTCTACGTTCTCGCTGGTACAGGCTTTCCAGCCGACGCTTCTGGCCACTTTCGCGCGTAACGTGATTGCTGCGAAAACCCGGAATCGATGTTGACCACGCGCTTCTAACTCGACGAGGACGGCATATCCGATTCTGTCGCGTCGATTCCTTCCTTTCAACTTGCAGTTCTTTTTTCGTTTATACTTCGTTTTAATTCGATCGTTTCGAGCGTGTTTTTCATTCGATGGAAACGACGAGTGGATGCACTTGGATGAAATTCTGGCTTGTTTATCTATTTGCCCAGATTCTTTTTAACCTTTCTCTCGTTAGATTTAATTCGGCTGTCAAACCGTGATTGTCCGTGAAGCGGTAAGAGGGTTTCGGTTGAAATTCCAATTTATTTATAGTTTTGCGTTGATTTTTTTCTTGATCGTTTCCTTCGATTAAATTTCACTGCCATTTTCTAACTACTGTTTTATTGTGACAGTATTATAGAACGATTACGATTACAGAATCAAATGTGATTGATTAATTTTAATAATTAACGGAATTTCGTACGCTGCTGGAAAATCAAGTAATATCTGTAGAATATTTATGCCGAATCCCCGGGCTTGTTATCGAATAACTCGCGGTTATCCGATAATTTACGCTAGACTGATTTATTTAAATCGTAGTAAAATAGAATGTCGGATCGATTTGAGAGATCTCGCAGCAAAGGTAAAGTACGAGTGCACGTTACCTAGCGACTGGATGCTTGTTAGCACGATAATTAATTTACGATTTTTCGCTTCGTGAATCAAAGTGTAACTAATCAATGCGAACGTTTGTGACTTGTTTATTACGAAATCGAAAGAGAATTCCAGCTTTTTGGAATGCGGATTGCTGATTGAATGTGAAATTTTTAAAAGTTCCGATGTTACTAGTCTGTAACGTAAAATTAAGATAGAATTAAAAAGACTTACGAGCACGTTATTTCGTTAATTAAAAATGTATACCCTTTTCAATCGTATGAACAAAATACTCTTTGGCGCAGTTAAAATATTCCTCCATGAAACGTAGATAAAATAAACGTGTGAAAATTTCTAGAAGTTTTGTAGTACATATAGAGAATGAAAGTCCATTTGTCTGAATCCATTAAAGGTACGATAAAAGTTCATCGATTACTTCTATTAGTTGTAATATTTCGTTCATACACACTACGTTAGAAAGTTTAGCAATAATATGTTTTGCTATGGATCGTATATACTATTATTTCCCATTAGTTTAAAAAGCCTTTTAAATTTGACTTATAAGAAATTAGAAATTGAAGAATTCGGAGCAAACAATATTATCAGCTACTTTTATTATTGCATATTGGTTTTTAGAAATCAGTTCGATCGTGTCGCAATATTATACGTATTTATATTAATATTTCGTCCACCGTTTTTGTATTATTTACGAATAAAAAATAAGAACAAAACCACCGCAAGTTCGTTTCCATAAATGACAATTTAGATAAGTAAAGTTCCCCTGTATAATGTTTCAGTTTTGTTACTGAAAAATTAGCGAAAATAATACACTTTCATTATGCATATTAATTCGCGGCATAGCATTTGGAATTACCTACTTCCTATAAATTTGCATGCTAATATTATCGCGATCAAATTCATATTATTTGCGTCTCGACGATCCTAAATTCGAGCAACGAGTTTCATAATTTCCCCCGTTAATCTACTGTAAAACGCGAGAGAAGGAGTCGAATTCACGCGAGCGACGAATATCTGGGCTACGCGACAATTTCGATGAATGAGCGTGTCGTGTAAAAACACGGTCGAGAGCGGCTGATAAGAAATGATTAGTGCACCACTCAGAGAACCACGGTTGTTAGTATGTTCGAACGGAAGCGAACGATGACGAGTGAAAAGAAATCGTCCAAGATCGAAATAGAATCGCAAAGTATTCGTCACGAATATTCGTGCGAATGCTCCATTTTTACATTTCATATCGCATGCCTGGCTATCCGGAACCTGAAAACGGCCTCGTGTGGCTAGAAGCGTCGTTTATCTGCTTTAAATAATATTTCTTACCTGGTTTTTTTTCCTGTTTTGTAGATAGCGCAACGATATGTTTGTGGCGTTCAATTTTGAAATTTATTACTCTTTTTATTTGGCCGCTTCGAAGATAGATCGATGTATTTTCGTAAAATTGTGCGCACGAGTCGTTTCGTATGTTTGATATCTGTGATTATAATCGCTTGTAGCACACGCGTAAGAATGATTTTGCCAAATATTTATGTTAATTACTTGAAATAATAATTATCAAACTGTATAAGAATCGAATCCCTTGTGAATGAAATGGAATAACAGTGTTACTATCGGTGACAAGAAGAAATTCTAAAGGAATTAAATGTTCATATCAGAGGTAACAAAGAGGTACAAATAACATATATAACAAGAATGGCAACTTTTATATTTCACCTAATAATAAATAAATAATAAAATAGAAACAACTTATGTAAACTTGCAGTATCAGTACAAAGTTACAAACTACATCGACCATCATCCACAAACACTGGTGTGAAACAACAAGATCTAAACAACTGATCGATAGTGCTCATATTGAGGAATATGGCATCGGTTCGAGGAAAATGCTTAAACCGATACTCGTCCTTTTTTCCAGATCATCGAGCAACGATCACACGAAAATCATCGACGCTGATGGATATCGATTCGGCGCGAACGAGTGACTCCGACTGACGGATTAAGCGGATATCATTTGGCTGGCATTCAATACCTACCTCATTTCCGTTGAGGAATATCCCGATCGAAAGGAGCGTGCTCAGAATCCCGCGGAACGTTTTATTCACTCGCAGGGTCTCCATTCCCTGCTTCAGATCCATCAAAGGGTCCGCAATTTCCTGAAGTCACAAAGGTGGTTCGCGATTATTTCTTTCGAGCCGCGAGTTTTCTGGCACGCTGGCTGGTTCGTTGTGCTCGTCTGCGGTTCCATTTTTGTGCATTCGTCAAATCGTAAGCTTCTTGCATATTTTTTCGTCCCTTTTTTCTTTTCACGAATGTGACATACGAGTGTTTGGGTTTTTCTTTTCTTTTTTTCTCTTTTTTTTGGGGGGGGGGAAGGATAGTAATGGAAGCAAGGTGCGCGTAATGCTCGTTAAATATGTAAAGATATATGTTGTATTTGGGACGCAAGGTTCTGAGAAAATACAAAAAATAGAGTAAGTCTGTGTTGTGAAAGAAGGAAATTGGTTACCCGTAAGAATTCACATGGAGTTGGAAGTCGTTATGAAAAAGATTCAAAAGTATCATTGACTTATAATATTAACAACTCGGGGGATTTATTTTGATCCTCTGCCGATGGTTACAGATATATGTAGTTATAGTTACGATTTGACAATGTGACGTGCGAATTGAATTTTGAAAGAATTACAAGATTCCATTAGATACGTTTCTTCGCATGAAATGTTTTTCTCAATAATTTGATAATTTTATAGTGTCACCTTTATTAATAATACGTAATACGGACAAACACGATTGCGGTTATCTGTTTCGGCAGAAATTAGATTTCTAAAAAAAAAACGAGTCCAATTTAAAACTACCTGCGTTAAAGGAAGTCCCGCAAGAGATAAAAGGAAATTGAACAAATTTACGAACGAAAGCAACGAACAATTTCTCATACACTTCATTAGACAACGGAGTAAAAAAAACTTAATAAAATACGAAGTAGATACCTGCGTTGTCAAAGATACGTTCAACGAAACAAAGAACGAAAATAGCGAAAGAAAGAATTAAGAGAAAAGAGAATACGATTAAAATATGAAAAATGAAAATATGAAATAATACGTGTCGATCTAACGGACAAAAAGATTCTTGCCCTGTCGCGGTCAAGTCAGTCTCTGCTGCTTTCCAAGGAAGCGGCGCACACGTTCGATGCGGCACACGATCGTGTATCGGAATTCGCCGTGTTCCCAGCGAAGAAATCACGTGATTATGCGTGGAACGTTCCCCGCGACTTCCTTCCCCGCATACCTGGCGTTTTTCCTCGTCGCGGTCTCGCGACTATCTCCGCGGAATTCAAGACGAGATTCGTGAGAAATAACGGGCCAATTCGAACGCCATTACGCGCATTCGTATTCGACGATGCTTAATAGAATCTGCATTCGAGATGTCATGCAGTTTCTCACGGTGAAACGTATTTACGGTACGTTTCACGGCTAGATTCGACTAGCCGGAGACCAATAATCAACCGATCCATATTTCGAGTAGCCTGTCTCCTTGTTGATCATTGCTTATGCATCTCTTGTTATTCCTGTCATTAAAGTCGAGTGTTTTCAATACGTTAACGAGCTCGTTGGATCTTTTATAGACGTTAATAGGTTCCGTCGTTGTAAGTGCATGATCGTTTTAAAATAGATGCACTCGTTAAATGAATTATCATACAAGATTGAAGATCTTTTTTGCGGACCTTCGAAGAAGGCGCGATGATACCGGAGGTATTGGAGAAATTAAGGTACTACCTATGGTTTATAAACTTTTCTGAAAAAGCAATTACGCGTACTGAAAGTTCAATACTTTTTAATTCAGTCTCAATTTTCGGCAGCCTATTCTTCGAAATTGATGTTCAACGAGCTATATGAACGAATACCATTCAATCATCTTCAAAGATTTCAATTCGATACATTGATAAAACGAACACGTTTAAATTACGATATTTTTCATTTCTAAACATTCTTGTATATCCTTAATTTCGTCTATCTCCGATAGTTTGTCATCTTTTCTAAATGTCTGTTTAATATGATATTATTTATAGGAGTAATTTAAATCGAAAATGTCCAATTTGTGCGAAGACTCCTGATCATCGAAGGAATTACGATTTGCTGCTGAGCGAGCCAACGAACCACTTGGTCATCGATAAACAGTAGTTAAACTCGAAAGACTCACCTTCTCCGAATTCTCAAAGTCCAGCTTGAACGCCCAAAGTTTCAGCCTGGCAGGCAACTCCGAGATAGAGGCCAAAGTTAGAAGAAACTGCTCGGCCGATCCTAAAGGTAGGTCAGGATTGGCGGCCTGCGCCTCTTGTATCCTGGACCTCTCCTCCTCGGTTGGCAGCATCGTCAAGAGTTTCTGTCGCGAATGGATCCGGGGACAAAGGATAGGAAACGAACGAAGAAGAGAAATGAAGAGGAAATTAGAGAAATTAGAAAAACCATCGAAAAAAGAACGTACGTGTGTTTCAACTGAATCACAGGGTCGACCGTGAACCAAGAATTTTGACTTTTACAGTCATAATTTTCAGGGAGATTTTTAACGAAATCGGGATTCTGAAGTACATTTCATTTCGAGGAAGAAATTAAGAAATCAATGGGGAAATGTTAAAATAATTTCCATTTCGACGCAATACCATATAATATTTTCAAATAAATTTCTCTTCGTATAAGTAATAATATTCTTATAGAGAAAATGACTTCTACTCTGTTCATATAACTTACTTGAACGTAACCTAACAAGAACGAAACATTCTTACGAAGAAAATAAATTATTTATAAATAAGACCGTGCAGATAATTTACTAAAAATTACTATATTGAATTCTAATATACACGTATCTGTAAATTAGTAAATATCTATTAATGTTTATTAAAGACTAGATTCGTGAAATGATAGTGAATCGAGTGTAATGATCATGCCTGTTTGAATCGATTCCGATCGAATTATATCGAGTTAATTGTACTGGATACCGTATAGAATGCTTCAGAGGTCGTTTCCAAGCGTATTTTATCTACTATCTTCTCATAATTGCAAATACTCTGAAACCAATCTCTGACAATAATCTCTGATATTTCGATCCATGCTTCATAGAACAAAATACTGTTAACCCTAGGACAAAATTCCTCTTGTTCATTTTTATTCGAAATTTATGAAACATTAATTCGTGTAACTTGACAAATCTCGTAATAAAAAGAAATGTACTGATGATCAATTTGGCTTAATGTCACGCTAACAGGGATAGGTATCCTGTATGTTCGCCATTGCATATCATATTAGTCGAAAAAAAAAGTATAATTATCAAATTATCGAACGAGATACTAAAACTATTGTAAATACCGCAAACGTTCGTTAAATAAAAGGAACGAGAAGAAACAAAAAAACAAATCACGCAACCTTACCTCGATACCCTCTCTGTTCATGATTGTTGCGTCCATTTTCAAGATCGCGGTTTTAATGGATCTTGGTGGAGGCAACTTGGTCATCCCGATATTGATGGCGTTTGAACGTTTATGGTCCAACACGATGATCTCCTTGTTCTTGTTCATCTCTTGCTGTTTCTATTCGACGACAAAAACGAACAAATTAGCCAGTGGTAAAGAATAATGCTCGCATTGCTACAACTTAAAAAACGTTCGATGGTCATGTCTGAACACTCAAAAATCATAAAATTTAATTAAACACCGTGCACGTAATGGTTTTGAAACGAATAAAGGAGAGACACGATTTCCAGCTGAAATTTTATATATTAACAATCAAGCGCAGCTCAAATATTTGCTCGCTAAGAAAAGGGAAATAGAAGCGCGCAGGTGGATGAAAATGCGCTGAAAACTTATTTGCTCTTGATGCTGATCAATCGGTAAAATATAAAAACATCGTACACCGTCAGCGGAAACGGAATTAGTAAAACGAGTTCAAAGCAAACACCGGTTACTGTTACGTTACCTCTGTAAATTACGCGGAAGGATAAACAGAGGTGGGATAGAGGGTGAAGAGAAATCGAAAAAGAGCGTTATAATTAGCAGAGACGAGGCGATGCAATAGCTACCGCGCCGAGATTAATCACTTGAAATACCCCTTGAAGGAAAGCCAATTAGCAATTAACAATCTGCACAGAAATAAAGTACCAGCATGCACACAACGGATAATTTTATTTCAGTGATTCGATTGGAGTAATGTGTAAATGAATTTACATTATCGCGTTCGTTAGTACCAAGCGTAAATTAAAAAGGGAACAAGAAAGAAGAGAAAACGAAGAAAATGGCAGGAAACGCGGAGAAAAGTGGAAAAGCGCGTATAAACAAAGTTTGGAGTTAGCAAAAACTGGCGTTAAGTGAAGTTAAGAAATTAGGACTCACCTCCTGTAAAATTCCAGCATGCCATTTCGTTCATTTTTCGTGCGAGCACCAAGAATATTGCAAATAATACAAGAAAAGATTAGTCGTATTGCATTAAACCACCATCACCACCACCCAACCACTATTCACCGTATTATTATTATGATTATTATTATTATTATTATTATTATTATTATTATTATTATTATTATTATTATTATTATTATTATTATTATTATTATTACGCGCGTTCGTTATCACGATATTTCGTTACTGTTGTGAACGGTATTAATTTACGACGTGTTATTGTTAAAGTTACTTCTCATTAGACTAATGGAGCCTGTAATATTATATTGTACCAAGATCGTAATCATTCGTGTGCATGATCGTCTCGTGAAATCGCTCGTGGCAAGCGCGCGTATAACATGATATAACATGAAGATAGAACGCAGCGTGAACGCAGTTATTATTTTTTACGAGCATCTTCTCCCTTTTTTTCACAGCAAATCATTGGGATATACGACCTCGGCGTTTAGAATTTAACCGTGGAAATTAAAAAATGGAACTCTCTTTATCAAAATTTAAAGCGAATAACCATTTTCCAGGTAATTGATCTCTGTTAACTAGAGTGATCTCTATAGCGTCTTCTAACTTCGTAGATTTTATAAGGGATATTGATAAAAATTTCAATTAGTAATGCATTCTTACCACGAATTCGTAAGTAATGTAATTTCGTTTCATTCTTGTTCCACTGTTCCGTTCTTGGTCAAAGAATTTTATCTTTATGAATAACTGCCTGAAATGATTCAATAATAATTCATAGAAATGGAACTTGTGTTTCTGCAAATTCCAGCCTTCATCGACATCGGCAAACGATTTACCAGAAAGATCAATTATCGAAGAAATAACCGCTTTAGAATAAATGTAATTATTTGCAGGAAAATTACCATCACCTAACACGTTGAATGCCATGAAGAGATCAAGAGCGATTGGCATTGCACAAACTTGTCAGTAGCGTCAGAAGGTAATAACCAATGCCAGACATGTAAAATTCGCTTGGCAGCCAACGTGTTCACTAACGCTTACTTAGCGACAAACAGATTTATATCCACCGAGCTTCATTAAATCACTCCCATAAAATTAAAACAGAGAAGGAACGGTTAATGCAGTAAAGCATGTCCAAAATCTTTGCGCCTAATCTACTCAACCTCTATTCTATCCTCTATTCTATCAACCTACATCCAAGCTTCCACCATCCTATAATTTTCCCCGATTCACATCTCCTTTTTCAAAGCTGTCCTTCATTCTGTCTCGCTCGTCCTCACGGAAGTCTCGACGGACCCTTTATCCGGCACTAATTATTGCCGGATGCCGCGAGGTGGATGTAAAAGTTCAAAAGAGTCGGGCTGGCAAAAAGGAGAAGCCTCGGAGAGAGCACGACGAAAGAAAAGGGTGGAAGGAACGGAACGGAGGCGTCTGAAGAAGCGCCGGATCACATTATGTCGGCGCGGTGCGTGTCCATTGGCTAGCGACGCGATTCAAAACGCGGAACGCGACCCGGCAAAGCTGATAAAGCCGGCGTGTAATTACGTCAGCAATTAGCGACGACCGTATCGTTCGCGTGTGACCTTTCGATGATCGTCGAGAAGAATTCTACTGGCTTCTCATCAGGAAAAATTTGATCAATAACGTAAAATGTACGATATACCGCGAGATCGTCTCTTCGCAGTGATTCGTCGAACGATCAATGTTAACCCTTTGCGCTCGAGAGGTGACTCTCAGGGCGTTCCGTGTGGCAACTCGAGTGGTGAGTGAGAGTCACCAGTCCCTGTTTATGCTAGATTTCGATTTCATCGTTTATCGTGGATGTATATATATGTAATCTATATTTCCTTGGTCAATAAACGTTTATTAATAATAGTAATAAAATGCTAGATTTCGATCTCTCCAACTTATAAGAGCGCAGTGTTGGTTCGTAAATAGATTCCTTGGCTCTTTATATTGTTTGTCAAGAAGTGTGAAGCGTTGCACTTTAAGATGCAATTATAAATTACATCGATCGTTACGTACATTTATGTTACCTACGAGACACTCGTCACATACGCGCACAACCATCTCGAGTTGCTGCTCCGCCCGACTCGAAAGATCATCGAGCGCGAAGGGTTAACGAAGAAGAAGAAGGAACGAAGATCGACAACTCTCGTCGTAGCAGAATATAACTTACAGCAACAAGCTCTGTCTATCGAGCGGGGAAATCGAACGAAAAACACGCGTAAAACGGCGAACGAAAGGCGAGAAAGGAGTTCGGGGAGGAGTGGGATGAAAATACGAACGTGCAACGGAATTTTTATCTTCTTAAAGTTTCGACAAACCCTTTTTTTTTACTTGTCTTTTGCTTGGTAAAACACGAAAACTCCCGTAGGAATCGAGAGATACGAGGATTCCGCGACAACGCGACAGGCAACCAGCCTCGGTTCTGTTCTATTGCTCCGTACGCGATCGAAAATAAAGTCGTTTAGGGTAAAGCGGTTTAAAGGACCGGCGGAGAGTAACCCTGTTGCAAACGGTGCCGGATTAAACGCGTAATCCGTGTCAAAGGCATCCGGAGAAGCCGACGCGGGATCCCTGTCGCGTTATCTGTCCAACCGATTGTTAAATGCTGGTAGAGAGCGTAACTATCCTCGGTGGGACCGATATGGCGTTAAAGATGCAAAAATGTGTCTACTACGTTATGTTATGACGAATGAAATGAAAATAGGATGCAATATCATAGACGTTGTGCCAGCTTTCTGCGATTAAACTTTCTTGCTATATTCTACGAGCATAAATAGGAGAGAGATATTTTTATTGTAAGATGTGACACGTGGATATAGAAAATACACGAAGAAAGAAACTACAATAAATGATACATTCAATGAACGGAACCTGGAGACACGCGTAAATATCTTCATGTAAAAGCTAGATTGTTATATCGTGTCGCAGCAGGTTTCGTTTCTGCTAAATTGTAACGTTTAACAAACGCAGTGGAATGCTCGCTTCTTCCTTATAGCAAGACTTATGAGTTTATTGTCAACGAATAAAGAGAGAAACTTCGAAGGAACTTGCGTTATTAAATTTAATGTACATAGGAATGTACTTCATTTTCATAAATGAAACTTTTTTTTCACCTTCTTTTAAAAATGACACGTGTATCTCTAAGTATTTAACGTCTTTTTCTCTGAACATACGAGCATAATATAACAAACAACGGGTTAATAAAGCATAACAAGAAGATGATTTTCCTGGATCGCTCATCTCTTTTACCGAAGTCGCTACGAAACATAGTTGAAATAGTTCAATACCGTTAATTGTATATATTGTATGAATTGAATACTATAAAGATACTCGATTCGTTCGCCAACGACGAGATTTTTTGATTACATTTAAGTAGCACGATTGAACCAAATACACCGTACGTTTTTCCACGCAATAACTAACTATCTTTGATGCTTTAAAATTCTCTTTAAAACAAGTGGTCCGTTCAAACGTCTAAACGCCACGGTTTGAACGGCGCTCTGTGATTTTAACGCCTAAAGGAAGACGAAAAAAGAGAAGCCGAACGGAGTTCACCGAGCCTTTAATTCCTTCCGTTATCGCCGAGACACGTACGAAAGAGGTCGAGAAAAAACGAGGAAGAACTGTGTATTTAATGCAATTCGCAGCGCTCTATTCCGACCGAAACGTTCCTCCACTGTATTTAACGGTTGGCTCCGTGGTTAGTAGGTGCTCTTTATTCAAAAATATCTCGAGGGAAACTGTTTGAAGAAAAGGAAGAAAATAAAAGAAGAATTCTCGACTAGTGGTTAACGAGACAATAATTACTGGCGTACAGGAACGAAGAGAAAGTTTCGCGGGATTGGATAATGGCCGGATGAAAATTTCGGCAAATGTTTGCTAATTAAAGCAACGGCCACGAATTAAATGAATTCCCGAGTGAGAATAAAAGATTGTATTTTTACACAAGTGCACTTGAAAATCTTGTAAGCGAGTCGCGGAGAATTCAGTTGCGAAAAATAGTTCTCGATAGTTGGTTGTTTTTCGATACATCGCTTTAGAATATCGTGTCCGGTTGTAGCTTGAATTTATAGTTATCGTTCGACAAAATGTAACTTCAACCGTGACTCTGACTTTAATTTTTCAAAATAAAATTCTGTAACATGCAAGTTACGCATAATGTTCCAATATTTTCTATTGATATTCATCGGAAATAATATTATAACAGCGAATAGCTATGAAAATTGGTAACTACCAAATAATTACTAAGATAAGGGAAACAAGGTGATTTTATTGAACAAAAAAAAAAAAAAAAATGATGTAGAAAATAAGAGAAAGAGTTACGTTTACAAACTCAACTGTTTCTATCTTACACGCGTTAAAGATATCCTGGAAAACAACGCACAGATACGCACACCATCTTTATCAAGCCCTAAAATCATGAAATCACCAAGAGAAAATCATCAAAATCAAGAATCAAATAGCCCAAAAAATCTCCGACTTCGCTACTTCAAAGGATTCATCCCCTTTAACGCTGGCAGAACCAGCCGGTTAACCAACCACGTAGCTTTGTGTATTTTGGATTGTGCATAGGCTGCCTGTGGAATTTCTGCGCGATGAAAAGCTTCTCGCGGTAGAGACAAGCGAGCCGGATGCTGCGCGTTCACCGTTCGCCACGTGTGCCTCAAGAATCAGGCGTCGGGGAATGATTAAGATCGTCGACGTCGGGCAACGTTCGCTTCTTCTCGTCGTGACAACGGCGAGAACGAAACGAAAAAGCAAGAAGATTCATGGGACGTCGGAAAGGTGTCGCTTTTTCCATCGAATACCCGCGTGGTAATTAAATTTCCTGTCTGATGGCGTGGCGCGGTGGAATTTTGAAGAACCGCGAACTAGAAGGACGATGCTACAGTTTTTCGTCGACAGAAATAACGAAAATAAACCGTATAAGAGGTATTGTTGAAAATGGCGAAGTTATGAAGCTCGATGGAAATTCAATTACTTTTTGTTGGTAGATAGGGGGATTCGGCATATCAGTTTCGATAGTGCTCAGTTGAAAGGTTGAAAAGGCTCTTCTTTTTTTTTTCCAGTAGCTTTGCATTGGTGGAAATCGCTTGCTGTGAACTAGCATTGTCTTTCCTTTTTTTGCATATAGTATATTTGTCCTGACAGATTTCAAAGCGAACGAGAGGCTCGATTGATTTAAGAATAACGCGTGTTTCGATCAAACCGTTCTAATGTTATTATAGTTACACTGTGTTAATCCTTTGTTTTGCTTTTAGTATTCACCAACAAAATTGTTCTATACATACAACAAACAAGAATATACACAGGTAAAAGATACACTGACCATTTCCATGTTAAATCATAGACAAATTGTTGCCACGGATAGAGTTACATCTAGCGCTGAATGAATTTTCTATTCGAAATTTATTTCCTAATTCGCGACAGTTCGGTCGTGCCCTTACTTACACTTCGACATTTATTTTCCTCTTTTATTCCGAAAGTAGCGCCTTTATATACGTACTTTTAGAACCGCAGAGCCCACGAGACGTCCGCAAGCCGTTCTAATATTCGAAGTACAGTATTGAAAGTATTTGAACACTTCTCGCAAACTTTTCACGAACATGTTACGCGAGTTATACAAAACACGTTCAGCTACTAAAGTTTCAAGAAGTTTCGTATAAACCACGCATTATATCCCTAAAAGTTCTTTATGACAAGTGTCCAAATACTGTCGTGAATCACTTTACATACATATGAACCACCGACGCGAGGAAGAAATATAAGATCTCCCCGGAGGGAGAATGCCCGATAGCCGCACCCGCAGGAAACAAGCTCTCCCAGAAAAGAGCAACGGCGAAGAAGCTCAAAGAACGAGAGCTGCTCACCTTCGTGATGAGATCCTTGGCGCGGCTCTCGAACAGATGCTCGAGCTTCTGCGTGTCAACAGGTACCGGCGACAGCTCGTCCCATATCATTTTGTTTTTGTCCAGCCTCGACAGTATGATGGGGTCATCCCTGACCTCCTTCCAGAACAGCTTCACCGTCTTCTTGCTCTTCTTAGTGAAGGCCGGCAGTGGACTCTTTGGAGCGTTACTGGAGTCGACCGCGGTCGGTGACCTCGGCGATTTGAGATTCACGCCGAACAACGGCGGAGGCGCTTGCGGTACGGGTGGCGGTAGCCTCGCCCCTAGAGGTGGTGGCGGTGGTGCCCGTGCACCACCAGGAGTCGGAACCATGGGCGGTGGTGGCGGTGGTACGCCGTTGGTCACGTTCACAGGTCCGAGAACGTCAACTTCGTCGTCGGAATTCAGATCGGTGAAGTCGAGGTCGCAGAGTTCGAGTGGCCGCTTCAGTTTCTTAACCAACTCTTCCCAATGCAGCTCGTTCTCGGATTTCTTTGCTTCTTGCAGTTTCGGCAGGCTGTCGCCGGTAGGAGACTTCAGCACGTCCGCTTTTGACTTGGACTTCGCGAGACCCTCCTTCGCTTTCGAGATCAGACCGCTCATGTCCCCTATCCTGAGGGTGAAGAAGAAGAACGTTGCGATGACGAAGGGTTTGGATTCCGGGGACGCGTTAGGTGGCGAGGCTTGAAACGTCGAGAAGATCGAGTTCCATTTGTTCTCTTTTTTTATCGAATGCGGACGCTATGTTCTACGACGTCTGTTGGTTTGGCTATTTAAACATGTGTTTTTCTTTCAGGAGAGACCACGATAGTAGGAGGACCACGATTTAGCTATCTTCTGAAAGTTATCTTGGGGCGTATTGTTCCACTAGACTCGCGAGGATTAATTTATTAAATACTTGACACTTCTGTTCGTATATTAATTTTTAATCACCTTCGAAATTTTAATTCAAGATCCTTTTGAAACAAGCGTCCGCGAGGTAAAATAGCAAATTGAATAAACCGCTTGAAACGTTTTAATTCTAATCCGTGTACATAGACCTAATTTCGATATGGGTCTGTAGTATCGAAGAAAATGTTGACAAAACGATATCTATCTTCCTGATAGGAGAAAGAAGAAATCATGGATTCTGATCCATCTTAAAGCGAAACGTACGAACAGTGTTTCCTTAACGAGTCTTAATCTTTTCTACGTATCGTACAGTGAAATTACCTGGAAACCTTCTCCTCGACCGGGCTGCTCGGTATAAGATTTTGAGCGGCCAGCTTTTGTGTGAGATCCTTGACGGTTCCTTCCCTCTTCAGTTGTAGAACCACTCGACGATCCTCATCCTCGTCGGTGTGATTACCCTCGTCGCACTCGACACCCTCGTCCGGGCTCTTGCCGTACCATGGTTTCTTTTCCTCGGAGTCGAGCTTGTTCGCAGCATTCATCAGAGGCGTCAAGTCTTTCCTGCTGTTTGTCCTGGATAACTTATTCGACGGCGAGTCCGCATTTCGTTCGTACGACGTGCCGTTAGTGTAACGCAGCCCGTTCGTCGCATAGGGACCTTCAGCAACCGAAAAGCCGTTCAATTATTTCGAATTGATCAAGTTATTACTTTCTACGTTGCTTGTTACTGTTTTATTAGATAATTTCTTTGGAATTACAGGCAATAGTTTGACTATACGCGTACCACATTAACTTGTTTACAGGTATATTTCTTTACAATTCTAACGTGATCTAACTTCTTTGTTTCGTTTCAGACAGGTTTTGAGAGATTTTCAAGGAAGTTTCTACGGTCGAATCTTCGAAGAATTCGAGAATCGATGTTCACCAAGTTCTGCGGAGAGAATCGAAAGCTTAGGTTTGACGAGGATCGCTTAAAAATGCAAACAGAAACTGATCCTCCAACTACCACCCGAGAAACTAGTCGAGAGAAACTTCAAACAGCCCGTGCGAACTGTACACAAACATCTTCAAAAGCCTGGTGAAGTTACACGACTGGAAACATGGGTTTCTCGCGAGTTAAAACGATACCAAGACTCGTTTATAACTCGTTAACGCTTACTATTATTTTCTATTGAACGGAAAATGAACAATTTCCCAAACTATCGGTCAAATTCTACGTGATTAATTTTTTCATATTCGTTCTTTGATATAAAATCTCGATCATAGTATGTAATAAAATTGCAATTGAAACGAAATTAATAGCTACGCAAAATAAATGAATAGCTAATCAAAATATATCATTCGTTTCTACAAATATAATCTTTGATACAAAATCCCAATTATAATATGTATTTAACGAAATTTTAATTGAAATAAAGTTAATAATATTTGACAAATTTTGGATAGAAACAAAATTAGAAACAAAACCGAATCTAGATATTTTTTGTCAAATTGTTTTATCAGTGTGTAGAATTGATCGTTAGAACACTGGTCGGTATATAGCGTTTAAAACGGAATTACAGCAGCGTATGTCTCATAAATTGCGCGTATCGATTACTTCCTGCTGATACACTGGATTAACCTTGACCTAACCTCGTAACATTTTTCTTAACTCTCTTGCGTTTGTTCAGAAATCTCCCAAATTCGCTCTTTTCTGACATTCCCTGATCGTTTATGACGAAAGACATGGAATCTATCTTTCATTATAAAACCAACGATTATAGTAAGTTTCCAATAAAATCTTTTAACTTAAAAATCTATTTCAGACTCTCGTAAAAATTGCCAAATTGTGTTTTAGTTTGGCAAATATTTACGAGTTACGTAAAAGTTCGATGATCCAAAATATAAAATATACAATATCTATTCACACAAAACGTAAATTATCTCGTCTCAATTAGATTACTTTCTCTTCCATACGTTTCTGCTAAATTCTGTATCTACCTAGCTATTAATCAATTTCTTCCTAGAAGCAAAAATTCTCCCGCAAACTTCGATAAAAGTATAGAAACGCAAACTTTGTACGAAGATTATTCGTTTTATCACGTAACATATCCGTATACCGTGAAAATCCGACGAAGCGAACACGCGAAAACAAAATTCCCATTACTTCCCCATTAATGGTAATAGTAAAACGATAATAATCTATTACTGACTTTCCTGATCGTCCGAGGGTACCACGGATGCTCGCATAGTCGCCGTGGCCTCTTGCTGCTCCCTGATAAAGCTCCTCTGCCTCTCAGCTCGTTCCCTTCGACGTCTTAACGCCGGTGTCACGCCAACGTCCACTGAAAGCCGCAATAAATCACTTCTTTCCTGGCCCGTTCGCCGCCAGTACACACACGCGGCCGATCATTTTCCGCGTCGAACTATAATTTACTATTTACCGGGCGCGTGGTTACGCGACACCGAACCGCTTATCGCGCGATCGTTTTCGTTCGCGTCGAATCACACTACGGCCGAACTTTCGTTTTGATTTATCGGCCGCGATACGAATCGAAACGTCCCTCGACGACAGTCACGATAAATTCTGCTCGTCACGCGTGTCATTTCTTCGCGGTTCGCGTTCGAGCCAAAAATACGCGGTGTATCAATTATTTCGTCGACCCTATAGTTGATGCGACGCTCGACGCTGTATCCACGATTATTCCATGCATGTTACTGCCGGGGCGAATCGGTTGGAAAATTTGACGCAGAATTTTGTGAACGTTCGAACAACGCTGTTTCACTTTGCCGTTCTGTGGAATTCTATTCGACTGCCGTGTAAGTTCTGTATAACGAAGAACATTGCTCGTTAGTCGTTTATATAAACGGCGATATACGAGCTGCTTAGAGAGAAAGTGGTACGAGTGACAATTTTTAGTTTGAGTATTGTGGATGAAGTTGAAGCATAATAAAGATAAACGCGGATGGAAATATTGCCTACTCGTATACATTACGTCTTGATGCAAATCATTCTTTACGAAGATAAATCACAACGTTACAACTGTGAATTCCAAGCTTCGATGCAATCATATAAATGGCGAATGGCAGAATTTTTTCGATCGACCAGATTATTTCAACGCTATTAATCATTGTCCGATGTCCACCTTCGGTATCGTCTTCAAGATTGCTATCTTCTCTAGAGAACTTAACAAATCAATAATAACAGGTTCAAACACTCGTAACACCTACACCAGTTGTGAATGCTGCATAAAAATGCTTTACCGTACTGTACCGATTTCACTTCGTATTATAACGTTACTACAGTTGCTGCTTCGATCATTTGTGCCTTTTCATGCAAATATCTTCTCAGTAATAAAATAATAAAAATAACAAGGACAATATTTCTACCGAATATCTTCTAGCATCCGTATAAATTCTTAACTCGTTTGTATAAAAATACTCAACAAATACAACTTACGCGGCAGTCTAATATCTTTTTTAACGCTCTCGTTTTTTCTTTTCCTTCCTCAGAAGCCATATACGAACCTAAGTATCTTCTTCATCGGAAGTGCTTTTCCACTTACAAGGAAAGCCCTAGAACGCTGGATCATAGATTTAATTGACATTTTCTAATTCGAGACAATTAACAAAATTTAATTTGTGCGCCGGTAGCAGCGAGAGTGTCAAACCTTCTTTTACTAACGGCAACGAATACGAGCGATAAAACGTCATAAGAACGTTATAATAAGGTAAGGTAAAATAAAATTATAAAAATGTAATAAATACGTTGTATCGATATACGACACGTTAGAAGACAACTTCCTCGGAATAGCGACAAACGTGCACACAAAACGATGAAAACATAACCATCTGAATCAGCCGATTACTCATGGCCGCGACATCGACATTCCGTTTCCGGTGAAGCGAGTTCACGCGGTGTACTTGACCCGATCGGCGTGGATCCGTACTAGTCGTTTTCCGCGACGATGCGACGGTCTAAACGTGCTCAATCACGGCCCCCTTCGAGCGAAACTACGCTTTTCGCTCGGTCTCTAGCGTGCAGTTCGCATTCGCCGCGTGCTGCATCCGCAACGAAACGCACGGGGGAACTGAAAACCGCAAGGTCTCTCTCCCGAGAGAGGGACGATCCGTTAACGCGGAAATCGCCGCTCGTGGGCGTCGAAGTTCGTATTCATCGCGCGGTCGAATCGTTAACGAGCGGATTTGCGACGTACATCGACTACCCGTATGCGTATACGCGCCAAACGAAAGTGAAAATGTGTTTCATTCGGGATAACAGAGAGAGAGAGAGAGAAAGGGAGGAAGGGAGAGAGAAATCATACTGGAACGATGCTGACCAATTGAGAGGCTCGTAACGAAAATGACCCTTGTCAAATTTTTTGATTTTTTAGGTAATAATGCGTTACAGTTGTCAGGAGATAGACTGCCAACATGGTGGTGTCGGTATTATGAAGAATAGTCTGTGGCCTGACTTATAGCCAAATGAAGATTAAACGGTTCTACAAAAATAATGCTTAGCAAGGGTGCACAACTGCACGATTCAACGATGTAAAACTTCGTCGCTAGACTTTTGGAAATAATTACAAACGCGGCCTGTCGATTTGCTTTTAGGCGGTTTGACAAAGAGATTTAAAGAGATAAGTAAAACCGCAAGCGGCAAGATTGAAACAAACGTTATTAGTTGAATTAGATATTTTAGGAACGTATCTTATTCACGCATAGTGAATCTTATTGACGCTTAATTGGAAGAAAATGCTAAGAGCACCGTGCGACTTTTGCACGAACTTTGCGCTGTAAATATGGACAACTCGAAAACGTAAGTGATTGCTTTTAGAGAGGTCGAACGAAAGAAATGACGACGTTCGTGTGATTAAAGAAATTTCCAATCTCTTCGACTCGTTACTGTTGTACTGCAGCTGTCATAAGCCTGTACAAGTATCGACATCGCTGTACCGCATTGGATATCATTTAAAAATGCTGCGTTCTTTGGATCATTTTCCTCCAACTGTATTTTTCTATTTTTCAAATATTCTTTTAACAAAAAGATTTAAAAAGACAATAATAACGTACGAAGGTAGGACGGATTAATTATGTCGTTTCAATGTTAAAAATCCTTTCATCTACTGGAACAAGAATAAGACTGCAGAAGCGCAGTTAAGTAATCATATATAGTATACGTTACTATATTGTTACCGAATGGAACATAAAGCAAAAAATACGTAATGATATATAATACGCGTAAAAACAAAAAAATATCATAATAGGATAGACATGCGTAAAGACGAAGGACGCGTGAAGCGTCAGTGCTATAGAATATTATCATGAAAAAGAGATAAAGACGAAGTAAGATATCCTATCGATGGTCAGCACCGATCTAGAAAAGTCAACGTAAAATAATATGAAAAAAAGGTGTCTCACCTTTGTTCTCCTTGTAGCTGCCATTCAATTGAACTTCACCGAGATGACCCTGCGAACTCTGAGAACTGCTCGACTCGTCGTCGTCGTCGGGCAAACTTGAGTTTAGCGTGTTGTTCAGCGAGCTTATACCCAACGAGTGGTTGAGCCGCGGACTTAGGCGCGCGTTCAAGGACATCGACAATGGAGACGTGCCCGTCGAGTGTCGCCGGGATTTTCGCCGTTCGTGAGAATCCACCAGGGACTTCCGGTTTCGTAGCGTTTTCCTGCGAGAGAAAAGTGTCTCGGAGTGAATTACTATGTTCACGATTTTCATGTCTCGATGTTGTCGTAGACTGGAAATATTATACGATGCAACTTGAGCGAGTTTCTATTTTGACGTTCATATTGCCTAGTCATTGATTCGTACTACTTGATTGGCGATACGAGTGGCGATATTTGCGTAATCCACTTGAAATATATCGATCGTCGTAACTCGTCGATTGACACGGTGTCGTGCCAAGTGAAAAATAAAAATTTACCAGTCATTCTTCGAATTTCAGCGACACATTTGTATAGTGGGATATAACGTAACCAGAAAAACTGCATAATTTGTTAATGTTTTTTCAACTTTGTGATTTTGCCGTCGAAATAGCTTCTTTGGTCATAAGATTATTTGAGCAGATTGATATATTTGGATCTCGAAGCTTTAAAGTAACGCCATTTTATAGAAAAACAATTTTTTTTAAACGTTAAAATTGACAAATCGTGTATAAAATACCATTTTCCAGGTATAAAATAATGATATAAAATATCATTCAGTATCGACGAACGGTATTCTTGTAAATTTAATTTATTTACTGTATTTATATATGATGATTTTTCATTTGTACGTTAATGGACAAAACATTAAGTACAATATATTTGCCACTCGTTTTCCACCACGAGTGAAAACTGAAAATATTATTCAGACTGCGCAGTCTATGGAGTCAAATGCAGCAATTTATACTCACTGGAGAATTCCAGCCAATATACCTATCTGCGTTTAAACATCCCATCAACTATGGGCATGCGATATATCTAGCGATTGTATTATAGTTTAGGGGCTACTTTAGACCAGCTGACTTCTTCACGCGAACGCGACCTACAATGATGGATACCTTGCTCTCAATTTGCTTCATCCACCTCGCGATGACCAATCGATCATTTAGAAGAGTCATTTATTACCACGTATAGGAACAAGGGATTTCGGTATAACAACGTGATCGTTCATACGTTAAGAGGAACGATAGATGACACGCATTGACTTAAGAATATTACAATTTTAAAATAAATGGTTTAAATCTATCCCATCCTTTAATAGGTAGACGCACGGTTGTTGAATTAATAAATGAGAATTAGAAGAGCGAGCTAACGCGAGAATTATGAGAGTCATAATGGTCGACTTGTTATCGTGCTCGGATAAAACGAAACTTGAAATTTATTGCGGTAAAACGATGATTATGCACTAATCCTAACACATGCCCGCGAAAGCGATTTTGTCCGAATAATCCGAGAGTTCTACCACTACGTATACTGCGAGTTCGTCTGCCTTTACTCGTGCGGATTGATACTCCGTTGTATTTTCGAAACACGATAATTTTTTCTTGAAAAACTATGTTCTATATATTATATACGCGAGCAAGATCACTTAAGACTTTCATACTCGGTCTTCCAAAGATTCTATCTCCGCGTAATCCTCAGAAACTTCCAACTAAGACCCCACGAAATTTCTCTACTTCTATTATCCAGAATACGTTACGTACCAAGATCAACAAAGTTGCTAAAGGGAGAAGGGCAAAGGAAGCGACCGAAGCCTCAAATCGATACCTGATGTTATCGTCCAGCTGACGAATAGGCGAGCCCCTATCGTTCCCGTCCTCGTGATGCAGCACGGCCTCGTAGATCTGGAATTGTCTGAGTAGATCAAGATCGGTGCCTTGTTTCGACATGTACCTCTGGATGATGCCCTCGATCCCCTGCTCCTCCAAACAGTCCACCTGATCGTAATAAGTGTCCTGGTCCGGTATACCGTTCAAACACTTGTTGACCAACGTCGTCGCGTAGATCAGCAATTCCGTGTCGGCGGCGTCGTAATCCTTCAGCAGCTTCATCACGTTCGTCCAGGGTATCATACCCCTGGATGTATCGACCGATCTAACGGCTCTGACCAACAGCAGACTGTTCGTCTCCACGTATTCGACGAATACCAGCAACAGCTTCAGTGCAGTCTTCACCACTAATCGGAAGCGGCTGGCTATTAACGTGTATAACCACTGAACCGTCTGACCGTGTTCCATCACTCCATTCATGCCGTCCACATAGAGCATCACCTGGCCGAGAGCTGTACGATTAAAAGCACAATACTGTTAATTAGCTTGTAGTTGTATAAGAATTTGACGGTGGAAAAGTGTCAAATGGAGAAGAATTAAAGATAAAGATGAATTAGTTTTCGCGTTTGTAAATCCTGTTTAGAGGTACCGAGATATACAAGAAGTTAAATATCGAATGATTCGTTTTTAATGTCGGATTTAATATCTTGTCTTTTACCATTGAACAACTAACTTATATAGACAAATATCCAACATCAAATTTCTATAGTAAATAAATTTCTACTAAAATATCTGTTTACTAAATTCACACCCAGGCATTGTTCTCATTTGTGCCAATAAAATACTCGACATTTATTCCCTCGTATTATTCCATTAATACGCCTACTTTTACAGATACACAAACAAACAAACAAACAAAAAAGAAACATTTGCAAAAACAGCGGAGAACTACAGCCTTCGCAAAACTACCCGACATACCTACATGAAAACCTATAGCGCGATACGGAAAACAATTTTAGTCCCTCCAGCCAAATCCATATTCAACGTAAAACAATTCCATAAACGAACAAACTTTCGGTACATTTTCCATCTGCGGTTTTCGTCCGAAAAATTGGAAAATTCATGAATGAAACAAAGGCTCGGCTCAGCGACCCTAACGCTCGCGTAATAGCTAGCACCCTGCGCGCCAGTTAAATATACACGCGCGCGTAGTCGTTCGCGGTTCATCAATTTCGCATGAATCATAATCTTCAGGACGACGGAGAGGCCTTTTGTTTCCTAGAACAACGGAATTTTCTCACGCTCTCACCCCTTCACCCTTTCCATTTCCCCCTTTTACGTTAATCCTTTTTTCTCTTCGTTTTGTTTGGTTTTCGACGAAAGCGCAGCGAAAGCATCGCCACATCTCTGACAGCCGATGCAAATATCCAATGAGAAGCTTTTGTCGCATTCTCCGCCGCCACTCTCGCGGCCACCGGGATGAAATCCATCAATCTCCGAACGGTTCAGATCGACTTTTGTCATTTTTCTCTTTTCTGCTTGCCAGGCGGCGCCTCGTGTTGTCCGCGAAATTGATTTTTCGCCTGACTCGTGCTACCGGATTTCGTAGCCCACGTTTACCACCAGTTTAATGCGTGCCTCCGAGCGACTTGAAATTAGTTTACCCCGTTGCCAAGTTTGGAGTGTATATTTGCAAAGTTTAGCGAATTACGTAGGTGACGGTGGAATGGCGGGAAATATTTTTCTAAACTTTGACTTTAATTCGAAGGATAACGATGTGCGATAATCCCCGAGACTATAGTTACGACATAAATAAGTCAGGCGATTAAGAATAAATTTGAAATTTTAGAATCTTGGAGATTCCAATTTCTTCCGGTATACTTCACTATTTTCCAATGTTTGTCAAGGAAGTATACTCGTAACTTTCTTCGTAAAACTATCGATCTTAAAATACACGAATTTAGTTCTAAAAATTCTACGTCGTTGAGCCGCCAAGGCCCATTTGAACTGTGGAATTATCGCGATGCTACATATCGAGTGTACTTCTTCGAGTACAACGAGTGTTAATTGGTTACGTCGTAACTAATTATAAATTCTAAATAGAGATCGAGTCTTGCGAAAGAGGAAGTGGAAATTTTCAAAGAATCATCGTGTAATTCTTCTTTCTTAAACGAAGCTAGGATTAGAATTACTAAAATCTGCTTCGTTATTGATCGCGACTCCTATTCTGTTGAAAAGTTACCCGCCACCTGTTATAAAAGGTAGTCGCGCCGGAAATCCGGTAAATTACACAATAATAACTAGCCGCGAACAAATTATCAACTCGTGCAACGAACGTTACGTGGTCATGTCAAAAGTTATAGTTTACTTGCTGTATAACTAGTACGAGTTCTAATTGAGCTCGGTGCATTGCTGTGCGACGATTAATTATTGGGTCATGGTGGTATAACTAGTTCTCTGTCGAAGCGTACAAGTGATAGAAGCGCAGCTAATCGTGGCCTTATCGACGACAAAGCGATGTTTGCTTGATGGGCAAGTATTTGCTATTTTTTTCGATATTCTCGCTTCTATCGCATATGTCCTGTTATTATATTATAGAAAATAATCTTATTTGATTAAACGAAATTTTACTCTCGAATTTCTTCGATGAGAACTGTTGGTTGCTCTTATTGAAAGAGGTATGAAATATCTGATTTGACGAACTGTTTATAACGTAGTACAGATATTGATATTTGTTTCCCGGATTTGTTCATATCTACTGAATGATGGGATTGATAAAAATGAAGTTAGACTTGCAAACAACATGATTTACCTAAAAACTGCGAAAGAATATATTTATTTACGGGAGATTAATAATTGATTTTCTCGAATTTTCTTTTAAACATCGAATATCTATAAAATTTCACGACTATCCAGAAAGTTGGCGCGAGATTTACTTTCATTGTTTTATATGTACCAGTTCTGACAAAGTGAGTGATACAAATATTCGATAATAATTATAAAAATGTCAAAATCGTAAACGTAGGACACGATACGACACGATAAAAATAGCTTTTCCTCTGTTTGTGTGATTCGCTGCTGCGTTTGAAAATGGAAACGAAAGATAGGTGCGAAGCGAGATAGGAGCGCAGTGTACTTTATGAAAATAGAGTCCCGACGTCGGGTCGCGTCGTTATTCTGTTAGTTGCAAGTATCGATACCCGTTCGAAGCGCAATGTTTTCATAAAATACTGGACTCGATTTTCCCCATCGATATTTATGTATCTACGTATCGTATTAGATATCGGCATTTCATGTTCGTAGCAAAAATATTGCGAGCGAAGGAAATGAATATCTTCTATCACACGATGTAACGGTTGCTTTAAATTTCATTGATAATCCTGAACATGGCCGGTGTAAATAAAATGAAAATTGAAAACAGTAGACGAGTTCTCGGCATTAGAGGGATACTTGGAAAAATACTGTAATTAGAAATGGTAGGATACAACTTATTTATAATACAATACAATAGAACAACGATTGTCAGAACGCTGATTGATAGAACAATTAGTTACGAGAACGTCAATTAGCAGAAAATTTGAGGATAGCCATTTGTTCCATCTGCACTTGTGTTGGCCAGAAAATTAACGAAATTACTGCCACTGTCAGATTCACCATTATTGTCAGATTCATTCACCTAACAGCAGGTCTCGCATAAATCTTCAAATCACCAAAGCCATAAAAATCAGATAACACTAAAGTCTCTTTGATTCTAAAATGCACGATGCCGCATGGTGTCAAAGTTCCGTTGGCCCCGAGATCGCTGAAATCCTAAGAACCATATTGGACATTGTGAGTTTTCTCTCTCTGTTATTATCAATGTCTCACAGTCCATGTGTAGCCAGGTTTTTTAATTTCACCGATGCAAAATGTTCCGTAGCAATCGTGAGGGATTCAGGATATTTTCCAAATAAAGTCCCGTGTTGGCATATTTATACAACATTCCTTGCCGACTTCATCTTTATTAATGAAAAATAATGCACACACACGGTGATGTGGGTTTCTAGCGCAGCTCCTTTTCATTTTAACCATCCTTTAGCTGCTGATTCTGCATAAAACTGAATGTTGAATTTGCTCAGTTTGCTACAGCAATGTAAATGAACCTAGAAAGTAATTACACGAGAAGTTTGCAAGATAAACTATTCTTGATTATTTTCCAGTATATTTTTCCAGTTTCTATGCAACGCTTCCCCTTCAACAGAATATCAGAAATATTATTCCAGCTTTATGATTGAATTGGATTGTATTGGAAAAAGTTTGGTATACTAATAAAGCCACTGAATGAAATATTAAATTACAACAATGAAAAATTCGTATAAATCCGTAGATTTTAATTTTTTCCTGGACTGCACAGTAGGACGTTTCATGTTGTAATTCAACTACGTGAAGAGCCACAGAGAGACAAGAACTCACAGCAATATCGTAAATATTTCGCTGGTTAACTTTTCCAATATATAACAATATTACGGCTTACATTCCTTCTGATCTCAAACAAAAACATATAACTCAATTATTGAACATTCGACAAGGAATAAAGTCTGTTTAATGAGATTTTTATCGTAGGAATTTTTCCATCAAAGCGAACAAAAGAGAACTACGGTGATTTATTTATTGCGTTAAATACGAATGTAATTGGTAACCAAACAAAACAAACAAGATATTATCCAGAGAATTAATAAAAGAATGATAAGAGAAATAAAAATATACATAAAACTTATATATATATATATATATATATATATATGCGAGTCCAAATAATAAACACTAGATTATTGTCTTTTTCCGATCACATTTTGTTATTTCAGTGAACACTTAAAAGACTAACATGTATATACCTTTACATGGTATGTTAACACTGGAAAATTGTAGTAGTATAAATCAAGATTGTAAGAATTTGAATTTAGTCGCGTATTAAAATTCTTACAAGTCCCTTTAATTTTATAGTTAATTAAGTCATAATTTCATTATATATATATATGCAATAATTTGAAACGTTTTATAATAATAAACCTCAAATATTATTTTCTGAAGAACAGCAGCGAACAGACTTGCATCGATATAATCCTCAACTAGCCATGTCATACTAAAGAGTAGTAAAACAAAGATATAAAAACTTATTTGAAACAATCATTTCGGAGTATCTTCAAATCGCTATATGTAAATTTTATAAGAAATCCATTATCGTCCACAGCTGCAAATGTAATCTTTGATGGATTCGTGAACGTATGGAAACTAATGCACATTTATCACTACATAGGATACTTCGTGTTGGGCAACTGACCGCGTTTTCCGATGTAAATGGGTTAAATCAGCGAAAATGCGTTAGCGAACTGTCGGATAATGGAACTATTGTGTCGATCGAATGAAACTTTTCTTCCGTGGAAAGATCGGTCAGCCGGTAATTTCCCTTTAATCTATTCTGACCGATTGCTCGAACTCGGGGTTCATACCACTCGGTCCATCGTACTTTTTAAACTAATTATCCGTCAATTGTAACGATCTCTAATGAGCGGGTTCTTGACTGATGAATCTTCAAGTTTCTTCGAAAAATCGGTCGTGTCCATCGTACAAAGTTATACGTATTCTGTGTTGTTTTACATACGTGATTTATATACGTGATGTTGTTTTATACGCGATTTCAGACGTTTTATGTCCCGAAAGTGAGTATAACGATCAAAGTGACGCAGAAAACGATCCTCTAATTGCTCTGAGCAGTGTATTATAAATATAACTGTCTTTTTAAAACGTAGTCCATAATAGTTGTTAAGAAAGTAGTTCTCTCTCTTAATTGTTAAAAATGTAAAGTACACGACATGAAAATCAAATTTCGTTGTACGAAGTAACGTTAAAACGTTACTTAAACTCCGTACGTATTCGAAAGAATTACTTGTTGAATGTTCATCGCGAGCCAATTTCCTAAATTTGAAAAGTCCGAAGAGAGGAACAGGTTTTCCATTTTTTCTAAATTACGACGTTCTTTCAACGGTATAGCATTATCGACGATGTAATAAAATTTTAACATTTTTCGATAAAATCACGCGGAATATAATTTGCAGGAAAAATTAACAATCGATATCGTCGGGTCGTATTGTGCGTATAATATTGTAATATTATTTTTATATGTGCTGAAACGAACGCTACCAAATACATATTCCAGCATAAACATAAAATTTTACCCTGGTAATACTATACACTTTTCTACACGGTACGCAATAAAAATTCAATTTTCATTTCGTAGGTTTTACATTGCCTTTGTTTTTCCTCGACCGACTACGGTATTAAATTTAGATTTGTTCACTGCAGTAACGGAGTACGCGATGGCATGAAAAGCAGCTCGTGGAATTCGTTCGGGCGAAAGTTTCGATAGGGTGACTGTTAAATTAAACATCAGGAAGTTCAGAGTACCGGTTGGCTGCCTGTTTAGTGCTACACCGAAAGACGAAGTTTGTACGACTATAAAGAGTGGCTTTTCTTCCCGCGTAAATCCAAAAATCAAACTTCCATGTACATTTATCGAATTATTGCGAAGAACACGACAAACAAAATGCTTTATGTACTACAAAGAGTATTGCAATAAAGATCTGCACCCACTTTGTACGTGAATTCTCGTCCACAAATGTTACCACACTCGCAGAATATGAAATAAACTTGAAAAATCATTAAGAGCCATTAAAAGTTTTATGACTACTATTTCGCTTGAAATCGCGATCTATAAAGAATCCGCATATATCGCCATGTTGCGATAAGAATTTCGTCAATTGTGAAATTAAATTCTTTCCTCGCAAAATTTCTATCGCGTTGTCGATTTGTATTTACTTGCTGTATATTAAAATTACGAAACCACGAAATTAAACGTATGTTTAAGATAAAAAGACGGAAGATACGTTTCTGATTTCATCGCGAACGCTGTAAGTGCTCGAGCGATATTCGCGTATAACGAATTGCATTTACGGCAAATAATCTAAAGTTCTAATCTAATCTAAAGTCATCAGACTTTGTTACCAGTTACGATCAGTGCGGTAATAAGCGTCTGAAACTCGTTTAGCGATTCAAACGAAACTTCTGTAACGTATCGAGCATTCATATCGAAGTAACTCCGTGGAAAAGCAGGACAGCCAGCCAGCTTACAGTCGATGAACATTTTTCAGCAGGTACCGAGGGTATTTTCGCGCGGAACTGACTTTCTTTCCAACTGCAACATAGGCCCGTCTTTATGTTCACCAATTAGAAACCGATGCTAATTGAACCAGGCTCACGAATAAATACACGAACGACGTTTACGATCGATTTACGAAATCGAAATTGTTCCGCAAGCTGTGCCGACACGGGCTAAGAAAACGCGCATAATCTCGAAAGAAAATTTATCACGGTCCAGGGTGGCCACTCATAAATTCCGCCGATAAGAAACACGGCACGTTAGCAAAATTTAATTCCGCGGCCGCTTCCAGTCTCGCGTTTCACGCGACACCCGACCGACGAAAAGAAAAAAAGAAGGATAAGAAAAGAGGAACGTCATTTAGAATATATCGTTTGTACGCGATAACCCGATGATCGTGGTTATCTGTCGTGGTGCTGGTTTTAGCCAGAGATTTATCGTTGGGACAGCCAATAAAAAAGAGTATGCTAATGCGGTAATTATGCTAATAATAAACGTTACACGACATTACGCGTTTAACACCCTCGCTAGTCCGAGGCCTGGTAGACCGTGGTGATTTAACGTAACAACACGACCGCGTAAATTTAGCAATTTGCATGGTGCCGCGTTATTTCTCGACTGTCTTCCTGTTAGCGGGAGTTATGTCGCCGCTTTTAATCCAATCCGTCCGAAAATCGTTTTGCGTGCGATGGAAAAATAGGCCAGGCTAATGTAATCCGGCCAGAAGTCTCGTTAATGGATAAAAAGATAAAGGGCCGATCTATAATGAGCATTTATATGCATGGCGTGTCGAATATCAAGCTAACGTTAACATGTAACTATATTGACCATTTGGAACAGTGTCTCTCAAACAAAAATTTGGAAAAACGAGGCTTTTATAGCCGTCGGAGTTGATCCTGTTGTCGCGATTGTTTAGAAACGATTAACAAAAAAAAAATAAAAAATAAAAAAAGAAAAACTACCCCCTTTATGTGCATCGAAATATATTCAACATAAATGATGAAAAATTACAACGTTACCAACTACAAAATATAAATAGATACGTAGGGTTGTACTTCTGCCATTCTGAGAAAAAGTCAACGCTAGTTTTATAAAGACAATCTGTATGTTCCTGATAATATTGTAGAAAACGATAGTCCAAAATCCGTCGCTTTGACGAGTTTGGTAATTCCAGTAGTAATCGGTGTTTAAGAAGTTGTGAATCGATTTTCAAGAAATATTAATTCCCAGAAATCGTAATAATTCGAAAGCCCGTTGTTTCTGTATAATTCTAACGTTATTTCCCATCCCATCGACTTGATCCCAGGAACATGCAGGCGCGATGGCAAAAAGTTAAATGTCCCGAATAATTTGAGAAGCACTGGCACGGTTTAACGTCACGTTTCAAGCATCGACGTCGCAATCGTAACGTCGCGCCGCTTCATCGGCACAATCGCGCCGGTAATGACAATAATTGTAAAGCGATTTAAGCGCGCCACGGTTGCGGGCATTAGCCGGCCCGTTATCATTACACCGGCCATAAGTTACGCCACGAAATCTAATTAGAAGCGTGTACGAGAGCGTAGATCGCGCGCGTAATCATCGACTATCGGTATAGTTCTATCGGGATATTATAATCAACGATCGATGATTCACGGAATCACACGATTTTTTACACAGTGTAGTGTGATTGTGTAATTCAACAGGTAATGCCATAAAGATGTAGAATCAGTTTTCTTTTATGATTCTGGTTTAACGTCATAAAATTATTATTTTGATTTATATCGTGAAACTATTACTATACTTATGGGCGGAATTAAACAAAACGACTGATCATTATGATATTACGTTGTAAGATGGCTGAAAAGAATCTCGAATAACTGATTTTATTTTGATAAATTATTATGTACTATAACGATCTACGCATCGTCGTTAAACATTTTTTTTTTAAGTATCTCGATACGTTGATTACGTCGACTATGTGGGTTTAATTATATTACACCATATAGCGTGATCTATACTTATGAATCTCTCTCTTTATTTTAATCCCAAGCTTGACATCGTGAAAGGCGATATTCGATTATCTCCATCGATTCTCGTACATAAAAATAGGTACTCTTCGAACGACATCGATATACCCCTCGAGGAAACAACCATTTAACACGTACAAGAGTACTAGTTAGTCGCGTAGTTATACAATTTCATCAGCATATATCCAAAGAGCAGCCATAATTTTCCGCGCGAAAAATCTAGCGACAGCGTCCAGTCGTTGCGCCCAGCACCCTCGTGTTACCCGTTTTTCCTCTCGTCGGCAACGAAAATAGAACGAAACGAAAAACAGGTGAGAAAGAGAGAGAGAGAGAGAGAGAGAAGAAAAAACGAGGAAGAACGAAAAAATGAAAGCAAAAAGCCGGCGGAGTAGCAGAAGAAAGGAAAAAATATAGGTGGAAACTCCGACGACATTGCGTCCAACGGCACAGAAAACGTTTCCCCCGGTGATTTAGAATCATAATCCACGTGCGCGCATCCCGGAAACTTGGTTCCTGTCGTCGCGGACGCAAACCCTCGAATCAAACAAGAGGATCGATAAAATCTGTTCCCTAACAGAAAAGTAGGTGAATGTTACGCATCATGCGGTGTTGGAATTTCACCGATAGCGTGCACACATACACGCAATATCTTTGGTACGTGAGTGTAGGTAAGTTCCTCCCTCGCTAACCTGCACCAGTATATTGGTGGCTCGAGGATCCGGAAAAACGCAGGAACCGTGTCACTTCGAAAACCGCTGTCAACCGATTCACCCATGCTTCGCAACAGTTTTACAGTTTTAAATACAGTTTCGCAAATATTTTCATGTACAGTTTCATTCCGTACTCGTTTTTCTTTTCTTCTTTTTTCTTTTGCCGTTCGAATAACAGCTACAGAGACTTTCGTTTTAACGAACGTTTTGTGTTCTTTATATAACTACAAGGAAGAAATCCGTCACTGGGTGTTCAGAACTTTAAGGTCTATGCCGGAGAAATCTTGTTTCGCCGACGTTTAAAGGAATCTCTTTATCGCGATTTATATAAAGCAATGAAGGATAACAAGTGACCGGGTACGAGAGATGTATGCCACGGAGGATGTAGCGTATATTAAGTTACTTTGACTGAAATTGCACTTAGCGGTAGAATTTATTAGATTGCGATAAGGTTAGATGAACGTGTAACGAGCAGTTGAGAGAACGAAACGCGAGCGAGATTATATTACGCGGTTACAAATTATAATGGTTCCAGTGAATTTGTGTACGAAATAATATGGAATAAAATGCGTTTAATATTTTGTCATTTGGCTCTTTTACCGTAATAATTATTTATAACGAACGTTTCGTGCGGACCTGAAAACAAGCACTTCTGAAATTTCGCTTATCTCCGAGTAATTTACTTTACATGCTGTTCTTCGTGCGGATTATCTTTTCATTTAAATACGAGCAATTAAATACCGCTACGGACGAGAAGTAAATTGCAGTAGATAGAATGCTTTAAAAGGTATATGAAACATCGAGAAACGCTTGCTTACTTTTGACAGAATGTAATTTAATTATAGAGCTGCGAGTAAAAATTATATTTAATTACAGCGTGTATTATCGTTACTATGATACGACGAAATTGATTTTATTATAGACACGCGATGAAATAACGGCGTCCGTAAGACTAAAACAAATCAGGGCATGCTATTTCAATAGAATTTATAACGAAATATTTCGTGAAAGATGAAATTCTATAAGACAATGGATATTACTCTTGCCCATTAATTTTTCTTTCGTGTTATGCTATAAATCGGATAAGGTGTCCAAATACTCGGAAATACTGACGTATGTAAAAAAAAAATTGCTTCCAATGTTCTTCTTGTTTTCTACTAAAGAATTTTGTTCATTGTTAGAGATTAAATTTTCTTCGCTATCAGAGCTATTCGTTGAGAATGATGAACAGGTATCTAATACGCGATTTGAGCCAAAATCACAGTTCTAGAATCTTGGTTTCTTCGAGCTCCGATACTTCATCTGCCTCGAAATATCAAACAGATCGATATCGGGAACGCCATGCGAATGTAGATATGCAAATGTGCCGCGGAGTCACGGGATTTTAGGTTCATCGCGTCGATCGGTTCGATGAATTCCTATTTTCGTTTTATCGCGAACATGTCTTTTGATTTATATGCTCCTGTCGCTGTGAGAACGCGCGGCTGTGATTTAAAGCAACGATCGTCGCGAAATTTTACATTTTCAAGCTCCTCTTGGCGGAATTCGGTGAATTTCAGTAGGGAATTACTGCTCAGACGAAGCCTGGCAAAAAAAGAGGTTTCGTTCCAAAAGATTTGATACACTTTGGCTGACTACGGTATAACGAATCTACTTGTTCCATTATCCTTGATCTATATACGTACAACCAACTTGTTTCCTGTTTGAAATTAAAATTGTAATTATTAACAATCTCGAGTTACAAACAAATGTTACTTCGTTTCTGTCACTGCATTTAGATTTTACGTTTCGTTTAGTTTCCTAAAAATATAGAAAAGAAAATGTTATACTAAAAGCATCGATGACAGAAATTAGCGTTGGCTAAAAGCACGTCACCCTTCGACTGAAAAATTCTTTGAACGTGTCAATATCCTTTGAAAGTATGTGTAATCTTATGTTCGTATCGATCGCAGTGTTTTAATATCGAAACTAACTAATGTCGTTTCATCGATTCTGGTTTCATGCTTTTTTTCGTTGGATTTGACTTTGACGCGAAGGAATCGTCCAAAACATTTGATATTTTTAAACTAAAATCCGAGAAAGATCTGACGCATCGCGAAATGATATAAATTACCGAAGGTATGGTTTATGATTTATGATAAACGACATAATAATTGCTTTTCGCGCTTTGTTGAGTATTAAATTGGTCGTAAAAGTATTCTTTAATAATTCCAATATCATAAGTTATGAAATTTTACGAACGTTTCCGTTTGAGACTACGAAGTTACCATATTTATTATTACTCTTCACAACACACGCGTATTAATTCTTTCAAGCGTCAGACATCGGTTTCTACGTTGAGAACAACTATTTAATAATTAACTGTAATTTGCTATTACGACAGGTACTTTATTTAGATGCAGTAATCATCTGCGTCCTTAATTGCGTACTTATTATCTCGGTTAATTGTCCTTAATACGCTGCAAATAATTTTCAAAACAGTTTACCATTACCCAATTACGCAATTACTATCCTCCACAAGAATACTGAATATACTTGCATTTGACAAAAGTCACGATGATTTACTATAACCTAAATTGCAAGTTAGGAAGGCCCCCAAAGAAAGAGATATTTATACCCGAGAAGCGATCCAACCGAATGACGATTTAACTGATCTTTTGCGACGAACGAGTTAAGGATCATCGGTGACCTGAATGCAAAACTTGAAAACTGGCTAACACAGATATCCATTCTACATGTGAGTAAAGCTTGCTATCTGTTATACCTGAGTCGAGCGAGCATCTTATCAAAGTTACCATTGGAACGTTCCCGAGCAAACCGAAACTGTCAGAGAGTCGGCACTTTAACGAGCCAATAGCGTGGCAGAGCGTCGCTGTAATCAACCAAAACTGACACGCCGAGATGCCGACACAGTGCTCGCGTTCCACGAGCATCGTGGATTAGAAGATTGGATGTTCGTTCGAGCCTGCTCGTAATAAATTTCCTGTTTACCAAGAGATAAGGAACACGCAATGAGACCCCCACCCTCTAAATTAGACAGGTAACATTGCCCTCCCAAGTGGCTTCCTCCAAGCGTCAGAGACACGGGTGAAACCAGGGTCTGATTTACGCGCGTGATAAACCTAACTGCCAAATTGTTTTATGAATTACTTTATCTGCCACTCCTGCTACTTATCCAGGCGCCCTCTGTTGCTCGATACTCGTTTAATCTTAATTGACCCGGCCGAACAACTACCGAGCCACTTTGTCCCCCTTTCTCTCTTCCATCGTGTTCCTTCTTCTTGAAAACAGTCGTAAAAGGATCGCTGCGAACCTAATTTAACTCGCTTCGAAGGAAGGAAGTCGTCTGTAAGGACTCTATCACGGTAGGAAAGGATAAAATAAAAGGATAGACGTCTGTTGATAAATATGGAATAATTGCGAAGCAGCGTAGGAAATAACGCAAATTAAAGGAGGATTGCACAAAGGGCCAGGTATAATTGCATCGATGTTTGCGAGAGGTAAAAGAACGTAGAACTTTGACTTTTAGTCGGTGCTTCAGTTTACCGATACGGTGAAAGTGTCCGTCCATGGTTCTTTCCTTTCTCCACGATGCTATTATACGTTGTACCTGTATACGTACGTGCAAAGTACACAGCACAGCAAACTACGCTCCACACACTAGATTTCGAGTTTTTGGAAACGATTCACCGACTCTCGTACAAATCTGCTACGATGTATTCTCTTATACGGCACGCAACGACAGTGATAAACAAGATTTTTCTGAGAGATTTCACGTTTATAAAAGAGATACGTCCATCAGTAGGAATCGACGCAATATCGTTACGGTTAACAAGCGTGATTTTATTTCGATCGTCGAGCTAAACGCTAGGAAATCACTTGCAACGCGGTTTCTACTACTTTCCCGGAATCTACAATTTTCCCGTGAAAAAGAAACAGCTTGCGGAGACGAAGAAGAATCATCTCTCCCGTGCGAGCAGTATCTCCGGATAGCACGAGTTTCGGTTTCTTGTGGAAGGTCTCTCGAGGACTCCCGGAGGACTCGTTCGGTATACAATGCACTCGACAAGTCCCGCGGTAATCGAAGACGAGAGGCGACTTTGGTTCGTTATCGGAGCCGGGAAAAGAGCGAGGAGGGCACAAGTGGACCGCGTTCCGTCCCGAGCAGCCAGCTGACGCGGAATTGGTCTTCTCGTGATGTTGTTCGCCCGATGCGGAGGTTTACGAAGCACTCGAGTCGGCCTGCGCCGCGGCGAACCACTCGAAACGCGATCAAAGGGTGCATTCATAATCTGCTACGCGTCGCGGTTTTGCAGACGAATCCGTGCGCAGATGCTTTTGTAAACAGTCTACGTTAACAGCGCAATTGCGCGCGTGGACGTTCATTGCCGAAACTATCCGACTATATTTCTCACTTATTATGGTGTATTATGGAGTTTTTATCACTCGGTTACGGCGTAGTTGTTGGAAACTGTATAGCGAAGTTCTTGTGTAATTGGAGTTCATACAATAGGCGTAAATAATAGACGTAAATAGGTTCTCTCTTCTACGTATGATTTATCGCTCGTACAAGTTCGCGTTGAAGTATGTGGATTCAACGAGTATTAATAATGATCTGAAACATTTTGGAAAATGTAAGGACTACAACTGATCCTCGTTGAAGAGCATAATTTGAAAATGTCTCCTCTTGCCTCTTTTGATACTACGTACCTTAATCGTTGATGGAAAATTTGCTTGATTTTAGTTTGTGATTTTATTTAGTACCTCTACTTGATTTTAATCAATTAAATACTCATTTTCTTAGGAGACCAAACGTGTTTGCTTTCCTTTGCCTTTGTTAGTCATTCATTTCCCCAACGACTAACTTTATCGTTCACGCGTACACATATGCGTTAAAGTGTAGGTAGCAAATGCAAATGCAAAAATGAATTGCATTTTAACATCGAGGAAACTGTTTCTGAGTCTAAACTCGAGCTAATGCTACAGCTTCCGCCTCAGACCACGGCGCGTATTACGCGAAAACGCGCGTCTTTCGACAGAATGTTCCAAGGCGAGAAGGGGAAAATGAGAGAAGACGATGTTGTCGCTCGCCTGGGACTCGGTTTCGCGAATCCGTTGATGTTAGCTCGTTAAATGTTAACTGCATTACCCAGGTATTATCTTATCACTGTTTACGGATGTGTCGCAGACGCACCACGTTCTCGTGTTTAGCGAGAAACGTCGAGACCTGGTCGCGTTTGAGATTCAGCTTTTGCCATAATGAATCGTTAGATCGTGAAAACGTTCGTTTCTTAGTTCACTGGCTCGTCTTACAAAGAAATCATCGATGATACAAGTATGCGCATATTGATTCACCTTCTACGTAAAAGACGCCTAACAATTTCAAACAGCTCGAATGATTCAAATGTTAAAATAACTCGTGTCTTCGTTTCACGGGGCAAATCATTTGAGAAAAATAAAACGTAAACCTTTCTCGGTACCTCTAAATTTAACAAAAAAAGAACAGAAAAGAAGAAAAAGAAAGCTTCAGTCTGATCAAAGGTAAGATACGGCGGGTTTAGAAGAATTCGTAAAAAATCCGATTTTTTGCATCGTAAATATTTATGGTCGTAGTCGACTCGAATTCCCGCGAAAAGTATAGCCTGGATGATACACGGAGGAACCTACATACGCTATTAGAAGCCTAAGCCACGCTGTGCACAAAAACACGTTGCAGGTCTATCGACAAATTGTCAGTATACTCACCTCGTAGTATATAATTTTGATAATTCTGGTCGGCCTCGCTGCCAACCTTGATGAGGCAAGCAAGCCCATCATTTTGTACAAACTCGTGCACCAGGTCCTTGTCCTCCTGTAAAACCAAAGTTTATGGTAAATAGCATTCGGCCAGCCGAATAGATGTCCGTTATACCTCTGATCATCGCTTATGTCTAATTTATTCAACCTGAAACGAAGCACCTAATCTATGGCTCGGCGTCTCTGGATTTATGGTCCATCTTTTGGGAAATGTTCGAACGTTCCACGGCTTGATTTACGATACATCGCGGATAAGGATGATCTTTCAGACAGCGTCGTATTTAACGACCAACATTTTCGATGCAAGTTTCAATGACTTTATTCGCGAAAGTTGTAAAATGAGTCGCGCGAATCTTATTCGACGACATCTTTGTTGAAAGAAGGAAAAATCGTCGAGTAGTTTCTCAGACCTTTTTTGCACCTACGATGACTTGAAACGAGAAACGAGTTCGTTCCAAACGATTCCATTAACCAGAAGAGTAAAGTGCTTCAGATATTACGAAGTTTGCCATTAACGCTAAAATTATCGGTCATTAACATGTATCCATAAATACGTTATTTATAGTTGATCAGAATTAAAACAATATGACGAAGTACATGCAATTATGCTACCATCTCGATAAAAGTAAGCGTCAATATTGTTAAAAACGCTTGCGTGTTTTTACTCCTTGTAAAAATGAAAAATTCTTCAATGCCAGGCATTTCCATTGAATTTTTGCAATTCTAATATTAAATGTACGATCATTTATGCCATTTCCTTGCGATAAGTAACCACAAGTACGAGTAATTTGTTTTCGAAAAGATGGACACTGATATTTCCACTCTCTTTAACTTTAATCTCCAAAAATGCTGCCTATCAATTTCAAACGTTCCGCGTTCAATTACCAAATACATATATGTATACACCACCGTTTGCAATTACTCGACCGATTTTAAAAGACGAATAACGTTGCCCGAATAATTTACACCTCGTAAAACATTGTTCATCGTTCCAATGAAGAGTCATATGGGTCGACGACGATACGGAACTCTTATATAACTTTTACAATAGAAGCGAGTCAAAGTACAAAAATTGTACGAATAAACGCGAACGGTACTATATGCGCCAATGCAAGTCTTTACAACCTTGCAACTGCTAAAACTACTTAAAACTACTTAAATTTTGCCTTGTTATCCACTTCACGCTTCCTCCATCGTACCGCTTTATCATCAGAACCACAACCGGTCATGTTGACAATTAAACGATCCGGTGATGCAAGTCAACAAAAAATCCACCAAAACGATAAGCAATAAAACGAGTCGATTCTCCGATAGCCGATCGCGAAGGAGCTTGGGCGATTTATCCGCATTTCCATCTAAGCCAGTCGCAGGTCAGACGAGGTAAATGGAGTTAGTTACGGTGTTGGGGGGAGCAAGTCGCGGACATAATGGAAAATCTACGAAGTTTGATTAAACTGATCGGTGCGAGCGTTTTCGCTTGCAGGCGGATCGTTTCGCGATCTTGTCGAGGCCCGGTGGTCGTGTTCGTGGCCACGTTTCAGACCTTCGCTTTCCCGGACGCTGGAATTTCGCGTCGTCCATGGAACGCAACGCGCTGAGCCGATTAGCCAAGATTAAGAAACGAAATTGAACGTTGCCGTGGCGATTCCAGCGGATAAAGTTGGTCGGTCGAGGTGGAGATCTCGTTCGACCGGAGGATACCAGGGACTATCTCGGTGGAGGACGGAGCATTGTAATTAATTTCGTAGCTAGCCGGCTCGATAATTGAAACGATAAGGTATCGCTTTGAGGAAGAGTTCGAGGATTGTTTTTAGGCACCTTCTCGTTCCAGTGCGTTAGCCTTCGGCTGTAGCAGTTTATCTTTACGATATGGTAATCTTATTGTCTAATTAAACGTTTCCCTTTGAAGAACGCGAAATCTGATTTGCGGGTAGAATTTGTTTCAACTTTGGTCTTACGGTCAGAGCATTCGCTTTGAAATTCCTGTCACTCGCAGATGTCGGAGGAAACGGAAGAATATTTTGGCGAAGAATAATTTCGTATACGACGGCTGCGAGAAGTATTTGTACGTACCTTTATTTGCCATTGAATTGCCAATTTCATAGTATCAAATTTTTGTATGAAATTTGTCAAGTAAGAAAGTTTGAAAGCGTCGAAACTAAGCGATGCGAAATTTAATAGACTTGGATGCAAGTAATTAATATGTAAATGCTATAATAAATATAATGGCGCGCAAATACCTTTTTAACCGCTTTAATTTGAAAGCCACATAGAAGAAAAAGAAAAGAAAAGATGAGTCAATCTTTATCGATTCTCGCTTTGGTTTAAGCTACCACTCTGTGCGAATATAATACATTTGCAATCGAACAGTCTGTCGTTATTCATTGTGCAGTTGTCAGTCACCTAATAACGCAATTTTCTCTCTGTTATTAACACATTTGTCACTCAACGCTAATATAATATCCTTGTCGATAATTTCGGTAACAAATTTGGAATCTAATAGGTACGTAATAATAGCGATCGCCGTTGTCATAACATTTCACCAAAATCGGTATCGATAAAACATATTATTATCGGTACTAATTAATGTCGTTAATCCGCGTATGTTACAGAGTACGTGTTTGCAATTGCGACGCAAGTGAAAAGAAAATAGGAAATAAAGGAAACGTAATCGATGAAACAATCAGGATAGCTTCTAATAGTACCTATCTTGGCTACTATCTACGTGCTTGATATCCGCTCCATTCATCACGATTCTCTAATATAATTTAATGATAAACTCATCCATCATTTACGAGGAAGGAATGATACTTTCCGGTATAATGGGATTTCTTTTAACGAACGGTCTTCTGACTTGCAGCCACGGAGAAAAATTCCTTTCCCGCTCGGCTAATTGCGAGATTTAATTACGGCGAACAAAGTTAAGAAAAGTCCGACTCGAATAAACACGCTCTACCAGCGTCCAGTTTACCCTTCCTGTTCCGGAAACGGAAGAAAGGGGATCGTCGTGAAAGTTGAAACGGTCCACGTTCAAAAAACGAATAGATTCGCAGATACGATTCGTTTCATAAAGCGCGATAGTCAAGCTATTCTTCTATTACAATTGATTTAACGTTGACGTCGCTAATGAACCAAAGTTTTCTCTTATATCTCAAACTTAACGATCGGTGGTCCGTAATTAGACTTATAGTATACGTAGAAACGATAAATTCTTTTCACAGAGATTATAATTTTGTCCTCTTTTATTAACTTGGACAATTTATCGTACAGAAACAAATGTAGGAGAACTCTTTATGTCTCGGAGATTTCCAAATTATGGAAATTTCGAATAGATACGATAAATATTCTAATACGTGTTTATGCATTTATGAAAAAATTTGCAGATATTTGCAAAATACACGTAATAAAGTAAAATGATTAAAATATTCAGTTGTGATATTAGCGCTGTACGTTGTATTAATAATTTGATAAAGAACAGTATAATATTTAGCGAGCGAAAACAATTTCTCCTTACCTTCCGTTCCTCTAATTAGAATATAAATAATAAATTCGAAAAGCGCCTGACAGAAAAAAATTCTTTACATTTTTTCATTTCGTTCTTCCATACATATTCATGGCGATTTAACCTACATACTAGCAGCTACGAATCGTTTCATACACGATAAATTAAAACTCGATAAATCATCGACACGAAGTTACCTCTAATTAAATGCCAGCAATCGCATCTTTCCTGCTGAATGCACCGGTTGAAACGTATCCGACCAAATTTTCACTGAATCGACGCGAAACAACAAATCGACTCACCGATTCTCCATCACTTGCAAACACTTCTCACCCTGCAACGAAAATCTTATCCGTTTCTCCGGCTATTTACGAATAACGTTCCGTACGTACACTACGATATTTCGCGTTGTATTTTGTGTCTCGGTAACTGGCAATACGTAATATGGAAATGCATTCACTATCACACCTGATGAATTTCGACGCGAGAAAATAAACCCATATAAAAATCAGGTACCTTGGCTAAAACGAAAATGTGGTGTCGCAAAATTACGTTAACACCTTCTACCTTATTTACCTGTTGTCTCTACCAATATCTGTTAACTGTATATAGTTACCCGAGGAAACATCAGATGCCAAAAGTAGATTACAGTCACGTGGAAAAGTCTATTGAAATTCGCCGTGTATATGTCCTACAGCGAGGTACGACGAATTTCCGAGACAAGGAGCCACGGTTATCAAGATAGAAAGGATAGAAAGGATAGAAAGGAAACGGGAAAGTAGAAGAACGAACGAAAGGAAAGAACAGAGAAGGAAGGAGAGAATGCACTCGCTCAAACCGCCATGCAAATATTTACTCGTGGAACGAGTAGATCGTGCAAAAATAGCCCCTGTCTCTCTCTCTCTCTCTCTCTCTCTTTCTCTCTCCAGTTACATCTTCTTCCTTCTCGTATCTCTTCTCTTCCTCCTTCTTTCACTCGTTCTTCCGTCTCTCTTTGTCTCCCATCTGTTGGCAATTCCCTTCCTATCGCCCTCTCTTTTCTGTTCCCGTATTCTTACCCCGTCTTTCTTCCTACCGCGTTCCCGCAGGTATCGCGAATTGTAAACTCACCTGAAAGATCTGCTTGAGGGAGAAGAGAGCTCGTCGTAGCTCGCGGCCCTCGCTGTTCAGCAATTTTTCTGCAACAGACAAGTAACACGCAACCATTTATTATAATAATACCGTACGGTCGGACCGCATTGTTGCGGCTCTGGAGGATGGGTATTGGGTGGGAGTCGGTCAGTCGGCCTTCTTTCTTAGCAAATCGTTATTCCGTTCTTTTCTTATTGTACTTTGCTTTTCCTTAGTGATGTTAGTTGTGGGAGACCGGTGGTTAGGTTTTAAACAACTGGCCACTTGTTAACGCGGACGCGACCGGGTACTGTCAGAACGATTGCACGCCGAAGAATTGAAAATTAGTAAGAAGCAGATAACATCGATATAAGAAGCGTTAATGAGAGAATCATTTTTGCGTAGACTGTTTGAGGTCGAAGAAAAGTAAGTTGAGATACAAAGGAACGAGTATTTTACGTTACTTTTTACAAATTTATACGCGAATTACGTTCTTCTTTCCTTTGAACATTTATTAACGAGAACAATAGACACGTTAACGAAATAACGTATTGTATACTTCAGCAACTGTACATTAACCAGATGCTAGCGGATCATTCAAATTCATACCAGTATATCTTGAGAAATAGATCGTCGTGTATTATACTTAATTTACGTTAATTTTCTACCGTACCACGTTCTTTGCCGATTTCGAGCAAATACCTTTCTATTAGAAAATATCACGAACTTAACCTGAAAATATATACTATTTACGTACATCCTTCTATAAAAGATGAAAATACCTCTCCTCTTTTTTCCGTTTTTTTTTTCTTTTTTATAAAAAGGATGTGATTGTCCTTTCACGGGGTCGATAAGGAAATTGACTGCAGCTGCTTACGCTGTAACGGTGCCTCGAAAGTGGTCGACGGTTCGCGCTGAAGGAAGGCGCGCGCAAAAGCGAACAAGCCACCCGGAAGTTCGTTTAGCGTAGGAAGATCAGGAACAGCTAGGTACACCGGCGGCGCTTTTGTTTCCAACGTTAAGCATTGTCGACGCGCCGTAGGGACTCGTTAATTATCAACTTCTCTTCGCGTCCGATTAAATCATTCGCTAGGTTTCTGAACGCGCTTTTCTTCCCTTCGTATTATCATTCCGCCAAATCCTTTCCTCTGCTGTGTCCGATCTCTAATCCGATCTAGGCGAAAGAAAACCACCTACGAACGAGATAGAAGAAAAATTTACCGCGCGGAGAAACTGACAAAAGGAAAAACACGGATAAACAATTTACTCGGTGCCGGTTTAAACTTTCCCAAGAAGATCTCAACGGACGATTTCACATCGTCGCACAATAATTCAATGGGGACCGTTCCTCTCCTCGGTTGAAATCATTTATCGGGTTTAATTAGAGGAAAACCGGTAATTAAGTCCGCGATTAATTTTACACGACGAATTCACTGTTCCGCCTCTATTATCCACCTACACCCCCCACTCGCCGTTTCGCGCTCTTTCGTCGAGCTTCTATCATCCTTTTTCAATCGTGGCTCGACCGTATTACTAATACTAATTGAATTCCATTTCACCAGCGGCGCACTAAATTCAATTTCACGGGACTCGGCGGTCGCCGAGAGATTTTCCAGCCTGTTGGAAATCCGCAGGAAGTGCGAGCAAGATGGAAAACAGGTTAAAAGAAGTAAGAATAAACGCGCGTAAAAGAGAGGGTGAAGAGAAAGAGAGAGGGGGGATACGGAGACTGTGTTACTCGGCGTTAGCACGGCGAAAAATCGGAAAATACATTATCTCTCGGAAAAATCGAAGAAATACGCGACGTCGTGGAATAAAGAAAGGAAAAGCGGAAACTGTCGATGTCAATTTTACGCGTCCAGCTTCCATTCTCGCTTCAGTGATACACCGATTCTACGGTTTCGAGCCATGCATGCTCGGATGCACGCTCTATCGAACAGCACGAATGTTGATAATTGCTCGTATCGGTGTCAATGGTCGAATAATTTCATCTGCGACGCGTTGACCGTTCCATTATACCGGTCGCAAGCTTGCTACAACCTGGTTGGTGTTCGATTATTGCGAACTACAACTAGGAGCTACGAACGCTGATTACGAGCTACTTAATAGCGATTATAATTAGGAGAATATTTTATGGTTGTGGCAAATTGCACGAGAGAACGAAGAGAAGTATTACGATTACGATACGGTTTTGGTAATTGATTGCTCGCCTTCCAAATCGGTACAGCGACGAACAACAATACCGACACGTATCAGATTTTTCTGCGAAATCCTTGTACAGTTGAAATAATCCCTGTATGAGATTTTAAACGCTTAGTGAAAAGAATCGTTTAGAAGTTTTTAATTCTATCGTGCACGCTAAGAATCTTATTTTGTTTTTGACTCGATGAATTGGTTTCCTTTTATCGACGTTAAAAGTTGTCCTTAATACGATTTTATATCAAAGAAGGGTTACGACAGACGGCGTAACGTGATTAATGTTTGGCAAAATTAACGCGGGAATTATACGAATGCAGAATTACTTGGCATATTCGAACGTGAAAAAATAGACGTTGATTAATTCCACAGGCGTGAAAAAGTCATTAAGATTCAATGACTTGTTCAACGTTCGATATCGCATTCATGCTAAGAAGAATACGTTCATATAAAAAAAAAAAAAAAAAGAGAGAGAAGAAAAGATCCTGAGGAAGAAAGAACGAAACGAACAAATCCACGGTTTCCATTACAATTCGAAAATACGTTTCAAAGTTCGATCACTTGTACGCGAAACCAACGCGCGAAACTGAAATTAATCGAGATTAAAATATTTTCAAGTCGTTGAAGCGAGATTAAAATTAATCCAACGATAAGAACAATCCGGATTATCGGGAAAATATAATTTAACATAAATTCATTAAGTTAATTCTCACGTAAAGTGTTTTTCCTAACGCTCGGATTATTCGATTATTTCTTTTAGAGCTCGCGAGGAATATCTTCCAGCGTCGTTCGCTCTCGATTAAATAAAATCGTCAATGGAATGCGACAGCCGCCATAAAGTGACAAAAAGCGTCGGAGAAAAAGACGTCGAATGGAAAGTGGCGTGCAAAAGGAACAGGGAAACGCAAACCGCGAACCTTGCCGGATTTTTATGAAACCCGAGCCGGTCGTGCAATTGAGCTAATTTCCATACCCACGACTCTGCGTAATTTCGCAAACTCGCAAGGACGAGTCGTTCCGTTCAAGGATTTCGACTCTGAGAATTTATCGTTTTTCGTCCTCGACTTTGGCTATCTCTCCAACGATACGGCATGAATTACCATAGAACCGACCGTAAAGCTTACGCGTTAGATATACATCGCGTTATCGACCGTGTAGATTCCTTTGAATTTTTGTGAACGCTTGACAAAATAACGGGACGTGAACGTTTATCGAGAAACAGGAAGTACCGTCGCGGATTAACGCGTGAAAATCTCGAACGTTCTTGACAAATGTACCTGATTTGCATATTTTGAAACGGTTATTTCTGTATTATAGGAGTTTCAAAGAATATCCATCGAAAACGGATACTTTCTCGATTAGAATTTGATTCCGAACGACGAGCTGCGATATTACGCGTGTCGAAAGAAACCACGACTATTCGTTCGTCGAGGTAACGTAAGATCTCGTCGAACTATATGATTAAACGGTTATCGGCGAAACGTTCTTTAAATCAACGTAACGAGACATCTGCGAAGAAAAGTCGACGACAAGCGACGCAACCACTGAAACGCAAGTAGAATTTCCGCCGAATTGAAACGGCTGAAGATCTGCGAGCGGAACTTTCGTCGAACGTCGCAACCGAACATTTCCAAGCAGAACTTGCCGTCAAAACGACGCAACATTAGCAGTAGAATTTCCATGCAACGGACTTAACCGAACAATTCCGACTAAACTTTCGTCAAATTCGCGTAACTAACTATTTGTTCGCGGAAATTTCATCGAACTCGCGTAACCACATATTTCAACCGCGAATGCAAAACTTTCATGGGTCAGCTTTTTAAATATCCCTGGTAAAAAGATCTTCCCTCCGTCTCTGATCCCGAATTCCATCCACTTGGCATTTTTCTCATTTTTACATTGCCTTCATCTAAACGCGTTCAATTTCGTGTCGTTCCTTCGGCTCGGTTCTTTCTCCAATTAAAATCCGCGCTTTACCCGCGAACACGCGCGAGTCGAGCAAAAATCGAACCGCGGCGGAAAACGGCTCGCGACACAAAACGGTCTCGTTCGCGCGAAAGAGAGAAAATATCGTTTTCATTCATACGATCTTATTCGTTCGCCCGTGTTTCTTTCTTCCGCGCGGCCACGCCCCCGTGTTCTTCGACTCGCGGTTTACGGATCCCAATTCGCGACTCGTTTCGCGGAAAAGCAGACCCGTGCGACCGCATAATCGACTGCTATCACGCGATCTTTAAATGCATTATGCATGCCGGCCTGTTACGGCCTAAAGGGGAGAGGTAAAGGGTGAAACAGAGACGGACGTATGCGAGCACAAGTAATTAGGAATCGCTGTAGGGGCCGCGTACGAGACGAAAGAGTCAGAATCGAGCAGTGTGCCGAGGGAGTAGCTGAAGAGAGAAAAGCAGACAGGAGCATAAGGCAAGAGAACGAAGAGGATGGAGGATAAGGAAGCAACGAGTTGGAGAAAGAGAGGTGGAAGGACCCATCTTCTAAGAATAGCGGTCCCAAGGCCCTCGGGCCCTTGGCCCCTTCGTAATCAGTGACCATATAAGCAGAAGCCTCTCTCTTTTTACCCTACCAACGTCGGTTCCTCTCTGTTCGAGACGTTAAGCAAGCTCGCTGGTTCGTAACGCCGCGTTGCAACTCCGCTGGATCCTTTTTCCATTGAGTTTCTACGTTGGGTAGCGTGTGCCAGTGCAGCGCGTCGTTACGACATTAAAAATCGAGAAAGCGAGAACGTCCTTGCATAGGAGTTAGTTTCGGGTAATCGTTATGGTCTCCGCGAGTTTTCTGATTTCCTTTGATATCGTTGAATTACCTAGTCGATGATAATTACCTAGTCGAAACTGAAAGAACGTCGAATCACGGTTTTTATTGCGCAGTTTGATTAATCCGTTGTGACTAATTCACTTTGGCCAACGTCGCTCATTTTTTTATCCGTCGCTATTGTATAGCGTAAAAAGAAGAAGAAACGTCGGAGATTGCAATTTCATTCGACAAGTGTATCGTACGTATCGACGCATGTTGCACAAGCGGTAAATGCGCGATTCATAATTAAATCATAGAAACGAGGAACTGTATGACACGGATGGAAAGAAAGAGGATGCGCAAATTTTTTGAAATTTCTTTCGAACAGGAAAATATGACGAAAAAAATGTTTACCGATGATCGTTAAATTCTAGACTGATCTTACCACTGTCTACAATCATGTTCGTATTTTCAAAGAAAGAACGACGATTCTAATTGGACCGTTTCTGTCGGAGGCGGCGAAGTATGTCGAAAACGCAAAAAAGGAGAGCTCCTATAGCTGTTATTTGCCTCTAAGGCGAAGAATTTCGCGAGTGACGCTAGAAAGAAAATGGCGTGCAAAACGCGAGGTGTCGACTATGTTACGCTTGGTGTGATCTTAAGCAGCGGCGAGCATGCTCGTTGCTCACGTAAACGACCAGTTACCAACTCCGTAATTATAGCGCACAAGTTTTTAATTGATCGGACGTATTAATACAAGAATATAGCCCTAATTAAAAAAATGTAGCATGTTCAGATGAATGTTAGAAGACGAGCGATTAAAATACAAAGAAGTAGCTCCCAAAAGAATTATTCAGATTAGGATAGTAATACTTTAAATATTTTTCGACAAACTGAATGAATTATCAAGTATTTTCCAACAAATCTCCTAATAAAGATAAAATGCAAAAAAAAAGAAATTAAATCGCAATAAAATTGCAGCGGGAATCTGAAATATGTTTTTCGATTGTCTAGATAGTTTATAAGAATTTTCACTCAAAATGATTCAGTAAAATGGAAGCCAGCGCAAGGAAAAGAATTAAATTCTCGAGATCGATTAATATCGTTTTATACTTTTAAAGCCTCTGGTTCAAAAATAGTTGGAATATGTAAATCGATGCTCGATTGGTTGTAATTATTTACACGTTTGAAGTCAACTATTCGAATCCACGCGGAAGAAAGGCAAAGAGAAATAAATTAATTAAATCGATAACGTGCGCGGAACCGTAAGACACCGAAGACAAATAAAGTATCTCCGTAATTGACGAGACTTTCGACGCGCAAAGAGAATGCCAAGAAAACGGTAAAGATGAAGTCTATTCCAAGGCCGAACAAACCAGACTAGAGTTGCTGAGGGTGTACGAAATCCGATTCCGCGTGTCGCGTGATGCGTGCGAAATATAGCTCACTTTGGAAGCGTTCCCTACATCGTGCCTTTTTCTGTTCTTGCATTAATTGCCGACGATTATCGTAATCTCTACTGGAGATGTACAATTTTTATAATTACTAATATCAACGGCAAACCTATCGAAACCACCACTTATACGATTCATTTATGCGATTATAACGATATTAAAATTACATTAACGTAATTTCCAGCGGAGGATCTGTGCTTCTTTATAACTAACAGCGCTAATATCGTACTAACTTTCTAAAGGAGCGAAATTTCTCCTTAGTAATTATGATAATCCATGTCGACTACCATCGTTTCCAACGGAAGATTCGCGGCTTTTACAATTATTATCTTAGTTAATCGTTCGTATCAAAGGTGTTCTAAGTTTGTCCATTAATTAGGAATCGACGGTTTTAGGAATCTGGTTTCTGACGTGTGTAGCGGTTCGTATTTAGATTTAAGAAAAGTGTTTGATCACGAGCTTGGCGAACACGCTAAATTCCGTGGCCTTGTCGAATGGATGAGGCCACAGAGAGCGCGATTATTAACGAGCGAATTACTAATAACGGGATCGAAAATTTTACAAGAGGAACTGGCGTTGCTCCAGGGCAAAATTAAAACGAGCAAATCATTACACGAGGCCATTTTGCCCACTCGTCGATCGATGACCGGCGAAACGATTGTTTTTGCCCAACGGACGAATTAAGGAGAGAAGAAAGCGCGCCCAATTTATTGCCTATAAGGAACTTCTGTGTAATTTGCGCGGAGAAAAAAAATATTTGTCTTATAATTATGAAACATATAAAAAAAAAAAAAAAAAACGGAATGATAGAAAATTGAATCTGGAACGTGCGAAAGAGAAAATGAATAGCGTGTTCAATTAGCAGAACGGTACAAATGTGTTTTATATCCTTTTCTCTGCGATCTGAAAGAAGAGAGCTAAGTACCAAAGAGGATCTTTCGAAAGAACGAAAGAATAAAGTACTGGGAAATAAATTTGGAAAAATCCTCTGTAAATTTTTAATTTAATTTCAACTTCCATTTCATTTCAGGCTAGCATCGCAAAAGTCATTAACTTCTAAATAAAAATTAGAGCAACTGTCGCGATAAGGGAACGAAGAACTTGCGTAAACCAACAAGAAGCAATTCAAAACCAATGAAAATCGAATCACTCGTTCAAACGTGCTTGAAATTCGTAGACAACTAATATTCGTAGTAATAAACTCTCACGCTTTTAAGTATCGCACCCGTGCTTTTCTTTCTCTCCTAACGGATACCGTTCAATTATCGAGGCTATCTTATTACGAATCTTTCAATTAAAAGAACACAGGTATAGTACAATAAATCTCGACACGTTGCACAGGGTAGAATGCAAGTACACCATCCTATACGTTAAATACGGAGAAGAACAAAATCGCGCAAGTCGCGAATTAAAGGATTCAATTTGCTCGAAGGCACTAGAATTATTTAATCCCGTGTGTCATGAATCAGCAATTAAAGAAATCGAACAATCGCAGGTAGACACGCCTCCGGTGATTTACGTTGCTTTAATCGTCCGTATTAAAGACAGCCGTTTCCTTCGTCGAGGGTGGACAGGCCGTGGTGCCGTTGAAATATAGATGCGGCCAGGAAACGACGAAATATCGAGAATAAGCGAAAGGGCCGACAGGTTTCGCGAGAGACGAAGGTACACGAAGCACCGTTAAAATATGTAAAACGACACGGTCCACGTCGGCTTCCGCTCCTCCTTCCTCCGCCCTTTTCTCTTTTCGTCCTGCTCTTTTTTTCAGCCGCTTATTCTGGACCTTCGATCATCTCTCCTCCACCAACTTCGTAGGGTTCAACGAACGGCTACGGCCCGCAGGTGAATTCTGCGGGACGACCAGACGCGAGCTCGAGGTTTTCGTGTCGTTCGATTTGCCAAACTTGAATCGCGCAGCGGTTAGTTAGCGTTTTCTGTTTCTGCGATCGACATGGTAGACTCATTTCCCAGCGTTGCTTAATTGGTTTAGCGAGACCGTGTGCAGATTTCTATTCTACGATAATTGAACGATTTTTTGTTCCCGGGCAGTGGAAAACGATTGGGAACTCGGTTCCAGTTGTTCGATCGAGCAATTTCATTCCGAAGGATTCTTTGTCGTCGATACTCTGTGGTTTTTTGCTTGCGCAGATAATAATTGTATCAACCAACGGATAGAGTTATTTAAAATAGCCAGTTATTTGAATCAGTTACTCGAACGTTTGTGCACGATTATTTATGTATATATATATATATTGTAAAAACAAATGCGAAAGACATTGTATATTTTTCTGGTTAATTTATAGGCAAAGGATAATTGTTTATTTCCGTATATCGAATCTGGACAAGTCAACATCCTTGTTTGTTTGGATTAAATCTCATTTTATCGTAACTGTCATTTAAGTTATAACGCAAAGCCAGACTCTCTTTATAATGAACAATATTCACGGATCGATAAATTGTATCTAAGTTATAAATTTCTATCGCAGAATTTTGCTGTTTTATAGCGAATGAAGCAATAGGACAATTGGATGGTTTGTCATTTGTAAGATTAATGCGTAAAGCTTTGTTTGTTTTATTAAATTGTCACTGCTACGGCGAATTTCGTATTATAACATTATAATCTGCAATTTGTAAAATTTCACGATTAATATTGGCCACGGTGATAAATTATTTTATTACATTCAATAAATAAGAAAGGAGACAAAACTTCTAGATCTAAGGTCCCTAAACAACAAGAGAAAATTATTTAAATTAACGAGTATTTTATCACGATAAAGTTATTACGTTCGAAAACCGTAATGAGAATTTTCAATCCATGTATATATGTTCTAACTGGTAACAAGTGCTACGGGAAAGAAAGTCATGTTTCCTTTAGATTGCTGCTAAGATTACTTCATTGTACATATCACACTGTTCGTAACTCAACACGTTTCTTTTCATTACAGCGACAGATGCTTCGACTCAATTTGCAAAAACCGGTACGTCCATCTCGTCGCCGACATTCTAGACAACAACTTCATCACTTTTAATTACTCGTCACCTCCTTAGTTTCTCTCAGACGGACGCATGTAATTAGAGGTAGCCGGACGACCGATTTCAAACGTAATAACAAGCTGAACGAGCACCCGCTAAGAAACTCTATCACGTTTTAACGTCCGTTTAATTACCGTCTGTTTCAGAGGAAAGAATTTTTCTGCTAAAAACGCAACGTTGCCGTTGAATCAACATTCTCCGCGAGTCAACGCGCGTAACGCTGTGACAAAAGACTGACAAACGAAACATTCCTGTGCTATTTTGATATTTTTATCGTAAACGAACATTTACGTTTTTCGATATTTTAGTTTAGGTTTGTTCAAGACAAAAATGATTCTAGTAACTAGAATTTCAAACGTTTAAATCTGCAACTTATGTACATTCTTGCTTACATCGACGGTAAATTTAAGAAAATAAATTTTGCGCGCATGCGTTCGAGCGTTTTTTTTTTTTTTAATGTTTGCACGTTTATTTTATCTTACTTCGTAAATAAGTCAAGATAGTAGAATTACGATTTTCATCGCCACACACGAAGGTTGCAACTAGTACTTGTTATTGAATCATCTCTCAAATTTGCATTTCCAAAATTCATTATTTACACAGAGATAGTCCTACGTTTTAAATCTACAATCAATAAAAACGAAGGAATATTCTCCTACTATGCATTCTGTTAGAAATTTCGAAACATTTCATCGAAGATCTGTTTTGAACTTGCCGCGCTCCTCGAATTTTTCTCCCGTTTTAACAAAAGCTTTTAATGGTTTCCAAGAATATATACATACATACATACATACATACATACATACATGTATTAGCAAAGAGCTTCCCAGTTTATTTTCAAACCTAAAAGATATTTCAACATAGAAGAACGCAATTGTCTTTCGGAAATGAACCAACGAGCGCAGCACACGTGCTTAAAACATTATCAACTATATATTATCGAATAATAATCAGTTACTAATAGCACTTAAATAGTGTTCTTAACGCGTAAAAAAGTTGCAACTATTCGAGATGACGGTTTCGGTGTGAAGGAAAACGCGATACGTATGTATAAGGGTTCGTTTGAGTAATTCCTATTCGACAGACTTGAATTTCACGATGCACGCGCTTGATGCAGCAACATACTCAAGATTGAATGCACTCGAATATGAGGACAATCACGATTACACTTAGTTAGATCGGTTACACTTGTACAAGCACACACATAGATCGGCGCAATATGCTACAGCACGAAAGGCAACGTAGTCACGATCTCGACTGAAATAACAACGCGTTGCGATAAAATTCGCGCCACAACTTTTTATCGACGATCAGAAACTCGTACGGAATATATTGAGAAATAAATCTCTCTCTCTCTCTCTCTCTCTCTCTCTCTCTCTCTCTGTTCGTTAAAAAATAATGAGGAGAATCGGCTATTGTGCGCGTTGTGTTTCAAAAGAAATCAGAATTCACTTAACCGAATTTCAAATTGCGAGATTACGACGCTCGTTTGGGAAACATCTCGCCTCCGTTCCTTTAATTACTCGTCTTTGTATTGTAAAAACAGATTAATTGATACATGTATATACAGTAGATAGAAGGAAAGATCGTCCGCGGTTCGATTCTCCGTTTAATGTATTATGTAATTTTCAAGAAAATACAGGTGAGACAAAGATAAACGATAATGATCACCGATAATGAACATCGAATAAGAGACAAGTTGGAAATAAAAATACGCACTATATGTGTAGAAAATTCTATGTGCAATGTTTAAAAGTAACATAAACATAACATATACAAAATGGAATATTTATATCTAAATTTGCATGAGAAAAAATGTACGAACAGGGAAAGAGAGAAAAAAAAAAACATACCGCGACGATCTTACATAAATCAAGCTCGAATTATATAAAATACTAACAAAAAAAGGAAAAGAAACGTCGAAGATAAAAACATATATCGTAGAAAAACTTCTACATTTAACATCTAAAAATAATGGTCCGTCTCTCTACGTTCGAAATTTAATATTTAAATCTCATCGAGACAAAATGTTTTAACATGGACAAAAAGCAATATAGAATCACGCTTCTGCTTCGCCAGGCGCCGTCGTAACAACCGATCATTTATTACATTTTTTTCCTCCCGCCTCGTTGAATTTCAACCCGACCGACCGGCCGCCGTCTTTTCCCGGGGATTGACAAAATAAGATGTTTCGTCGGTGCTGGCTTGATCGCCTCGCGGCGATCAATCTTTTTTTCCCCTCGTTCTCTCTGCGTCAGAAAAAGGCGACACGGCTACGTTTTCGTCGACAGCACGAAGAACCGGCGAAGACCCATTTTCACGGTGATTTTAGCGGGAAATCTCGTCGCGTGCCGCACGATTCAATTTTCCTCGGTAATATTATGATTTAACGGGGCCGACCAACCGCCCCGAGCGTCGAGAACGCCTTTCAGTCGTTCCACGACGACGCTCCCGACGACGAAGATGACGTAGACAACGATAGCGACGAATCCGAAATAATTACGAATGCGTTACCACAAAAATATTATTTCGCGTAGAATACGCGGAAACGATTCGAGAATGTTTGTAACTGCTTAATGGTATTAGTAATTTCGACGAGGTTGGCTTCGTGTAATCGCTTTTCCAATTACGTTTCAACGGGGTGTATTGTCAAGCACTCGGGCCTTCCGACATACTTTTCTTGGTTGAATCGGGGAAAAAGGATTCGTCGTTGGTACGTAATGCTTTGTAATGGTGAAAAGAACGTTAAATTGGATTCGCGAGTCATCCTGTGATTGGGGAAGGTACGGGTTCTCTGCTTTTTGTTATTTCTCTTCTACTTTTTTTTTTTTTTTTTTTTTTTTGGAACTGTTAGGAAATGAAAGAGGCTGGCTTTTGACAACGAGAAAATGTAGTTTCGCTTGTATCTAGATTAAATCAAAATTCTGCTCGGAAATTACATGGAAAATGAAAATCTTTATACTTATCGAAACAACAATGAGATCGTCGAGACCGCGACAATCGGTTCGATCTAACGATCGTCGAAGGATGAAATATCGCAATCAAAATACTCAATTTCTTATCGAAACTTTGACATAAAATTTTTAGCGAAATCCAATGTCAACGCCTTAGCTAACGAACGATATTATATATAGCGACGTAACACATTATTCAATATGTTTATTTCGCTTATTTAATACAGTTTATGCCTGCGTGAGTAAATCCGTGCGGCGTATTATATAAAAATAAATTGCTATGACGAATTATAAATTACAGCGGGCGATATACATCTAACTATATATCGCGTCTATCACTCTATTTTTCCATCGAATTATTCCATCAACGACAACGAAAGAAAAATGTTTATGTCAACTGTATGATCGCGTATTCGAAATGAAAAGTGTTCATATAATCAACGATTGCCTTTACACGATTATTCTCTATTGCGAAGTCACATTCGCTGCATGAGTCGCGGGTTGAAAAAGAAACTGCATCGCGGTCAACGGGCGCAGTTTTTATTCGACATTGCGTGGTTAACCATCACCTGTCACGGTGATTAATGGCTTGTACTCCCTAGCGAAGCCCTAGGCCGATTTTTGTCGCCGCTACACTGTTCTGCACTTTATACACTGGTCATTACTCTGTGCGACGTTTTCATCAAAAAGAATTACATATCTCGGACAGTAACGTTACATTAGATCTTTCCTCGTGCCGGTTTATAGGGGTTCGTGACTCGTTCTACTTCGAAAATTGATTCAGGTCTCCTTGGTGAACGATAATCACACAATATGATACGATCCGTATCATTGGTTGTTAACGAACGAAGATTGAAGATTCGAGACGTGTAATTCGATTATCCGCTATTTATGAACGACGAAAGGACAAAACGTTTCAGTTAATGGTCCTTCGATCTTGATTTCGATAAAATTCGTTGCCATTTCTCGCGCTGTCATTAAATCCATTTGATCCGAAATTTATGTATATACAATGTTTATCGTATTGTAAATTGCAAATGTTCGAGTAGAAACAAACGACGGCTTATTCGATGTTGTTTCATATAATATCCTTTGTGTAATAATTAGTTGGATTTTACATGACGGGGAAATCGAAACCCAACGATAATCATACGGTTAAAATTACCGATTTATATAACGTTTCTATGTAAGTATTAATTATCTATCGTAATGTATTAATATAATATATATTTACCTCTGTGATATACACGACTAACGTAAATATACCTATTTATTGTATCGTAATATGAATTTTACGATCAAAAAATTGAAATCACGTACAGATCGAATAAAAGATATATCGTTTCCAAATTTGTCAGCGAAATATTCCACCGTTCGTGTATGGTAAACATTGACTGGAGTTAAATTAAATGAACTTTTGACATTTTATTAAAAAGTATTAAGTTACGATTTTGATAAAAGTTAAAATAAATAAAGACTATATTTTATCGGGTATATCAATATTTTCGATAAAACTAAAAAGAATATCGAAACAAATAACAAAGATCTGTAAATAGTCCATTTCTTAAACGGTTTTACTTTTATCTTTCCAAAAGAATTTCTACTTATTTTTACAACTAATAATCCTAAAATTTTCAACCTCGATATACCTATGTACATCTAACCTCTCACGTTTGATCATTATTATAACGACGATTCATGAATCAGTGTCAATGATTCGAGAAAACGATATTTCCTATGTGGCTAACGATTCTTTATCGATCATCGGACCGAAACGCAGTAAGTGGAGCAAGATTTGACCCAGCGATGCTGGTTAGAGGTCGGTGAATCGTCGTGAATCGGATGATCCATCCAAGTGGATCGTGGGAGCCTGTGGCTAGATTCGAATCGAGTCTCAGATGTACTCACCTATGATAGTATGCACCCTCACAGACAGCTGTGTCCTGAGGACGATCGAATTTTTTCGGCTGTAACAGAGAAAAACAGAGAACGACATTAATGACCGAGTAGTCGCTAATGCAAAATTGACAGAAGACTAGCTATTCAAACTCTTTTTATTATAGATTTATACTATAAATGATACAAACAAACCCTGTTCTTTAAATTAGTATTAAGAATAATTAAAAAAGGTCGATCGTTAGAAAATCGATATCGTTCGCAAAATTTCATAAACGCGTCGTTTGCTTTTAGGAGAATTGTATTTTTAAACTTAATGGATGAACCTAATCATAGCGAGGCGATGCCGGAATCATAAAGTCGACAAAAACAGACTTGTTGCGTTTTCCCCGTGTATTTTTCAAGCGACCAAGTACTTTTATGTGTCACCATATTAGCAGATCCTCCACATCGACCTACTGTGTCTCGATTATCGACGCATTCTCGGCCGTTTCCTGATCCAATAGTACCGATCAATAACACGGCCGTCAAAAAATGGGTTAAACATTCGAATAACGTCGCGGGTGCCCGTGAGTGAAAAATCATCAAGACATGGCGTAATTACCTCTTAGACGATGGGCCGATACTAATTATTCGTGGCTGTGAATTAATCGAGCCTGCCGGTCGGTAATTACTTAATTGAGGCTGCGTGAGCGCTTGCACAACGCTTGCACCGGCGCGGCGTATACAACGCGGCTCTGCGCGACAGGAATTGGGTTAGAGTGGCTCCGCTCGGAATCTGCCTCGTGCACCTTGGCTAGCCGCGGCGAACTTTAAGGCCCTGCGAACCTTCCCACGCCACGCGTCCCTGAGAAACTACGGCGACCGCGTGCACAAAGGATTTCAGACGAGGACGAGAAGACGAGGAAGACGAACAAGGAAAAAAGAACGAGGGGTGCCAGGGAGGACGAAGAGGAGACCAGAAAAGAGAGAAGACGAAGACACCGGCGCGGCGGCATGAGCGAGCGTCAAACACATCCGGAGCAAAAAAGTCGGCTACGTACGCGCGCGTTAATAATGTTTCCGCTCGTTAAACGAGCGAGACGGAGCGCGATTACGCGTTTTGCTTTTCCCACAAGCTAAACACGTACGTAGAGGAGGCCGAGACACGGGGCGACGTGGTCGTGTGCAAACGCGGCGTCGTTCGCGGAACACGCTGCACCGGCCGCGATTCTACCGCGAGCGCGAGGGTCTCCGCAGATCGATTCCCGATTAAGCGCGATTGTGTACGCTGTCTTCATGAAAATTTCAAAGCCGCGATGAGAAATCGTTTTTCTAACGCCGAGCTGTATGCATCGCCGCAACTGTACATGCTAGAAACACGGGAGTATTTAGGAAGGGGGTGATATCCTTGCGAGACAAAAGTAAAGCTGTGTGCGTGGTGCTTAGGAATTACATCTGGCACGTGTTTTTCGTGTGACGTTGCGTATGTAAAACTGGCCCAAATTCTAGCGTACGATGTCAAAGATATTATTTACAGAAATATTGGGGAAGTCGCGGTTCTGTTATCGTTAATCAACGAGAAGAGGGACTTTTCCTACGACCTAGAAATATTTGGTTCTGGAAAAATCGAGTTCAAGGGAAGGGTTGAGATTTTGATTCTTCTCAATTTTCTTAATTTCTCTACCAGTCAGAAGTTTGGAAACGTTGGATACATACTGCATAAAATTAAAAAATTTAACAAGAAGACGGCTTAGACTTTTTATCGTCTTAGGGAACTTGTTCGACGAGGATCTATCGAATTAAAAAATGTTACCAATGACATCTATAGCATAACTAATTTATAGCAGGAAATTTAGTATAAGTACGATTAAGAAAATAATTCCATGGTTCTGTCTAGTAGTATGTGCGTGAGTTTGCACGAAAGTAACGTTTCATCGTTAGGCCAATTCCAAGTAAAGTAACCAAAATTCAGGAATAAAATAGACGTAATATAATTCGACATATTCGTAGAATCTAATAGGCGTATGTGAATCACAGATTACTCTCATCACGGGTCAATACAGGTTTCACTAGTTGCGCGATTGTATCAGGTACTGCCAGATACCAGGTTCTCCAAGGATCCGATCCAAATGGATCACGGAAGTTCTAATATTCGGAGGTCAGAAACATCCATGATCGTCAATAATCGAGAGTAACGAAGGCATTAGGGTTTCTCAAGCATCAAAATTCTGAAGTACATCTTGGCGATCTTAGCAATATTAATGCTTCGACGATCCTAAGACCTCGAGCACCCTTGGCATACCTTGGTACCCTGGAACCTTGAACATTATGGCTCCTTTGCGTCGCTAAGCTTTGGAAACCTTTCTCGACAACCTTCGAATTTGGAGAATTTGGCAACTTCGTAGACTCTGATGCTTCTAAAAACCTGAATCCTCCGTGATTGTAAAAATGCTGGCTACTTGTTAATCTGGTAACGTTTAAAGCAGCAACCACCTTTCCATCCATGACAGCAGAGATATTTCGACGTTTCATAGAGGTTTAATAATCCTGGAATCTGAACACATTCTGGATAACTCACATAGGTACGGATAGAACTTGCGTACATCCTAAATGCCTCTCGTAGCTTTGATACCTCCGGTGACTCCAAATACCTCCAGCACCTGTAGAATTTCCAATCTACAAATTCCAATATTAGCTCTCGGTCCTTGGAGACACTTGTACCTGCGGTACATTAAGACCTTGAAGCTATGTGTGATTTAGATCTGTTACGTACTAAAGTCTAGTCCTTAGAGCTAGCCGTCGAAAGAAATAGACGTCTTTTATCGGGTATAAAAAAATCTGGCCAAAATTTCATATAAATGAAATATAAACAGAATTATGCAAATGATTAAATAAATGGAATAAATAAAGTTAAGGAATAAGTTCCATATTATATATCGTAGACCATTCTACCCTTGTAATATATTGGTTTTTTTTTTAATTTGATAATGCTCTTTGTAGCGTGATTTTTCAATCTAATTTTAGAAGTTTGAGATATCTGTTTCTTCTTATTGAAATTTAAATATTGTTTACAATTTCTTGTACAAATACAATTTAATATTTTATGATTCTCGCTGTAGGTTTCTAAAAGTCCGCTGCACCATGTTCTACTAATCAGAGCTATCTCTATTTACGAATACATATATTTAAATAAGAAATATGCGAATAATTTTTCCTTCTTTCCGATTTCAAACGAGTGCAAGTATAAGTTTTCTAATTAAACGAATTTCCACGAACTAAAGTGCCTACTCTCTTTTTCAGGAAAGTGTGTAGAACGTGAAAGAATAACTATTCGTTCCCTTTACTCGTAACAGAGCTATAGTGTTCCATAAACGAGCATATCAAAGTTAATAATTAAGAATATCACAAGTCAATTAATAAGAAACAAATCACAATGATGCATGCATTACATACTTTATAAATAAATCATTCCAATAGCGATTTACATATCTCACAAGCGCATCTCCACCTAATTTCGAATCGTTGCTTTCAAGAGCATAGAATTCACGTAGAATAATCTATCAGGCTGGTGTATACGCAATGTCGTTTTCTAAACAGAACTTTAACCATACTATTAATTAATATATACGTGTATTCGGCGTCTTGCGCATATTCTACACCTAGAAAAATCTTCTCTGTGTTGAAACTATCGGCATCTTTTAAAAGGCTATACATGCTACACCTAAAAACGCCTACTCCATACAAAACCAACGGCGTTCGAGATAATTACAGATATATTCGGAAAGAAGCTGTCATATACGAAAACCAGCAAATACATCTTAAGAAATTACGGATAGAAATATAGATTATAAATATGTTCTTCGCAATTAGAAAGATCAGTACCAAATCACGACCATCGATGATTCGATGGATTCGATCTTCGTTTCTCGATTCGTTGCGTATCAAAGAGCATCGGCCCGTTGAAGATTAAAGGCGCGTCGTTAATACGCGAATTACGGAGTTGGGTGAGTCGCGATTGAAAAATATCACAAAGTTTCGAGCAATCCCGGGGATCATATCCGCGTCCACGAGCAAAACTTTTGATCCTGGCTTGGTTCTTGCCTCGCGGCCTCGGTTATCCCGTAAACAAACCATTTCCATGTGAATCGAGGGAAAAGAAGCCGTGGAACGACTCCTTGGATTCCCTTAAGAGAGTCGACTCACGGGGCAGGGGTTGCTCGAATAAATTAAAAAGTTTCCGGCACGGGGCCAAGTTCAATGTCGGCAGTCGACTCGCTTCCGACGACGTCCTCGTCGCCGTTTATGTTTCCACGTAAACAGACCACCGCGGTTTCGTTCCGTTCTTCGCGTTGCGTTCAATCTTCGCTCGCGTAATTGCCGCGTATTGTTCCGCGGTAATTGGCCGACAACAGACGTCAACGGACGAACAGCTCGTCTGCTCGTGGAAAGCGTAGAATATCTGGATCTCGCGAGAATCGAGATGGAAGTTTCGAAAGTTATTCGAAAGACACGTAAGCGAAGAGTGGGGAGAAGAATCGGATTGAATTTAACGTGGACTTTGCGCAACGGCGAAGTATAAACGTGCTAAGATTTCTCTCCAGCGAAAAGGACGAAAGGAAAACGGTCGTTGAGTCTAGTCGTCTGGAAACGAAATAAATGGACGAAAGTGTTAGGAACAGATTTGCGAAGCGCTGGCTTATAGATTAGATTCTAGATTTATAAAAGTTCTTCAGTTCACGAATGTCGGTAATAGCTGGTTATTCCTTCGTGTTTTACGTTTTTGTTGTTTTATCATTTTCGTTGAGAACGTGGCTTTGAGAACTTTTTATTTCGTACCGTTCCTACGATGACGAATAAAGATCGAATGATAAAAATTGAAAAAAGACGAAGAACTCGTAGTTGTGGTATTTTAGATACGATTCTGGTATTTTTAAATTATTCCTCTTTCCGACTATGAAGGGTTACGAGAAACGTTCTTTACCTCGAGAAACAGATTCTTTATCTTTGAATAAAACGGTGTATTTTCGTATCGATACCAGGAAAAGGAATGCGCAAACACGTACAGTGACCTTCGAACGATCTCAGACCGCTGAATACCTCTTTACGGAGGCAAGTGGTTCAAGCTTCGGAGACCTTATGTAAATAATGTACGGAGTAAAAGACGTCTTGGTTCTTGCTTGGTTAAACAAATTCGATTTTCATACAGACGTTCGTACAGTAGATTTCAGTAAAAATTACGCGAGAAACATGGAATCGTCTTTAAAAAGAACCGTACGAAAATTTAATTTTATACCAACTTCAACTTGGTTTTTCTATCATTAGTTTTTAATACGCTGGCTTATCTTACGTAATAATTTACCAATCGACAATATCTATAAATCGAATAATCGTAATATATAAAATCGATAAGTTACGAGTTGTAGGATCATATAACCTTCTCTTTTATAGTTGCAAACACACTTGCTTGTCGTTAGATACACCTTTAGCAAATATGATCTCAATTATCAAACGATGTCATTAACCGTCTCGTTCTCCTTAAGACCTCATCAAATATCCCTTTCAAAGGAACATATCACGGAAATTTCTCTATAGCGGAACTTTGCCACGTCTGTTCGCGTAAGACTTTGAAGTTTGATCATAATCGAATAGACCGGCCGCACGCGAGATCTAAATTTCATTTAAATTCAGAATGAAGGTTTTACCTGAAATTAATGGTAACCTGTCAAGCTTGGTAAGTAGATTGCATTTTCGCCGGGGTTATTACTTGATCAATGATAGTTACAGATATAAGCAAGGAATCTTCCCCAACTTCCTGTACTTTCAAATCTGATACGATTCGTTTTCTTGTAAAGTAATAAGAATGAAATTGCCCCAGTGAACGTATCAAATACAGTTACACGCGTTAATATTTGGACGAAACACTATCTTCGTAATTGTTGCATCGTATAAGAGAGGATCGTTTAAAGGTGACGATGTTTATTTGAGAATACGAAGCATTTATCGTAGCTTCAAAATATCTAAACAATTTCTGTCTAGAGACAAAGTTTAGCTGTAGGAGAAATTTTTATCGTCGTCGATGCGGTCTTCTTCCTTACAGCGCTATATGTAAATTCAATCGACGTGTAAACACTGACCAAGCGACTCTTTAGCAAAATACATCTACACCACCTTGACGGAAACCACCCGATTCACAGGCAATCAGCTGGACATAAAATCCCCGTTGATTGTTTCAACTGTGCCGCAAACCGAACAAACGTAATCCACCATTTCTCGACGCTCGACAAACGTGAACTATATCCGAACAACGCGACTGCTCGAGCCGCCCGAAATCGCCCGCAACTCCACTCACGGTTCATTCTCAAATTTCTGTACGAGTAGCGACGACCGTTGACTGGTTGCGTGCTCGATCCGGCTGGCAACGATCTCTGGGTCGACTCTCGAACGAACCTCGTTGAGCTGCGGTTGCCCCGGAAAAACAAGCCGATCGTATCGCTGCCTCGGCTCCTCGAGATCGACTCGAGATTCCATGTAAATGCGATCTCACCCTCTCGACGGTGCGGCGCAGCTCGCTGGCACCGAGTGCACCCGCGAGAGAATGAAAAGTGGCCGTGGGGAAACGTTCCCTTGCAAATGGAATGCAAAATCCTGGACGGTGTGTGTCGATGCTCGTGGGAACTTTGCCGTCCGTAAGCACGACGACGAAAGTCCCCGACGAAAGGATTTCCAATCTCCTTTAATGGCGCATTAATCGCGACTCTGCCGAGGGAACGCAACTGGACCAGAAGAGAGAAAAGAGAGAGGGGGAAAAAAGAAAAAGCTACGACGACGGAGGAATCGAGGGAAACGGGTTGGCAAAGAGAAAAGAAACGAACGAAGGACGAGGTTCGTCGCGATAACCCCCGGCTCGAAGCGGTTTTCAATTGACAACGGAGCGACCGATAGTCTGCCAAGTTTCCACCGAGTACCGATTATCGGTACTCTTGCGTCGAACGACGGCTTTGCCGCGCGCCAATTTCTCTCGAGCGTTTTATGAAGTGGCGTTAAATAGACGCGGCAGAAGCGTCTTTTTACCGGGATGAGTCGCGCGATGCTTGAACGAGACGTTAGAGGTTGAGAGAAACGCGGTGAGTACATGTTGCGAGAGCTACTTCAGCTGATATTAAGACGATGTCTCTTATGGGTTTATAGTGGCTTGGAGTTGAGATTTATTGGTTCGCGCGTAGAAATAAGGACGGTCCCGTACGTGGAATACAGGCATTTCGAATACATAACACGTGTATCTATGCATGTATGTATGTATGTGTGTATGTATATATGTATGTATGTATGTAAGTAAAAGGAACCGCTATAACGATGTTAATCCAATTAGATAAGAATCAAATAAATGAGTTCTTCTCTCTCATTTTTATAAACCGTAACGTGTTCGTGCAACAACAAGCGTAGGAATACTTTGCCTTAGATCGTAAGAATCTGTTATTTCCCGTCTATTTCCCATAAATACTTGTGTCTGTTTTATAAATAGCATGCACGTATACGTAAATGTAATTTATTATAATCTAAAAGAAAGCGTTAGAACGTATGTACATAATCCGAGGTATATCTGGGAGAAACTAAGAATACGGCTATACGTTAGTGACTAGAAATGCTTCGTTTCGATTGTATTCTTTTTCAAAACCGCTACCGATATTTATATGTACCACTTTGCGTAATTGACGTCTGGTCTATTATCAATCATATTCGTAAGAACTTTCTGTTACCATTTTTATTTTTTTTTTTTTTTTTAAGTCGCCACCAATCCCGTGACTTTGCTAATCTTGCCCGCGACAATAAATCACGTTTAACTCACGTTCTTTTCTTTAAATTTATCTTTAATTTATCAAACTATATCGAGTATTTTCTGTAGATACATTTATGTTTCAGCGATCTATATTGCGTTCCTCGTAATATGTTTAAGTATCCTGTACCGAATAGGAAAGAAGGGAGATAGAAAATGAATTCGTTCTTGTCGATAACGATCATATTTATCGGTACCTGTAGCTGGTAATAGCAAAAGTAGAGTGAAGAAAGTTACTTAGAGACTAGGCTCTGCGTCTTAAATTCTAGACACTCGAGATATAAATTAAATTCTTTATACTTCCTCGACGCTTTTTCTCGCGCAAACAACCGAATAAATATTATTAGTGAAACGTTAGAAGTCACGAGTCACAAATTAATATATTTTTGCGTCACAATAACAAGTTTTACAACGAGAACCTTGTAACTTTTTTCGCAACTTTAACAAATTAAGACAAATTAGTTATTTTGTTGCCAATTGCAAAATTATGCGCTGTAACGTATAATTTACTATTTGTCACCTATTAGTTTACTAATATTATTACGTACTTGGTGAATTACCGTAAAAGAGGACTCTAAAGGTAATTCTAGCTTTCACAGGCCAGATTACCGTTAAATAAAAATTTCACAGGTCGAACGACTCGTTCTTTCCATAAGTTCAAGTTTTAACAACGAACAATTATCAACCAACGAGCGCGTATCGATATATTCGTAATTTTCGAGTTTCAAATCTTCCAATTCGATACCATATATATGGAAACTAATAACAAATTTCACAAAGAGCAATAAACATTGTAATCAATAAGTTGTACATAGTCCTCCAAGACCAAATCATCGATATAACAAATAAATATATTAAATATATTAAACAAATAAATCAATAAATTAACCGTCCTTGACCCTATCGCTGCTGTACAGAATCGATCGAAACGGTTCAACGCCCTTGTTTCGAACTCGTAAGAAGGGAGAAGAAAGGCCGACCGGAAGCTCGGGCCACGAACAAGCCACCCAACTATCAGGCACACGGTGTGCTCAACGAGTCGAACATAATTTCGTTGGTGATTAAAAATGCCAAGCTGTCAAACCGCAGGCGAATACAAACTGCACGAAGCGCGCTGCGTCGTGCAGAATTACCTCGAGCAGCCAGAACTTTCGAGGATCAGGGGCTAATTGGCCTCCCGGAAACTATAATGTAACTACTCGAAACTTATCGAAGGGAGAGAGATTTCCAGCGGAACGGCTCCGATATTCTAACATTTATTCCTAAAAGTTTCTCGAAACCTCTTGCTATAGTCTCGAAACGATCGGTTTGCAAAAATCTTTGGGACACCGAAAATGCTCGAATACAGGCTGTTTCGATTAATGTTGTAAAATTGTACAAGTAAATCGATAGGAAATAATAGATATTGTACGATTTCTTAATAAAATACGCTATTATTATTATTCGTCTCCGCGTTATCGTACAACACAATTTCGTTCCGCGCCATATAATAAGTCAATGAAAAGATAACTTTTCCCGTTTAATGCCACATTTAACGAATTTGTGGAACGATCGTTATCAAAATTTCGTCGCAAATCGGCTTAAACTCGCTTCGTGCACGCGGAGTTTCTTCATTCGCTATCTAAATTTCAGTCGAAGTTCAAGTATCTTCGAATTAAGCCTGAATCCGAGTATTTAGGTTAAACCCGAGTTAAGTGCAAGTTGGGCTAAATTTAAGCGAGGCCTGAGTCACGTTCGAGGCATGTCGTAGCTCTGTTCTTGAATCAACTCGAATTTGCGGAGACCGCGAGAATCATACGTTACACCTATCGCGCGGATAATTTAAGGAACGTTGATTCAAGTACGAATTTTACCCAGATGACGGATTGAAATTTGACTCGTTGTCAGCAAAGAGTAAGTACAAAGAATTCTTGCGTGTGTTAGTCAACAAACTTTCGACAAAATTCGACGAAGGCTCTTGAACCTCGGCCAATTCCTCTAACCCTTTGTCGCGGCGCGAACCTGCCAATTGGCCATTGCCATCCCGTTAGCCGTGTTAAACGCACGGAAATGCTGTACTATTGCGTGAATTAAATAGAATCGTCGAGAAAAACGACCCACAGAAACTCGTTGTGTTCTGGCAATTTTTGATATTACGCGAGCAAGAATGTTGGCTCCGTTACATGGTAGTTAAGATCGCGATACTTCAAGCGACATTTACGACAGTTGGCTAGATTTATTTTGAAAATAACGTATAATTTTACATTACGTTCTATTATTGGATACATTGTAATTCTTGAGTGAATGATATCGAAGACGATAAATGGGTCGTGTTCGTGCAATCGACTCTTGAAAAATATCGTTAATGATATCGATATATCATCAACGGTATTCGGATCGTACGAAGTAATTTGGTAATTAAAAATGACAAGATATATAAAACTTTCCGAGGAAGCAGTCTTTTAATCTAGAGAATTATTTAAGATATTTTTCAAGAGTAGATGTATCAGGTACGCTTAAAACTTAACAACCTCGCCTTTAGATTGGTCTTCGAGATAAGTTTTGGCAGTTTTATTTCAGAATCTCCAACTACTCCGAGTAAGCCTAGCACGTAGACCAGAGAATCAAGGTAGAGTAAACTGACGCTTCATAAATTCAAAGATAAAGCCACGAATTTGAATTATCTCGTATCACCTCCACGATTTCCGCTTCGATTACGAAACGATCGCTATTCGAGTGGCTTCTCTCGTTTCACCCGCTAACACGAAACTCTAGGCGTCAAATTATGCAAGACAACAAAGCGCCGAAATATAAAGCGTTTGACAAGATTTGCCAAGAGTCGAGTTAGTACTTGAAAACAAAATTCCACGTATTCTTTGCTCGCGAGTATCGGCCTTCATAGTGTCAGCGACTTCGTTCAGAGCCATAGATCTGTACGCAGATGCCAATAATCAGTCCGTGGACATATTTCCTCCCATTTTTTACGAGCATTTACCGTCATGCTGCTATAATAGCAGGCAATACTCTCTTTTCTTGTTATAAAATTCCTACGGTAATGAATTCCATCTATTATCAGCTCTTTTCCTCCCTAAACGACTGTCTTATTTACGGACAACTTAAAAATATTCGGTAGACTCTCGAAACAGTTTTACTTGGCACAGCCTGGTGCAGAACGAACCGGTCGCTTTCGAACAAGGCCGTAGTCACTGATTTACACACTATCGAACGACGAATTAATTATCGTTAGGACGAACCAGTCGGTTCAAATCCCTCGAATATCCGGAATTCACCGGCACGAACGGAGGACACGGTCGATTAACGCGCGGGAATAAATAATCGCCGGTGATGAACGAACGATTACGCAAGAATCCTAGGCCGGGCAACGCGCGCGTAAGGTCACCTCCGTCTCTCCCCTTTTCAGCCCATAAATCACTTAGGAATTAATCCCTCTAATTGGTACGGCGGTATTTAAATCGACGACGCTCGGTCGCTACCGTTGGTCGAGGAGAATGCGGACGTGCGTGGAAAACGCGCGCACACGCGTCAACCGCCGAGCACCAGGGACATGTTTTTACGCGGTCGATTTAATTCCCTCGTTTATAATTAGTCGACGCTTCCCGGTCGACACCACCAGCTGGATTCTGGGATCGTCAACGGCGATAATTCGAGCTTTCGGCGTATCGTCCGCGGATGGAAATATTTATTGCGAAAGATAAAGCTAAGGTAACGATTACGCAACGGTAGTGCGACGTAGGAAGATGCTCGTGGCCTTGGTTCGTGGCTCTCGCCGAAGCAAGGAAAGAACGATTTCGGAGAAAATGATTTACGAGCCATTCCGAGACATTCGTGCGGAATTTGTATTATATTATATATTTTTTTCTTTTTTTTTGTTAATTAACGAGGAAGATTAATCGTCCGTAGGCAAACTAGGTCGTTCAAAAGATGAACAATTGACTCCGTTACCTACCTACATCGTTTAAATTGTGAAACTTTTGAATCTGAGATCTCGAGGCAACTGTCGCCGAATTCTCGTTATTTCGCAAGTAGCGAAGATCCTAGTTTCCGACGAATTTTACAGAGAATGTTGGAAAAATATGACGGAACCTAGAAGATTTAATTGTCACGTGCAAACGACCATCGCCGAGTATCACGAGTATCGATTCGAACGCCGGCTCGATGACAATTTACGTCAATTTAAGTCGTTGGCGACGAACGAAATGCGACGGTGATACGTGAAAAGATTTCTAGCTCGTTCAAAAGCAACAATCGCGGCGGATTGGAATCGAATAATGGACGATCGAAGTAGAAACGGGCGGCGCTGGGGGTTCCTTTCGCGGTCGATCGCCCCGTGATCGCGTTGCAAAGAATCGAACGCCGGAAAATGCCGATTACCGTGGATTTACGCTCGCACAGACGCAATTCCCTGCCGTCCCGCCACGTATTATTAACTTTCGAGGATTCGCTTCGTGACAATTAATTTTCATTTTATTAAATTTAATTCCGAGGTAACTGTTTATTGTTATTTTCTTGATCTTTTCGCACAATCACTCACCAACTAATAATATTACATCAACGAATCGACCAGTCAGAAATTACAAATTAAACGTAGACTTTTCCTTCGTAAGTTTCACAATTTTACCTTTCGAACAATTTCAATTGTAAAAAGCTCGCATCGCTCTTCGACGACGCAAGACTTGCTTCTATCTTTCAACGAACGAAACCTCTTAGAATCGCAAAAAGCGTGCACGCATTTCCGCATCGGTACGAAACCGACACATCGATATTCATTACCCGTTGCGAAACTCATCATCGCGATTGACTTTTCAAGCGCAGCGTAATCGTTGTCACTGTTGCCTGTGACAAACCCGATGGTACCCGGTAGTCCCTTTTGCATTCGATTCATCGCTCGATCATCAGGATTCAACGGATAGCGCGCGGCTGCCTGATCGATGATCGATCGACGCGTGCTCGTGACGGCACGCTTCCGTTCCGTTTTCGACGACGTTGCAGAAAACCCGACATTCGTACGACTTCGGCGAATCCTATGAAAAACGAGGAACGAATAATACTGTTCGTGGAGTTTTCGAAGAGTCGAGTCACGGTCCGTGATCGACGATACACACGCGAGTGAAAGTCAAGGAACGAACAATCGTGGCCGGGTGTCATCGGATCGTGAACCGTTTCGTGATTGCGGGTATCGTCAAGTTTCGGCTCGGAGGGTTGACACAATGGCAACTTTCTTTTCGAAACGATCTCGCTGCCTTCTTAGCTTGTTTATGGTGCGATACGAGGTCCTTTTTCGAATATAAGTTGCTTCGACGATGTATAGGTGTGTATAGGGTTTGGCAAGAGGTGAAAGCTTGAGAACAATGTTAGGAAAAATATATTCGAGAAAATATTTTAAGATCGTCGAATAGGTATTTTTAGTGTTTAGTACCTACGAAATTACGAAGGTATATCTCGGAGAATATTTTCACATCGTCAAATTATTGGGCGAATGTAAATTTAAAATTTATACAATGATATACTTGTAAAAGGAGATGATGCACTTTTAAATATAAATACGTACGTGCTTGTCGTTAGATATTTTTTATATCCTTAATTTGTATGGCGGGTTCCTAAAAGATATTTTATCTAAAATATTCCAATACGTCTTTGATACACCGACGAAACGATATGCAAGTTATTTCATTTACGTGCCTCGATACCGTTGCATGCAGTATACGCAACTTTGTCGCATTGTTTCCATGCTTGATCCTTAACGAGTGAAATTCTTTACGTAAAGTTTACTAAATATCTTGACAATAATTCCAATATAAGGAAATAAAATGATATTCAAAGACTTTATCTAGAGCGATCGACTTTCCCCGACAAGTTCGATAAAAAGAGCGTGACACAAGAGAGAGAAAAAGAGAAAGAGAGTACTCTCTAAATCAAAACTGTCAGTCGGTTGCTCGTATTATATCCATCATATCGAATGCAGGAAAATGATCGATCCATCCCATTCAGGAACGTATCGATCGATCGACTGAAAGTCACGGAAACCGGGCCAGAGAACAAATTCCAAATCGGTTGAAACTAGTTGCGTCGCTTCTTGGCAAGAAAAACGCAGCCTCGATTCCTCTAAATAAACTTTTCACGGACGAAAGAAGGAAAGTACAGTTCCACGAAATAATTTCACTGACGATAATTTTTCGAACTTACCTCCCCCCCCCCTTACCCAATGATTTACCAACTGGTAGTATCATCGAATCGATAAGCGACAAATCGTAAGCTACAGACTTTTGTTTTACAGCTGTGCAACTTCATACTGCGTAGAATGAACAAATAACTCTCAATTTATATCGTTTTATCATCTTTCGTCCTTTATAATTTTGTAATTTTACGTCAAGTAGGATAATTGGATAATTTGCGATTTGTAAAAGTTTATTGAAAAATTCCATTCGTTCCATTATCGGACTTCTTTCGATTATGCAAGAAAAACTTGAAAAATTTCGCCTAATGACTGTAACGTCATTAAAAAATCTTCGATTTTTATAAGTTGCGATATTACTTTTATTATTATCGTACTATACGAAATGGATACATAAATTATTCTCGCTGCAAAAATAACAACTGACGTTTATCGTTGTTCCATGATTATAGAACCAGCGTGACAAAATATTTTATCATACAAGAAATCAACTCAAGATAGGATAAAATAAAATTATAACGATAACTTTCGTAAATTGAACCGTTCGATTTTGCGGGCTTCTTCCTTCTCGCGTTTTATCCTACATCTCTGTGTAAAAATTACAAAGTTCGAGCGATCGTATAGTTGCGAGAACCAGTATATTAATCGAATCGTGCAAGAGAAGCCGTAATCGACGAAACGGGACTAAAACGATCGAAGAGCGTTGATCTCGGTACTCGCGAAGAATTCGTTGGAGCACCTCGATCGATCCCATCCGAGATGCCCCTCCGACGTGACCATTCGCCCGTTCGTTCCAATTATTCAAATACACCCTTGCACCTGTTGCATGGCAGATGAGGCTGCGCCGCGTTTCGCGCCGCCGAGCCGTTTCGCCCCCGCGCGCTTTCCGAATAATTGCCATGGATGCGGCCGGAAATATTTCACGCACGAACTCCGTGGGAATTCCGTTCGACGATCTTTAGCGTATCGACTAACCGGAGGCATATTTTTGTTATGGAATTTTAGAATAGCTCGATGGAGCGTTAGATCTCCGCGATGGTTTATGATATAGAGGCGTTTTTGTTATCGAAGTCGAAGCTGGAGTAGTACGGATTAATAGTAGATTTAAGTCAATAAACAGAGTGGCCCAGCTAGATGGGATCGCCTAAATATTTGCCTTATTTATCGTTGGTCTTGAAATCTCGTAAAAAGAGAGCAATGTCTTTCTAACGTTGCTCGTGTCCCTCGAAACAGCGTGACTCTGTCCTGAGAAACTTTTTCGTGTAACGATAAATAAGACGCGTATTTCGGTGATTCCAGTTGGCTGATCCAGTCTGCACACACTACGCTGACTTTAAACCGATTCAATCGCTTTAGTCGAATTAGATTCGAGCTACGTGAATTTATTTATCTTGTTGCTCTGGATATGAAGTTATTAGACTGATCAAAAGTTGAATATTCTAAGATATGTTTCATACGTGTATACGTTGGTATCAGTAGTGGAACTACTAGAACATTCGCTGTTGCCAATACGAATAATTCGGAACGAAGCGGAATGGTTCGAAACGTAAGAACAAAATTACAGAACGTAGGTGTCAAACAATTTATATACGTAGTATTATAAAGCAATAAAAAGTCAAAAAATTCTCCTTAATATTTTAGAATATCCATTACCGTAAGTAGATAATTCTCTGACCTACGCGACAAAGCGTATCGTGAATTAATATTCTCATTACATAATCCTAGCTAAGTGACTCCGCATAAAAATTTCAACGATACCTTGCAACTATATTCTTGTAGAGAACCTAACGTTTCCTGCGACCGCTTAACTCGACCTTCTCATTAAAAAAAAAAAAAAGAAACGATAACTCAGTTTAAGTTTCATAATTATCTGAAAGTTAATTTTGCAAAAAAAAAAGTGTAAATCCTATTTTTTTTTTTTTTTTTTCAAATAAGAATCACGATACGATATTAACGCAAATGTTCGATCAGGGTATATCCGACAAAGACTAAACCCTCGACAAAGTAACACAGTAACTACTTATTAATTCATCCTGGAAGCAGGATTCTCTCGCGAACTCGAGACCTCGGGCAAACTTTCCAATCAAGCAGTAGCATCTTATCGCCTAACCCGGCGATATATTCATCAAACTGATCAAACAATGTCTGCGCAACGATCCAGAATAATTTACCAGTAAGGTGGCATCCCGTGGTTGCAGTTTCATGTCCTCGAAGTAACCCAAACGCAGCGGTGCACTCAGCTGGATCACTGTTACTCAATCACGGCGTACACTGTGCACAGATTTCCAAAGCATCACCGTTCGAAGGACAGATAAGAACAGGGACGAGCGAAGAGAAAACACAAGAGCACGATCACGTCCTCGCGGAAGGAGAGAGAACACTCGCGACGTCCTCGAGGTCTAGGCAACGACTGGCTGCTACCAAGATGGTCTGTTGCCGGCCTGGTCCCCGCGTTCGCCACAATAGAAACTGGTGGGAGATCAAAACGCTGACTGGCCGCTAATGCACGCGTATATACACTACGCGCGTTGCTCGCGCGCTACACGACAGTCTGCTCCTCGGTGCACGCGTGCATTCTCGAGGAGAAGGAAGAAGAGAATGCAACCACGGTTTGATGCACGTGTGGGTCGTTGGCGGAAAATCCAGCTGGAGGAGGCTTGGTCGGTGAACGAATGCCAGTTGCCAAAAGTGTAAGTGGACACGCGATTGCGTAACAGGATAACGGTGTGCTACGATGAATGAATAAGTCGAGGCGTAACGAAGCACTAATGAATCGATTCAGGGAACGCCGCTACCGGCTGAATCGTGCGTGGGTATATCGTGGCGATGGAGTAAGGGCGCTCGAGGTGAACTCTGTGTGCTCCGGAGACGAGAGTTTGCGTTCGATGGGCGGCATTCAGGAAATTGAGAAGCTCGTAATTAGACTGCGATTGTCGATGCATTTTTAGGAAACTCAAAGATGCTAAAGCTCGCAGAATGTACGCGCGATACGCGAAAGTGTACAAAATATCCAAAGTATTTACAGTACAGAATCTTGAGACGTTAATTTAAAAGGTTGAATTTTCCCAGCTAACCAGGTGTGAAATCGATGCTTTCGAAATTTCAAGTCATCCAACCCTCGAAAGTATCTCGAGATTTTATAAACTTTCGTTCCGAGATCGATCGACGAATCTCTGACGAATGTCTGAACGTCCTCTGAATGTACTCTAGCATTTAAATAAGTCGAACCACGATCGGGGTCTTTGCCTCAAGAACATTATTCTTCCCAATCCTCCCTAATCGATGTTTAGGATTCTAAATCTGAGCAACGTTTCACGATCACGTTTACTATTCAGTTCTCAGCTTCGTATGTGCGTGTATACCTCTCCCCACGAATGCATCGTGTCTGTAGCATTCGTATCACGCGTACAGAGAATATGGGGACATAATATAAACGTGCGTATTCGCGCGAACGCGATGCCGGTGTGGCAGCGTTTAATTTACTTAACACGGATATGCAACGCAGTCTGTGGTATCGTCCACGCTCCAGTAATTACGCATGCAATTTCACTGCAAGGCCCTTAGGGTACGTCGAGGTCGAGCGATCTCTCGGCGCCGACTCCCCAACAATTTCGCTTTTCGAATCGAGACCAGGCCGGCATTGATCGAGCATAAAACATCGTCCATGCTTCTCGATCGTATGCAGGCCTGACTGAAGCAGGAATATAAATGTATGTACAAGCGACGACCGGTCGCAATTTATGGTCGTCAAAAATTGATTCGATCGTCGACCCAGTTTTCAAAAATTCCGACTATGAAGTCTGCGATGAAAGATCGTTTCCCGTGAAATCGATCGTCCGTTAAAAAAAGACGATCTTTCGCGTTCTTCGCTTCCTTGTTCCAAATCTTTGCCTGGTGTAACTGTTACAAGCATAGCGCGAATAATTGCGACTTTTGCGCTTTATAACGTTAATAAGTAACTTTCGAAAGATAATGCAAATTTCTTATTTCCATTCGATAGCTTTTATCATCTCAGCAATCGTTTGCTTGCGATATGTATTAAATTTATTCGTTTACGTAATGACGAATGGAATTCAGCAATCGTTCGCTTACTGAGTACCGATATCTGTCACGACTATTATCAGTTTGTAATATAATTCTATGATTTGCAACTGTATCAATTTCAACGAGTATTTTTCGCGAACGTAGGTTTCAAAGTAAGATTGCACTTCAGTCGAGAATGATTTGTTTAAGAATTTTATGGTTCGTTAAAGAAGGATGTATCTGGTGTCCTATTTGGTAAGAAAGGCTGAACGTATGTGTGTAAATGTGTTCGAACCACTGATTTTCTCGAGCTATTTTCTGTTGCGTAAGTTGCAGTAATCTATGCTACACGCACCAATTTAATCTTGCGTGGCTGATGACAGATATACGCACCGCAAGAACATATATTACTTAATAGCGATACTTTGGTTGGAATGGCGCAATTAATTTCAAACAGAGTATTTGGATCTTTCGAAGAAACGGGATTGCTGAGAGATATGTTACTATTATTCTACGATTAAAAATTAAAGGAAAAAAGAAATCGTGTGTCTTGGAAATGAACAAAGTTTTTCGTAATTAGCGCTGTCAACGATATATATACGATATATATAACGATATATATATATATAAAAAGAAAAATATTCATTGTAAAAATATTTTTTAGAAATACAGCATGTTCTTTATATTAATGACGCTCATTAAATTGTTTGCGAGGATTATTTTAAGGCTGATGTTATCAAAATCCCAAGAGTTCGCTGCTTTTACGCTTAATGTCTCTTCGACGTGGCTAATGAGGAATAAAACTGTTGGAATCGAGTTTGGGAACGATAAAGATATTGCGACGTAAAACGGAAAATTCGGCAACTTTGGTAAAAATTGGTTTGTTACAACGCGTTTCCTTCTTGCAAACAGACGAAGCAAACAATTCCGCGTAAGATTAATAAACTGAGAAACTTCCTGTAAATTGTTAGCGCGGTCTCGTTCCGTGGCAGATCGTTTAAGAGATGAGTGTTTTCTTGAAAAATTGTTCTGTAATTGAAAGATCGAGAAGTCGAGCAATACGAGTCCGAAGACACAGGCCTTTTAAACTATCGAGATATCGAATATCGCAGGGAAATTCCAGCCACCTTGCAGACACAAACGTCGAAGAAATATTCAATGAAAAGTAAGAATTTTCTTTATTTCGATAATACAAATTATTAAAAGAAACAAAGAGAAAGATGCCAAAAAAAAAAAACAAACTGTCGAATATCTCGTCCAGGGACGAAATTGCACAGCAATGTACGAACGTTGGTACCCTAAATACCGTTCTACGAATCCAGTATAAATGAAAATAATGTCACGATGTTTCTAAAGAAAATTCAACTCCTCTTGCGAACACAATGGTTAAACAAAGAGACAAAGAAAGATAAGAATCTTGCACACTTTAATGATAATTCCACAGAAAAGATATAAAGGAACGTCTATAAAACTAAAATCCATTTCCAGTTACAAATTGATAAACCCGAACATATTTCCGTAACTATAAATTAAGGAGTTTAATTAAAGACTTTAAACGAAGAGTCTGCTGCAAAGAAAACATAGAATACTCCACACGCTGTAAAGGAACGAAATCGTATAACGATATTACAGCTCTGTATGAATATTAGATCCTAAATGCCGTTCTATAAATCGAGAAAATCAAAGGAAACTCATTAGCATCCGCGTCTTAACAGGATTATTCTTAACAAATGCCTGTTACAAATTCCTTTGAAGAAAGGTTTAGCGGAGCAAGGCGCTAACGTATCCTGTACCATTAAGAGAATACCGTTTATTTTTAAATCTTTGTTTAAGAAAGAGAAATCCTACAGGCATAACGCAACCGATTATCAGTAACGTGTCTAATCTTACAAGCTGGCAGCGGGTAGTCAATAATTACCATGAAAGTACATCGTTATGTACGACGATCGATCGTGACAAACAACGATACCGTGTAATATGCAACATTTACTGTTACTGCTTCCTCAATTTACGGCTGCCCGATAATTACATCCGTATTATTCATACCTACGCACATCGCCGCCACTAAACCTTAGAAAATGAAAGCATTATCGTTCTCGTGCCATCGTTTTCAATATTACTTCATTGTAAGCTGTGATCGAGCTACGTACTAGTTATTTTGAAGAATATGGGGCTGCGATACCGTCCCATATAATTGCGGTACTCGTATAACACGGTCAGATGACTGTTACCGGGTTCTCGTATAATGCGATTGCGAAATTGCTTGAGAAGACTTTATTTATATGCGCGTCTATGTGACGTTAGAGACGTTAGAGGTGCAAAAGCATATCACGTTACCTTAAACGTACAAGATAAACGAACAACACCAGTATTTTGTCGTTGTTCCGCCGTGTTCGCCTTCCGTGTTTTGTCGCAAGCTTGGCTCGTTTGTAACATGCACATGTGTGCGTTTCGGAAGTAGTTCGAAAATCAAAGTTTATACATTTACCTCTGTACAACGAGGAAGACTTTATATACTGACTATACGGAATTAATTGTGTTGCTTGAAAGAGGGATTTATCTTAGTTTTTGCGCCGTGGATACCGTGACTGGAATTCGTATCACGCGAAACGTACCTTTCATTTTGTAATTGAAAAACGTCGAACAAAAACAAAATATGGTAAAACGATATTGGAAATATTACAGTGTTATAACTTATATAACTCAAGCGGTCTTTATAAAACAACGATGTGGATAATTTGTTCGAACTATACTTAATTCCATACTTACGTGAAATAGATTCAACAAATAGGCGGTTTTATGTAGTTATACTGATTCGGATTATACCGAACTGCGTTAATAATAGAATCTGTTGCACATCAACGGTCTATTTCGGATCTTGCGGAGATATAAATAAGCTTTATTTCCGTGAATATTTCGTGAATCTGCGTTGCTTCTATATCTCTGGTGACGTCAAATTTCCGCGATTCAACGTCTCCTCCTTTAGTAGAATATTCGCTTGAAAATCGTGTCGAAAAATATTTTACGGGAACATGGTCAGCGGACGATTCTCCGGATCTGGTTAGATCTAAAAGAAAGTTAAATCTCGCGTAAAAATATTTTTCGTCGTGTTCACGGATTCGCACTGTACCAATTCGTTTTAATCTCGGCGTAATAATGCTTCAACGTACTCCACATTTCAAGAGGAAATTACATTATACAGTAATATCGTTCACTACGAATTTACTCGTGAATTGCAATTCCACTGTTAAAAGCTTTCTTTCTACATTCCAGATACATAGTCTCATTTCCTTAATAATCTTAATGTAGAGAATCCCAAATGACTTTGTACTTAACAAGATATTACCGCGGAACACAGGAAATTAATTACAAATAAAAACTATCCAGGAAAAATTGTACAAATCCATTTTTGTTCGTTTTACGACTTTTATGCCAATTAGTGGTTGAAGGGAAGAATCGTAAAATAAAATGATCGAAGAAGAAAATAAGGTAATAAATTCGAAGATGCAAGTCTTTTAAAAATAGATAATAGATTCTGGAGTAGAATGTTAAAAAAAAAACGAACGGTATTAGCTTAATTGTTATATTAATTCAACTTAATTAAAATTACTCTGCATAACTGGCGTTATCAATATTTTTTAATTGTTCAAGAAGGCTACTAAGGTAAATTTATCAAATTGATGCATAGTTTCCACGCAGAATCGATCGACGACGCACTGAATTCGAAAGAAATTATACATTTTTCATCTTCGAGTGTTTTCATCAACAAATTATATCCAGATAAATACATGTTCTATTCGATTCCGAAAACTGGCCAAGAAGAAAGAACAAGGACAAAAACTAAGGGACACTCGAATCTAATTACAGTTCCCGAACTCACCAAGCGGCATCTCCATAAATCACAAGGTTTATCTCTTTATTCACCTGGCTGCGAGTCACATTAATTTCCCTACGATCTCGAAGAGCACAATTACACCAACTACTTCAATGTATCTTGAAATTAACGTTTTCCCAAATATTTCGTTCAAATAAGACCAAATTTGGATCGAAGTAACTTTGTACTCGTACATCTCCTTTTACTTTATTTCCAGATTCGGTCAAAGGACAAATGCCAGAGATCATTCACTGTGGCCAGCCGGATGCTCCTGGATAGAACAAATCGTTAATCTTCGGTTGTTAGCTAAAATGGCGCGATACGTATCTCAGAGTTTCTGTTGCAGACGGGTGATTCGTTTAGAGTTTAGAGTGCAGGTTTCATAGCGACTCCTCGTGACATTCAATGCAGTCGAAACGTCTGTTACGCCGAGCTTTTGCCATGGACGATAAATGTTTGGTCTAGGGAGAAATTGTAGAGAGTGTTTCTCGATCGAAAAGAGTCGATGGGTATAAAGACGCGTTAATCAATTTAGGCAGTTAAGAAAAGAAAATAAGGAAATTGAGACGTATTAAAACGAGAAAGAATTAGATACTCCATCGCGTCTTTGTCGAATATTATCGAATATCGCTATTGGACTTTTCGGTAAGATTCGGCGCGTTAAGATATATTTCTACCGATACGAGACACACGTTTGTAGAAAAAATATCTCAAAGTATAAAGAACGTTGCAATTAGTTTCGTTAGGGATATTAAAAGAACGTGCGTATCTATGCTTAGAAATATCTGTGGCAATGATCATGTTCAGCTACGTAAAATTGGATGTCAAAGCGCAAGATCGAAGTAATGATTATAGTGGCGTGAATGTCGCTAAACAGTAAGCTTTGAAATTCTCGCAACTCAATCGCTAATGTAGATGCAACGCAGATTCAATTAGAGATAAATCCAGTTCAATTAGCGAGCAATTTGTGAATTATATGAACGAACAGATATATAGCAGAGAAATTCTGTTTCAGACACGGAGATATTGACACGAGCGCAACGTCCGAAGGTAATTATAATTAGCCCTGAATAGAATAAGCTGCAGTTTGATGAGCAAGAGATTTGTTTTTTTTTTTTTTGGACAACCGAAAATTTATCTGTAGATTTTATGCAATTTCTTATTGAATCGAAGACGAGTGTCCGTTTCTAATGGATGTTGTAAGAACATTCAGCTGTTGTGCATACACTACAATAAAATTTAATTATTTCAAACTTAACTTTGAATTATTTCATTTGGAACCAGGAAAAAGTTTTAAACGTTAAACGATTAATCAAGTTTCTTGTCAAATTGATGTTGATTACTGTGAGTAATTTTCCAAGACGGTAAATTAATATCTCTAACGAGATATTTTGTTTGGTACTATTAGCCAGGGCTCTATTAGATATTTTTTGCTCCTTAACTCTTTTAATTCGCCGTTTTTTTTTTCCCTAGCTCTTCCCAGGAAGCTTTACGTTTTGATCTTATTTTGGACGCAGTCCCAGAGTCGACTGCGCCTTTTCTCTTCATTGTTTTTGATAATTTACCGCTTCAACGTCGACGCCCCGCCGTTCTTTCGTTCACAAAAGGCGATTACACTTTAGAGCTCGTGTCAAACTTCTTTTGTGTTCCTGAAAAGAGGTTCCCACGTAACGTGCAGCACGCGGCAACGCGTGAATTATTGTAAAGTACAGAGCTTATTCTTAACATTCTACCGGGACAGTACATCGCGTTGACAAATATAAATCATTCTAAACCAGATGGACGTACAAATAAATCGCATCGATAATTCTAGCTTAATATCATTGGAATAAAATTCGAAAGGAATAATCTCTTGTTCGATCTGACTTATTTTTCAGATATATAATATTCGTAGGGGTTTTCGTTTTTTTAATTCACACGCTGTTCGAACAAAAAATTTCTAATATATTTTTCTAATAATTTTGATCGAAAGGATGAGAATTTAAAGAAATGTTGATTTACGATATCTGGCTAATTTCTATAACGTCGTTAGCGCTCGGCGAAATAAACTAACAAAGAAATAATTACCGTCTTAATTTTTGTACTTTCCTGATTGAACGTTTTAGTTGTCTCTCCGAACCTCATTTAGAAAGCCGGTGTGAAGTGAAATCTCGATTTAAATAAATTACGCAAGCTACCGTATACGTTTCCAAGGATTTTATTTATCGAAAAACAACAGCGTTTGCTCGAATCTATGGCGAAAATAAAATCAATTCTCGGGACAAAATCCGGAAAATCGCACCGTTCTTTTCGATCTTTCAAAGATCTCTTTCTTCACGGCTGATTGAGATAAACGAGACACTTTAGAAGGTGATATCCTCCAGAAATTATCGCGCTGTTAAGGTTCGTCGCTTGGCGGAATTTATAATATGATCGAGACGAAGCATGCTGGTTTTTTAATTGAACTGTACAATTTTATTGTATCCGTCGTATTCTATCGTACTAAATAGATTTTCGAAGGAAGAACAATTTTTTAGAACTGTCGCTGTTTATATATTTCCAACAGCGAAGAAAGATATCGTAATTTTAAGAGTTTTCGGGGAAAAAAGAAGCGAATAAAAATCGAGATATTTCTGGGACATTATCCGAGAGTAATCTTCGACACAATTTACGATAGTTATTCCTCTGTTTGTAAATTTATCTGCCATAATACAAACATCTTTCGGGTTTCTTAACCTATTTAATTTTGCTTGTGAAATGAAGGAAAAGAAGCGTATTAAAAGCAACTTTCTTCGTACTTTTCATTCTTTGCATACAATGGTATGGAAAATATTTGAGTTTCGAAAGTTAATAATCCTCTTTAAGAACTCACCGATCCAATAACGCGAAGTAAAACAGCCATTGTAGATATTCTAAAATTCAAGCATTCTTCGCTTATCAAATTTTTCATCTTTCTATTGTTAAAATTCGCATTTAATTCTTGCGTTGCCTTTTAGAAACGAGTAATCGTCGATGGAGATAAAAGACGCTAAATCACGCTTGTTCCAACAACATTCCAAAAATGACTATCGGCACAGAATAACGTTGAATATCTTGAAATTTCCCGTTGCAAAAATCGCAGAATCCTCGTCGTTTATAATAAATCGTCCCAAGATCGGACGATTATTCGCGTAGCTTTGATAATTACTGTTCGAAGGCACGCCGCCATTATCAATATACCAAAGGTTGTTTTTCGGTGGGACGCGAGTGGAGGAGGCGCGTCGAACCGGAAATTAATCGACGCCGTTACGCACTAGCGGTAACTAATACAACGACAATTAATCACTTGACAGCTGTAATCCCTGGTATCGATACATCCGTGGCCTGGCCTGATCCATAAATTACGCTCCTGTGTATTGCGCGTCTTTTATCTCGATACAAGAGTCGAACAAATTTTAATCACAGATCAACGTATCCTTTGTTAGATTTCCTTTTGCCGATTCGACGAAAGGGACGCGATTAATGGAGTGCACGATCGCCAATAAAATCGAATACGGGTCGCACGATCAAGATCTTTGATCTCGAAGGTCAGAGGAACGCGACAAACTTCTCGCCGTTACATTTTCTTTCTCATTTTTTCTGGCCGACATTTTTCTTTGGCTTCTGGAGTATGTGTTCGAAAGACTTCGTCGTCGAAATGTAAACTCGCGGCTTGGTAATACGCTCGTTTTCAACAGAAAGGAAAATACGCAGGTGGAACTGAAAATGAAATCGATGGACCGAGGGAATATTTGCTCGTTTTATGAAAAAAAAAAAAAAAAGAAAAGAAAACTATTTTAGAGGGTCGAGCAGAGGGAAGCTTGAAATAGCGTGGAATCTTATATTCTACGAACAATTTGATTTATTTGGCGAACAACACGAGCAGAATGCAGGGAACGATGGATTTTAATATGTATAATGTTTTAAAATCGCGAATGGACTTGTCCCATTCAACGTAATATTACTATAAAATTTTCTCCGTATAATTAATTCCATAACGTTTATTCGTTTAATACAATAACGATTAATACGTCGGATAAAATCATAGTTGTAAAATTAATCGTAAAGAATACAGTAAAAACTGTAAAATTCCTCCATTAACAAACGAGATCCGATAGAATAGAAATTCGCAACTTCTTAGACTCTGAACGTACCAGAATGAAAATCTATCGTCTACTCATAAGCAGACAAAATCGCAATTAGCAAGTTCGCTCTCAAGCTTATTCTCTGCGATCTTTCCCAGAATTCTCTCCGTAGGTTTACAGTTATCGTTTTCACGAACAATGTATGTAATACTTGTTCGCCGTGTTACGTCTGGGTCAAGGATGTTCCAAAGATAATTCTCTATTCGCGATGTATCAACGGATCGTTTGGAATTTGCGAGGTAGCTGTTCATTTCAATGAAATTTCTCTTTGTAAATTTAGAGCGGAAGTAAATATGCCGGTATCCGACGGTTTTGTGAGAATATCTCGTTTATGGAGGCATTCGATGTTAAAGTTTTACAGAGGCAGGTCTCAATCGTCTGTTTACGCGATGTACGTATAATGTTACTGCTTTCTAGCGAAAAGAAAAAAAGGACAAATTTATAACAATTTATTTATCACGGCCATCGGTATCAACTTCCGTCAGATCGGCAGACGATTCTTCCCGTATTAAGGTCTTCTCGTACATGAAAATCTCAGTCTCACGCACGATATTACAAGGTCTGGATCGCAATACGTTACGAGTTATTCTTAGCTGGCCACGAGGCGATGTCTCACGCGTCTCGCTCGTCCTTCCTTCCGGTTTCAATGCATTCACGAGCTAAACACGTGGAAGGTATCAAAAAGGAGATGAGAGCTCGGTGAACGGAACACGTGTTCCGGATGCAGCGCCATTAGCGAAGCCCGTTATCACGCGAGCCATTGCCCCTTGCGATCTACTCGTATCTATTCACCGCAAAATTTCTTTGTCCTCGAAAGAAATTCGACGTTTGAATTGCTGACGCGATTAGAAAGGGCGTTTCGAGGAGGGGACCAAGAAGTCGTAGAAAAGCAACTTGTTGAACGTAGATTCGAGACGTGTCGACAGGGTGACGGAGGCAGACTGTTGAATTTGCGTTGGCATTGTGAACGACGACGACGACGACGACAAATTGATTTTTTCCTTCTTTTCGTTTGTCGAGAGAAAGATATACATAGTCGTCGACGCGAAGAAGTAGACGTTTCCTTGCGAAATTGAAATAGAAGAATAGTAAGGGGGATTTCGTGGAATATTTTTATGTCTTGTAATCGTCCCTATTCTTTCATTTAATAGTTGGAGGAGTTTCTAGTCAAGAAACGACCCAGTTACCAGGTTAACAGCAGTATACGGTGACTCGCGAACGTATTTGATCATTTATAGGAAATTTCGTATGATTGTATCACGCCTATCAACTGTACATTTAAGACGATTAATTGTCTACGAAATATACTCGCGATAAGCGACTCGCAATTTTTATATATTAGGTTGTCCGGAGAGTTTCTTTCGTTCTATAAGAAAATAATAGATGCACAACGTATTTTGTTTTACATTATTTTATCGAATTACGTACGATCCATTTTGTTCTATTAAGACAAAGACCACAACGTTTGACAGATTAGGTTTCGTGTTTGTATAAAGACGCGTTGTTGTAAAATACATGTTTGTAAAAGAAGGAAACTTCTCGGACAACCTAATACATTGTCAGATTGGTTTCAAACTTTAATCGCGGCGACGGTGTCTCACGGCGCTATTGACGAATTTGCAGAAAGCTACGTATAACATGCGTGATATAATATATTCGTAGAAATGCACGGTAAATGTTCATTATGTACAATAGCGTGCCACGTATGTCTCGTTCGTTAACGATCGAATTAATTTTTTCACTTGATTGAAATTCTCAATGCGCGCGATAAACGACCCATTTCCATACGCTAAAAAGTCCAACGGAAAATTCATGCGTTCATTTCAGGAAATATGTCAATCGTCGCGGCCTTAACCCGTTTCTCAAGAAGCCGAACTGGAATTCAATCGCGTTAAAAACGCGTTCCACGAGATCCGCTGCTGGAAACGGGATTCTCGCGACGCGTTTGTTTTTCTCGCGTGAACCAGCCTGGACGCGAGTCGTCGAATTCGATGGTTAACCTTGCGAGCTTGCTCTTAATCGGCGCCGGTCTCTTTCACCGTCACGTCTTTCCGCCGCAAGAACACCGAAATCGTTTTAGCACCAGTCAAAACAACTTAACTGTCCCGTAAACGCGTTTGCTTTACGCGTTAAGACAGTCTGTTTCCTTTCACGCGAACAACGACGATTCTTTCTCGAATGTTACGAGAAGATGGAAAGCCGGTAGTGATCCATCTTGATTATCTTCTTTTTTTTTTTCAATGGTTCAATTAAATATTTCGCGTCTTAATTACGTTTAATTGTAGCTGATGCTATCGAATTCGTTACGTTACAAAATGTTTCTTCGATGGAAGTAAATGAAAAATATCAGTGAGCTCGAAAACAAAGCAAGTTAACGTATCGGTGAATAAATTAAATGCGTTTAATTCTTGCAGAATTGATTTCTACGCGAATTATCGTCAGCCGGGATATTTGCGGTAATAACGGTTACGCGATCTAAACGATCGAAATCGTACGCCGTTCCAAAATTTTCATTTGCGTGCTCCCTACCTGTTTGCATTTGAAATACATGGTATAACGTTTCGGTTAAAGAAGTTAATGCCTGAAATTATAACGCACAGTGTAATTGCAGAATTCAAACGGTCACTGCGTACCGATATTCATATATGAACATATAATTAAAAGGATCGTACCGATTCGAATTATACTCACGCTAGTGTTGAACTGTAACGGTTATCGTATTATGTAATATATTTTATTATCCGAAACAGAAATTTTATTCTTACACCTTTAATCAAGGAAATGTATAATTGCTTTTACTAATTGAATTTAATTTCATGTTTCGCGAATGCACTCATTTTATAACATTAATTGAAACACGTGATAAAAGCGAATAAACGAATCGGAAAATGTTCTGTTTCTACAAATCGTTCGACTGATTTTCAAGACTAAAGAACAATATCATTTTCGATAGAGGACAGAAATATGGTTTTTACAAGAATTTTCAGAATAACGCGCATTCCGACAAACAAAGCAAAACGCGTATGCACGTTGTTCTTGGAAATCCTTTTCGCATTCGCTTGAGAACGTATTACGTTCCAGTAGTTTATCGGTATAAGTTTGAACGAGAAACTGGAAAATCGACGAATTCTCGCGTCACTAAGCCAATGGAGTTTGAACATGTAACGAGTCAAAAAATAATTTCCAACGAATCTCGAAAATCGNACGAATTCTCGCGTCACTAAGCCAATGGAGTTTGAACTTGTAACGAGTCAAAAAATAATTTCCAACGAATCTCGAAAATCGACGAATTCTCGCGTCACTAAGCCAATGGAGTTTGAACTTGTAACGAGTCAAAAAATAATTTCCAACGAATCTCGAAAATCGACGAATTCTCGCGTCACTAAGCCAATGGAGTTTGAACATGTAACGAGTCAAAAAATAATTTCCAACGAATCTCGAAAATCGACGAATTCTCGCGTCACTAAGCCAATGGAGTTTGAACTTGTAACGAGTCAAAAAATAATTTCCAACGAATCTCGATCTAATTATTAATTTTCCTTCAGATTCTTTCAATTCATTCGTGTAAATCTATGCTATTTCTACGGAAACTCAGAAATTGGTCATTTTAATGTCGATAATGTCGTTTTAACGTATTGGACAATTTATCGGGTGTTAAACGCGAAAACTCCGCGTGAAAATCCATCCGAAGCGTGAAAGCGTTTATAGTATTGGCGTGTTTTCTATCTGGACGAACGACATCAACGCGCGAATGTGTTATCTACGCTTTGTTCGTCTTTCGACCTCGAAAATCAAACTGCACTCAGGCAGCGTGTAAATACGTCGCTAACGCGCAAAAACTTTCGAATTATACGAAATTCGCAGGCCACTCGTGGATGTGTGCCGGAAAAGTTCATCAAACCGATAGAAGTTACGAGTTGCAGACGCGCGCCGCCCGGCGCACCCTCGATTTCCGATCGTTCTCCGAGGAAAATCACCGACAAACTGTGAGAATCGTGAGAATAAGCAGAAGGTGAATGGTTTCTTTCAGAGACCAGCGGAACAAAGAGAATTCGAGTGATCGCAAAAACAGAGTAGGATTTTAGAAGGAAAAATGCATCGAGAAGTTTTCGGTCTGCGTCGAAAAGAAGTTGAGACCGCGGATTCAAAGGAAGCGCGAGATTTCGCGAGAATTCGTTGAACGGAAACGTCAAAAAATAAGATCGGTATCCAGGCTAAAAGCAACGGATTAATCGAATAGAAATTGCGTAGTTTTGAAGAAATAAAGTGGAAACTTTACGAAAAGATGAAGATATTAACGGTTTTTCCTAATTAAACGCTGACGAACTTCAAGCTTATCTCGTTAATCTGGTAATTATTACGCCAAACACTCAACGTTTAAGATTTATCTTATCGCCAGGCTTTGTCGTAGAAAATTGTTGGCTTTAGTAGCGAGTAGCGTGCTACCGCAGTAAAAATTATACGCTATGAAAACGTGTAGGGTTATCGAGTATCTTCTATCATTAAAAACCTATAGAAACTTCTGACAGTTTCCATCGTTCTATTCGAAAATTTAAAGGTACCGTGTTTCGCCACAAATGTTTCTCGGTTATGTAATAATATAAATTTTTGGAAATTACAATGCTACGTCTTACTGTCTTGCAAAAGTACAAAACGCAAAGTAGCGAGACACGAGTATCAGGTTGTCCGAAAAAGTTTCTTTCGTCTTGTAAGGAAATAATAGACGCACCACATTTTCCGTTTTGTATTATTTTCGTCGAATCACGTACGATCGTAATAATAGAAACAGAAGAAAATAGATGGTAGACGATTCGATAAAACAATATAAAACGAACAGAGGTCGTGCATTTATTATTTCCTTGCAAAAGGAAAGAAACTTTCGGGACAAGCTAATAAAAGAGAAGAAATTCTCGTAGATACGGAATCCTGGTTATTCGCAAAGTACGAAAAGAAAATAGTCTTACGGGCACGAGCGCCAACAAACCAAAAGACGAAATCACGAAAAGAAATAACAAAATATACGTAGCCTACGTGTTTCCAACTTCCAGTGGCTGCTATCCAGCCGACGTTCCCAACACGGGGTGTGCATTTAAATAGCGAAAAGAAGATGAAGCCAGCAAGGAATCTTGACAGCGCAACGACCAAGGATACCGATGGCCGCGAAAACCAGTTTAACGTCGTGAAAGCGCTAGTCGCGAATGAAAAGCGGTCGGACACCAGGCCCCCCAGGAAATATATTTTCACGTTTCGTCGACGTTGACGTCGACATCGGCCGTTTGCCTGCGTTTTTAGCCGCCTCTTGTCCCCGGATGCCACGTATGAATATTTTCCCGAGGAGAAGAGAGTCGAGAGGAGGCAACCTGGCCCCGAGCGGATCGTCCTGCACAACGAATTTCGCGTATTTGTAGTCGTTTCGTGGCTAGTCGACTCCTCTGCGATCCCCGGTTAACTTGTTTCCTTTCGTACTGTACCGTTCACGAACCGTCTACTTGTTTTCCGTTCTTTCGAGCGGCGGAACAGGAATACGAAAATGCGCGGAAGACGGTTCCAATCGGAACTTAGTCGCGAGAATTTTACCGTACGTCGACGTGCTTCTCCGTAACGAGAGACGTTCGTGTCTCGTAGGAGCTTTCACATTCGTAAATTAGTAAAATATCGCGAAATTTCAGATGATCTTCCTGAAAGGTATGGCGAAGTTAAGTTATGGTGTTGCATGTACGTTTCACGTGCCCAGAGATTACGACGCGAAAGAAAGTATGGAAATTCGTTTGTTCGAAACGACTAAAGCGATCATCTTTGAAACTATTAGGTCGTCCTAAAAGTTTCTTTCGTCTCGTAAGGAAACGATGGATGCATCGCAATCTCCGTTTTGTATTATTTTTGTGGAAAGAAAATGGAAGGAAATGGAAGAAAATGGATCGTAGATGATTCGATAAGATAATATAAAACGAAAACAGGTTGCGCGTCTATTATTTCCTTACGGAAGGAAAGAAACTTTCGGGAGAACCTGATATTTGAAACTGGCGATCGAAATAAGTCATCGTTCGCCCATATAAGAATTAAAGAGAACAAAGCGAACGAACGAGAATGCTTCGAGAAACTCGGGATTGGTCCTGTAATTTTCAACAATCAACAGATCGCAAGATAGCTCTCTTAATGGCAGCACCGTCTTTATACCTTCCTGTCCAGCCATCGCGTCTCCAACCACACGGAAGTTAGATATTACAAGGGACTCGCCCTGATATCGCGCGACTTTCTTCTTAAAGAGCGTATACCTCTATTTTCGCGAAAATGTTTCACGAATTGGCAGACTGGCAACTACTTAAAACGGAACTGTTTCTCTCCGTGCTCCTTTCTCTGGTTCGAGAACGCGCGAATAGCGCGGACGACGTGCATAGTGAATGATCGATTTAAAAGATTCCAGCAACGCGCCAACGAATCGAAATTTCTGAAAAGAAGGAAAGAAAGGAAGAAAATCGTGAAATCTCGGAGAACCGTTTCGTTATTTAAGAAGCTCGTGCTCGAGATTCGAAAACCGCGCTAAAGAAAAAAAGCACGAGAATAATAATTCCGTGTGTTTCGAAACGGTAGAAACAAGGGGAGAAAAATAAAGTTGTACCTAAACGAGATCATTTCCAGGCAAGTACTTTACTTCGCGAAAGTCGACATCACCGCGAATAAAGGAAACACAAGTGCGTTTCTTTAGACGCATTTGCACTAATGAAGTTAGCCTAGTAACGTATCTCGAAACGAGAAGGGAGGTACAAGGCGAGAACGATAAGATTACCGCGAAAATTTCAACGATACGCAGTGAAATGTACACCTTCCTGCTGCGTGCATTGTCGAGTCACGCCTCTCTTCGTAACAACATGTTCTTTGCTCGATAAGTCTAAAAACCAGAAGCGTGGATGATTTATAATCTGGCGCGTTTCAATTGTTGCAACGATACGTACCGCGGTCACCTTATCTTCGCTCTCGTAGGAAAGCGACCGATAAAAATCGGCCTGATTTACGACCGACGATGCATTCTAATCGCTGCAAGCGCCACGGCCGTATACCTAATTTCACCTTGCCCGAAAAACATCCAGAGGAGAGACAGCTGCGTCGCGTAGAAAAGAAAAACCGGTTTAGCGTGATTTGCCGCGGAAATGACGCGACGTTGATCGTTGATCGATGTAAAAAAAAGTTACGTCGCGCCGAATTACGCTGGAAATAATTATATATGCGCACGGTTGTCGTAGGAGAAAACGCGATAAGCACGCGCTCGTTGATTTTTCGTTTTTAATATCGTTTCACGACTAAAATGGAACGTTACGATTTACTCGATATAAAATTTCGAAAAGTTAGAAATCCGAAGATACGCTTGACGAGACTTTGTAAGAGCCAGATATATTAGGCTGCCGGTTAAAACTTCGTCAAAGTAGATACGAGATTTTCGAACTTACAAACCGGTAATTATACGAACGTTTTTTTTTTCTGACTAGGTAGAAGATCAAAACTGTGGGGAAAAAAAGTAAAACGATCGCGACACATTTTCAACGTAGATTACTCGCGCTATAATTTCCATCTAGTTTACGGAATTAATTCGGAAAAATTCACACAAACGGGCACGAGACTTTCATACGTATTTATAATCTGATAAACAAATATTTGATTCGAACGTGTGTACAGGATCAAAGCTGTGGAAAATAAAATAATTACGATACGATTTCGATACTCCGCGGAATAGATATGAGATTTCTAGAAATAATCCAATATGTAATTCTTTCCCTTTCATATAAATTCCCATTTAAAAATAAATCAGTTTTCGTCGCTTTGAAATCGTCGTTTTATTTTATCGAACTAACGTATCTTGCGAAACAATTTCCTCAAAGTTCCTGCACCGAAGAAAATAAAAAAATCACAAGATCGTGAACGAAAGGTAGCTATAAAGCGTCACGGAAAAATCATCCACCGACTTGCACGAAACAGGTCGTGGTTAACGTCGTTGAAGAGGTTTGCACTCGCTTTTCTCGAATCGCGTTCCCATTTTTCCCGAAGCTTCAGCTTTTTCCCATCTTCGCGAGACAATTTGACACGCGGAGACACCGCGAAAGTCGATTAGCCGCGGCAGACGTATCGACTATCGATGGAAAATAATTATCGAGCCCCTGTTTTATGCGTGATCGTGGCGCACGGACGCGGTCCGATATTAATGGTAACTTTATTGTCGATAGTGTAACAGCATGGCTGGAAACGTTCGAGGAAACGAGCTGGTTTGCTCGAGCGCGACGACGGCAAACGACACGGCTAGCAGAAATTGGCGATGTCGTTTGGCGATGATAGGAATTAAATGGGATACGGGATCGCGGTCGAAAATCGAGAAACAAGCGGCACGGCTCGTCAGTGGTTCGGACGAAAGTTACGGAGTGACGGAAAAACGAGCGCAACGCTGTCGATTAGCTTCATGATATTGTCAACGAGTTCGATGTTTGTTCCGTGTACTGGTAACTCTGTTGGTAGACCAGTTTCATATTCGGTTGGTTTGATTGCCAACGATATTGCTTACTGTTATGTGTGATTTCGTCGAATGGATTGGTTAAACGCGACCGGCCTCCGTTTGTTTTGAAACATTTGACAAAAATATTTTTCCAGCGAATCGCAAGGCAGAATTCAAATATTATTTCGTTCTGTTTTTTTGGCGAAACTCGATAGCGAACTCTGAAATGTATAACGTCGATGATTTGAAAAAGATGAAACTATATTTATTTACCAAAGTGACGCTCTTATTTTGATAACAGGCAGGCATAGATCAGAAGAGACCCGAATATTAATAAGCGAAAAGTGTAAATCATCGACGCAAAGCTACCTACCTAATTTTATTAAACAACTCGCTGTTAAACTTTTGCTTTATCGTATACGGTTATAATTTACTAAAAGTTAACAGGAGAAACGAGAAACGGTTAGTTAATAATGCACAGACTTAAATTTTGCCTCGACGCACTGCCAAAAATGTTCGAAACGATCGAACGTAACGGAGAAACGTAATTACGCACGAATTAATAAATTTAAACCGTAAATCACAGACACAAAACGTTCTACAATTTCCTCCGATAATTCCTCGTCAAGATTTATTTTATTTATTTACAGTTATAATTTACAAGAAGCAAGAAAGAAAAAAAAAGAAAACAAATAAAAAGAAATATATAGTTAATAATCCACGGTTTACCGCTTAAAATTGAACTACGTGATACGATATACGTAAATTGGCCGAAAAGCTGAATTTCACCAATGGAATCGCAATTAATCTTCTCAGCAAACGCGAGCAAAATCGCCTTTATATTTTCCAAAGATTTATTTTGCTTGTACGCGAGCACCAGAGAGGCAACGCGCCGTTCAAAACAGATTTATAGACAATCGAGGTTTGTCGATCTTCTTGTCGACGATCGCAAGGAACAGGCCGGCCTATCTAGTCGTAAATAATCCGCTAGCGTGAGTTTATGCGTTCCCGTGATCGACAGGCATAAAAGGAACGGTAGCCGGTGGAACGATTGATCGATGATAGCCGAGGATCGTACAGAGGAGGAGATACGAGGATTATTGGAGGTTACGATTGCCGCCTGTTAAGCGTCCTATCGAAGAAATAATTCCTCGGCTTTTCAACTCGATCGGAAGTTAACAGGCGGAAACTACGTGTTTCGTTCGCGTACCAGCTTCGATCGTGTCGACCTTTGACCGTCTAAGTATACCTATTCGACGAGTAGTTTTCTCTTAACGATCGTAGTTACGTGACCGTAAAGAAATCCCTGCAGAGGATCCGATAATAGCTCCATTTTAGCAGGGAAAATTGCACGACTTCGACTTTTCTTATACAAATTTCGTGTCTGTTAGAACGACGTATATTAGTTAGGATTTCGCACTTTACCCCGATCATCGCCGCCTTTAGAAGGGTAATTTGTCGAAAATTATCGGGTACTGGTACCTGTGAGAAAGTATTTGAAAGAATCACTGCGCAGTTTCATTCGAATGCGAAGGTATGTCAGATACTGTGAACGTAATACCTTGCGGGAAACCGATAGGACGGAGACGAAGTTCGAGGTACAATGACAGAATATCTTCTAGCGACAGTTCCTGATTATGGAGCATGGATTGCAAGAAAGTTTAAGATACGTTCTGACAGTTCGTATTATAAGTATAGATGACTCTGGCTGTTCTCGAGAGAGATAAGGAGTTAAACGACAAAGTCGCAAAAGAGCTTGTTATAACGAAGAGCTTGACATTTTTACTTGCTTCTTGATCGGAGGATGTAATAAGTAGACTGGCGATTTTGGGGCACTCGTGGGAAATTTGAAGGTACGAAAATGCGTAAAATGCATACAACGTGAAAGAAGTAGAATACTCGTTATAATATTTAGTAAATGAGACGAATCTCTGCGTGAGTTTTATTTTATTTTTTTTTAAACTATGTTTATTACTATGTTAACTATGTTTTTTTTTAACTAGCGTTTCACCCGGTACATCGTTTCATATGACACGTGCAACGTGGGCGTGATATTGTATTCTAATATTTTTCTAGGCAATCGATCAGGTACTTTCGTGAGCGATACTTTCCTATGTAATATTAGTTGAAGAAAAAATACCTTCAATTATACTTACTGAAATTACATAGATCAAAACTCTTGGTAGAGTTTTCATTTTCGAACTAGAAAGTTAACTAACGACATAACGACAAAATCTGTGTAGGAAGAAAGCCGAGGCACGTATAAAAGAAGCTAATGATTCAACGCGGTATTAATTTAGTCTCGAGAAAACACTAATCAGGCAACGCTATAATTTCCCAGAAAGCAGAAATCACGCTAGTTTCCTCGTCTTGTATCATTTTGTTTCTTTTTTGTTTTTCTTTCTTCAAAAAAAAAAAAAAAAAGAACTAACAACTCGTAATCATCACAGAGAGTTCCACCTTGTTTCGCAAACGAAGAAAAAGACTCTCCTTAAGAGCCGCCGCGTTTTTCCACGAGCCTCGTTCGAGTCAAACGAAGGAACTTAACGAAGTCTCGATATCTCGAATACATCTGCCGCTCTCGTTCTGATTGATTGACACTCGGCCGAAGCAATCTATCAGCCTTGTAAAGTACTTTTTACAAATTAATCGATGGAACCGTAGCCTCTTCCGCATTTCCAACAGGGTCGTTTAATCGGGGGCAGCAAGAACGCTTCGAATCAAGGAACCAAATGCTCCTTTCGCCTCTATAAATCTATCTCTAATGACGACCGAACTAATTATTTCTAGCCTCGATCTAGACGCGATTACGCGCAACCGTTGTCTTCCTTTCCCTTTCTCTCTCGCTCCCTCCATCCCTCTCTTTCTCTGTCTCTCCCGAAAATCGCCTCCAACATCGGAAAGCACGCCATTTCGTGATCGATCATTCGACTCTCTTGCGTCTTCCTCCGGCTCGTAACGCGCATTAAAGCGTAAGCTTTAATAACCGGTTACGCCAAGCTCGGTTAGAACACGGGGCTTGCTCGTCGAACTTGAGATGCTTCTACTCGTTGAAACGCTCCTTCGCGATTTTGAGACGCTTGGTTATCGATGGAGTACTCTCGGCTTGAAAGCCGAAGGATAGCTTTCATCAAGACAAACGCGATCAATTTTCGATTTTATACGTAGAACTCTTTGATAGTTGTGTGGAATATTTCGAAGAGAAAATTAATAGAAACAAGTATTTATCGAGGATCGTCGATTAATTACAGGCTAAAATTAATATCGAGATACCTATCCTACCTATTAATCTTAAATATAAGGATATTTACCATTTTCTATAACACGATCGCTGTAACGTCTCAATCATCTACATCGTTTGATCGCTTAATACACAATCGAGTGCAGTGGAGAGACTCGCTTTTTGCAAGAGGCTCAGCTTCCCACAAAAGGATCTCTGTCTCGTTCAGCGGTTTTAGTCGCTCCCCAAGAGACCGTGCTTCTCATCCGCTAAACAGTGGACGTCCAAGAAACGCAATTTCCAAACGATTATACGATCATTTTTCTGTCCAGTTACTGATCGAATTAGCGAGAATTTTATAGACGACCAAAGTACGAAACTTCAGCGAAAAGAATCGAATCGAAAGACAGATAAAACATACAAAGAGGAACACCGCATCTTTCAATTCGAACGATATAACAAGAAAAAAAAAAACCACACGTATTTCTTTAATTTTCACCCATGCTGCGTTCTTTTGATCATTTTCGATCGAACCACATTTTCCCTGACGTCAAAGAGTATCTCGGCTTCGAACGAAATACGACAAAATTCTTACTCGTGCGATTTCTCGTTCGAATTTTACGTCAAACGTCTTAAAGCGTTACAAATCTTCCTAATTCGCCGATACGGAAACGAGATTAAAATACAAAGACTCGAGGATCGCGGCAAAAGTTAAATCGTCGTATGAAAGTTTGAGTTTTGGTCAGCGTTTTAAATGGAACGCGTCGCTGTACGACGGTTGATTGGACGCAGGAACAGAATCGTTATTCTAAAGGTATACCTGCAAACACGACAGAAATCCCTTCCGCAGTGCAAAAAACGTAGAGGACCTGGTCTCGCCGCTCTCAGCCCGATCATAGCCAGCTTCGCACGATGAATTCACGATCCTTTCTATCGCGCGGAGATCGACAACGTAGATCGCGGAAAATCGGTTTCCGTGGTCCAGGCACATCTGGCGAATTCCAAACGGCGACTGAACATTGACAGACAGGAGCACCGTGAACGCGTTTCTCGCGTCCCTTTCCTCCGTTTCTCCTCTTTCTCTCGTCTCCGCCAACTCGCCTCCGTGCATCTTGTCGTCTTTTACAAGTTCCACGGTTCTCCTCGTCTCTTTCTGTGGCAGAGCGCCTTGCCGTGTGTCCCGTGGCCGAAGACCGTCTCTTGATTGCCACAAAGTATTCAGGTGACTGTCCCACTTACGGGGACGGCTTCTCTTCAGACAACCGAGACAGAACTGGACGCGAAACGTCCACAAGGGCAACGGCGACAGATACCAGGAAGAGGAGACGCGGCCGCGAAACCGTGCCGTGGTTTTGTGCCCGTTTGCCACGGCTTTAATTTCGTTCAGTTATCCCTATGTTTTAGGGGAAAGGATCTCGCGAGGCGAGAATTAATCGTTCGCGTCGTTGGTTGACTCTTCGAGCGACTTTTGATTTATGAATCGCGATCGTGCTATGTTTGTGTTGTTTCATGGTACGCGCCACTTTAGCCAACGATTTATCAGTAGACCGTGAACGTTCACGCAAATTCGTATTTTTATGTTTTTAACACGGTCAAAGAACACCCTCTACCCAAAATGTCGTAATAATGTATCATACTTTGGATATGCTATATAATTTTGCAATATTACGCGGATTTTGTGCGTCATCGCGCTCGTAAATTTTCCAAATACAAACGAGTAAATGCGCATAGTCTAGTCGTTGACGAATAGAGGATCAGGTAAGCTGCGTTAGCTGCAATTTATTTCTCTAACAATGAGCACGCTGTGATTAAAGCTGTATCATATACGATGCGCTGTTTTACATGCGGAAATCTGCACGATTTTATCTTTAATTACTCTTATTAGCGAGCGTATGTCAAATAAGCGTATACCGTGCGTGTGTACATATATACAAAGGACAGTTGTTGGTTGAATACGTGGAGCGAACAAGTTGTAAATTCACTCCACTTGCTCGTCTCTGTCATGCTCGGATGTAACAAAGCTTCGTTGCGATTGATCGATATTGTACACCGTTTACACGAACTGTCTATAGACAATGTTTGTGCATTGGCGAGTTCGATGTGAGGTTACAAAATAGGATCGTGATACAAACGAGATAAATTCGTTACTAAATTCGACCGTTGTCAAGTTAGTGGAACGTTTATATAGCGTATACGAGTGTTCAAAGCGAGGGTTGCGAGGATGGTAAAGTAGGATCGTGAATCAATCGAGAGAAAAACAAAGTTGAATTTGTTGCGAGATCTCTTGTTAAATTAGATGAATATTTTATGCATAAACACGGACGAGACGTGGTACGAGGATGATGTAATTAATTAGGCTTTCTCGAGAAGCGACAGAGGAAACTATGCTACGGGGAAACCCAATTCGTAAGAAGCGAGTTTCGTCGTATGATACTTGCTCGAAGAACACTGATCCATGAAAATCTCCAGTTCGTAGCCTGATAGATTTGCCGAATTCTAAGTTTCACCGCGTCCAAGATCTCAAATATCTTACTGCACGAAATTGTGAACGATCGTCGATCTATTTTCTTTTAAAGATTCTTTTAAAAATTCTGTTCTCCTAAATTTCCTAAATTCGCTAAAGGCTCGAGAAATCGTACAGTCGCCGGGATCGGCCTAGCAAAGTTACGATTTAAAGCGTCGGGTAGCGGCACTCGTTGATACAGCTCTACGTGTCAAAATCCTTTGACTTTTAAATTACGAAAGTTTTTAACGAATACCGTGTTGCATAAAATGTGGGCCACGCTTCCTAAACATTATTTGTCTCGACCCTTGCAACTCTTTAACACTGATAAATCTAGTCGCTTGGTATCGGTAAATTTAGCTTCTATCGCGATTGTACAACGTCGCGATAATTGTCTTTCGCCGAACATAATCGATCGATCTTCGCGCGAGAACCCGAAAAACGAAAACAAGAACGCAAATTGCACGTGGAGGAAAAAACCAGCGCACAATCCTGCCTTAATTTCGGGCAACTTCCGTGAGATAATGGTGGCGAAACGACGAAATGAGGTAGAACGCCCACAGAGGAAAGACGAATTTCGAATCGGTTCGAACGCTCACGGACGTTCCTCTTCTACAACAAAGTTTCCAGGCGTGGCACGAAACTGTCGATGAACTATTTCGATTTTCTCGAGCCTTCGGAAAGCTACGCCACCTTGTCGGAGTTACGTTTGCAACTATGCTGCAAGTTGTTCGCGAGCTGCACTCTGGATTGCGTTTAACCACAAGGAACACCACATCCGCCGTAGTGAGATCGTGGAATTCGAAAAATAGGTCGAATATATACCGTGGATTTATTTGTATTTCGCGTTGAAGTATGAGAGTATATTGCGATCACTGAATGCGAAAAGTGGGAATAGTGTATTTTAATTACAATAGGGAAACTGATGGAGACGATAGAGAGATCGTGGCTGTTTAATGAGGCTGTTTGACGAAGGAACATGGGAAATATCGCAGCAGCGATATTAATTATAACAGAAAAATGTGCAGATAACCTTAATTACGATGTAAATACAATAACACCGTTTTTACTTCTTATAAACGAGTTGCGAGTAAAAATTAGGTCACTGATGTTAAGGGATATTTTTATTCTTCTCTCGTCAACCATGAGATCGCGTACCGATTAATTAGGTTCAAGTGTATCAAATCTCGTCTGATCCGGTGGTACTTTCATCTAACTACAACTATAAAAAAAAAAAAAAAAAAAATGATACCGTGTAAATGAAACGCAGGACCTGCTGGAAAAACGCTTCGTCGGAAAATAAACACGCCTATGTAAAAATACTTTTTGCAGCCACTGTATACTACATGCATTTTATTCTTTGCTTCTTTCCATCTTCCACTTAATTGCATAAAAATACACGATCTATATGAACAATCACTGCGCGTCGTTTCCTTCTTCCCTGATACGACCTCGCCTTATCCCTAATACGAAGACGCGTGAAATAAGGAAATGGAAAACGCCGCGCGAGAATTCCAAGGAAGCGGTCTTTTCGAAGACATCGTACGAGGCGAAGCTCGCGTTTAGGAGATAACGATGCCTCGACCGAGCATCGTAACGTTCGGTAACAATCGCGGGTGGCTTGAATTGGTCGGCTTGCATGCACGCGCGTGCTGCCAACGTGCACGTTCACGGCAACTTAGAACACCGATAAACCGTTGTATGTTTCAGATAAGAGTAAATCTACCGAGCCGTGGCTACGTGCTTTTTTGCCAACGATTCCGAGTCGTCGCGCAGCCAACGAGTTCCTAGGCATTTTTTACCTTACCGTCGACTATGTTTTCCACCAGCGAAAGCTACAAGCAAGGAGAACATCAGGAATTCTGGATAATCCTAGGAAATGAAGACATATCGCGAGAGTCGAGCTTTTATTTACAGGAATTTACATGGACGAGGAGATGTTCATGAACACAGTCGCAGGTGGAAATAATTCTTTTACAGTTTAACGCAAGCGCGTCTCGCTTGGAGCGAGTTAATTTTCTTTAAATAGTCGATAAGCTAGACGGTTTCCGACTTCACCTGCAGCGCGAAATTCCAATGCGTCAGTCGCGTACATTGACCGCATCCAGTTTCGCTGTGGTCGAGCACGTATCGATGGTAAAGAATCGACGTTAATAAGAAAACTTTATTAGCAACGAACGAACAAACTTTATCTACTAGTCGCGTAGTTTGCACGTTTCGTAAAAAGACTTTGCAATCCTGTCGCTGTTTCATTTTTTCAAACTTTATGCGTTAAACGATAAATCGATCGTAAAATTATAGTGCTTGCGTTTAATTTTATATTTGTTAAACTCTCCAAATTGGAATCTACCGTCTAATTGTAAGTTACGACACGTATATCTTCAATTTCATCCGGGAATAAGTACATTCTCTTTTATTAAGATCAACGACGAGGTTAACAATCTCAAAGATAAGGAATTTCCCAATGATCGGAAAATACGATTGAATCGATGATTGCTGAAACGGCGCAACACGATTAAATGTGTTACGCGTTTCTTTCTCTCGCTTCGTAGAATAAAATTCTGGAATTCGAAAAATTCCACGATTTTTTAATTAATTTTGAATCAACGCAAACCCAGTTGCGCATATTCCATTTAAACAATGATTATCAGAGTGATCAAATCGTATTCACAATACGGAACAACGAACAGCATTTTGCTACCACGAACATCGAAGACTGTGCGTTTCGTGTATCAAACATTTACCAGATGTTGCAAATATTATTCGTTAATGTATCGTACACGTGTTGCTCGTAGAAAGGTACGCATGATCCTCGCTGGTCCGAGCAAACTTTATGTTTACGATACTAATCTAGCTTAGGGACCATTCTGGTTCTTAAGTCCTGCCTAAACCAAATTTTACTGAAGTTATAACTGGAGCATTGCAGCTATGAATAAAAACGAGCAGATTACCGGCTTGGTTAACGACGCCCTCGTATACGCGGATTTCGCGCGTTGGTACATTGTTTCTCCGCCCAACGTTTACCTTTTCTTGTGACAGCTTTACACCAGCGAAACTCCAAAACGAGAATTTACCGAACGCCACAGCCTTTGAAATATCTTTAACAGGTAACGTTTGTTCTGCTACAATTTCGCAACGTACGATTCAACAATGTTCGTACAAAGACTTTGCGCTCTGTAATAAATTTGTGGTGTTCTCGTGGTTTCTCCTGTTGCGCGTTCCCGACAAAGAATGTAAAACGAATAATCATACGACAATCCTTTATTCGTAGTTTTATTTATGGCCTGACTTTTATTTATGAGACTGAATATTATTTTTTCTTTAGTAGTCACGCTACCGTATTTTGTATACTTTGATCCTTTTTGTGCCGTTATTCCATCCTCGCAACTGATTCCATCTTGTTCTTTAACTGCATTATTTCGCGACTCTTGCATTTTACGAAGAAACATCTCCCGATTATTCTATTCTATGGAACGCGGATAAAGAAAACCTAGAAAATCGAATAAAATTCCACGAAGTCAGACTCGAACGCGAGACGAAACTCTCGAAACTCAGATTCTACGATTCTCAGGAAATACCTAGCATTCACGAATCCCAACGTTCTCCCCAAAACCAAATCAATCATTCAGCCTCCACTTACATCCAAATTCTCCGTGTCCCCGTTACGATGCGCACGACCCTCGTCTAAAATGTTCGTGGCCCAGCCGAAAACTGTCAACCGCGCCGTCCTTCCAAACACAGGATCCCTAAAGCGAACCTACACATCAGAAAACCCATCCAGAATCGCAGACATTTCCCTCGTCGTTCGACCTATAGTCGAACCTCGGCCTGCCATTCTCTAACGATAAGCATTCTGACCGAGCCGGTGTCATAGGTCAGTGGCTCTCCTCTCCCCCTTTCTTGCGTTGGCGTGCAGCTTGTTCAGCGTCACCGGCGCTGGGGAACACGTGGCTCACGCGAGTGCGTGTCAGCGTGTAAGTAAGCCGTTTACGGTACTGACCTAGCCTAGAGGCGGACGAGTGTGCGCTCTGCGAGCGAAGGCGTAGGTATCGCAATCAACAACGCCGTGCAGACCTAGAAGACCGTGGTTCACCGTGGGAACACGCCACGGGAGGTCAACACCGAGGCGAATCGTCGTGGAAAGAGTGGAAAAGGGAAAAGAGCGATAGAACGGACGAGAGGAAAGAAAAGGACGAGTCGATCGGTCGAGTCGTTCGGGTCCATCGTTAAACTTGGATCAACGTTCGCTTCCAACCGGAAGCAAACTGCTGCTCCATTTTACCGATGCTCGTCGATGCTCGCTGTCTCTCCTCTTTTGTGTAACCCTTAACCTCTTCCGATCCAATAAACCGGATCGAAGGAGTTCCCAAGAGAAATATAATGTTTGCGGAATGTTGGAGGGTTACGGGAGAGGATGGAATTTTTCGTTCGAACTACAATTTCAGAGGTGAATGGGCGTTGACCTATTCTAATTCCAAAGACACGGTTCAGTGAGTTTTCGTTTGCTTTCGATGGTTCATACGTGGCGGGAAAGTTTGGGCTAATTGATTCTAAAGTTGACTTGGATCGTGTTTAAAGCAGAGTGGACACTCTGCTACCTACGGTATCGGTCATTTTTTTCACTCTTTCAGGATCGTTTAGTCCGCGCGAAAGATCGGTTTCTTCGTTAATTTTGAACAGCAGGAACACGTTTCCTCGGATGGTTTCATTGAGAAAACAGAAAATTTGCTCGCTTAATTGAATTACTTCGTTAGATTAGAATTTTGCGTATGCGAAACACGAAGCGTTGACGAAGAGGAGGTTGATGGTTTCGTCGCTGTATGTTTGCTTTTCTTTTTTATTTGCAGAAATATCGATCGATATCGTAGAAATATCGACGTTGCCGAAGAAAAAGAAACTACGAAGACAAACGATCTTTGATTTCGCGGCAAGTTTTATAGTTAACAATCATGTAAGTACGTGCATATCGAAGGTATTAAGATGTAATAGAATATTATTCCAAATGTTGCATACTATTCACGTGCACAGAAACGTCAATGTAAGCTGTCAACTGTCAGACGTCTATCCGACAGCAGTCAAGTGAAATTGAACAGACGCTTCCGGGATCGTGTTCGCTATATTTATTATACTGTACGTTAAGAACGCTTAGCTGCTCACGATACTACGTTAAAGCAAATACGTACGTGTATTCGCAACGCGAGTTTCGTCTTTTAAGCTCCGGATATTTTATGGTTGCTGATTGTAGCAGGAACGACGTTGAAGACCGAACGATCGTAAAATTGCCAGTTGTCAGCAAAATATCGTAAATTGTTTTATTAGTACAAAACGCTACTTGCAGGTTCAGAAATTAATTTTCAAAGTAACTGCTTCGAAGACAACGTTGGGAATTGGAACGACGCGTAAACGGATGCGAATACGATGCAGCTTCTGGCAACTACTTCGCGTCGTAGTTGCGTTTTTTTTTTTTTTTTTTTAGACCACCTGTACCTTACTCGAACGTAACTCTGATTCTACGATAATTCACAAATGAAATTAAAACAACCGTACGAGTATTAGAGAAGTTGTAGGAGGTAACGAAAGTGGAAGCGATCAGCAAGTCTCGAGGTGAGCATACGAACAATCCAACAAGAGAAAAGAAAGTAGTGAAAACGAACTTTGAAAGGTGAAAATGAGAAAAGAAAAAAAAAACAGGTTCTCCGTTCGTTAAAATGGCTGATTTGCAAGATTTTAGAAGATTAAATTTCGACTGATGATAGCTTCGCGATCGTTTAAACGTGTTCGATTTAGCTGTACGATGAAACAGCATCGACGATTTCCGACTCGCACGCCACCACCGCGTCTCTCGCGATTCCTCCTGGAGATGACTTTTTCGAACGGCAGGTACCGCTGATCGCAGAGAACGAACCGTTATCCCGAAGCACTTTTCTCCGTATAAGTATACGCCATATAATATAGTTATCCAGATACCGACGGCCGCTTGTCGATGCATACGGTCTCTTGGTCTTCTCGTAACGCCACCATTATGGGATATCGCCGGTGCAGAACACCGGAGTCGATGAGGATATACCAGGAAACGCTGCGATACACTCGACAATGGAATTATTGGACCGAGACTCCGTAGTGGCCCCGAACACTTGCCCTGAGATTTCTGCCGATAGGCCAACATTTTTCTACGCGATGCCTTTCATCTGATAATGGTCAGAGGAAGAAGGTGTGGAAAAGTGTTATAGGGCGTTGTACCCACATTTTGGACGCTTGGGGAAAGTTTCTAGATGGGAGGATTGTTTAGGATTCTGGTTATCAGCGACGAAAAGAAATCTAAATCAATATCTTTCGCTCTTTGAATATCGTAAGGAATACTTTGGTCATTTTGTATAATTTTGTATGTTACAGTCGCTCGCCATCCAAGTAAAATCCGATGTAAAAGTGTGAAATGGCATGAAATTTTCATCGTTTCGTTTTTTTTTTTTGTTGACAGTGTGATACATCGTATCTATATGGAAAGGAATTATTGTTAATGTTATAACGATCGTTAATATTAATTATCGAAAGTAATTTGAAATCGACTTATCTGAAATTGATCGGTCTTTAACTTTATGATTATAGAAACTTCTAAATAATGGATAACCTATTTAACGTATTTAATAAATACCTTAGCTCTCTTTGATAACGATACAAAACGATTAAAACAAGGCACGGACTGCGAAACGTGTGCAATTATTCAGAAAAATGTCTTGCTTCCATCATCAGAATCCAATTGGGATTCCTAAGAAACTGATAGAAAAGTCAGCATCCATCTACCAAACTCACAGTATCTTTCGACAGAACCAATTCCACTGCGAGTCCGATCAAACTTGCCACGGATACATTTTTATTCGTTGTGACTAGACGCGCGAGATTACGCGCTGGCAGAGAGGCGAACCGTAAAATCGGATACACCTGTCGATAATCGTCAAACGCGCTTCCTAACTTCAGCAGATCGCAACAACAGGGGTAAAGCGTGGCCGCCGCTTATCTGCTAGGCGGCTTATCGGGGCCGGTATAAATCGTGACACGCAGCCGTAATACCGAGTCTCGTCTGCTACAGGAATAATCCCGAGGGAGCCGAGGTACAAATGGCGACGTCCGGAGAACCGGCTGAGTTTCGTGAAACGTTGCCTAGATTACTACAGCTGCGAACCGGTCTACGAGCCGTCTCCGATATGCTTCGTTTTTACCGATCGACGATGGACGTTCGTAGGCGCGATATGCCTTGGAATTTTGTTTAATTTCAAGCGTGTGCTGTTAGCGCAGGAATTTATATCGAAGGCGATGGGAAAATGAATGTACGCTTGGGATTGAAGATCGAAGATTGAATACACTTAAGAAAAGATAATTTAATACAAGTATATGAGACTGGAAATTATTATTCTGGAAGTCTATGTCTAATTACTAGATACTATGTAACTAAGATTCGACGATAGAATTTTCTGATTAACGTAATAAGTATTTATATGTATAGAGGTATGGATAAACCGCTATACGTAATGTAATCTTCGGGATATTTAATTAATAAGCTACTTCTAATTCGTATCTATTTCAACGTTATTTGCACAGCTTCTTAAATGCTGAATATGTAAGAGAAATAACGATACGTGTGCGGATACATTTGACGTATACAAGATAAAGATTACAGCAAATAATTAACTGTATCCAAGAAAATGATACACGCGTACACCCAAAGAATTAACCATAGACAAAGAAAGAATCGGTACTTCTACGAGTTCAATAACCATCGTATTTAAAGACAAACGAAAATTCACGCAAATTAATCACAAGCTCGACTCGAAGAGAACGCGTTAAATCCAAATTGCGTATTGCGTTAAAGAGCACTCTAAAACCTATCGCGAAAAATGGTTCCACGCGATCAAGAACAATGCTTTCGTTCGGAACCAATGACCCATTCGCCATTACTCGACCACTCGATTCACTTGGCAGGTGTTCCTCGTTAACCCAAATCACTGATCAAACATCGAGCACCCTCGGGTCGCGCGCGCAATGGCTCGATTTCCCTCGGAACCTTTTCACCAAAGAGCCAATGTTCTCCGCCCCATTCGGCCACCCATAGTCTCTAGAGAACTACCGCCACCTGATATCTCTCTGAAACAGCGACGCTGTTAGCCGGATGTTCTTTTCCCAGCCTAACGAGGTACATCTATCAGGGCGCGCAAAACAGCTCGGAGGATCGCAAAACACGTCCCGGTCCGATCAATTTCCATTAGCCTCGTTTATTTTTCGGAGCCGACCGGATAACACGCGTAGCTCGGTCGCCATCGGCGGGTATTCGCCAACGATGCCGACCGATTCCTGCTGGCTTCCGGTTCGAACAACGTGCTCGTGGACAGGCGCGGTGCGCTAGTGGGACACGCGAGTAGGCTTCGGCGTACCGCAGCGCGCGGATAACCGTACAGATGGGGCGAAAGGGCGAGAGGACGCGCGTATAGGACCGTGCAAAAGTCTCGGGCCATCTAGCAAAATGTTCTTCTCCATCGAGCAGATTGAGAATTATCGCGCGTTTATGTAAAACTCGAAGGTGCAAAAGTACAAAGAAATACACACAGTACACGGAAACGTGAAAAATACGCAAAATATCGTTAAATAACTTACCAAATGGTAAGCGAGACAATTGTCAAAGACACGAACATGGCGTCAACGAAAGCATTTCACTTCCAAGTCTTATCGCAAAACAACGATCGAGAATTCGATCTTCTCGTCGGAAGTTTTCCTATCGAGAAAATGATTCTGCCTTGGAAAAATTGGAAACACCCTGTATACATATATACGCGTACAGGTACATGCACAGAAGGGATGAGGTACGAGAGTAACGTTCATGAAAGGCTAATGAAGACGTGTCGTTGGTCTGTGTTCCCAGAATCCCTTGGCTGCCACGCTCGGGTCAGCCTAACGACCCACCGGCACGGTGTACAGTCCTTTCGCAAGCTTAATTGCCGATTATCTCGAGGATCTGATATCGATCGCGGAGGTCTGAAAGGGCTATTCGCTTCCGGCATGTTCGCCGTGTGCGTGCTACCTTCCGTGCCTTCTTCTTCTTCTTCTTCTTCTTCGTCTCCTTCTTATACCTCTCTTTCTTCACGACTGTCGAGACACACATCGAGACGCAGAGTCTCGCAGAGTAGCAGTATACGAGGCGGGGTATTTAAGCGTCGCTCGGACTTTTGCGCGTTCGCCGCGATAAGATCGAGATCGTCCGATAACGGAGATATAAAAGTCGCCGGGCATCGTCGAGATAAACAGCTCGGCTGATTTATGGCGAACGCATGCCGCGCGTGATGTACGGGATTCGCGGCATCGAGTGGACGCAGCGGTAACCGGAAAATCGACGTTTCTTTGCGAAGAATCGTGGAAATGCAAGGTTCATCGTTGCGCGTTGTCTGTTGCATTTTCTTGATTCCTGCGCGTCCGTTGCTGATTTATTGGCGCATAGGATGTTTAAAGACGAGACTTCTGGTCTCGACCGAGAGCGGTAAAGTGCTTTACCTCTTGGGCACCGTGTTATTGCTATATCGTTATTGTTATATCGTTATTGTTATATTGGGACGAGTAACAAGCTCGTTCGCCTTTCGCTAGTCCGTCGTTTATAAAAATTATTTGAAGAACGTACAGATAAATGTATCGGAATTTTTTGCGTGGAGGATGTACACGGAGTAACGAGATGTACGCAAGAGCGATGGGATAAATAAATTACTCCTTGATTGGATAGATTTGGAAAAATATGAACGAACTTAGTATTCCGTTTATAATACTGTCTCGTGAAACGTATTACTACGTACTGTTTTACGAAGCGCGTTAGATTTTCGACGTTGCTGAACATTTCACGCGCGCGATCACAACCGACTCGTCTCGTTCCAATAGCAACAAAGGAAACGTTACTTTTTCTTCAAAAAAATACGACCAGTTCTGAAACAAGCGAGAAAGTAATCGGAAATACGGTAGCGCGTTGATACATCGCTGCTACGCGTAGTTATCTATTTACATAAACCATCCGAAACAGCTTAACAGCGTAACCAAGTCACGACGGAAAGTTAGGAAAAAGAAAGCAACACAGCCGGCAACCGGTAGTCTCGACATTAATTCACGCGGATCGATCCGTTAGAAACACACAGTGTCGGATATCGAGGGACACGAGCCACCCGCGAAAGGAATCGATCGAGCGTGAAATTGCAAGAGGCGAATAATTTAACGAAGCGGCATCCAGTCCATAGCCTCGAGAAACGACGAAATCCATAAATTCTTCCCAATGAAAACGTTCGTTTGCATCGACGTGGAAACTGTTCGACTAACGTATCGCGGACGCGAAACAGAGTATGGCGACGGCGATAAATTATCCGTTGCGAAATAGCCATTGCTTGGATTCAGATCAATAGGTCGGTGCAGGGACTGGTCGGTGACGAAGCGCAGGAAATGGTATCCCGATTGAATTCCAAGCAGGATCGTAACACCGTGTAACGATCTAATTTGTTACGCCAATAGTCTGGCAGCGTGGCGCGATCCACCGCGAAATCTCGTCGGTCTTGCAGGTGCGCACGAGTAACGAGCGGACACTCGCGCGGGAGTAAACCGTGAAAACGCCGCTTGGAAGCGTACACGCGTGTCCGTTGCGTGTCGTAATTCGAAGCTGAATCCTGTACACCGTCCGCTGATCTAACGGTGCCTCTCGTAGATCATTGGCAACCATTGTAAGTATAACTGTTACTATACGGTGGAATGGATCTGTGACTTGCTTCAATGGCGCACAGTTGTTCCGAGAGAATGCTGAATAATTCTTACGTGCTGTAGTTACTTGAATTATTTCGCGTCTTTCGCAATGCGTCGTTTTGTATGATTTCCGTGACTCGCGTTGTTTTATTCGTTACAGCGTCGCGTTGCTCCATTGATGAAAAAAGCGAAACTACCCGCCTGTAATCGAATGGAACGAAGAAATATGTATTTTAACGAAACGATAGCCGTGAAAGGTAAAAATGCCATTTGTGTAATAAAACGCGTTACGTTACACCTGTTACGTTTGATAAAAAAAAAAAAAAAAAAAGGAGACCTGATTGTTAATCACTGTCAACTTGTTACAGGATATTGATTCACGCGGATGCTCGAAATCAATTTTGCATATTAAATCTAACCCGTGATCCATCTATTTTCGACTATTCGTAGCATTCCTCTGCGACGATGAATTGCATGGAAAAAAAAGACCGATAGCGTCGATATATAAATTCGAGCTACCACGCTCTACTAACTGTTTCAGCGCGTAGAAAATTTATATTGTTAAATTAAATAAGTCAAAGTTTTATTAAACGAAAGAAGCACGATTAACGAAGATCGGTGCAGCAAAGATATCGTGAAACAATTTCGGAATTGCCGTAGAGATCGGCTCGTGTATCGTTGCATGGATCGTTTAAGGTCTTCTCGCGTTTCAATCAGACAATTCGTAACAGTACTAAACGGTGGAAAGTCGAGCGACCACGAAAATTGAGCGAACCGAACCGCGCACCGCAAACGTGTACGTTCTGCATTTCCAGCGGCATTCGGTTTCCCGAAGCAGCTTCCTTATCTAGCTCGATTATCGACACTTCTGCCAACACGAAGGAGCTTTTAGCAGCCAAAACCCTGTCCGATCACTGACGATCGTAGAAAATTAGCAACATCCACCAGACACGTTGAAAGAATCGCGCAACGAGGCAAATGCATAAAAGATGGAACGTTTTGCTTAAATCCTTCCTGTTGATGAAACAAAACGTGAAAACCGCGGTCTTCCATAACTGTCTATAGGTTGCTACAGGTGGTGCTTTACATCTCTAGCTTTTTATCTCTATCTTTAGTCTGATCTATCGTTCTGTATTTGAGAATACAAGCATCTTTACACACAGCGCCACAAAAATATTCCAAGAACGTTTAATCGCATCGAAAAAGCAAAAGACGAAATATTTTAATAGGTTGTTTGTTATAAAAGAAAGGATGTACGAGTGGTAACAGAACATCGAAAGCCACTAATTGAAACTGGGAATTGCAATTAGAAATTATGGTTATACGGTGATATTACATTTCGGACTGGGTAATTGCGAGTATAAAAGAACATTGAATCCTGTATTTTTATTCCGAGATTAAATTCATATTTAAAGAACTGCTGATAAATGTCGGAATCTTGGAGAAAATCGACGCGAATAGGAAGCGATTCTATAGAAATCTCATTTTTCACAGTCTATAGATCAGCTTCTGGAAGGTAAATCTAAAGTGAAATACTACGTACGTATGCGCTTCATCCTTCAGCGACGAACCTATTCGATAATACTTTGCAAAACTTTTCTCGCGTTTACTTTTAAAAATCTTCTTTGACGAAATAATCCCTTCGAAAAGAGAAAAGAAAAAAAGAGAAAGAAATAGAAAACGCAAGAGAAAATAATAGAATGGATAACTCGATTCAACTCAAAACCTTGCGAAGCGCTTACAGCGTACCGAAAGTACTTTAATCTAACCAAACAGTAACACAAAGCAAATTTCCGGCTGGAAATCCAATAAAGCTTCAATCAATTCAAATCGAATCGAACGTTCAACCGGAAAATCCCAAGTAATTTACAAGTATCTTCCCGTCAGCGAAATAATTCCACTCGTTTTGGAGCTTTCAGTTAAACGGAAGTCTCTCGACGATCCATTCGTTCGCGATAAACACAAAGAAGATGGAAATGGCACATAAAAAGAAAACGAAAAAAAAGAAAGAAGAAAGAAAAAACAGAGAAGCAACGTTTCCAAGCATATATACATATATACATATATATATATATATATATACGAGTAACCAATCGAAACAGCGTTCAATGTTCACCCCAGGAAGAAGAGACTCTATAAAAATGATAACTGGCTCGAAACACGTCCCTGAAACTCCAGCAAAAATAAGAAGCTACCGGCGAAGTCGCCTTTTTTCGCGAGCGATATTTCCGCGTCTGTTCCGTCGAAAATTCGTCCTCCAAAAGGATTTCATGCAAATGAATTCCACGAGGCTGAGAGAGAAAGATGATCAGAGGAAAAAAATACGAAAAAAAGAGAGAAGAAACGCGAGGGCGGATGGAGGAGGAAGAGGAGGGGGAGAGAGACAGGAGAAAGCGGCGTGTGGAACTTGACGGTAATACGGATCGTCGGAATGCGGAGATTTCCCTCGGGAGCTTCAACGATATGCAAGAATATCGGTCATGTAGTTGACGTCGCCGGCGTATTAGTGATATTCGCTAGGAAACCTCGAGGAAATGATTTGGTATCGCTGTTAAAATCGGTCCAGAACCGTTTCTTCTCGGACGTTAATTAGGATACTAACAGATCGTATTTTCAATCAGAGTAAAGTTAACGTCGTGGAAGAATGAATTATTTAGAAATCGTTTATATTACATGGCATTCGTTGGAATTGTTTTATCACTGTAGATTTTATGTTATTGCTGGACCAGATTTGTAATTAACCCTTTGAGTGGAAACACGTGTGACGAGACCAGTTCGTATCAATTTTCCAAGCTCAGCTTGACGCCATCGGGTTCATAATATTCGCGATAGAACCATTTGATTGGAATTAACTGATAGTAAGTGTACAAGTTCAATACACATATTGTATATTCGCGTGCACACATCGTTTTAGAAATCGATTCGATACATATAAATTGTTTGCCCATAGATATAAATACATACAGTTCGTGTATTTCGTGCATGTGTAATGCGACGAATCGAACCGAATATCGAAATATCGCTTAAAAACACGATCTTATCCGATTCTCGTTTCGATACGTTTCTCGTCCTATAAAAATCTCAGAGCCAGAAACTGCGGAGTACAATACCGATAACAGAAAAATTCATTGCAACTACCGTGTTCCTGCAACCAAATTCTTCCTCGTGCTTCGATCTAGCGTAACCAAGAGGAAAGACGAATAAGCTTAGAAAGGGAAATGAAAGAAGATTCGCAAAAATGTGGAGCCGAGTTTGCCGTGAAGAGTAATTGATCTGATTCGGTGAAGATTTCGAGGGGACAGAACGTAGGTGGTGCAGCGCGCGAAAACGCGCGGAACCCGATTCGAGCGTGCGGTTTTTGCGGTGTCTCGGTGTCTGCTGTCGTGTGTACACAAATGTCGGGCCGATGCAAATCCAGCCATGGGTATTACGCCATGAGTGGAACCAGCCAGACTTGGAAAAGAGATTTCACCGGGGCGACGTGCGCGCGAATTAGAGTCATGGGACAACGTGGAAAATGGAGAAAGAGCCCGACAAAAAGGTAACAAAAAGTGGCCCGAAGGAAAAAAAACCAACGACCGACCGAGAACGGAGCGAGCTGTCCGTGAATGAATAAACTTCCCACCGATTCTCGTGGAAATTCTCGCTGGATATTCTGCGGTAGGTATGGTGGTACCGTGACGATGTGTGCGTGCGCGATGAAACGTACGGTGATGATTGATGAAACGTATAAATACTGGTGGACAATTTGGATTTTTTTTTTTTTTAGAAACAGATTAACAACGTGTTTCGATTCTTAGCGTTATAATGGAGACGATATTAACTCGTTTCTTATAGCTTCTGCTTTTTAGATATCTGCTTTGTATTAGTAGCTTGGTAATTCTTTCGTAATAGTAGTTTGGTAAAGTATCGCTAGAAAATTTGCATTTTTTTTAGTTTTCTTTCGTTCCTTAGAGCGTCTGTTCCTTGGCTACTTGTTTCTAATAGCATAGTCCCTGGCCATCGAATCAGCGCTACGTTAAAAAAATGTAATTTTTTCAACTACAACATTGTGCCACAAACAGCGAATCAACATCTGAAATGGGAACTTACTCGAAGCTGTATATGCCGGATGTAAACGTCCAAATGTGGGCTTATTCGAAACTAAAGACTTCGAATTACTTACCTGAAACAAACAAATGCAATGATTTAAAGTATCGATGGTTACATAACGACGATGTATTCGTAACTATGTTCGTAGTTATTTTATAAATAAAGATATAATCTACATCGTAAACTTTGCGTTAGACCATATCTATATTCTTGCACACCTTTCATTTAGATTTACACATGATACCACAAGTTTTACAATTCCAACGCAAGATACGTCATTTCCTTACAGACACAAGCTAACGCGTACATCGATGCAAACTTCTTTCTCACTGTCAAACACGAGACGAGCGATTAATGGATAAATCTAGAAACCCGGTCTCTGGAACTCAATTGAAATACAGAGAGTCTCCTGGTACTTAATGTCGAGAACGAGTACAAAAAGGGGGAGAAGCTGAGAACGAAATGCAAAGCAGAGAAAGAAAGTGTACAATCAGAGGGAAAGGGACACGAAGCTCCAATGGAACGAGGGAAAAAAAAAAGACGGAAGCCCGGGGGACAAACGGCAAAGGAAACGAAATAAAACGAGATATAGAAAAAAACAGCAACAAAAAAGCTATATAGGGTGAGGAAGAAGGACGATACGGGTCTAACAACATGGAGAGGGATTATTCTACGTTATACAGAAAGCGTGTACGTACATATATCGCGTTCAAACGCAAGGGTTTTTCCGGAAACGGTTCGGAAAAGGACTGTATGAAGTGTCAGTCGCGGGAATAGAGGCATGCAGATAAAGGGAAGACCCTTTTTCAGCGTGCAAGTTCGACTAAACTGTAGGATCGGTAGTATCCAGCGTGTCACATTTAATTAAAACTCGTGACAATCGTGTATTGTGCCTGACGGAATTGCAGCACGGGTCGCGCGTCAAACGAACGTAGATATCGCGAATAGAACTTTTTTTCGAATAAATTTCATCCGATGATTCGTTAATTTGCTGAAACAATTTGCTGCTTGCGTGGATAATTTTAAGGACCGCGAAGAATTTAAGACCCGTGTGAAAAATTGTCGTGGTGCGACTAATCATTGTCGTATAAATGAAACGTACAATTTAGATTAACGCAGAAAAGATTGAGATTAGTACGTATATTTGACAAGTTGCACGTATATTGCTGTTTTCATCCTCGTTTAATCGGTTGATGGGCAAAGATTAGAAACTCTGGACGAGAACCGACGGATATAATATTTAAATTTATCGTTCCATCCTTATTAACAGGTTCCATGTTGCGCGAGTCGTCGACGATGAACGATGAATTTTTTATCGAACGTTTTGTAAAAAAGCTAATATTTGGAAAGTTAATATTTTGGTCGCGAAACTATTATAATTGTGACAAACGTATAAATATGGAAGTGTTCACTCGTAAATGATTCAACTAATTGTAGTTTGAAAAAAAGTTTCGTTTCCATTTCTTTTTTACAGCGTAAAACTTGAAAATACATTTCTTGCACTTAGAGCCACTACGAACGTAGAGTACGATTCGCCTGTATTATGTATTAATCGATTTTGCATCGTCGGTTAGCCTATAATTTCGAGTAATTTCGCGATGGCAGTTGAACTCGAATTTGGAATAATTTCGCGATGCGACCGAACACGGATTTTGGCTAATTTCGCGGCACGACTCGAAATCGAGTATCGGTCGACCATCGTGATGCAATACGAAATCCAATTTGAATCGTTTCCGCGAGTACGACTCGAAATCCAATTTCTAGTAATTCCATGGTGCGACTCGAGAGTCCGTTCTAGTTAAGTTCATGATGAGCGTTAAATAGACATTGTGGCTAATTTCTCAGCGGTGTTCATTGCTTTCGGAATCTCCACAATCAATCTACGAATAATTATTATCGCACAATAGAAACTTGGAATGTGCTATTACGTTCTATAGTACTACGTAAGAACTGCATATTGCTCGAGAGTTGAACCGATTATTACGAAGCGATTTTTCATCGATCGAAAATAAATATCGTTCGTCGTTGGATAAAAATTGCAATTTCGATCATTTTTAATGGAATCGACAATCTTTGCTGTTTGATGTACAATATTAATTTGACATAATATATCGTTGAATAACGTGTTATGAAAGGGTCCGGGTTATGATACGGACAAAAGTGTAACGTAAGTAAATAGCGAGCAGGGAATGAAAAATAGAGACAGTAAACAGCGAATCGAATAATTAACTGAAATTCGTTAAATAACATTTTAGTTATAAATTGTTTTCGCAAGAAAACATAACGTAATTTACTAACGCGCGATATAAATTGTTATTTGCTGCACAATAGATGATTTCAACGTACAACAAATATGAAACGTATTAATAACGAAATCCAACGTTAATGACAAACTTAATTAAAATTTGCCAAAATTTGGGTAAACCGCCGATCAATTAAACGTATAATTATATTCATTATACATTATCATAATCGTAGACACGACTAATAAATAATGAACATTTATGAATTTAACAAACCTGGAAAAAATATGATTCAAATGTCCCGTCACATTTCTTCGAAAGGATACGATTCTAGTTTTTTTAAATTAAGGATAATTCCAGATTGTTTCGCTATTCACTAATTGTACGCGCTATACTAACTGTAACTTTGCCATCGACCTATAGAAAAATACCAACTGTTTGCCGTTGGCAGACATTTTAGAATTTTCTCGCAGCCACGTTACGACGACCGTTGATCGCGAAATCGGGAAAACCCATTAGACGTTTCGTTCTAGAAAAAGACTTGCATTGCTGCGAGGATAGTAGAAAGGAAAATGTTTCTCCTTCTTCAGAGAGATAAGAACCTATGTGATTTTCGTCTGCCATTCGGAAACAATCTTACGACGGATTAATGATTTTACTTGGCTTCGGAAAATGTTCAATTTGTAGAAACGTCCTCCACACGTTCAATAGTCAGTTGTCCGAACATTTAATCACCACTACACTCTTACGCAACGATGTAATAAAAGCACTGTCCGAAGAATGACAAGTACGTCGTCCAATCGTGGTGAAAGTTTGAAATCTAAAATGTCAAACAAAGTTAGTCTGGTTGAAACTAATTCGATAAAACGCGACTCCTTCGTCTATCCTAAATCTAACTTTTGCTTCGAGCTAACGCCGCTACTTTCTTCTTTTCACGGCAATCGCGTTAAAAAGTGTGCGGAGAATTTGTCGAAACTACTTTGCAAACAGTCTCCCGTGAATATCTGGAACTAGTTGGGAACCGGTTACACAGAACTTTCGTGCGAGTCGTTTCATTGTCGTCCTCCCCTCGACTTGTCCTCCTCGCCAGCATCATCCGTTCGCGGAAAAATTATGTTAAACCGAGAAGCGAAACGTAGCTCGACGTCTTCGAACCGGATCGAATCTTCGCGTCTCGCGTTACTGTCATCTTCATTCGTAAATTCCAGTACGCGTCCTTCCTGCCTCTTCGAGTTCCTTTCCGTACCTTTCTTCGTGAACTTTGTCTTCCTTATCTTTTCATTAAGATCTATACCTATGCTACTAGAATTAGGTACGGTTGAAAAAGTTGAGGTTTTCGTTAAAACTTTGTCCCGTTTGGTCAAAGTTTTTCATATGAAAAGAGTTGCTAACCCTTCCACGTGTTCTTAAATCTTGGCGAGTCGATGGTCACAGTTTGCGCGTTCACACTTTCTTCATAAATTTAATTTTCGTTCGTAATACTTTTAATCGACGTTAGGTTTCCGTTTTCACAGAATCGGCAGGCGACTCTCGGTACAGCTCCTTTAATTCTAGCGGGAAATTGTCGGTAGGTTGTCGTAAACTTCTCGTTTTACGACGACTTTGGAACGACTGTACAGTCTGTACAGGCTGATTGAAATTGCTATTAACAAAAAGTCGAGATTCTTAAAGGTAGAAATAAGTCGAAAAGGCTAATTAAAGAGTCGAAAGCCAACGACATACTCTTTTCTGCCCGACAGAATGTTTGTACCTCTTCGAACTACAAAAATCACAGACGATAATATTTTTAATATTAATAAAAGCCATCGACCACTCTCTTCCGCAAACTTATCGATTAATCACTCTTGTCGATTTACCATCGAAATCAACCACCGAGTGCACGACCTTTTACCCTGTGTCTTTCGATCTCGTCTGTTTTCTTCATTGAAAAACGAACAGTGTGACGGAAAATTAAGAAAATTAACATAGCAGAGGTACGAGATTGAGATAGCGAATTCCGGGCAGAAACCTTAAGATCAAGAGAGTTTAACTTTGCTTGGAAATTTTATTTCTTTCTCCGAACCTTTTCTGCGAGGTCTAGCGTCAGTTATCTCTCTCTCTCTCTCTCTCTCTCTCTTCTCTCTCCTTTCCATCTCGCTCTCTCCGTTTGTTTTCATCGTCTTCTCATCGACGTAGAAACTTCTTAAATTACAGGTATTCTTGCTCGGGTGGAAAGTTCCGCGTAACACAAATTTTCAGAGGCGGAAAACCGCCAACAAGGATGAAATAAAAGCGACGAAGAGGAGAGGCCAAAGAGAAGAATGAAAGGCACGCAAAGATAGGCCGGTAGGAAGCAGAGGAAACCACTCGTTCCGAGTAGACAGTTCAGAGACTGCAAACTTCCAGAATTTTCCGGAACAGCTCCGCGCTCTTGTACCAATTAAAAGGCTGAAAATTAAACTAATTAAAAATGCCTGAACAACTCTAAGTGGGTTTCAACTTGCCGGCGTAATCTTTCCCGGTAACAATGAAAGGATGAAAATCACGCTCGTTAAAGGTACTGCCGCTTGAGTATTTCGGGGATGAAAAGCAAATGAAAGGGAAGCATTTTCGTGTTCGCTAGAAATACCGTGCGATGCCGCTAACGAGATCGTTTTTTAACAATGAATCTATCCGGAAAGTTTCGGAACTAACGACGAGAATTAATCGATTAGCCGTCGATCAATTTTTCTTTGACTTTTCTTCTCTCGGAGGAGAAGTTAAGAAGAGATTGATTACGGTTCCCCGGCTTGATGAAAGAAATAATGACTGGAAGATTGATGTACAGTTTGCTTGATTATAGTAGAATAATATTACAGTAGAGTGCATACATTGTAATAACGTTAGGCAAACATAGGAAGTAAGATTATGGATACACGGCTATGTGATTGCATATTTACACGATGCCATCGAGGATTAAGATGAATGTAATTGATAGTAAAGTATCGTTACATTCTGTCTCTTCCTATGCTTCGAGTCTGTATATTAGCAGCCTGTCGTTTTAAGCTATATTCAATTACATAGAAACTTTGTTTGTAATTTAAAAAATTAAAGGTAATAGGAGAACGATATCTTCTTGTTTCTTCTTCTTAAATAGACGCGAAGTAAGAATAAAACACTAGAGAAATTCTCTGCAGTTTCTTCCACGGATCTTTACGAATTAAATACTCACCCTTTTATTACACAGAACTACACTTTCTTTTAATATACTTCATTCGCTGAAAAATGTCCTAACTCTTTCTCTTAGAAATCGGTTGGTAATCGAGCTTTCATTGATAATATTTCTCCCTGTTTAATATTTAAGAATGGAGAAAAGGAAAAATAGTTCTGCTTCGATATTTAACCGGAATATAATTTACCGCAACGAACATAGTCGTTTGGGACGTTGTCATCTAATGGAACAACGGGGATAAAGACAGAGTAAGTTTCGCCACGGACTCCGCTGAAATATCTTTAACCCGTTAGCGGGACAGGGTTTAGCCCAGGCATTCGTTCCCCTCGAAAAGGACCGGCGAATTAAAGGGCGGAACTCGCAGTGACCTAGTCTCTTCTTGTCTCCGCAATCGCGTCCTTTTTCCCTGGGAAATTGCACTGCAGGATTACAACGTTAGCGACCATAACGTCGACCAACCCCACGTTCATCAAGAGCGCAAATCTGGCAAAGACGTGGAACTGTATAGAGCCAAGCTTAGAACCAACGCCAAAATCTCGTTTGACATTCATTAGGTCTTTTATCGTGAGAAACAGCCGGTCATCGACGGTTTAATGCCGTGTAGAAATTATTTAAACCGACATTTAGACTTGAATGACCGCTGTGCGATGGACCGAAACGTGTCATCCATGCGCCAAACAGAGCGGAGCGTAGCAGAAGGGAATCTTAGATGAGTCGAAGCATGGAAACCAGAGGGAAAAATATTACGATGTTATATCAGGTTGTCCGAAAAGTTTCTTTCGTTTTGTAAGGAAACAATGGATGCACCGCGTTCTCCGTTTTATATTATTTTTGTCGAATCACGTACGATCGTAATAATAGAAACAGAAGAAAATAGATGGTAGACGATTCGATAAAACAATATAAAACGAACAGAGGTCGTGCATCTATTATTTCCTTAGAAAAGGAAAGAAACTTTCGGGATAACCTGGTACTTCGAAGAATTTCTTTTTCCCTTTGGAAATTGAAACTATCTAAAAGCGACGAGGAGAAATTGATCGCGCAGCGCAATCAACTTAAACAGATCTCGCTGTCTATCCCTGTTGCGACGAACGCACAAGGAAAACGTCGATTACAACGATCATATACAACGATAAGGTATTACAAAGACGATTCAATTGCTCTGCGAAACATTCTCGATAAATCGCGAAACACGCTTCGCTGAAAGAAGCAACGTAGCATGTAACGATAGTAGTTTTTTTACAGTGGCAGTATCGTGTCTGTAATGGTCGATTGACGGTGGCAATTCAAGGCGAGGAAACACGTACTAGCATCCTTGGGATGTATGCGATCTTCCAATCTGCCAGACAACCACGAAAGGCAGAGCGAAGCTTTCGTTTACGAGGCGCGAAGCCGATACGATCTCTCCGCGTGGCTCGTTTTCATCGGTGCCCTCGACTTACTTTCGACTCACCCTTCGCCTTTCCTGCTCCGTTTCCCTCGAAAGTGGGAAAAAAGAAGCGAACGAACGCGTTTGCCGAAAGAGTGTCCCCGATCATGGCGGCTTGTTAGGAAACCAAAGAAAAGGCGAATTTGTTTTTCGCAGGAGATACCAGGTCCGATTGAAAACGCGACGGGTTAAAGGGCATGTAAACAGAGAATGAAGGAGCAAAGGTGAACGCTATGGAGAACAAAGGATTTCCGGTGAGAAAAAAAGAAGGTGAGATTTTAAAGTCGAGTTCTCGGAGCCGATGGATGATCCGGCTTCTTGTTGGCTTTTGAATTGAACTAATGTTTAAAGCGTTTGAAACGAATTAAAGTAGAACGGAATTGCTCCTGAAAGAATGAAATAAATACAAGGATAGGACGATGAAAATTTATTTGTAACGTTTACGGGGTAACAGATTTGGAAGATTGAAAAAAAAAAAAACATAATTTGAACGGATTTACCGCTGACAACGTAGAGTTCCAATTTTTTTTCTATTTGTAGATAAAGGAAGCAAGATCGAAAATGGCGAAGGGAACTAAATTGACAGCAATTAACAGGACTCTGAACGATAAGCTCTGCACCGACGCGCAATTATTGGCACTTTCGAACGAAATTCAATGTACTTACGTGTGCACTGCTATCGATAAGTTTCGAGTTGCTACCTCAATGGTCATTTTATCGGAAACGTTATACCGCTTAAAATGTTTGCATTTTTGTTACGCCCTTCTCAAATATCGTTTATGACAAGTTTTCCAAGCACTTTGCGAAACGAATCGTGCGTAGGATTATCATTATTTGTAAAATGAAATTTTACGTACTAACCGAGATATCTAAAAATGTATATAAATACGTCGAAAAAAAAATATCGAAAATCGGTAGTTGCAATACAATTGAAATATAAATCACGTAAAAGTCAAACCGATCGATTCATCGCAATACGAGTTCATTACGATACGAGTTCATTACGATTCAGTAGAATACGAATCTAAAGTTAGTTTCAGTTTCGAAACGCTCGAAGTTACCCGCGAATCGTGCACTAAATATTCTATAAATAATCGCAGATTGTAAAAAATCTTTTTGATAAAAGCTGTACAAACGTAGAAGCGTCACGTGACAATGCCTGATTCGAAAAGTACACGAAGAACTCTATTTTCGTGGAATTGTTCGGACAGCTGGCATAATTCACAACTTTTCTTGCGTATTCCGCGGCGTAACATGAAATTTGCAAACAGAACGTCGATATGGAAAATCGACGAGCTCAATGCGACGTTTAAATGCAAACCATGAATATCTTGACTTAATACAGTAAATAAATAACTGTCTGCGACTGACGAATAAATGGCAGGTCTCTGTGTGTTTGTAACAAATATAGATATATGAAAACGAATAAGAACAAGCATACATAAATAATCGAATTTATAATCAAAAATAAATAAACAATCAAAATTAAAATATACTTTACGACATTTGAAACATAAAACGTATTTTCATTCGAGATTCATTCCCTTAAACAAACAGGTATCTGCGGTCTATTGGTAAAATTTCGGATAATTTCATTTATATCTGTGTTAACATTCTGCATAAAACGTTGCAAAAAGTAATGAAATATTACATTGGTGATTATGTTTGTAACAACGTTCTATCGTAAAGTATTACCGTTAATCGATCGATAAAACGTATTTAGTAGAGTAGCTGTTATTTGCAATAATTAAGAATTCTTTAAAAATAATATCTAAACGTCCAACTATATAACCAATCTGCAATGCAAGAAACATATTCCTGAATATTCCTTAAATCCGTAACGTGAAACATCTTTTATCCGCAAAAAGGCCGATATAACGACGAAGCAACTATTTTTTGTAGAATCCAAGCGGAATGCGGCCATCGGTCCTCGTTTCCAATAACTCGGGACAGTTTGGTACAGAAACGAGAAAGACAAAAAGGAAAGGGGAAAAAAACAGAATTTTTGCCCGACAATCAACTCTCACGAGACAAGACAATGCAATAAAAAACGGTCGTTTCACGAAGGAAAAAAAGGACAAACTTTCATTCGTAACACAAAACTGACCCAGAACGTTCATAGGACGAGAGAATAAAAGCGAAACGTCCAATGAGAAATATAATACTTCCCACAACGGTACCAATAAACGTCCATCGGTGTAAACACGAAAATATTTTTCGGCAAGGTGATATTTACGAAGACAGAATGGCTCTTCCGTACATCCCTGGATGAACAGCGACGTATACAGGCATGCATTTGGCCATGCATCCCCATAAATACGTGGAAACCATCGTACACGCGACCGTACGTTTCCGTTTGCGGACATCCAGTCCGTATGTACACGAAATACGCATCAGCGAAGTAGCCAGGCGTCTATATGTAGGTATAATCAGCAAAGGCCGAGCGCAACATCTGCATAAATGCAATGGCTTACACGGATACATATCATAGACGAAACCATGCCTCCGTGTCCAGTTAGGGAGCCTGCCATTTGCATACGTAAATACATCTCGATGATTCTCACAAAGTTGATTCAAACGTCGTATAAAAGAAAATTTAGCGACGAGGACGTATACGCTATCGTTTACGAGGACGCGGATACTTGGATCGTTTTGGAGTAACGATACCTGCATTTTATTAATTAGTAATTAGAAGCAGCAGTTGCTATTTTTTTTTTTTTTTTTTTTTTTTTTAATGGAATCGATAGACTACGAATTAAAGTTACATATTAAAAGCCGCGAAAATATTAATCGATAATTGGAAACAGCACTTTTACCAGCACTGTTTCTTATATAGTTATATAGCGAGGTCGTGTTTCAGGGAAAGGGAGAACTTCAGCAAGCTGGATAATAGAACCGAGGAAATGACGAAAAGTGAAATTAGTAGTCGGTTTGACTTCTGAGAAGCTCGATTAATTCGAAACGCGTGTCAAGGATCGACGATCGGATTTTTGCTATACGTCGCCACACGCGTGTACAATATACGCAGAAAGAAAATGATCCTATCGCGTTACGAAAGGATAATTTTTTAAACGGAGTGCAAAAGGAGGAATCCCTACTGTATCAGACATTCCCAACCTCGACCGAATTATTTCTACGATACCATAAATTGTCCCCTATCGTAATTTCGTAACAACGAGCAATTCGCGCAGAGGCCGAGATATCGACGTCCCGTGGGAACGATCGAATTTTGAAAGTCGAGACGCTTGCAAAAAGCTGGAAAAACCAGAGAATTTCCCCGATACCGAGACAAACTTCGTCGCGAAGGGCGAATACAACGAGATCAGAGAATATTCGCGTTCGCTTTTGTGCATTTTTACCTCGGGGCAGTTAGATAAGTTTTCATAAAATAGCACGGCACTGCGTATCAAGTTCCACAGATAGCAACCAAGAAATTCCGTTGAACTTTCAGGCTCTCTCTCTCTCTCTCTCTTTCTCTCTCTCTCTCTCTCGGCTCGTCTTATGCGATCCGCCAAAGTTTTCTGATTTTAATTAACCCCTTAGGATAGTCGTTCCCGGTATTTGTTCTTTCATCGTGGAATCAGCCTTTGAAATCGTTACGTTCTGAAGATCCGTTCGCGGCGCTGATAAACAGCGCCTCGATGAATGTAAAGATCCCCGTGGCTTTTGTTTCTTCGTTGCTGCGTTCGTTTGAACTTACCAAAGAAGCAACAGCCCTCGTCGAACGAGAAAATAGAATTCCACTTTGGTTTTCCATATTTCGTCTCAACATCGTTCGATGCAATAACTCGAGGTAACGATATACTCGATTTCGAAGTGCGTGATATTCTTAACCTGTTACATACATGTAACTCCTTCAAGCACACAAGTCAAGCAACAATTTTATCCATCTCTGACACAGAAAATAATTAAACCACGTTTCTCGAACTTTATATCAATGCAAAATCATATTTCAATAATCGAAGCAAACGAGTGACTTTTCTTCTTTATAAGAATATTTACATCTATATTAATACGATGATAGCGGTTAATTGTCGAGATAATTCTAGTATTAAAAAGGCAAATAAAAAGGACGAACAATCGGTTGTCCCAAATTAAGCGAAACACGGCGAGAGGGTTGAAAACGCGCGATGAAGTATAACCCGATGAATCGGATAACTGCGAAATAATAGGTAATAAGAGACGGCAAGAAGATGCTTAAGGTTCGCCCACGACGAGAAGCCATGTCATCGAGTTTAATCGTGAATCAGCGATCGAAGGCAACCGAACAGGGCGGTCCGCAATTTATATCCGGTCTGGGGTAACCACGCCACAGTAACGTCCGATCGCGTTCGACTCGATCGTAAATTTAATTGTGTAACGAGCGAACGTTCGCAGATCCGCCACTCTCCTCTCCTCTCTTCTGTCTCTCTTTGCTCGTCCCGATCAAGCTAACGATCCCGTTCGCGTGGTAACAGCTCGTAATTACCGGCCAATGCGGCCAGCCATTGATCCCGAGAACTATTTGTTTCCACGACTGTACGGAGATCCGAAAGTCTTGAAAACCAGAACACGGAAACAACGCGCGCGCTCGAGTTTCCAACTTTTCCATCTGTATCGCGCGTCGGTGCTCGGTCTACGTCCGATAACTTTAACTTTTTCCTAGTAGTCTTGGTGGAAAATTGTTGCGACGCAACGGGATGGTAGTCACGACAATCGTGAAAGTCGCGTTGTTCGTAAACGAAGACTAATTAGGCGAGTAATCCGGTTTTACGTAGGGTTGTTGAGTCCTTAGAATCGTGGTATTTCATGCATCGTTTTAACGTTGCTTTCGTGGTGTTTTCCTCTTTGTCAATGCGTATCGTTCGCCTTTTATCTCGCGACGCGATGGAAGTTTTGCTTGCGTTCTTGCGTTATAAACCGCGATCCATACTTTATCTCTTCCTGTGTATTTTCTAAGCTACGGTACAAGAATATTGTGCGTCAAATAATTAAGAAACACGATCAGGCGGTGTTTTGAAATAGCTTGTACGCGATGTTCGGTCAATTTCGACGACCGTGTATTCGCACATCGGCTTGATACAACGCTATTTTTCTTTCCATAAGAAAATAATCTCCTATCTATAATCACTATTAAATGCAAATATTTGGAATTAGCGCGAAGCGATTTCTCTCTTTCGTGGGGAAAGCACGCGCCAGAAGTTAATGTAGATGTTTACACGGACTTATGTGCGGAAGAGGAGGATTGTTGATTATCGAGGATTTATTCGATGCAAACGAGATCTGAATGTACGCGAAGCGTGAAATAAAAGGGAGGCAAAACGGGCGAAAAGTAGAAGAGGCATCAAGAGGAATAAGAGAGAAAGTGGGACGGCGTAGAAGGAAGAAACGAGTAAAGGAGAGTTATGAGACTCGGGCACGCAGAATAACTCTATTTATTTTTTATACCACTTGCAGATGCAAATGAGGATGAAACGTAATGTTATAATGCCACTTGGAATATTTCAATGTTTCGAGAAACGGCTGAATTAGCCTTTTACAATTACGGTCTTTCGCGTTGCTGCACTTTTCACAATTTCCCTGCTCAGCTGTATAATTAAACGAGATTTGTACGTTTAACGGATTTTTTAAAACATTTTTAATAACGCGTTACTCTATGCTCGGAATCGTTTTCAAATATTTTTACTCTGCGACTAAGTTCAAACGTTGACGTTCTATGAACAGATATTCTTTAATTCCCATTTTTTTTTTTTCTTTTTACTGGATTTCTTGTAATACATTTTTACCGTAGTGTCGCCGTAGATGAGGTAGTGTATGTATACATATCATAGATCTATCAGCCATTGTATATTTTTATCCCACGTGTCGGAATCTCTAACGAGTAGTTCGAAAACTACAGACTGTCGGGACTTTTCTCTGCAGAACGATTCGAGCGTATTCTACGAATGAAAATTAGAAAACGACGTCGTAAGTATAAGCTCGTAAATTTCGCATTAAAAAGCGAACAGGGACAGGAATAAAGATACGAGATAACGATGATTAGTTTCGCTTTCCTGGAATATTCCTACTTCGTATATCGGTGATAATTTCTTCGAATCTTTATACGTGTAGCACGAATTTAGAAATCCGTGCTGTGTAACTGTAAAAGTAGTGAGTGAGTTTTGAAGAAAAATAAATAACTTTATTTATATACTAATTTTACACATGGGTTACTCAGTGAAGGCCCAGGCAACAACGACAAAACTCTTTTTTTATTTTTGCACTCTTTTGTCTCAACGAAGACCTGAATCGTCTTGCAACGCTCGCATACACACTAGGGAGAGGATGCATACATGTGTTGCTCGCTATTCGCTCTCTCACTCTCACACGTACAATACAAATGCACTACCTATTTAACAGTAACGATATCCACGATACTACCGTAAATATGAAATCTAAATTTAAGAAAAGTATACAGATGTCAAAGAATTTAATTACGCCTGGCTAAAATTTCAAACGATATCGTCCCAAAGGAACAGTGGAGCCGAAACTATTTTCATTAAAGGAAATTTACATGAAACAAATATCTCAAAGAAAATTCCAAACATTGGTAAAGCATACGCGAAGCACGTTAAAACAGACGGAAAAGAAAATAATAGAAGAGTCGATATAATCCTGTTGTAACGCACGAAACGAGCCAAAGACACGGCTTTATGAAGCAAGTTCACGAAAGTATCCAGTATACAAAATCGACGTTAAATTCCGGCGTGGAGCGTGCTCCCGATGCGGCAAGTCCTCCGATTTCAAACTTTTCAACAGATTTGAACCCGACCATGAAAGTTCCGCGCGATACTGCAAACTGCAAGCCTTCAGAGACGACCTTCCACCTATCGAGTGCTAGTGAAGTTAAAACGGCACGTGTCTCAAATAAATTGGACTTCCAGCGGCCGATTGATCAGCTGCAGTTAAGTGGCTGCATTGTCGAACATATTGGCCGCACGTGTACCAACGAGAAGTCGAAAGTATACAAGCGCAAACTTACGGAATCTCGTGTCAAACGCAAATTAAATTCAAACGTTCGACGTTGAAAGTTAGTTGAGCCGAGAAATCGAGAACGTATGATTTTTCCAAGGCAAACCAAATATTCTGAAATTGTCAATTTACGTGTCATAAACGGACGGACGATGTTTATGCGCTTATGGACGCAATTGTAAAATGTGGAACAAAAGTGTACGTATAAAATACACAAATATGAATAAAATATGTAAAATACGATGCTTGCAATAATGTTACAAACCGCTGGTCAAGTTAGGTGGGAATTTCTTTTTTTATAACTAAATACATTCGCCGCTACTGACGCACGTTTTACGTCAATTTAATTATCATGTTTACTGCGAAATTCTAAGTAAGACTATTTTATTTGTAACCTTGTGCATTTCGAGAAAAAGACTTACGAAGGGAAACAAACCGCCAAACAGTGTATGTTAAAGTAAATATTCTTTAAAATTGCTATTAAATATCCAGTGGGTATTCTTTGAAGAATAAAAGCCTTATCCCGTGAAAAATATTACGAGGAGATAATCGTATTTTAGTAACGACGAATACGTTAACAAACTTTCAGCGCGATATACGGTAGGGAATTCTTTATAAATTTCATCTACGAAAAGCACAGAATTCTACAAATTCTTGATATTTTCCCGGAAAACCAAAGCATTTTTATTTTCATCGCGAAGTTTCCATAGTTTCGTAAACATTCTCGATAAATATCGAATTCTTTCTCATTTCGGATATTTTTTATTATCCTATGCAACGGTACGAGTTTGTCAAAAAAAAAAAGAAAAAAAGAAAAAGCGTCCCTTTTCCGATAAACATCGTACACGCGTAGCTATACCAATAAAGAGACGAGAATTACGTAATTAAATGATCGTAAGGAGCAGTGACGATGTTTCGTGTTTACCATTGACAGTATGCGTAAGAACAGCGTAACAGTATCGAATTGGACTAAATTAAAGAGACAACAGACCGTGACGACCGTTGCTATTATTATGCAATATTCTCAGGTGTATAATTGTATTGCATCACGTGTTAGTCGTGACGGTGTAACACCCCTGTAAAACATCAATTAGCTGGTCACGGTCAATTTAAATTGGCGCACGTTGAACGCAACACTCGCACAGAATCGCGTCAAGTTATCAAACGTATGCAAACGCGTGTACGAAATTAAGTGTTATAAAGTCGTGAGTGGACCAAGGATTTTTGCGCGTTTGAGAGAAATGTAATTTATAGAGTATATCGTTCATCGGTATTAGTATATGTTAAAAAAAAGCACAAGTAACATTTGACAAGCAATGGAACGAATGAATAGGAATTGTTCGAATTTATGAAATTATTCGGGTCGAAATAATTTACTAAAAATTATTAAATTTAAAAAATATTATATAGGTATAGAAAATACACTCGCTATCGTTTAATAGAAGTTAAACTACATATACTACATAGCACGTACTTGCTTTAGACGTTATTCATATTACTTTAGAATTTTTGCTTCCCTCGTCTGCGTATATTCGCGAGATTCCGCGAATATTCTATTTTTATAATGAAATATTCATAATTTCCATTGATACGGCTGATATTTTGATATACTTAATATTTTCATGGGGCAGGATGATTGCAGGAAACAATATCGGCGGTATCGATATTTTATTCCGTTGAGGATTCACCTCGTTAATTCGTTGATTAAAATGCAATGAACCGTGGAACAAAAGCATCGTGAAAAAGGATTATGAAGAGGGAATTCCGTGCTGATTAAATCTTGATTATTTTGTAATGATACGTCAAATTATCGATTATACTGCAACAACGCAAGGAAATTTGTATTATCGCAACGAGAATATAACTCTGCCGCGATTAAATCAACAACGTTATTCGTTATTGTCTCAAAGATACGACATTTGTTCTTTTCTTCGTATCATCTTTATCTCTATACGACTTTATTCGTAAATATACTAAAATAATAGATAAATGCGTGAAAACATTTGCGATCTAAGAATTACGTTGCGGAAATTATTTCACCATCGCAATGTTATCGATGATTTTACGTTCTACGAAGGCTACGGCAAGGTGAATTCCTCGTTAGTTTTATATTTAAGATAATTCGGTAACAAACGGTAATAGAAGTTGACTCATTGTCGCTCGGATCACGGATAGAAACGCGGGTAGATATTTATAAAACGAGAAACGAACGGCACAGACCGCCGGTCGATCTCCTGGGAATAGATCTGTAAACCTAGTTATGAGATTTATTCCGAGCCGAATCGCCAGCTATTCGGAAACCTTCGATTTTCACCGGAGGAAAACTAGGAGGAGCTCGTGAACGAAAACGCGTTTCCCATGACCGGTTATTTGTTTCGTCTCGTTCCTTCTCATTTGCAATAAAGAACACGAACCACGAAATAGCATATAGGTTCCTTCTTGATTCGATCCCTCCAACTTTCGTTCGTTTGAAATCGAAATAGAATTTTTCGGGTATTTTCACTTTCGACCATTCGATCCTTGAAAGTAGTTTAGTTATCGCGAATTTTACGAGAACTCTGTGTAAAACGGTTTCCATTCTTATCGTGGAAATGTTTCGTGAAAAATTAAATTGTTTGTGAAAAGTAAGACTCGTCGATGACGTTCCTGTACCTGAATAATTATTTCCGCTGCTTTCACGTATATTCGCAAATATCGTTCAAATATTTCCGGACAACCTGTATCTTTACCATTTTGACATACGCGCATCGAATAACGCTCTCGTCAAAAGTTAATTATTCCATTTGTAAATAGTCTGCACGCGTATAAATAAATCCTTCATAGCTAAGCAATCTTTTCTAAATGTTACAATTTTTCCATGAACGGATTATTTGTCCTGCGATAGGTAAAACAGTTGTCGATAAATATTTCTTATCGTTAAGTGATTTACGAATGCAAGAATTAATAGAAATGTGCAATAGCTTCTGGTATACACACACACACACACACACATATATATATATAAATAAATAAATAAATATATATATTTATTTATAATAATAAAATATAAATAATAATATAATAATATAATAATATATATATATACCTATATATATATATATATATATATATATATATATATATATGTATAAATATAAAAGCCTTGTATTCAGAAGATTATATTACAGCAAATGTATTTACAAAATTATAAAAGCAACATTAATTAAACGTACAAACATACTGATTATAGAAGTGCTTGTACTAACAACAGAGTACTAATCACGGATCAAACAGTTACTGCTAACAGCATACTGTTATGCGTTTTTGCTTTTCAAGATAGGTATATTTATGCAAATAATCCTATGTAATATTCGTATGCTAAATATTCATACGTTCAGGCTAACCGATAAAAAGCGAAGTAAAAATCACACGTGTCTACTTCCTGACGTTCATCGGTGCTAATCAACTGGCAAATTACGAATCGAAGAGCAGGATCGAATTTACCTTTCGAATTCGTCGTTCGTTTCGTTTCGTCACGCGTCGTCTGGCGACCGACGTAAAATCTATTCTTGAGGCAGGTACATATATATGAGTGATCGTTCCGCGGGTGCCGCGGGCGGCAAAACTCATTAATTTAATCGACGATGCATGCCTCTTCTGGGAACGCGTTCACCGACAGAAAACCGCGAATCCCGGAGGATATCCGGGGACAAGTAATCCGGCTAAAGAATTCCCAGCAGCGAAATTAAAGTCAGAGCATTTTACATGGGAATGCACGTCCCCGTAAACCCGCGGAAACTTCAGGAATTTTTAGGGTAACGATCCATTTTCATCGTGATCGACTTTCACCCTTATTACCGCGAAGTCTTGCCGGATTCAATTAATGCCGCAAAGTCGACCAATTTAAAAGAAGTATAATGGACGAGCAATTTTAAACTGTCTAGCTCGTAAGTATATTAAAATACGCGCTTCTAGCCATCGACTAGCGTAGAAATTAGAAACTCGATAAAAAATTGGTTCGTTATGTTCTTGCTGTGTGGTCCTTAATCGCTGCTCGTTACTTTGCTGAAAATAATGAAAAATTAAATCGATGTGAAAGAACAGACCTCGCGCCCTGACATTTTCCGTGCCATGCTTCTTATGCGATCTAATTGAAATCTAGAGATAAATCAATTACGCCAATTACATCGTGTAACTGATGTTTTGCGAATATGTTTGCTATCTTCTTCTCGATTAAAGCAGAGCCGACAAGAATATTAAAATATTTAATCGCAGAGACAGACGTTAGAAAAATGAAACGTAAACGAAGAAAGATATAGGAATATTTAGTTGGAAAAGAAAAATAGCGATAATGATTATTTACGCCGATGATTTATAACCGTTGTTTCTTCATACTTTGATCTTCTTTATTACGCACTTTAATTGTACAATAAGTCAACCTGTTCGCCTAATGAAAGTTTTTGCCGACGACTAATAACGCATCGTAGTAAGCACAACTTTAATAGACTTTGATAAACGAATAATACGATATAATTATTCACAATGACCAACGTGTATTTTGCATTCTACAACCGCTCGATAGAATCTTTATTCAAAGTTTCTGTTAAGTCTCTACAAACGTTCGATTAATAAAAACGTCGAGTTAATTTTTTAATCTTACAGGCTTTCGTCTGACGTGTGTTTATACGGAAATCTTCCGATCACGTGTGTCTCTACGATATAATATTATTCGTATATATTCACATTACGATGTAGTATAATGCATTTTCTAATAACACAGCGCTACATGTTTTAAAATAACAAAGTACCGCTTGGTTCGCAACAACGTATGACTATGTATATCGGAATAATACAGCACCAAGAATATCGGAAAACCATAATAATATACATTTCCGGATAACTTAGAGCTACATCCTTGCGTGCAAAACGTATACCTGCAATATCAATTTTAAAACACGAATATACGATTACTACGAGTTTCACTGTACGCATATTTTCATTTTGAACAACGTTATATCGTAGCTGCTCTTTCGAAAATTAACGATAAATTTATTTCTATTATACGTTGATCCTTCAGCGTTCTCGAGTCTCAATCTTGTAGCGTTTAATATTAATCACGATCGCAAATGATTTCGCCAATAATTTTTATAAACATTGATCCGACTTAACGTAGAGACTAGCGACGATACTATAATCTAGTTTACAACCAATAACACATTCTTCTTCGTAATTTGCTGATCGAATTGCTGGACAACGATAGAATTTTTCATTACATTTGTACTCGTTCGTTTTATCGATCGACTGCGAGATTCAATGCGAACGATCTTAATGCGCGTAACATAATTTTCAATGCAAACTTAATCTATTTTTAATCGGTGTATTTATAAATAATTTTTTATGGTTTATAAACGTTCGATTTTCTCCGTGTGCTTTCTTAAACGATTATCAACGAATTTCTTAAATTTGAGGAAAATATGGACTGTTATTGCCATATGCGACAGACCTCCTGTCTCAACTTATGAAATAAGAAGACGATTAATTAGATATAAGCGTTCGAAGACCGCAGCAGAGTTAAATAACGGCAAAAGTGTTCCATTCAGGATGGAATATCGAAAGAATATTAGCTTGTTTAACTGCGATAATTGTGTAAAAGAAATTTCTTTCCTTCTCAAGTAAAATACAGTCGCTTTCCGCAAGCGTGGTAGAATCGACATCAATCGTAGATATCGCTTGATTGGCGTCTGTAACACGATTATGTCGCGACTCAAATCCAATAATCGGATTCTGTACGGAGAAGTGATGAAACCTTCAGTCAGACAGACAGTTCTGATAGTTTGGGTAGTTATTTGTCCGATCCTCGAGAGATAGATCTGTTCTGATGTACTCTGATCTCCTTCCGACCAGTCTATTTACCTGAATTCGTTTAGCTCTATTGTGTATCGATGCGCTTCGAGTTGACATCCAGAGTTTGATATCTCGCAAAGACAGTAATCGAATCGACGTTGAATCATCCGCAGAGTATTCGAACGAATCGAGACAGCGAAGGTATTTAAGAGATCCGATGAAAGTTGATTTTGGAATAAAGTGTCGTAAACCAAGTTTTCGTCAATTGCATACTCGAATCTCGAACTTTAGAGATTACCGAATTTTCGAATATCTGAGATCAATTCGCTCTGAAGATCAAATCGTTTCGTGAAAATTTCAATCATATATACGATGAAGCAATTTTTTACAAATTACGAGGCAATGTGGCATGTGGTATCTTACGTGGCAATAGATTCTTGTTCACTTTTAAGCTCGGCTTAAAATTAATGAAATTTTTAATAGCATTCGCAGTCGGAAGCAACGAACGTGTTTAGAAACCATATTTATTGCCCGCACACAGTACGACGAGTAATTAAGAATTCAAACGCTCGAAACATTTTTCCTCCAACAAAGACAATTACTACAGTGGCATTTGATTGTCGACGTTTCTATTACCCGGTTCTTGTCGCACCTATCCGATCGTTACTCACGTTTCCAGACCGTTTGCCATCGCTTATGGACTCAATTTGTAAACCCCGTTTCCCCAATCGCTGGACAAAGAAACGAACAGAAACGAAAGAACAGGCGCGAACCTGATCGTATATAAACTGAGAAATAATCGGCTCGGTCAACGCTCGGGGACCGTAATTTTTCTCGACGAGTTGCACGTGCATATAGCGTTTAATCCAAATGTTTCTCGATCTTTTATTTCCCGATTTAACATTCGAATAATAATTTCTCCGTCAATAAAATCAAGTAAAAGGTCCATGTATACCTAATTGTTCCATTATTCCGGCTACACCTTCTACTTCAAAAAATGAAAATTTTTTTTTTAGCAATATAAACGTTTCTGTTAGCAATCTTAAATCGTCCAAGAATTGTCTATTCGTAAGCAGTTATACCTATTTGACGCGAACCGTACAAAACGAGTAACTAACCGATTCATGGTTCGTGCATCAATCATCTTATCGTACGATTCGATCCGATCGTTAAAATTGTTCGCCATCGTCCACTTAGGTTCGTTCCACTTCCGCGAAACACGCTATAAGTACATCACTGTAAACCATCCGACTAATGAACCATAGTTCGAACAATAGTCGAATGTTGCCTTTCCAATGGCGCGTTATATCCCGAGTGACCGTCGAAGAAAGTAGAGTATTCACGAAAGGCGGAAATCAGAATTTTTGCCTAACTCGATCATAGTGTTTATCGTAATGAGCCACGCTCTCTATAAACGTCTACGAATACAATTTGCAAATCGCTACGCCTTTAAGTACGTACTTCTATGGACCACGTTTTTCTTCTGCTTGTCTTTTTCTCGCCGGATGATACAGAATAGGGGAATGTTAGAAGGAACGCGATTAGGTAAACGCAACAGCGTGAAATCGTTGCTCTCGAATACAGATACTGTGTCGGATGAAATAAATATCGAGCGAGTTGACGAGAAAATATTACGTGCGTTGCTTGTTAGAAGAGAAAGCGAGATGTTGCCATCGGTGGAACAAAAAGTACATTACGCGTATGATTTTACGACTTTGTTTAAAATTCGCAACAGATACTCGAACTCGTATTGCAATGTCTCGCATTCCGATTTAAAAATTGTAATATATTTTACGATAAAAGCTGCTTCGTGAAAAAAACGAACGCCGTATATGTTATGGCATTCACGCACTAATTAATTAAATCTAAGTAACAGCAAACAATCGTTTACTGGTACTTTCGTATAAAGTGATTTAAAAAACGCTTCATCGACAAATAACAGTACATATAAATATCTTTTGTAGCACGCAAGATATTCGAGTAAAGTGCTGATCATAATATTTAGTGGGTGAAACAGTCATTAATTACATACATAACAGTTCATTAATTACGTTCGCAAAGATGCATATAAAGTCGAATAAAAATCAGTGTATTATATTATACTATATAGCAAGGCCAACGTTTTGCACAAAAATTCTGCATTTTATTCGAAATAAAAATCGATCTTAAATCACCAATGTATCTTTTTCAATGTAGTCCATACCTGTCCGCGATGTTACGCGATTTGTCAACCTTAAGTCGGTATAAAATCCATTTGCCGTTTCTCACGAAAGGCTCGTTCGAATCAACGCCTAGAACACGTCTCGCGTGTTTCTCTTGTTAGAGATTTTACAACTAGAGTGACACGGCCACGGGCCAGGGATTCAAAGCGGCTAATGGAGGAAGCGCGTAAATTCGTGGCCATTCATTCGTTATAAACGTGAATCGTTCGAAACGTCCTTCGGTTAACGCTCGCTAATAACATTAGCGTGACAACGCGGCTCCAGTTTACGTTCTATAACGACGATACACGTTAATCAGTCGATTTATCGGCGTTACTTTATAACGCGATTCCTACAGATTATCGCGGTAACCGTGTCCCAACCGAAGGGACGATCGTTATCATGCAAAACTGTTTCCTCGGCCAACATGCGACAAAAATGCCGATGCAAATCGCGAAACGAGCCCCTTGTTCGGTGCTAGAAGTTTTTCGAAACGGTTCGTTAGGTACCGGCGAAAATAATAATATCCTCGTGGCAACGCCATTTAAAAATTTCCATAACAACCGCGAATTGTCCGTGAATTCATTCCGTCGTCCGCCGAAAAAGATAAAAGCCGAGAAAATCACGCTGGTAATTTGCTCGGAGAATAATTCGAAACATTTCCGTTAGGTCCGTGGTAAAATGAGCAGTTGAAACGGTAAACGACGTATGCAGGAAACGAAGATTTCTTGATAGAGAAAACGCGCTTGCAGTTTGTTTTACCGCGGAGAGTGACTCGCGAAAATATTCGAAGACATATTTTTATTTTACGGCGGGACAACAGCATTATACTTCACCTTTAGGACGATATTGTAAGCTTGTGGTAAAACGGTTTGTAATTTTTGGAGCAACGTATCTAATTTATTGTCACGAAGGATTTTCGCTTAGGGAAAAAGCTTGTTTTGATCCTTTCGACGTGCCAATTTCAACCGTGACATTTTACTTTGCTTCGTGATCTCAAATGATGAAATCATCGTGCTGCGAAATGATTAAACTCGTCTCTATTTAACCGCAAACAAGTACGTTATATAATATACGTTTCTTTGAATCCTATGAAATCACCGTGTAATCCGCGAACATACAGAGCCCGTTTTTTCCAGCGTTCTCTTTCGTCGTACATTTCAAACGTTATTTCCAGCACAGACTAAATGGCGTAAATTAGCAATTCTTTCGATCATCTTACGATACACAAAATATCGTAGGATAATTTCCTTTATTAGAAATTCTCGCACATAATACACACTATGCGCGTAAAGTGAGATCGTAAATAATTTTCGACTTCGCTGCTGTGTATACTTAGATTATGCTGCCGTATACGTATACTCTGTATATCTTTTACGTCTATGAAATATCACAACCTAGGAAACGTACGCCATTATTTTCTACGACATTTTGCCATTTCCTTGGCAACTTATCAATTCCACCTTGTTGAGGATGTTGGATTCGTGATGAAAAATATTTCCAATGTGCAGAATGTATTCTACTCGTATTTCAAAGTCCTTCTCTCGTTCGAGAATGTTGCGCAGACTGGAAGATGCGAACATCTGTTGGCACCAAGTCGACGAATAATACATATCAAGTGGATACATACGAGATGTCATTTTTCCAATATATTCGATATTAACACGGGAATCCCATGCTCCGGGTCTTACTCCATGTCCAACCGTTAGGAACCACGTAAAAGAAGAACAGGAAAAGAGTATCGAGTTTTAAATATCGATTCGAGAACGTCGTTTGCAAACCGAAATTTAACACGCCTCCGCTTTACGACCCCTTCGAACTAATATTACGTTGTCCCGAAAGTTTCTTTCCTCTTGCAAGGAAATAATAGACGCACGACCTTCTTTCGTTTTATATTATTCTATCGAATCATGTACGATCCATGTCCTTCTATTTCTATTACTACGATCGTACGCGATTCGACAAAAATAATATAAAACATAGAATGCGGTGCATCCGTTATTTCCTTACGAAACGAAAGAAACTTTTCTTTAACTAAACCAATACTTATCCTAGTTGTGGCTAGATCGATGGATGCAAGCCCATCCGATGTTTCAATTTACCACTTCATTATCCGAAAGTAAACTCAGAGTAAACTCACGAAAATGTAAACTTTCTAACAAAAGTAGCTTTCAAGCGGCAAAGCTGTCGCAAAGAGTTGATTAATAAGCTTCCCCTGACAAATTCTCCGATTCTCGAAACCGACGACGTTCCTAATACTCGCGGCTATCCTATCCTCTAGCTGCCAAAAATTCCATTTCCACGTAACAACATCCGCCTGTGAATACCTCGACCACGCGAAACGCAACAATAATCCATAGATGCGCGCAATCGTTCCCGCCCGATGTACCTTTCTCCTTTCTTCGTGTCCCTTGCCGATAATATATAAGGTATCTCGGTTCGAGGACGTGTGTACACTGTACACACCTTAACGATCCCCGGGGCCGATACGTAGGAAGCTGATTACTCATCGTACCGTCTACGCCGAACGTTTAGCGACTTATTGTGCTTGGTTATTGAACCCCTGGGAGAGTACCCACTATCCGCGCTCTTCTCCTTCCCTTCTCTTCCTCTCCACCCTTCCACAACTCGCGGATATATAGCTTCCATTATAATTATACGTGGCCAGTGTACCTACGTACATTCAAACGGGTTACGCAACACGTAACAAAAAGAGATAGTACAATGACACGTGTTTTATTAACGAAGGGACCATAGAGACTGGGTTTGGTCCAACGAATGGACGAATCGAGGATTTCACCAGCTTCCGGCTGTTTTGTATTTCGAGCAATTTTTCCTTTTTCTTTTCTCTTTGTTTTGTTCTTGTTCTTGTTCGTGAACGTTAAGACCGCTATGTTCTACCAATGGGAACGGTTCACTGGTAAATTTTATTCCTTCGACGTGTCGTTGCTCGCAATCGCTATGATTTTGAACGATAAGAAATCTCGAAAGAGAAAAAATACGTTGATCGCGGTCTGAGCGAGCGACGAACGAAGTTAACACCGTAAAGAGCAGGCTGTTTATTACTCTCTTAAGTTTTAAGGTTCCAGCTCGGAAATAGCCTTTCCTTGCGAACACGTCTTTGCTACAAGCGCTACCGACGAAGACATCGTTCGTTCTTTTGTGCGTTCCGAATAGAACAAAGCGCGTTTTCACCGTCGACGAGCATTAGTCTTGCTCGAAGTGGTAACACGATCAGACCGTCTTCTTGCCCTATTCTAGTAGCCTAACTTGCGAATTTCTTGCCTAGCAACTTCAACGATGTTCGTTAATCCGTTAATGAGTTAACGATCTTAGACGTCAGAAGGCAGAGGCTGAAATTCGTCGTGTCTAGATTGCAGGACGAGACAAATGTAATTAATTAAGCCATCATGACCCGAGTTTCCCGCTTTCTACGTCGCATCTGCTCGCTCTCCGCGTCTTCTTCGTACACGCGAGATTGATCGCCATAATTTTCCGTTGATTGCGTGTTGCAGAAATTCGCGGCGACCTACTGCCGCGCTCTGTGCATCGACGCGACACGGGAGAAAACTGTTTGGAACTCGCCATGGGCTCCCGGCACCCTTCCACTGTTAACGTTAGGTTGCGCCTCTTCGGCGTTCCAAACCTACGTCTTCGTGTCCCTCGCATGCACACGGATGTTTTATAGTCGGTATTTTTATTATTACGAACGATACCGAGCAATGTTCGCGCGTCGAACAGAATCAATTGAAAGTAAATCTTAACGGTTGCTTAAAAGGTTAAACAATCGACGGCAAACTGAAGAAATATAAAAATACGAAAGCCGATCGACGATTCAACACGTCGACAAAAATCAATTGCCAAGCATAATTGCCTGACAGAAAACTTTTCTCGGTTCTCCATCGTTCGTCGCCTATAGGAATTCTGACTGGCGCGCGATAAAAAATAAAGCTTCTAGTCGCAACTCGTTTCGTCATCCACGTGAACCGCGAAACTCGGAGTTGTCAAAGCGCGGACTGCGTCCACCGTTGTTAATGCCCAAAGGCCTAACACGCGGCACCGGTGCGCGAGCCTGCAGCTCTTTTACCCGAGAAACTTCAGATTCGGCCACGGTGAGTGACTGGCAATTTGTTACGGCTGTTTATAGGCGCGGAACACCGGCCGACGCTCAGCGGAATTAATTTTCGTGAAACTCGGTGGTGGTCAGAGAGCAGACGAATATCGCGAGCAGAGTTGAAACGTAGGCGGTCCGACGCGAAGCGTTACGACGAGAAGACAAACGATCGGTTACCTACGCGAGACACGCCATCTTCTCCTCTTCGTCGAATAGATCACGGATTTTCTACGTTACTGACTCTCGATTTTCGTAATTTTCACCGACTGGAAGCCTTACGGGGAAAATCAGAGGAGAGAATGGATCGGCGTGGGTGGCTAATCGTGTTGCAACGAACGATTCATGGGAACTGGGTGACGCGGTGTGTGGGCACGACCCTGCAATTTTGTATTTCACGATCGCTACCGACGAGAAAAGTCCAAGATCTTCCTGTGGTTCAGATAACGATTTAGTTGAAACTTCGAACAAACAGATTTCGTGATTCCGTTGATGGGTTTGTCTCGTTATAAGGCGAATTTGATTATCGACGCAACGCTGACGAATCGCCGTAGGTACGTGAGCGTCACCGTGTAAAATTAAATCTTCGATTCTCGCAACTTTTATACAGAGAATAACACGCAACCGTGTTCTACTTTGATTTGATCAACGAACGTTAAGGGAAGCCAGGTGAATACTTTTTCACGACGGTCGAAAAGTATCGACAACGTATAAACTACTTTGACAGAAACTGTATTAGTTTCGTATAAATTATTCCGCGAAACTTTGCTAATTTTACGTGCAACAAGCTCCGTCTGTTTCGTGCCAAATGGCACGATAATACGTCGTATATTGATACTAAAACCGTGATGTTTCTTAGCATCTATTTTGCATCGGAAATACGACACCTGGCAACATTTGTAACGTATAATTATAATCTCTGCGTATAAAGTTGATAAATAATATATAGAGAACGACTTGCCACATTTAAAAACGAATCGTTGTCTAAAAAACCTGTGTTTTATATCCTCTAAATTTCATTCGTTGCTACGAAGCAATCGTTTACTTTAGAATACGAAACTTGTTTCAAACGTGGACAAAATAAACTAATAACGTAACACAAAAGCAACAATGATGGAAGTCATCCATCTGGCAAACTCTGCCGCTCACCGCAACGAAGATTCTTATGATAAAACCGCTATGAATAAAACCCAATAAAATAACCACAAAAACGAAACAAAACGATAAAAGGCTGGAAAATATCTCACAGATAAAACCGCAATAAAATCTGCGCTCGTAGCTCCAACAAACAAACCACAATTTAAACATCGCTATCGAAAGCACCATCGAAACTCCACCACATTCCTTTGGCAAACCCACCCCATTCCTCGCTAAACACGATACAAGTCACGAGACTCCGCCCAGAAAACCCGCATTCCTGCACGATCTTTTCACGATGATTCGCCATTTCGTCGAAAAAACACGCGAAAACCGGCCGTACAACGAATCGTCGCGCCACATCGTCAAATTCCAAGCAGTTGTAAGCTTCGAGTCGCGTTCGAAGTGGTTCGAATTGTTCCTCGTGTATCGTGCAATACAGACTCGAAGCGCTTGGAAATATTTCAGATTCGATCGTCGCAAGGATCGACGATTCTTTGTCGTTTATTCGCGCCTAATATTTCGCACGTTTATCGATACGATAGAAAAGATCGAACCTACATAAAAAAGATTCGTTTCATCTACTAGATATTCCAACTTGTGCTTTACTTTCCATTAGATTTTATGTATTTCCTTTTGTATCGTCATCCGCGGTGCATTTATCACGCTGCGTGTCAAAGCAGAAAGTGTCCTAATACTTGAGAACGGAAGCGTACAGAGATTCGAGGCGAATCGACGAGTTTCAGCTCCCGTCTCTGACCACTAGTTATCCTGGAGGCCGGCTGAACACGGAATAAAATGCGGATGATCAGTCGTAGGGTTGGTTATCGAGCGCGGTCTAGCATGGTGTACGCGGTATCACAACCGGTCGACAAATCTCCAACCACGGAGCCAATATCGGGTCGTCGCGGCCGGAAAAACCGTGGAACGCGTTTCCATTTGACCGGGGGCGAGCCATGGACCGTGTCGTTGGCGGGTTCGACTGGTGTACGTGGGCATGGGCATGGGCATCGACGAGAAAGGAAAAAAAAAGGATCGGACCGGTTCGGTGCCGTTGTATCGGAAGAGAATGGGAAAAAGGGGGCGAGGTGTGGCGAGGAGGCATACGTATGACGTCGTTTTGCGGTTCGTGAAAATTCCGGCCTTTCAAATATTGGAACGAGTACCACTGATCAAACATTTACTTAACCTCAGCTCGCCTTTCTTTCCGTCGGTCTTTCGTCAATCGTCTGCCATCGACCCTCCACTTTCACCCCTTTCCTATCACGCGTTGCAAATTTTTGTCTCGGATGCTGTTTATTCCGAAAATATTTGCCAGATTCTTGCGCGCGGATTTTCCCAATTTCGCCGTATCCGCGTCCGTCCTCGCTGTAAATATGATTTTGTTTTGCGTATCGAGCGTTTGGCCCGTGTTCCGCAGCCGACGATGCTGCCGTCGAACATGAACGAACACGGACGATACAACGCGTTTTAAGAAACTCAGTTGATAGACGTAACTGCGCGAACGGAGAGCAGATCAAAGTTTCAGTTACGTGATAACGATCCAAGCAACGTGGCGTTGCCAAAGACCTATTAAGGAGACAGTCGGAGACCCGTGTCAACCCTAAAAGCACCCTAGGTTCGGGATCATCCGTAGAAAACATTTTAGGGACAAGCGGTTGTTAGAAGGGTAGAGCCCGAAGCGTATGTTCCGGTCGCAAGACAACCTTCGCAAGATTTCTATATCGGTGTAACTCTATATTACGAACACTGGCGAACAAATCGCTTTATAAATTTATTACATCGGCGAAATGCGAAATTCTGATGGTACTATCACGAAAATCGTGAGGTAAGTCGAAGGAGGATTCACGGTTGCGCAAGTTCTCTGCGAGAACACGGCCTCGTAGGATGTAATTTTCATCCAATGAGTAATTCATATCGATTGGCCGCAAGGAGGAAGTCAATCCCTCGCGAGTATAGAGCGTGTTGCACACAATGAACACGACGGATCCTCCTCTTCTTCTCTCTCGCGCGCGTCTTTCAGCAGCCATTGTGCCATAGGAACGAGCGAACGCGTAGGTTTCGCCAGAAAACCGTTGAAAACGTGGTCGATCCGCGGACTATGCAACGAGAATAATCGAAAATGCGATGCCTTGCCGATCGTCTACCTGGCGAAATTTTTCTGCGCGCGTATCGATCCTCTCGATATCGGTCTTAACGCGAATCCGATACGGATTTTTTAAAGCGGCGTGCTTTTGCCCAACGAACCGGCTTCTTATCGCGGGGCTGAAGAGTTTTCCATTTCAGCATGGATACCCAAGAACATCAACGGAGAATGTTCCTGCTGACAAAGTCGCTTTAACGTGGTCCGTCCAATCAGTTCGAAAGGTTCGGCTCGAGATTAGATGTAAATCGACGCGGGACTCGGGGCGCACAGTACTCGGAAGCGCGTCGTTGGTTCAAAGTATTCGGACGTTTGCTGATTTTTTGCAAAATACGTTTTAATCGCACGAATAACAGGTAAATGAGATGATTTTGTTCGTATAATAGCATTTAGTACGTGTTAAATAGGTAGTACATTTGTATTGTACGCGCGAGAGTGTATGCAACGCGTGTATGCATCTCCTCTCTAGAGCGTACGTGAGCGTCGCAAGACGGTCCAGGTCTTCGTCGAGACAAGAGAGCGTGCAGAAAGAAGATAAAGAGGAAGCGAGAGTGTTTCCTGGGCCTTCAGAGAGTAACCCGCGTGTAGAGCTAGACTTAGTACATCGATAAAGTTTTATTTTGTTCTCTACAAATCCTCTGCATATCTTAACAATACGATACTTTGAACGTCGAACATCGTGAAACTGAATTATATACAATCGTACGGAGTCGCACACGTTCGATCTAACGTTACGTTCTTTTCTAACTACGAGCTTCCTGGATTACCTCTCTTGTTTCGACCACGATATTCAAATACCGTATAAAACAGAAAATCAGAGAAGACTGTATTTAAGTGGAAACTAATTGCTTTAAGATTATCTCGCAAAATCTATATATTCTCGCGTACGCGAGGATTCGCGGTAATCGTATGAAAAGTCTACGATTCTCATCTACCTTCTCCTAACCCGGTAGTCCCCTTATTAGAGTCCCCTTCGTAATTAAAAGAGGAAAAATAGTCTAAATAATTACGCTTAACAACTTCAGGGGAACAAAGAACACAAAGAGCTCGATTTAAATCCTCGTTACTACATCCTACTATTTCACACCCGTCATTAACACGGCACAGAACATTTTCATCAGCACACAGAGATTCCACGATGTAAACCTTTTTCAGCCTAGTAACCAATCCTGAAATCGACTTCGAATGGAACGTTCGCTCGACGAAGTACAGCAAGTCATATCTGCTCCGAGAAACTCGAACGCCAAGTGAAAGCAACGAGATTCCGCGTTTCCCGTGTTTCGAAGCGCTCTTAATTAACTAAGAACGTCATTCGGCGGCTGTGTCGATTATTGAAAGCGTGTTTAAAGCGTCGGCGAAGTCAAGGTCCCCGAGATCGCGTATCGGCAGAATGGGAAATTAACACCAACAGACTAATTTCTCTCGAGCCGGTCTTAATTAATCTTAGATGCTTATCTACGTCGTGGTTTTCCCTGACTGGCTTCTACGCGCAATTTCCGACCTCCGTGTGTGTCTGCGTCGAAATCGCGCTTAGAAAAGATTCAAAAAAAGAAGAAGAAAGGTACGTATTCCGCCACTGGATGGACGAACAAAAAATTCTGAATTAATTCTCTGTGAAAAGGAGAAACGCGAAGATGGGCAATACCATGCTGCGACCTAATTACGCTTCGTCGTCGACTATCGAAGCAACGGATGACGGCTGATTGTGAAATATACAACGAGGTAGATAATTAATATAGGAAATTGAAAATACGTGGCAGATTATTGTTTTAATTTTACGAGAGAGAAATGGAGAGCGCGACTAGTTTAATTGTATACGGTTAAAATAGGAAGATACAGGATTGAGACGTCGGAACAGCGAACTTCATTCTCCTATTAGATAGTGATTCGATTGGAACTATGTCACTCTTTGTTCTACCTACGTTACATCCGAATTACTCGAATGAAATTTTAATCAATTTCGTAATTACAATACGCTGCGGTACGTGGACCGTGGACGTTGATGTAATTTCATATTTTTACGAACCTAGTTTTGACTTGCGTTGACCGTAACAAGCTTTTGGATATTTTATATACAAGTACATTTGTATATTGCGTGTTTAAATTTCCCGTAAATGTAAAAACGTTCGCGATCTAACAATACATACGAATCATTAGTGGAATCGGAGAAACGAAATCCGAAAAATTACTTTCCTCGAGCTGTTAAACGTCTCTTTTGGCAAACAATTAGTCCAAATTAATTACGCTGGCAAGTTGTCGCATCGGATTTATTTTTTCCCAAGTAATCATGAACTTTACTTGAAATCTCGGTTTCTTACTGGCAATCGCGTTACTATCGATGATCGACGTAGGAAAGAAAGAAAAGGAGAAATGTCTGAAACAAGAGTCAAAGAACGTATCAAGTTGGACCGAATGAAATATGCGTCGACGAAAACAAGTCAAAATAGTCCGCAATGAAACTCGCTTTTTCTTCAACGGCGTTCTTTCCAATTCACGGTAGTATGTCAATAGCCTAGCTCGAGATCAGTGTCATCAATCTCTCACGGTTGCCTATCTACGCGATTCGTCATACTGCTTTAGCGCTGTTGATTTAATTCGACATAACACAGCCCCTGACAACGAGCTTTTTCTTACTGCATTTTCTTGCAAGTCTTTTCTCGTGATCTCGTACGACCATCTTTCCTTCGAATTAACGATGCACCGATACAAAAATTTAACTAACGTATTTAATTTAAGCATCAAATAAAGAGAAAACTATATTAGAAGGTCGTTCGAACATTTGGCATATTTGCATCGTCTCTTATACAGAGAATGGAAAGATTGGTTATTTCAAACGATACACAAGATACGAGTATCGTATTTCAAATCGTTTCAGACAGTCCAACTTTGCAATTTAAATAAATCCCTTAAATACGCATTCCACGGTTTATATCGGAGGGAAAGTTTATTCAGCTCGATACGTAACGTTAAAAGACCTTAACTCCGCTACATTTGCGCGATATCTTTTCGTACTTGCGCTTACTAAAAACATGCCTGCAAAGTTTGTTCATATATCTTAGGAACAGTTACTGTATAATTCAGTTGTCCCAACACGAGGTAGGTAAAGCACATCGAATCCCATGGGATCAAAGGTACCAGAGGCGGGGCTCCAAGTTCTCCATGCATCTTGCAAGCTCGACAAAATATTCGTCTCGGACAGAGTTCCTCTAATTACTCACGATTAATCGTAAAACACGTTACGTCCCAGTATCTGTCGTATTGTTTTGAAATATACGATACCATACGATGAGAGATGATAATCTTCGTATACTTATAAACTCACGATACTTTTCTAAATATTTTTCTACCTTATTCGTATTAATTTCCATCGTAATGTTGTAATTTACACGAAAATCCCTGTCTAACTGATTTTATAAAACGATCGTAAGAGGATGCGTGTTAGGTAATTAAAGTAATTAGAGAATTGTTAAAGCACGATGCTTCTTATTAAGGATGTCAAATGACGAGAAGACTTACTTGGTCTGGAAACCTTCGAATTCTTCCTGTTGCTCGCTGATGGAGGCTTCAAGGTCCAAGTAAGCGCCATAATCGCCATCTTTATACAGCTGGAGCGCCGTATCATCAAGCTGTACAACAAATAAACAAAGGAGATCGTTAAATCGACGAATTCGATGATCGTTGTCGTTATAAAGCGTCAAATAATCACGGAATTCTTTGCAATCTCTACACTGCGCAGCTCGAGACGATACACGCTACCAATTGTACAATATATCTTATCACTAACTTTGAAACTTATATTTGCGACCTTTAGTAGTAGTAGACATTTATCGCAATTCCAACGTTCGAACGAAATTTCATCCATATAAAAGGTAGATTCTTTTTTTCCATTACTTGGATATATAACGTAGCACGTATGCAAATAGGAACATCAAAATTCGACTTAATACACCACAAGCCGCCAACGTGTCAGCGTTATGTCGCATCAGCCACATTACAACTTACGACGTGGCGTCAAATTAGAAGCTTCCCAGCTGTCGGAAATGATAAGCAGTTAAGCATCGGTCAATTTCCTCGTAACAGTTGCCGCTTCCAAAATAACGTGTCGTTGCAAGAGTAGCCTGGAGCAAAGGGGCAGCCTTTATGCTGCGCGATCGTGGGGCGGGAACAGCTCCCGTAGTCGTCGCCTAATTTTAAACTGTTGCCACTTTGCGGCCACAGAAATTTAACTACGCAACGAAAAACTAATCGTCTACGTTTATCGCTGCGCGATATAGGCCACGATAGCGTAACATAATTTTGCGTTTGATCGGCGATGACTGACGATATTTATGCAGATTTGTGTTTCAACGAATACGAATGAAGAGATGGAATTTCGGTCTTTAAATTCATGCGAATCACGCGATCCACGAATTTCAATCACGAAAAAATCTATTAAACCGCGTAGAAGCGTCCGATATTGCGAGATATTTTTCGCACGATTATCGTCGAAGAAATTGTAACAGCTGGAAGATTGGCATTTTTTTTCTTTTGCGAAAATTTAGAGATCTCAGCAATATAAATCGAGTGGAAAAATGAGAAAATTGCTAATGCAACGTCTCGTTAACCCTTACTGGGTCACCAAAGCGAAGATCTGGATTTTTCTCATCGTCCAGTTTCTTGGTAGCATCGAAGGAATGAGTTCAACGAACGAATGGGCGCCTCACGGTTCAACAATCCGGGCTAATGCGGCTAATCTGCTAAATTTATCTGCGGATCATTTGGTCCACGCACTCCGTGTCCGTCTATGCAACATGATAATCTCTTCATCTGGCATCAGGTGGTCCCGATTCGCTGGACACACGGCGTATTAAATCACCGGTTACATCATCGTGCCGTCTCGAAAATAGAAACTCTCGTGAATTATAGGTATAATTTAATTATATTAGAAATACCGGGACTAATAATGACCACGGATACGACTTCATTAAATCGTTGTGAACAGTTGATTAAGTGGAAGTATCTACGTAAATCATGAAGCACGATTAAAGTTTTCCTGCTTTAAATATCTTCCACTTCCTTCTTCATCTATCTACTATTCAGTTTTTAACGATCAAATAAACGAAGATCGAATTAAAGTTGAAAAACGGCGATTCTACGTGTAGCGACGCGTTTGGAGCGTTCAAAGTAATTATGCTAATTTTTAACTGTAATTTTGTTCTAGATCGAAGCAGATATAATATTTTAACGCGTACAGAAATACGAAAAAAAAAAAAACAAACGCGTACGGTTAAATGTCAAAAAACGAGCCAGAGACAACAGAGATTCGCGCAGTCCAATTAAGTGTATCGTTATATTTGCGGTTCGAAATAAAATACGTGATCGGATGTTCCGAGTCAAGTTCCTTCAATTCGTAAAAAATATCCTCGAACGATAACTACGAACGTAAGTGAACGCTGGTCGTCGATAAACATTTAGATCGAAGAAAATATGATATTTTAACGCGTACAGAAATACGAAAAAAAAAAAAAAAACA